>OX451738.1:1518893753-1519628649 GCA_948472305.1 Vicia faba
GAAACAAGAGGCAAATACACTTATGAGAGAAATCCATGAAGGTAATTTTGGGACCCATACAAATGGGCATGCTATGGCAAGAAAAATTCTACGAGCAGGTTATTATTGGTTAACAATGGAAGCAGATTGCTATCATTACACAAAAAGCTGTAACAAGTGCCAAATATACACCTACAAAATGAATGTACCACATGCTCTTCTGAATATCATGAGCTCTTCTTGGTCGTTCTCAATGTGGGGAATTGATATGATAGGTATTATCGAACTGAAAGCATCTAACGAACACCAATTCATATTATTCGTCGTTGATTACTTCACCAAATGAGTAGAAGTGGTGTCTTATACAAATCTGACAAGCCAAGTGGTTACTCGATTCATCAAGAAAAATCTCATATGCATATATGGGGTTCCAAATAGGATCCTAACTGATAACGGATTTAATCTGAATAACAAATCAATGAAAGAGTTATGTGACGATTTCAAGATCGAGCATCATAATTCTTCGCCATATCGACCCAAGTGAATGGGTCCGTTGAAGTTGCCAACAAAAAATCAATAAAATCATTCAGAAAATGGTGAAGAAATACAAATATTGGCACGGAATGCTTCCCTTTTCTCTACATGGCTATCGTACCTTTGTACGCATATCAACAAAAGAAACTCTTTTTTCTCTAGTATACGGAATGAAAGCGGTACTTCTGGTTGAAATAGAGATCCCATCACTCCGGGTTCTAACGAAAACAAAGCTCGAAGAAGCAGAGTGGGTTCAGACACGACTTGACCAACTCAAACTCATTGAAGAGAAACGCTTGACAGCTTTGTACCACGGTCAATTATATCAGAAGCGGATGAAGAAAGCCTTAAACAAGAAAGTTTGTCCTTAAACATTCAAATAAGGGGATTTGGTGCTTAAAAAGATTATGCTACCTCTCCTCGATTCACGTGGTAAATGGACACCCAACTATGAAGGTCCATATGTGGTAAAAACAACATTCTCTGGTGGTGGTCTCATCCTCACAACAATGGATGGGGAAGAGCTACCACATCTGGAGAATTCAGATGCAGTCAAAAAATACTATGTATAAGAAAGATCACTAAGATTGAACCTTAAACAGGAGACTAAGGCAAAAGGAGCGTCTCGGTGGATTGAAAACCTGAAAGAGCGATCCAAGAAAAAATTAAGGACACAAAAAAATATTATGTTGGTAAATTGAAAACTCGAAAGGGTGATTCAGGAAAAAATTAGGGATCTTATTCAAATGAAATAAAGAACAAAAAGACTGCGATCTAAGAATTGCAACCACAAACCACAAAGGAAAAGTTAGATCCAAATCATCCAACTCAGAAGCAAAGAAGATTGGAAGCTATCAAAAGGACATTGGGGAAACAACAGTAGCAATTATCATTTTCATTGCCATTTACAGTTTTAAATTTTTTTATGTAGTTACGTCTTTTCAGGAATTGCATCTTGTACTCACGCCTATTCAAAGGCATATTAATAAAACCTTTACTTTTTATATCTCGTGAATTGTGTTTTTATTTTTCAGACTTGTTTGCAAAATACTACGATTGTTTCTTTTGAATATTATGTTGAATCATTTCGAGGATTCGACAAATAAAAGCACTTGATAAAACATCAAAAAACATTTTGGTTAGAAAAAAGCATCGAAAGAAAATCCACGCCTGCGCCCACATCTACGCTTATTTCCACGACTATGCGTACATTCACGCCTATGTTATGCCCACGCTTATGATATAAACATCAAGATCTTACTGATACTTTCCATCACGTTCAAATCAATTCAAAGATACCACGACGATTCAACATGCAATGTCGGAGAGTTGGTAACTCAAAACCAATGGTTTAAATGGAAAGAATACAAGGGAAAAAACATTCTCCACAACACTTTGGGGAATATACACATATTTTGCATATATATATATATATATATATATATATATATATATATATATATATATATATATATATATATATATATATATATATATATATATATATATATATATATATTATATATATATAATATATATATATATATATATATATATATATATATATATATATATATATATATATATAAGGCACACACACACTCATTGCATATACACTTTGGGGTCCATATTAATCTAAGACTCCATGCATAGGCATCATGCATGGAATTTCTCGAAACTTACTACGAACAGAGCCAATATCTTACGACCCTCCACCAGTTTTTACCTTGATTAAAAATGAATAACTAGTAAAAATTTGTTTTCATCTCTTGTTTAGTTATCTAAGATTTATATCATTCAAAAGCAGCTTCCTCTACATTGTAACCCATTATGTCAGGCTCCATGCAGTAATGTATTCCCTTCTTCATGATCTAGCTCATTGCGTCAGACTCCATGCAACAATATGTGAAATCTGCGATTCTACTCATTGCGTCAGTCTCCACGCGTCAATGTGTTTTCTTATTTACAATATAGCTCATTGTGTCAAGCTTCATGCAACAATATTTCAAAATAAACAATTTGACCCATTGCATCAGTCTCCATGCAGCAATGTTATCCTCAAACTTTTTCCGTTGTCTCAGTCTCCACGCAGCAATGTATTTCTTTATCTATAATCTAATATATTGCGTTATTCTCCATGAAACAATATGTTTTCTTCTTTGCGATATAGCTCATTGTGTCAGGCTCCATGCAGCAATGTTGTGAAATCTACAGTTCGACCCAATGTGTCAGTCTCCATGCAACAATGTTATCAAACTCTTTCCACTACATGTGTCTCCATGCAACAATACTATTACCAGACTTTGTCCATGGCATCAGTCTCCATGACACCATATTGTTATCAAACTTTTCCTATGATATAATTCATTGTGTCAGTCTCCAGACAACAATGTCATTATCAAAGTTTCTTCCTCGATTTAGCTCATTGCATCAGTCTCCATGCGACAATGTTTGTTATCAAGCTTTTTCTGCAATTTAGCTCATTGCATCAGTCTCCATGCATAAATGTTGTTATCCATCTTTTTTTGCGATATAACTCTTTGCTTCAGTCTCCATGCAGTATGTTGTCATCAAGCTCCTTTTTCAAAAATCTATCCCCTAGGTTGTGATAGATATGCGAATGTACCTACATAATCCATTGCATCAGCCTCCATGCATCAATGTGTTATCAAACTTTGTTTTATCCATCCCCTAGGTTATGATTAATAAACAAAATCAAATCAAACCAAACCTTACTATATTAGTCCCCAAGCATTAGTAAGTAAACTTTTTCAAACTTATATCATTTACCTCATAGGTTACGGTAAATATGCAAAATTTTACAACCTTTTTTAGATACCGACGAGTCATCCATATCGTCATCATATCAGTTTTGGTTCAAACGCTGGTAAGATGATACATCATCATCTATACCCTTTCTTCACACTCATGGGAACATTGTACATCGTATCCTTACAATCTCTCGGACAAATCTTGGGGTCTTCCAATATTTAATAATCTTCTGATCAAACGTGCGAGACCTGCGTATTCTCGCACTATTCAATCTAAAAGTGATTAAATAGGGGCAACTGTCATACCCCAAATTTTCCTTACCCTTACAATTATATTTAGGTTTCTTTTAAATAATTCGTATTATTTAATTTTGGTTTCCATGGGGGGAGTAAAATATGAAAAGGGGTGTATAGATTTAAAATGGACCATCAATATCTGATGGCCCATTAGGTTTTTAAAATAGAGTCCATTTCAAGAGAGAGGTATTGTTTTAACCAATGAGATTTGAACAATTTTTTTTATTAAGGCCCATTATGATTTCATTCTTTTTGGAAAATATGTACAAAACAATTCATTCTTTTGTTAAAACCCAATAGGGAGGCCCATTTCAAGTTTTTTTACTGTTTTGAAAACAATTTATTTGTTTGAAATCTAAAACAATTGGATTATTAAGCCCATTTAAGTTTTTGTTTGAATAAGGATGATCTGAGAGGGCTCATATGCGATTTATTTTTTGTCAAGGCCCAATATTTAAGAACAATGGCCCAATTCAGATTTTTGAGTTTGTTTTGGAAAAAATGTTTTGTCCAAATCATAATATTTTCATCATTATTATTAACATCTTTAACCTATTTTTATTCATATTGTTTACTATAATTAAAGCTTTTTTTAAACTTAATTAAAACTTTGTTTTTTTGTTGGTTAAAGGAAATAATATGATAACCTTGGACTTTATGAAACCGCAAGGCCAGTTCGAACATTACGGGCCCTATCCACCAGAATATAAAAAACGTTGTTTCATTTAAAAAGAAAATGGGCCCATTTTTGTTTAAGACATTGTTACAAATAACAGAAACCCATGGCCCAAACCCATTAACAATTACTGTTTAGATTAAGGGTTGATAACACCCGTTCTTGCTAGTACGACATGAGTCAAAAACAAGAATCAATACAAGATCAGACATAAAAAGAAACAAAGCATCTACATTTAGAACTCAATTAATATAGAATGAAACAAATACGTAAACTACATTAAGGGTTTATACAATTTACAGACAAAATAATACAAATACATAGATGAAATTAAAACTCTAATCAAGTTACAATCAATTACAGACAAATTAATTCTCTTCCTAATATATCTAATATAAGAACTCTATAAAAACCTAATCAAGAACAGAAATAAGGAGGATAATAAAAAAATGAAGAAGATTAAAGACAAAGAGAGGTTACAAATCATGGAGAAAGACTTGAAGGAAATTTGTTGAGTCGGAGAGACCTTTGACAGAACCACCGCGCCGCAACCTCCTAAGCCCATTATTCCAGACTAAGGTTTCGATATCTGAAACCCTAGTTCTTCATAATATCGCCAAGTCCTTGTCATCCCCATCACCGAGACATCCACCATCATCATTGTACCTATCAAAAAAACACAAGAAAGAGGAGGTCAGAAGACAAATCACAAGCGAACTCAGAGATCTGAAAGAGGTAACATAAACTCAGCTTTTTGGTTTGTCTGTTTATTTTGCAATTTGTTTTGGTGTTTAGAGATGAGGGGGGGGGGGGGGGGGGGGGGGGTAACGACCGTGGAGGTTAAGAGGAGGGAGGAAGTTGCGTCGCTGCGTGAGGCAATGTTAGGTTTTTGGGCGTGGTTAGAGAAGAAGAACAGAGGAAGATGACAGGTGGAGAGAGTGGGGAAAAGAAATAAGATAAAAGTGACAATTATCTTAGTAAAAATGAAAATATAACATACTGTATAATCCAGTGCGTGGCACCTCACGCGTATTACCATACACCCTAATCATGACCACATGATCAACATCACACATCACAAACATGCACGCTCATGATAACAACCATGCACTCACCTACAACCAACCCATATGGACTCAAACACTGTTGGGCCCAACCCAATACTAACACAACCCCCCCCCCCCCCCCCCCATTTTTTTGCTAGTGCTTGCAAAACATACCCCCAGGCCAAAATGGGCCCAGTCCAAAATCTGGACTTGGACCCTTAGCTCTTTACGCCCTCAGTATTGCTAGGCAGAATAGAAATACACCCCCTTGCCTTTTGGGCTTGAATTCATCATCTGAATTCAGACCCGTGCTATTGACACCCCCATTTTTTACCACCTCAATATATTTTACACCCCCGCGTTTTATTTTATTTTCTTTATTTTTTATCATAATTATTTATATATTTATATATTTATATTTTTACAATTATAATATTACATTATTTATTATTATCATATATTTTTATTTTCTAAACTCATTCAAATATTATTTTATTTATTGCATTAAATTTTATTTTTAATCAACATTTAAATAGAGTATTTTCAATAATTAATATACTAAAAAAATATTTAATCAACCACAATTTATTTTCATAACTAAATTAATTCAAATAATTAATTTTCAAAAAGGATTATGAATATGTTCGAATCGACTGTGTGCTTAGTCTAACAATCTCTGTTATTCACAACACTTAGACAAAGCACACGGGAAATTCAAATATTTTTCGTAATCCTTAAAAAAACACGAACCAACTGCGAACTACGAATTGGGACTCTGATTCCTCCTAAGAGGATACATAGACATACAATTAAAAATCGTGGTGAGTTCCCCTAATTAAAATTATAACCCTTTTTCCCTAATAAAATATTAAAACCATTTTTCCTAAAAATCGCGCTTCTAAACCTGGTATCCTTGTGAACAAGGTAGATGAGGGATGCCTAATAGCTTCCCTTCATCTAAAACCGAGTCCAACAATCTAGAATCTCTGAATTTTTTAGGGTTATCCTTTATACTCTCTTCCTTAGGATAAAAATTAAGGATGACGACTCTTATTTTAAAACCAGTTACAACAATTAGAAGATAACTCTGAAGCTGAAGACAAGCCATAATCTGAAGGTGATTCTGAGTCTGAAGAAGAATCAGAAGATGAGTCAGAATATGAAGGAGATTCTGCTTGTGAAGATGAGTCAGAACTTGAAAGTTTTGAAGGTGATTCATAATCAAAAGATGGCGCTGAAGATTCTGAAGATGAGTCAAAATCTAAGGTTTCTGAAGATGAGTCAGAGTTAGAAGATGACTCTGAAGCTGAAGACAAGTCAGAATCTGAAGGTGATTCTGAGTCTGAAGAAGAATTAGAAGATGAGTCAGAATCTGAAGGAGATTCTACTTTTGAAGATGAGTCTGAACTTAAAAGTTCTGAAGGTGAGTATGAGTCAGAAGATGAAGAATCTTTTGGAGACTCTGAAGATGAGTCAGATGGTGAATCTGATTCTGATCAAGATTTTGAATCTGGTGGTGGTCATGCTTCTAGAAGAGAAAACTCTGAAGATGTAGATTTTGGAGGACATGCTTCTGAAGATGGTCGTGTTTTTGGTAGAAATCATGATTCTGAAGGTGGAACTTCTAAAGGCAGCGCTTTTGAAGGCGATTCAACTTTTGAAGATGGTATTTTTGAAGGTAGTGATTCTGGATAAAGTCTAAAAGTTAGCAAAGGTGTAGCTTCTGGTGGCAGTCGAACTTCTGAAGAAAGTCCAGAAGAAAATTCTATTACAAAATTAGAAGGAGATTCTGAACAACTCTAGAGGCCACAAAGAAACAAGACTTGGGAGTTAACTGAGCTTCCAAAGGAGAAGAAATCCATCAGTGTCAAATGAGTTTTCAAGGAGAAATCTGCATTTCTAACTGGAGTATTAGAAGTTGCACACTGTAGCAACTTGCAGATGTTCTGATGAAGGATGTCAAGACTGAACACTTTATCCATTTGAGGGACAGAATTGGTGTTGTAGTTTTTGGTTAGCTGAATATGAACTAAGGGATGATGTTGGAAGTAATTCATATTCAGAAGTTGTTGATTAGAATCAAAACCTTCTGATGTATTACTCAGAAGCAGTGTTGGTCAAAAGCAGTTGAGCTTCTGAAGTTGTTAGTCAAAAGTTGTTATCAGTCAGAAGCATAAGCATGTTTATCTTCTGGGGTTCTAGTTATTTTGTTAGCTTAGCTATTAAGTTTAGTTTACTTAGTTATTAAGTTTACCTTTTTGTTAGGGCCTAAGTGACAATTTACTTTGTATATAAATAGACTAGTGGTAGCTGTCATAAAAATATTCAATCATTCTTTCTTACAACTTTATAGCCACCATGCAGAGCTTTAATATTATTCTTTCATGCCTTTTCTTTATTTATTAAACTTGTGCACCAATAGAGACATACAAGTCCCTGAAAAGGTGAATTTTAGAATTGCAAAAAAATGGCAATCGTTGGACTTTGGTGCATGCAATGGAAACCTATGCATCGTCCATCCATGAAAGTTGTGATGCAAATGCTGCAAGGAGAGGGAGACAAATTAAATGTCCCCTTGACCCCTTTTAGGCCTACAACTTCAGCTAATAAACCTACTAATATTGTTGCAGAACATATGAATTAAGTAGGGATGTTCAAAACCAAACCAACCCAATAGAAAACCGCAAATCGAACCAAATCAAATTGAATCCGCAAAAAATTGCATTTGGTTCGGAGGTGTTTGAATTATTTTTTATCAAAATTGCACGGTTCGGTTTGATTTGCAGTTTGTATTTTGCAAACCGAACCAAACCAAATCAAACCACATTATGTTACAACCTAAATTTTACTTAACTCACATCCAACACAAACTTAAATCTATTATATCTTAACCTTATGATTATGAACAATTCTCTCATCCTTACACTTATGGTTTCAGGCTTAGTCTTCTCAAATATCGTGTCTTCTTCGTCACATACATCTTGTCTCTTCTTCTCTAATCTTTACTCTCTTATATTCTTTCTTTTTCACCTTCTCATTTTGATACAAATGTTCCCTCTTTCAACTTCATTTTTATCGCATATCTTCTTCTCTAATATCTTCTCTCTTATGTTCTTTCTTTTTCATCTTCACTAATCTCTCATGTCTTCTATTTTTTTTTCATTATAATATTTTGATATTTTTATGCTATTATTTTATGTTTATTATTTCACTTTTGTCTAATCTAATTTTCACATATTAAATGAGAAGTTGTTGTCCAAATATGATAAGTTTTGTTGTTATTTTTTTAGTGTATGAATGACTAAATACAAAATTATGTTCTCATCTATGTGTATGAATGACTCAATAAAATATTTATAAAAAATCAAACCAATCGAACCGAACCAAACTGCATTTGTTTGGTTTGGTTTGATTTTTTATTTATTTTAAATCAACCAAACTAAACCAAACTACCTGTATCTTTCACTTGCGGTTCGGATAACTTTTAACGTTAAAATCGTCCAAACCACACCTCAAACACTCTTAAAATTTAGAAGTAATTCAAGAACTAGATTAGATATTTTGATTGTATAAATAAACTCTTGAAAACGAATATGAGGAAATGCTTTTGTCTTGGCGATCAACAAGTTGATGTTTTCCGGGAACATGGACATGTTTTAAAACCGGTTTCCACATGTTCTCTAACAAAATCGTTTTTCATGAGTAATAGGATTGAATGCTAGGTATATGACTGATATGTTGTCACTTGATATCATAATATCACTCACAATGATAGAAAGGATTTCAGGAGTTGCTTCATCAATAAAAACTTGATACTGTCTTGTTGGCTTCAAGAGCTTCGAGTTCTTCTTATATTGAATTTTTATAAGTTTCAAACTTACATGACGGATTGGCGGTAGATCTGCGGATTTGGGCCACTTATTTGCTGGGCCAATTTCTAGAAGTCAATAGTTATAGAGAGTTTCTTACCCCACCTTATATCATTGAAAAATATCTTTTGAAAATGGCTTTGAGAAATCTGAAATGTATTTTCGGTACACACTATGCACCATACTTCACTGGGACTAAAAATAGTTTCACTATATTGTAAACAAAAAATAGAATCGGGGATATATTTCTGGTTGTAACTGGTTTTTTTATTTCCGGTTAATTAGTGCGAGAAGATTGAAAATTCTGCTACCTTAATATTTTATATAAAATCGGAAATATATTTCCGAAAAATCAAAAGTCATATTGCTTAAAATAGTAACCAACATGGACAAGCATGATCACTATCATTTCTTAAACTTTTCATAAACCCTCTCCAAAAATTCTTCCACTCTCAATCAAGTTTTTCACTCCAAATCTTCATTCTTATGGTTTATCATATTAAAAGGAGCTCAAGGAAGTGAAATTTAAGGTAAATTTTATTTATTTCAATCCTCATTCTTCACATTAATCTGATTTTCAATTGAAAAAATATTACACTAATATCGGATTTATACTTCCGGTTGTTAGTTGAACTTAACCGGAAATGTAATTTCAGTTTCTGTCTGTGCTTATTTTTCAGAAACTTATTCCTCGTTGTGTATATTTATTAGTTTAATGTTTTTATCACATTAGGTATGGTGTATCCTAATGTCATTCACAAACCTAATGTGTCTCAACTTGTTTCATCTCTCGTAACTAAGGTGGTAGATATTCGGAACTATTTTAAAAATGAATAAAAGTTTGAATTATGTGATGACATGTTGCAGTGGATTCGTACAGAGGACACCAAACTAGGGTTTGGTGTTATGATTGGAAGGTCTGATAATGGTTCGAATAGAAGAAATACATTTGTGACTTTGACATGCGAAAGAAGTGAGAGATATATACGTTGTATCCAGAATTTGAATCGAGATTATACTGGTTCAAGAAAATGTGAATGTTCATCTAAGTTGAGTGGTTATCGGTTGTCAAATAATATAGGGAGATTTAATGTGATATGTGGTTTACACAATCATGATTTATGTGATAAGTTAGTCGTTCATCCAATTGCATGTCAGCTCTTGCTAGAAGAGAAGGAATGTGTGTCCGACATGGCAATAAATTTGGTATCTCCCAAAAATATACTTGCAACTTTGAAGCGTAGAAGACCCGGGAATATCTCAAATATCAAACAAGTGTATAATAGGCGCTATCAATTCAAACTATCACTTAGGGGGATTGAACCGAAATTCAATACCACTTGAAACTTCTAGATGATAACAATTACGTTTCTAGGCATCAAATATGTGAGGATAGTGTAACAGTAAGAGATATATATTGGACTGATCTTGATTCCATTAAATTGTTAAATACATTTTCTACTGTGCTTATAATTGATTCAGCGTATAAGACCAACAAATACAGGTTTCTATTGTTGAAAATTGTTGGTGTTACGTCGACTGAGAAGGCGTATTATGTTGATTTTGCATTTCTAGAGTGGAAAAAAGGACAATTTTGCATGGGCTTTAGAGGTTTTTCGGTCAATGTTGAAGGACCAAGAAGATATGCCAAAAGTCATTGTTACCAACTGTGGTACCGCATTGATGAATTCGGTTGCAACGGTATTTCCAACTTCTTATACAGTCTGAGACTTGGCCAAATCAATTTACTGAAAGGATGCAATAGTACACCAAATTGAACAACATTGAAATAGAAAAAAAATAGAGAAAAGTCAAGGTGGGTAACACCTGTAGATTTGTCGTGTGACAGTTATTTCGGATGATTTAAGTAGTTATTTCTCATATTATTGTATATGAAATTTTGTTAATGTGTTATGTCGTGGAATACAAATATTTTGTTATTATGTCTCTCTGCTGGTTTTTCCTGCTTCTGTTTTTGTTTTTGATACCTGAGAAGTTATCGGAAATGCATCTCTGATATAACTAAGGATGGTTTCAGAAATACATTTTCGACACATACTCTGTAAGCATATATGGTTTATGTGGTCCATAATATCTTCCCGCTACTATAAATAACAGCATTCCTCATATTGTTTCGTACCAAAACACAAAAAACCATAATGAGTATCATTTGACAAGTCGAAAATGTTCGCTTTATCGGCAATACACCATCACGAGAATTTAAGATCACCGAGTACACCCCTATTGAAGATTTGCAATACATATTATAGGAACTTCTATCATATGGAGACAATCAGAAAATTGTGAAGACCGATTACCACTCGTCATCCATTGACAACGAAGGGAAACTTCAGTTCATCAACCATGAGCTAAAGACGAGTGCTGATTTATGGGCTATGTGGAGAATCTTTTCCGTTTAGAGTCAAAAGTTCCGCTTGAGCTGGATGCGACTATTTCAATATCAGTCGATAATATTATCAAGATGTTACAATGTCCACCTGGAAATTAAAGTGTAATGTATAATCTATGTTTAAATCCCTTATGTATTGCTTATTTTACAATATCAATGGAATTTATATTTTGAGAAGATGGTGTATCTTCATTTTTTTTCATCTGAATTCTGTAATGATATTTTTCGGAAATATAATATCGGTTCGGTACCAAAAATATAACTCTGGGAAATGTAGTTTTTTATTACATCTTTGTGCGACCCGAAAATATATTTCTGACTTCCAGAAACATTTATGTATTTTTGCATAGTGCGCTACAAAACTATAAGGTGGATTAAAAAATTCCCTAATTTTAAGACTCTTAGTTTTAGAGCATTTAATCTATCACCCCAGACTAACCATGACACCCCATCAATGATGATGCTATTACTCTTACTAGTGTGTATATCTGTGTGAGACACTAGATAAAATTTCTTATCTTAAAAAAATATATTTTATAACGGCTTATAATTTACAAATAAAATCTATGTCAAATAAAATACAACTTTTCATAAAATAGATTTCTCTTATACTATGTATTTGAAGAATAAATATTAAAATAAGTATTTGAAGAACGATTGCAAGTATAATATTTTGGTTGGACAGAACCCAAATGTTATTGTTTTTGCATTTGTTTTCAACAAATAAAATACAATAACATCACTATTCACAACAAATCACTATAATGAAATAACTTCAGAATTAGTAACTTAAATTGAACAAACTAATTCCATAACAAATTTCCAAATCTCAATAAAATGAAATACCTCTTCTGAAGGAGAGAATGTTGTTCAGAATAAAGGGTTGTTTGAATAAAATTGTTTTCATCTCCCTTGATAAGTATTATCAACTATGCACAAGAACATAAGAAGTTCGGCCATGTGGTGGAACATAAAACTTTTCATAAACCATCTTAAGCATGATGTTGAGTAAAAAGGCATACCTCAAAAAGCTACACTGATGGGGTCATTATGACCCTCACCAAAATGCAATATCTCTATTATATGCCTCTCCAAGTCCTTTCCTGAAAAGTACAAAAGTGACACCAAATAGGTCTTAAAAAAACAAACATCTTCTAAATTAATATTTGATATATAATGATTAGTAGTGAAAATTTTTGATTGATAATGTCATAGTGGTGATATAATTCAAATAACTACATATTTGTATGACCATGACTATTTTATAATTTGAGTTATGTTTAATTTGTTTAACCCCAAGTATAGAGAGATATGGAGGTCAAGACTGAACTGCTATACAATTAATCAAAATCACTAACTTTGAAATGGAGGTCAAGACTCAGGTCTTTCCAGTGACGTCTCAGGTTCAGATTATTGTCGAGAGGATTCAACATTCACATATATTTCTTCACTATCTTCTTCACTTTTATTCACCATAAGAGCTAAGACATGATTAAACAATGTCATCTCGTCGGTCGGTATAGCCCATGATCCTGAAACTGGAAATAATAAATACAATTCTAATCCGTCTGAAACATATTAGACAGCATAATCAAAGATCACCCAAAATAATAGAAAATCGTAACGGACAAAGTAACATGCATTGATATCATCTTCAATCACAAAGCACTTAGAAACAACGCTAAGAAAATAACATTGACGAGAATATTGGGACCCTTTGATGGAATCCAGTTTTTCCAAATTATACTTAATGATTTCAGTCGAAAGCTATGGACTTACCTGATCAAGAAAGATTCAGTGGGAATCCTTCTTGAAGAGCCAGAAACTCAAGTCGAAAGAGAAGTTCGACAAGAGGAACCAGTAGATATACCAAGTACAAGCAGACCTCAAAGAACAAGACGCATGCCTGCAAGATTGCAAGATTGTGTGATTACATCAGATGATGTAATAGATAATGAAGGTGAGCTGGTACATTATGCTTTCTATGCGAATGTCGAACCTGTTAATGCAGCTGAAGCATTGAAGGATTCGAAGTGGGTGAAAGCAATGAACGAAGAAGTGAAGTCCATCGAAGACAACAACACTTGGTCACTTGTCGAATTTCCTCAAAGCAAGAAGGCAATTGATGTCAAGTGGGTATACAAAGTGAAAACGAATTCGAAAGGTGAAGTAACTCGACACAAAGCAAGACTTGTGGCGAAAGGATTTCTACAAAAAGAAGGAATAGACTTCGATGAAGTTTTTGCACCTATTGCTAGGATCGAAACAATCAGGTTGGTTGTTGGTCTAGCAGAAATAAACAGTTGGCACATATGTCAGATGGACGTGAAGTGTGCATTCCTAAATGGACCCTTAGATGAAGAAGTCTATGTTAAACAACCAGTTGGGTTTGTGAAACATGACGAAGAAAGAAAGGTGTACAGGCTACATCAAGCCCTGTATGGATTGAAACAAGCTCCAAGGGCTTGGAATAAGAAAATTGATAGTTTTCTAAGGGAGAAGGAATTTGTGAAGTGCACAACTGAACATGGAGTATATGTAAGAAGAAGCAAGAGTAAATTGCTTATACTATGTCTCTATGTAGATGATTTGTTGATAACATGTAGTTGTAAAAGTGAGATCGAAGACTTCAAAGGTGATCTCAGCAAAGAATTCGAAATGTCTGATTTGGGTGAGATTTCATATTTCCTTGGTATCAAATTCTACAAGAGCAGTAGAGGTTTGATGATGCATCAAAGAAGATATGCAGGAGAAATTCTCAAGAGGTTTGAGATGGAAGAATGCAACTCAACTTCGACACCTGCAGAACCAAGACTGCAAATGTCGAAAGATGCAGATGAAGATGATGTTGATCCAACCCAATACAGAAGACTTATTGGATCATTAAGATATCTTTGTCATACAAGGCCTGACTTAGCATACAGTGTAGGTATGGTAAGTAGATTCATGCAGAAGCCAAAGGTATCACATCTAGCAGTAGTGAAGAGGATACTAAGGTATCTCAAAGGAACTTTCGATTATGGCATTTTATTTTTTGCAGTTGATAAAGGAAAAGAATGCAAGTTAGTGGGATACACTGATTCGAGTTGGTGTAGTGATGCTGAAGATCGAAAGTCAACAGCAGGATATGTGTTTATGCTAGGTGGTGCACCAGTTGCTTGGAATTCAAGAAATGAATCAGTAGTGGCATTATCATCACGCGAAGCAGAATACATAGCTGCTTCTCTTTGTGCATGTCAAGCAACTTGGATGGTGAACTTGGTCGAAGAGATAACAGGGAAAAATCATGGAGCAATTACCATGAAGATCGATAGCATGTCAGCTATCAATCTGGCGAAGAACCCAATAGCACATGGTCGAAGTAAGCACATCGAAATGAGGTTCCATTATCTTCGAGAGCAGGTAGTAGATGGGAAGATGAATTTGGAACACTGCAGAACTGAGAATCAGATTGCAGACATCATGACGAAGGGAGTGCAAGTCGAAGTATTCAGAAAGCTAAGAGCCATGATGAACATAGATAGTTTAGACACAATGAATTAGGTGGTGTGTTAAATTGTAATCCAATGTGTCGAAACTATGTGTCGAAAAGATTTGATTTGTTTTAGATTTAAATAGATTTGATTTAAGTCTAGAATAAATTAGATTTGATTTAGTAACAAAAAGATATTTTGGGCTTTGGGCTTAGGGTGTAAGCTCAGTTATAAATAGAGGGAGTAACCCCTATTTTTGTAAGCAAGCAAGTCAATTCATTGTAATCACAGAATTTGCAGTTGCAAGTGATTAAGAAAGTTTTCCACAGTTTGTGGGCAGAGAGAAACTCTGCAGAAATTATTTGTCTTGTCTTCTTTTCTTTGTTTGTCTCATAATTATATTGTCATTGTGGTAGAAATTCATCATAGAATTTGGTGGATTTCCAACAAAATCGTGATGTATAATTATATAGATTTTAATTGGAATGATTTAACATGACTAAGATGTTAAATAGATAAAAGCAAAAAAATGTTATTAAGCTAGCAAGATTTCCCAAATCAATTAAGCTACCACTTCTTCACATCAAAATAGTAAAGACATCTGAAAAGTTCTTTAATCCATGAATGTTAAAGGGCCACACCTCATTGATAAACAAAAGCTACCACAAACGTTGTTACTGATCAGCATGGCTCCATAATCAAATTGGCGGTGGAATCAAGCCTAAAGTAAATTTAAAAAGAAAAGATGGGGCACACAATGAATATTTTATGAGTACACAATTATAAACTCACTGGGAAGTTTACATTCTAAAGATACACTTCCAGAAGATTTTTTCGCAAAATATTCACTTAGGAAATACTTAAAGTGTGTACTATTTTGGTTACATCCAGAGATGCATCTCCATTCCATTATTGTAAAAGTTGGGCTTGTTGGAAATTGGCAGTCTCATTACGAATCTAATATTAAGGTTACAATTTATTGCATATGATCGATGGATATGGTAGTCTAAATAATCTGGACTGTAAGTGCACGGTCTTATCGTGTAGTTTTAAAGATTATCGAACCCAAAGGACCAAAAGTCAAACGTACCGTTATCTAGTGTTACGGTGTAAATCCAAGGCTAAAAATATTTGATTTAGATTAGGGGAACTAAAAGTAAGTTTAAATCTAATTAAATAATTAGAGGGGTAAACAACCAGTACGTAATGATCGGACTTCGGGAATTAGTAACCTAATTGGTAACTCGCAGTTTCCAACAATTCTCAGTAGAAATTTATCAGTTTAAAAACCCTCGTCTCACACGTCATGGTTGTTGATTCAGGTTATGCAGTTAAGTCCTAACGTATGCTCTCGCTATCCCGTCGGAGTTAGAAACATTCTTTTGAAAACAAATAAACTCTAATTCTCCTTAAAGCGCTCTCGCTGTTTTTAAAGGCAATACCTAATTACTACTGTCCAGTTAAAGATCCTCAAGCTCTCGCTTTATTAAACCTAACGTCTATTCGTCTTTTACTCTCGTAACAAAAAGGTTCATCATTAAAAACAAAGTAATCTAGTCCAGAAAATAGTTCAACAAATAAATAACCAATAGTATTATCAAATTCCCTCAGTTTTATGACCTTACATACCGGTATAGAAATCTAGCCTAGCATATTATAAAACTTAATCACAAAATAATAAAAGTCAGACAACAAAGTAAACATGATTATTGAATAAAAGGCAAATAATAATTTATTAAAATGAAAACCTGAAAATAAATACGACTGGAAAACGGTAACAATTCGTTCGACTCTAACGAGAGGCACTCCTCCACAGGTTGGTAGGTTTTGCTTTGATCCGGAAGAAAAACAATTGCAAAGAAATAAAATAATAAACTTAAACAAAAATTCTGAAGGTCTCGAAATAAACTACGGGGAAATAGATTCTCAGTGCATAACTCTATTGCTTAAATGGATTGGGAAAATAGTACTGCTTAAAATTAAGGAAGAATAATAATTCTGGAAAATAATGCAAGAAAGGCAAAAAAACAGAGAGCGTCGCTGAATGTGTGAAGTCTACTATTTATATTGGTCTTGAATAACTGCATGTGAGAATTTGTAGGAGAGTTTGTAGGGTTGTTGGATCTCTGCGTAGCTTGGAACATGAATATAGCAAGTGAGACGTTTTCGTTGCAAGCTTGAAACATGGGCAAAATAGTAGGAGAAAGTGTGCTTCCGTTCGTCATGGTCCAAGTGATGTTCGTCACTACTTGGTTATATGCACTGCCGGTCGTCACGGACTTGCTGCTTCAAGTGGGCCACGCTTTTGGGCTTGGGCTTATCCTTTCTTCTTTTGTTTTGTACCCCTTTTCTTCTTTTTCTTCTTTTTCTCATAATTAATTTGTTACCTGCAAAATAGCCAAATGCCAACTACAAAGCAATTTAATTTAGAATAAAATGGAAAATAATTTAATTAAATCAAGCTAAATATGCAATACATTTATGTGTTATCAAAATCTCCCATACTTGAATCTTTGTTTGTCCTCAAGCAAGTGCTCAGTACGATGTTTGTCTAAACATTGGTCAGGTGCAAATGTATGACGCAAATCAACTTGTACGCGGTTGCATGGTGTTTTTGTTAGAGAATCAAAAGCTTAATCTATACTCCAGCACTATGGTAACGACACTAGACAATCTCGTCTTATGTAAACCGGTTGCAGATGCTATTATAGCTCACCCCAAGTAGTCGTCTCGTTTCACCCATTTTCATTCGAGTGCAATCACATTAAGCCCTTTATCCTAACACGTACATAGAAGAATAGCCGGTTAATGGTTATGACCTTTTTAGCACAGTGGTTTCTGGCACAATAATATGGCAACCTTCTTTTTAACCATTTGCATGATGTGGGGGATCAAATTGTAGTCTGCCCTACCAAGTTCAGTACCAGACGCTTTTGAACCACCTACAATGGATTTTATGTTACTTTGTAGGGCTTATATCCGTTGGATTAAACGATCAGGTGAGGATCACCCAATTTAATAGGTACATTTCCTGTAACATTTTCTAAATAAATTATCGAGATCATCCACTTATATTCATCGACTTTCTGCGTAGTTTGTGTTTAAGATGGTGTTGACTGCTAGATAAACTACTCAGGGTTACTTCAAAACTAAAGCTCTGGGTTTCAGAATAATAGATACTTTAACTAGTTTATTATACTCTAGGGTTGTAGAGTGTCAAGACGGTAGTGATTTCGTCAAATCTTGCGAAAATTTCTAACAAGTTTTTTTTTAAATTGGCAACCTACATACTCGTCGAGTGAGTCAAGTTATGTATTAAATCGGAAAAAAATTGTTGGGGCTCAATAAAGTGAGGGAATCGGAAAAACAACACAAATATTGCATAAATGACTAGAAACAAAGATTTTTATTGAAGGGAAATAACAAGAAGGGAGATGATAATAAAAATTTACTAGATAATAAAAATTTACTAAAAAAAGTGGAAATACTTCCTCCCCCATACTTAAATCATACAATGTCCTCAATATTGAAAAAGGATAGTGAAAAACTAAATACTCATTCTTCCTCGCATTGGCCACGAAATCTACCACGCATCCTTGGTCTAGATCTTCTACGCACTTGCTCACCCCTTCTGGAAGATTCTGCTTCATATCTTTGACCCTCCACACGAGAAACAACTTCATGCAAACCTTTAACATGGAGTGTCAAAGCCTGCATGTCTTTTGTCATCCCTGCGGTGAATTCTAGCATACTTTGGTCTTACCAGTGAGCGTAATCATATTGATCTCTTTGCATCTGTTGGACGAGATGCATCATTTCCTCTTGGCGTGTCTCGATGCTCTGGTAGCGCTTTTTAGACAATTGGTTCTGCTGCAGTATTGCAGCGTATATGGCATCGAGTGTGGTAGGTAGATTGGCATTTTGTGGCTCTTGGGCTTCGGGAGGTTGAATGTCAGGTTGAGGTGCTTGATGTTCTAATTCTTGTTCCATTTCATCAACCGTAACATTATTGGCTTCGCCTTGGTTTCCTTCTGCATTCACACCAGGTTTGGGGGCGTTGAGGTCGTATAACCAGTTGTTTGCAATGCTTAAGTTCATAGTATTTGGATTTGGCAAAATGACACTACGAACTTCATTATTCCTCACCATTAGATAATATCCTTCTGCTTCTCTTACATTAATAAGGCGACCAACTCGACAGTTGTTAATGTCCAAGAACACTGCTGGCAATGAAGGTAGATTCAGGATTCTCCCTCCCAGGTTCAGGTGAACTGCTATTGCGGTGACGATACCTCCAATATAGAAAGGCATAGTCCTGTCTCTCGTTACAAGATTTTGAATGTGATCTATCAGGAAGGTACTTGGGTTCAAATGGAGGTTTAGCGTGAAGGCGCAATGGAGAGCATACAACTCCTTGGTGTTGACCTTGTTGTTGTTAGTCCTTCCAAAAATAGTGTTGGCCAAGGTGCGATGAAGGTAGAGAATATTCGGATTATAGATGTCTGTGGAGTAGCGCGCTTTTGGGGCGACATTTTTCTTACTGGATATTCTTTCCCATAATTCATATGAAGTTTTATTCCAATCCAATTCAAGGGGAATTCAGTATTGCACATTTTCTCCACGAGGGAAACGAAACATGTCGCTCAAAGCATCCTGGTTCAGCGTGTATTCCTGGTTGAACATACGAAATGTGGCGACTCCAAAGAGATTTGCATCAGCGTCGGTGGGAGTGATTTAGAAGTGAAAGCTTAAGAACTACAAAGTTAGAGCCTCGTAGGTGGGTAAGCCCATTGTGCTTACAAATCCCAGTCCAGCTTTGTTTAGCAAACCTTGCATACTGTCATACATCCCTAAATTGCGTAAATAGTCATTGTCGACATATCGTGTGGGTGCCAATCCTCGCTGATAAAACTTCCGGTATTTTTTCTGTTGGAGTTCGCCAGCTTCGCCTTGTCGGAACACGAGATGAGTCATATCGGGTTCTCCTTGATTGGGTTGATTTCTACGAGCGACCATGGTATGTTTGACAAAGAGGAAAAGGAAAGGTGTTTGTGTAGTGCAAAGAAAGTGGTGAATGGTAATGATATTAGAATGATAGAAGAAGTGGTTTAAATAGGTGGAAATTATGAGTGGGTAATGAATGGTATTTACGGTTTTTGAAATTGGGGGGTTATAGGAGTTATAAGAAATGAATGAGTGGTAATGATGGTAGACAATGGAGTGATGGGAATTATGGGGTTTAAATGGTAGAAGGTGGAAGTTATATAAAAAGAAAAGGTGAAACGGTGTGGTTTTGCAGTCAAAGTATGTGGCCACGAGGTCATTTAGGCATGGTAGACAATGCTGACGAACGTCAGATAAGGCTGACGAACGTCACATACGTGGCGGACAAGGCTGGCAGACAACCAGTTTCACGATCGGCAGTGAACGGTCGGCAGCAAGGCTATGCATGCAATTTCATTGGACTAAACAAACTGGAAGTGCAATAATGTCTAATGCTACTGATACATATACATATATATAATGAATAATTGTACTTTAAAGCCTGGTATACATATATATGATAACAACAGTAGATATCTCTAATGGTCAGTTTAGATTAAGAAATGATAGGAAATATTTATCCAGTATACTGATAAGAGGCGTTGTGATCGGTGGATCTGGAACTGACTGTTTAACGCTGGTTCGCGAAATGTCACGGAAGCAAGAGTCGCCACCGTCTTTTATTTTCTCCAAATGGAAAGGACAAAAGCACAGAAAAATTCCTTAAAGAGATTGCTCTCGGTTCGGGAGGTAGATTATAGAAAGGGAAGGTGTTAGCACCCTTTCTATCCATGGTTATCCATGGGCTCTTAGATACTTGCTCATTTGTGTTTTCAAAATTTGTTTGCTTTTCAACTGTGGGTTTAAAAATTTTCTTTGGAAATTTCAGTTCGACTCTTGTATCGGTCCTCAAGAGTGTTTGAAAAATTGCTTTCGAAAGCTTTTTGAAAAGGTGTCGGTGTGAAAAGTATTTTTGATTTGTTTTGAAATTAGAGCAAGTATCTAGAGTCGCCTACCTACCCTAAGGAATTCGTCTGTGTAAATGTCCTTAAAGTAGTGCCATCCCACCATTGAGAGGTAGGTAGCACCACCGTTGGAGGTGTTCGGGTCAATTCGAGGTTCGGGACATGGTGATCACCGGAGCAATAGGAAGACACCTTAGAAGCTACCCTCATGCCAGGTTCCCGGATCATGAGGACTTACTAAGACATCCTCTACTCGACGATCACCTTTCGAAAGGCAAGGTAACAGTGAGGCGTACCCTAGGGGTGGTGTGTGATTTGTGTGTCATGTTCATTTATTTTTGTCTTATTCATGCCATGGGTGATCTACGCGTTATTTTTATTTCAACATTCATTCTTGCATGCAATTATTAACAGTTAAAAAAGTTGCGAGAAATATAAAATTCCTAAACTATTACAAAGGCGCGGGTCCACATCGCCAAATTTAAATCCAGGACCCGATTTGACATAAAATAAAGAAATAAAGTGCGAAAGATAAGTATCAAATTTACACGGCTTTGGGAGAATTACATCAATATTTAAAAGAAATAATAAAAATGCGCGAATTGGATTAAAATTGAAAGCGAGGGCGTTGGACCCTTTTTAATGAAATCAAATTATATTATTAAATTAATGAAATTAAAATGAAAAAGAATTATTTTTGAGGTTTTTTGTATTTATGGTTTTTTATGTGAATTAAATGAAATTTAAACCTTAATTAACCCTAATTCTAGTTATTTTTAATTTATTAAGAAAATATGAAAATTACCTAAAATTAAACCTAATTAATTAATGCAATTTGATTTATAAAAATAAATAATTAATTATTGGTGATGAGAAAATAAAAGAAAAAGTAATAAAATTGATTAAAACCTAATTCTACAAATTTTTAATTTATTAAGAAAAGATATTAAAATTAACCCTAGAATTGAAAACTAAATTAAATGATATTATTTATTTACAAAAAATACTAAATCAAACATATTTATTTTTTTGTCTTTTCTGATTTTTTTTACTATTTTTTATATTTTATGAAAATAAATTAAATTAAAGAATTTAAAGGAAATTAATTAAAACAAATAAAAATAAAAAGAATTGAATTGCAAAACCTTAGGGGGTTCTGTCCCCAATTGGAGGTACCATGTAGTATTTCTGGCCCAATAACTTCCTGACCTCGTTGACCTTTTGGCTAGCGTGTAGCTTCATTGACTTATGCCTATTATGTTCCTCAAATCATAGCCATTTGATTGATCTTGATAAGCGCGTGGCATGCTGGGACTATGGGTTGTATGATCGTCTTCAGGGAAGAAACTGCACAGGATGATATTATGAATATTATTGAAAGGGAGGGGGACCTGGGATTCGAACCCAGGTCCCAGAGATTACCAATCCACGTGCTTGCCAGCTGATCCAACTACGCGCTTTGGTTATATTATAGGAAACAAATAACATAAGGCAAATCAGGAGTTAATGGACAATTTCAGCGCGAAATTCAAATGATCCAATCATTGGCCTACACTTCATCATCTTCTCCATGGCTTTTGTACCTGAAACAAAAAGTACATTTAAATAGCGGGGGTTTTAAACCCCCACTACATGGCATATAGAAAAATAGCGATTAGCCCGTCTTTGATCAGAAATTGGGCGCGACCCCATCATTGAGTTCGTTGGAAGCTCTTGGTTCTAATGGTACCAGTCTCGTGTCTCAATTTTTCTTTGAACGTAAAGCCCCAAATTTGAATCCCTGCAACCCTAAAACACTCCAATGGTGGATTCGCGTATGGATGAGGAAAACTCAATTAAAGTATACAGTTAGCTTTAGAATCAATCAATTAGTGTAAATCAGTAAAGAAAACACATGAAAAATGTATGTAATTCATGATACGATTATGAATATTTTTCTGAAAAGTGGGACATGCTTCTACCGTTTCTTGGTGTTAGAGCCTATGATTTTGATTCAGGAAGTTCCCTTGATATCTCAGGAAGGTGATAGAATGGTTTTCTTGCCTTGAAAAGCCTTGCAATCGTGATTTCAGTTCTTGAGTTTTTCACAAAAAATGCAAAAGTGTTTCTTTAATTCTGGCGCAGCTCAGAGGTTATGAGCACTAGGGTTTGCATGAGTATAAGTATTGGAATGATTAGGGTTGAGTTTTTTGGTCCAAAGAATCTTTGCAATGATGGAATCAATATTTGATTTTCATGCCATGATTTTTCAATCTTTTTCATGCTAATTTGATACCAATCATGTCCAATTACCATTGATTCTTTCCCTATCTGATTTGCACGAAATCTTGAGACTATTTCATGCATAAAAAGATTTGATTGCATTGGTTTGGTATTTTTCACATATTTTAATTAATTAAATGAATTATTAGCAATTAAAAATTCAAATAAATAAATAAAAATGATGAATAACTTCCCTTTGGGCCAAATGGTCGTGCACATGCTTTGGATGATGAATCTTGGAAGAAAATGTGGCCCATTAGCATTTTTAAAGCATTTGAAGCAAAGTTGACTTTTCAAAATATCCAAAAATTTCCCAACTTCCACAAGGCATATCTTGCTCAATTTTTAAGCTTTGATCATGTTCTTGGACATTTTGGAAAGGTATTGAAGTCCTCTAACCAATGCCTTTGGTCCCATGTCTTTTTGATTTACCAATATCAAGTTATGGCCTTTGACTTAAAGTCCCTTTTTGTTGACTTTTGAAAATGACCTATAATGTTGAAATTGATAACTTTTTGTGAGAGCATTTCTTGGACTTGAAGTGTGAAGAGGAGTTGTAGGAAATGTCTTTCTCTTCAAAATGAGTTTTGGATGGAAATTTTCTGATAAACCATGTGGAAGTTATGCCTTGGTCAAGTTACAGTTGACTTTTTCAACTGTCCAAATATGGAAACTTTTGCATCTTGAGATTTTTTGAGCCAAGCTTTGAAAATCATGATCAAGCATTAATCAAATGATGTTTGTGGCTTCAAAATGAGATGTTGACCAAAAATTTGAGCTTTTGACTGTCAAATGACCATTTTGCCCCTACAGTTGACTGTAGTGCAATTAGGGTTTTTGACTATGCAATTTTGTGTTGTAAGTCTTGAAACTTGGTATGAGGATGCTTGACCATGTTTGTAGGCATGTGGGACTTGATTGGACCCTTGGAAACTTCATTTTCTTTGTTATAACCAAAACCCTAGTTTTTGACTGTTAGGAAGCCCTTGAACTGTGCAACCTTTGGGGAGATTTTGAAGCATGCTCTTTGCAAATTTTGAAGAATATGGGAGGGCAAATTTTGGGGTACAACAGGCGTAATAAAATAAATATAATAAAAACTCAATAACGTTAGATAACCAAAAACATTAACAATAGGAATAATAAGGAATAAAATAATATTACTGGGTAAAGGACTGAATGTGAAAGGGTACAAAATCCAAAAAAAAATGAAATAACAAAATATTCGAAAACAAGAAAACAAAACAGTAATGTAAAAAAATAATGTTTCCTCCCCCATACGTGAAACAGACAGTGTCCTCACTGCTCTAAGAAGAAGGATTGGAAAAATAAAAATAGCAGGAGCTATCTAGCCACGATGTGGGCCTCCAGGAGGTGCAATAACAGAATGGATGTGCTAATATAGATGATCAAAATGTTTTGTTACGATATCCATGAAACCGTGAAAGTATGAACGCAAAGTGGTGAACTCTCCGTGTAAACCTTCAATCTGTGTCTCTAAATTAGCAATAGCGGTACTAAAACCAGGAGGCGGAGGTCCAGCATTATCTGGAATAGCAACGACAGTAGATACGGGAGAAGCATCAGGGGTAACTTCACGAAGATTAGGGGAAGGAAGATCATAATAATGAGGAGGAGTCTAAGGGTCAAAATCATCAGGGATCTCATAAGGTTGAGGTGTTTCAGGTGAGGGTGGGGAAGGTGGGTGATTCAGGTCAAAAAGCCAGTTATCTCTGTTGTGAACACTCGTTATAGGATTAGGTAAAATAAATTGGTGGACAGTGTTATGGTTAATGAGCAAGTCAAACTGAAGTGGTCCAAGCTTTCCTATAAGGTGAGTGTTGAAACAGAAACGAATGTTCATGGGTCGAATTCCTCCATAGGGGTTTAATTCTAGAAGTGGTTGTCTCATTCCGATAACATTTGAAATCATTGTAATCAGGCCTCCTATAAGGATAGGTGTATGAGTAGTCTCTATAATACGAACAAAATTGGCTAACATAAAGGTAGCCGCATTGAAAGGACGATTTTGTGAAGCACAAAACAAAATGAAAAACTCATCACGGGACACCAAAGAAATGTTTTGCTCTTTTTCGAACAGGGTGTGGGCTAGGATTTTATGGAATTATCTTATAGCAGGGTTATGGATACTTTCAGAATGCATATCTTCAGGCTCAGGATGGTTGTTACCAGTTATGCTACCCCATGAGTAATTAAGCTCATGGGTTTGAGAGGATATCCTCTTGGGATACAATAAAGACATCAGGGCCACTAGGGAAACCTAAAAGGTTAGCAAACTCACTATTGTTATAACGGAAATCAATGCTAAACAGTTTAAACCGGATCAGGCCACGGTTAAACCCTAGTCCATGGTTAGGCACATTGTTGTACCCCAAAATTTGCCCTCCCATAATCTTCAAAGTTTTGACTAGAATCATCCACAATTGGTTCAAGTTTACTCAAGGGCCACACAGTCAAACCATCCTCCTAAGACAATCAAACTAGGGTTTTGGTTCTCACAAGGAAGCTGAAATTTTCAAGGGCTCAATCAAGTCTCCCATGCTCATACACATTATCAAGTACCTACATGTCAAGTTTCAAGGCTCACAAGGTCAAGTTGCACAGTCAAAAACCCTAATTGCTCAACAGTCAACTGTAGGGGCAAAATGGTCATTTGGCAGTCAAAAGTCAAAAATTTTGGTCAACATCTTATTTTGAAGCCACAAACATCATTTGATCAATGCTTGATCATGATTCTCAAAGTTTGGCTCAAAAAGTCTCAAGATGCAAAAGTTTCTATTTTTGGACAGCTGAAAAGTCAACTGTAACTTGACCAAGGCATAACTTTTTCATGGTTCATCAGAAAAATTCCATCCAATGCTCATCTTGAAGGGGAAGACATTTCCTACAATTCATATTCACACTCCAAGTCCAAGAAATGCTCTCACAAAAAGTTATCAATTTCAACATTATAGGTCATTTTCAAAAGTCAACAAAAAGGGACTTTAAGTCAAAGACCATAACTTGAGATTGGTAAATCAAAATGACATGGGACCAAAGACATTAGTTAGAGGACTTCAAGACCTTTCCAAAATGTCCAAGAACATGATCAAAGCTTAAAAACTGAGTAAGATATGCATTGGAGAAGTTGGGAAATTTTTGTGAAATGGCCAAAATCATTTATCCTTGAAATTTCATTTTTTGACAAAAGGGGCCCACTTTTTCCACTTGAATTAACTTGGCCATGCTTCCCACGTGTCCCACCTTTTATTTCATATTTTTTAATTAATTTTTTCATTTTTAATTGATTTTATTGGATTTAATTAATTTTAAATCTTTTAAAATCAAAAGAAAATTAAAAAGCTTAATTAAATGAAATATTTGGCCTTAACTAATCATGAATTATCATTATGCAGCCTACCAAATTCGTGCAAAGGGCAAATGGAGTAATTATTCAAAAATTGTTCAAAAAAGGAAGTTTGGTTATGGAGGTTTATGGAGAATCATGAAATTGAACGTGTTGCATTAAGAGGCCATAATTCCTTTTGATTCACCTTGCCTAATGCTTATACAAGTGAGGCAAAACGAAATTGGACCAGAAGCTGCGCTCTACTGCTCAAAGCAAACTCACACTTTTAGCAAAAAATCTCAAATCTGAAAACGAGGGTAGAGATTGATTCAAGCAAAGAGACGTGTTCTATCACATTCCTGGGACATCAAGCAACACATTTGGATCAAAACCACAAGCTTCCATCCCCTGAAACGTAAGAACGACCTCACCCTGTGCATGAAAAATTTGAAACTCTTACATCTCAATTCATGCGCATTTAGTCATTTTTGATATATGATTTGTGTTCCTTATTCAATTCTAATGCTAACCAAACGTTTTAATTTTGTTTTCGTGCATCATACAAGAATTTTCCATTGACACATTCTAGGTTTTCAGAGGTTCAAAAAGAGGGTTTCTTTGTCCTGGAAAAATTGACCTATAAGACCCATATCATCAGAATCAGCAGCTCATGGCCAGTTGTTTCCATGCCTCGCGCTCAATTTATGAGCGTCTGAGCTCTAATCGCTATTTTTTGTAAGGGCCTTTTCTAAAACGGTGTAAAAACCGTTGCCAATGTTTTGACATTTTCAGGAAAATAAAACATTGGGGAAGACGATTGTGTGTCATGCTGTGATTGGCTGGTTTGAATCCAGCGCGCATTTTTTATTTTATAACACTAACATGTATTTTCTTTTATATTATTTGTTTCTTACATAATATACAAGGCGCGTTAAATGGTTCAGTGGCAGGCATAGGTGCTGGCAAACTACAGGACCTGGGTTCGAGCCCCAGGTCCCTCACTATTTCCATGTTATTTTTCATTTGATGTTTCCATGCAGTTTCAATGATTGAATACCATCATACGTCCTTCCATCAAGCCGTCTATTTGGTCAGTCTCATGCATCCAAGGGTTCAGATCTAAGGAATATGATGGGTCCTAGTCAAAGCTACCACACGTGGCCTGGAAAAAGTCAATAAGGCCTCCAGCAAATGAGCCAGAAATTGCTGGGCCAACCTCCAAATTAGGGGCTTCACCCCCTTAGGTTTTGCAATTTTCTTTTCATTCTTTGTTTTTTTATTATTTTTATATTCTTTAATTATTGCCTTCTTTTAATTAATTAATATTTTCATGAAATATAAAAAACACAAAAAAATCAAAAAAAGATAAAAATAATAAATATTTTATTTTAGTATTAATTTTGTAAATAAATCTTATAATTAATTAGTTTTAATTCTAGGTTTTAACTTTAATGCATTTTCTTTAATAAATTAAAAAATAGTTAGAACTAGAATTATTCGACTTTTAATTCCAATTTAATTTTTTCATTTAAAGTCATAAATACAAAAAAACAAAAAAAATAAGTTCTTTCTTTTTAATTATTTTGATAATTTTATTTTAAAGGGTCCAACGCTCTCGCATTTGATTATTTTCTTTATCGCGCGTTTTATTTGTTTCTTTGTTGTAAATATAATGTACTTGTTCCAAAGCCTTGTAATAGTCAATTAGGCATTTATTTTCTGCAATTTATTTTAAATCGGGTCTGGATTATTTGGCGTTGTAGACCCGCGCCCTTGTAATAGCGTAGGACCTTTTATCTTTTCCGCACTTTAAATTCCCGCACCTTTAACTGTTAAACAAAAACATGAAAGAATGAATGCCCAAAAATAAAATCAAAGCGTAGATCACCAATGCATGACAAGACAAACAATAAACTGAAAATGACACACAATTCACACACCACCCCTAGGGTACGCCTCACGGTTGCCTTGCCTCGAAAGGTGATCGTCGAGTAGAGGATGTCTTAGTAAGTCCTCATGATCCGGGAACCTGGCATGAGGGTAGATTCTAAGGTGTCTTCCCATTGCTCTGGTGATCACCCTGTTGCCTTACCCCTCGAAACGCGGTCGTTGAGTACAGGACGTCTTAGTAAGTCCTTATGTTCCATTGATCTAGTTGCCTCGAATAAGTTGCCTCGGAACGGTCGCCTCGGAATAAAAGACCAATGGCATAAGGGTAGCTTCTAAGGTATCTTAATATTGCTCAGTGTCCACAATGTCCCTAACCCTCGAATTGACCCGAACACCTCCAACGGTGGTGCTACCTATCTCTCAATGGTGGGATGGCACTATCTAAAGGACAATTACACAGCTTAATTCCTTAGGGTAGGTAGATGACTCATGGATACTTGCTCTTTTCAAAAACAAATCAAAATACTTTTCACACCTTACACTTTTCAAAAAGCTTTCAAAACAACTTTTCAAACACTCTTGAGGACTGATACAAGAGTCGATCTGAAACTTTCAAAGAAACTTTTTCAAACCCACTCACCTTGAAAAGCAAACAAACATTTTGAAAACACAAATGAGCAAGTATCTAAGAGCCCATGGATAACCATGGATAGAAAGGGTGCTAACACCTTCCCTTTCTATAAATCTACCTCCCGAACCGAGAACTAATCTCAATAAGGAATTTTTCTGTGCTTTTGTCCTTTCCATGTTGGAGAAAATAAAAGACGGTGGCGACTCTTGCTTCCGCGACATTTCGCGAAACCAGCTAAAAAACAGTCAGTTCCAGATCCACCGATCATAGAACTGGCGACTCTGCTGGGGATAATCTTTAAAGTGAGGTGTACCTTAGGACTAAGATCACTGTGTTTTCAATTGCTTTGATTTGTTTGCTTTAAATTGTGGGACTGTCTTGGGAGTTCTATAGATCCTAACCCGGATCTGGGGATACCTTCTTAGAAAGTAGCAACAAGGCTGTGAGGGAACTGTGCGGGGTATACCGACATGGTTGAAGCAGTCTGGTACGTTGATGTGGCACTTTGGTGTGTACCGGTAACCCTTGAGTTCAATCAAGGAGAGTACGGGGCCTCCGCGTGGTGTCGTGAAGCATCAACAGACCTTAGGAACCTTAATTGAACCATCTTGGCCTCTTTAGGGTAGTGAGATAACTACTTTGGTGTACTCCAAAGTCGGTTGATACTCGATACTACACTCGATTGAGGGTTGTTTTCTTGGGATATTTTGATCGCCAGTCAGTGGCTAAATCGAAACGATGAACAATGAAAGCAATCCAATGATATTGAGATCCTTAGAACCCGGTTACTTCTAATAGGACAGGTTGAGCCCACCAACTTCAAGAGGGTAATACCCAGACCCCATGTTGGCCTGAACTCTAAGGGTTTCCCTTGTGTGACTTGTGTGCCTTCCAACTTGACTACTTGCATGCTTGTTATCTGACATTTGAGTTTCTTACAGGTTTTGTTTATAGTCCTTAATTGGGACTCATAACAGGGTTTACTAAGTTTCTCGCAAGTTTTGTTTACAGTCCTTAAATGGGACTCATAACAGGGTTTACCTACATTACCCCACGCATAGCATAACATCATGACATCATGCCATTGCATGCATCCTACATAAGGACTAATCCATTTCAAGGATCTCAAGGGTCTGTGGTGCAGGTCACGATGGACCAAACTGCCTAGCCAGGGGAAAAGGGGATTTATTTTCCTCTAAGCCAAGGTTGTCAGAGGCTATGACCCACTGGATATGGTGAGCCTTTGACCCTTGAAGAAGGACTCTCAACAACATGCAGTTCCTTCAACCAAGCTATGAAATTCAACTCTAACAATTTTTCTTGTCTACCCCGCGAGATCCTTGAAAACATCGCATGCATATCATACATATCATTTCATTACAGGTACACTTGTTGCAGGTCACTTACCTTCTTCGCTGTTTATTACAGCCGTCATCATGAATCCTGAATCATCCGATGGACAAGCTATCAAGGCCCTCCAGGCCCAGAATGCCCAGTTCCAGGAGTTGATTATGAGCCTAGCCCAGGGTCAAAAGGAATTGAAGACTCTGATTCAGAAGAAGAAGAGGACTGTTTTGTTCAACCCTAGACGCAGATCTGGGAACACACTGCAGAATGAAGCTGAGAGGACTACTCCATCTGTGGGGGAAGGCAGTCACCAAGGGAGAGAGGTTCCTAGCCCTATGGTCTCCGACACCGAGACAGACTTCAATGATGAACAGTACCCCCCTATTGAGGATCGGTACAAGCAACTAGAGGATCGTCTGAATGCCATGGAAATTCAACAAGTGCCTGGGTTGGATTTTGGGGACCTGGGTCTATCTTCTGGTGTGGTGATCCCACACAAATTCAAGGTTCCTTCTTTTGCTAAGTATGATGGGGCATCCTGTCCCAGGCTGCATCTCAGATCTTATGTGCGGAAGATTCAACCATACACTGTGGACAAGAACTTGTGGATCCACTTCTTCCAGGAGAGTCTTTCAGGGACTCACCTCGAATGGTTCTATCAGCTGGATGGGACCAAGGTTCGTAACTGGGAGGAGTTGGCTACTGCTTTTTACAAGCAGTATCATTATAATGCCGACCTCGCTCCTACACGTACCCAACTCCAGGGTATGTCGTTAGGATCGGGAGAAGGTTTCAAAGAATATGCGCAGAGATGGAGGGACCTTGCTGGGAGGGTACAACCACCTTTGACCGACCGGGAACTCGTTGATATGTTCTTAGGGACCCTATCCGGGTCGTTCTTCAATTATCTCATTGGTAATTCATCTACAGGGTTTACCGACCTCATTCTGACTGGGGAAAGAATCGAAGCTGGTATCAAGAGTGGGAAGATTCAGGAGGCCACACCTTCGGATACTCACCAAAAGCCTTACATGGGCAAGAAAGAGTCTAATGCTGCATACGGTCAAAAGAGTCGTCGTGACCAACAGGCAGGGGCAGTCATGATCTCTGGTTCTGCACCACGCCGCCAACCACAAAAGGGAAATCAGCGAAGGCCGGACGAGCCTAAAAGACAATTCACCAACATCAACATGCCATGGTCACAAGCATTACAGCACATGTTGAAAATGAACCTGATTGCGGTGATCAACCCTCCTGCAAATCCCAAGACCTCCTCTCCAAACTACAATCCAGAAGCGAGGTGTGCTTATCATTCTGATAGCCCGGGGCACGATACTGAGGACTGTTGGGCGCTGAAGTATAAGATCCAGAATATGATCGACGCTAAGGAGATCGAGTTCGAGCCTGCTGAGACTCCCGTTGTGACCACTGCTCCTTTGCCAAAACATGGCTAGGATTGAGAGATTTTTGTTCATTTGAATTCAAGTTGTATTTTTCTTTTCTTGTTCAAACAAACAATTATCATGTTAAACTCTTTTATTTCATGAATGCATTACACATGTCTGTCTTGAATTAATTATGTTTACTGTACTTAAAACTGCTTTCATATTTTTGTGATGATCAACTCTTGACTGAAAATTCTAAGCCTCTTGAGGGAGGATGACGAAAACGATACCACGATCTTTACAATATGCTTTTGAACAGACCCCGCTGATGAGGTACAGGCATTGTTTCAATCCCTAAACACTGGAGTTATAAGGAAGATAATCCCTCGTCAACCCCTTTGAGCCAAAGAAGTAGGAGTTTTTCTTTTCGAAAATTAAAACCCTTAATCATAACCTGGGGCAGGGTAGTTCTCTCAGCTGATCCAAGTGCACAACGAATGGCATCAAAAGAAGTCCTTCTGAAACAAAAGACAGTGATGGTTCTAAATAACCATAAAGATAGGAAGTCATTATATCTCAAAAATAAAAAACCAATAAGTCAAAACCTATGAAGGAGACTTACAAAACTGGGGCATCCCGCTGACTGTAATCACAAAAGAAACAATTCAGGCAAAATTTAGGGATAGCAAAATCAAAAAGAAAGAGGTCGCACAAACCCTCAACAAAAACAAAAAAAAAGACTGCCTATTCAGAATGAATCATCAATATCTGAATCATCATTGGAACATCAAGGCAAAGACTCAAACAAAGTCTAGCGCACGATCGGCTGAGTTTAGGATTGAAGAACATCACGAAGAGCGGGTGGGTACAAATAATTTGAGCCTTTATCCTTTGTTTCTTGAACCATGAACCAGGCCACGTTATAACCCTTAAAAGTCCTAGCTGAAGCATGGGTTAGTTCGAAAGCATACTGTTACGAAAAGTATCCTGACTCCTTAAGGCTTGCGGTAAAATAACGAGTTGACATCACATTTTACAAAATTTGCTGTTTTTACTGAAAAAATGCATTTTTCAAAAAAAAACTTCAAGACAGACATAAGCCTTTGCATTCTTAAAATAACCTTGTTTGCATATGACTATTTGTTTGAACAGCAGAGAAATTCGCACGACGAACATCTAATGAACAAAAGTCCTCTCAACAAAGAGATCACCTCAAGTGGAAGAAACACTTCCAATCAAGGGGCATGGCATGATCAGTGTCTATCATCTGGGGCAGTCCAGTCAAGATTCGAGGAATCTCTCAAGGCCAACTAGCTTGGGGAAAACCTCCGCCCGAGTCACTGGTGGCATTCCAGCAACGAATCTTGCACGATCGGACATCTTCTGGTAGCAGGGCAACACAACACTATCAACAGGGGCACCCCCCTACACCCTAAGAGCGTGGACATAGTCGAAAAAGAATACTACGCGTAATCAAAGACCCCCTAGGTTGACACACCTAGGCAAAAATAAGGGCTTCCCGGCGAACCAAAAGGGTTCGGGCAAAATAAGGGATGAAAAAGAAAAATTTGTACACCCGGCAAGTCGAAAACCTGAAAAGGCGGCTTGGGCAAAAATGGGTATCCCGGTGGACTGAAAACCCGAAAGGGCGGTCCAGGCAAAAGTTAGGGATCAAAGCATACGACTATGTCCCGGCATCTCGTCACTTGCCTACCAAAAGGAAGATTTGTCAATAGGCAGTCATCCAGCACCTCCACAAGATATCTTTTCCCCTCACCTCAGAAACAGGGGCAATAATGAGTCGTCCAGGCGATCCAGTTGCTCTGTCAACCAAAGTACCAAGGAAAGGTTAATACAAAGATGATTATCATCTACCTTTACAAATTCCAGATCAAGGGTTAACATCCGAAACCAAACAGGACAATCATCCACTTGATCATCATCAGGCAACCCTACACCGGTTCCTTCTCAACTTTCAGACAAAGTCTTACACGGACTCATCCACAAGTAACCCTACACCGGTTCCTTTTCTTTCAGAAAAAGTCTTACACGGACTTATCATCAAAGTAACCCTACACCGGTTCCTTCTCAACTTTCAGGCAAAGTCTTACACGGACTCATCCACAAGTAACCATACACCGGTTCCTTTTCTTTCAAAAAAGTCTTACACGGACTTATCATCAAAGTAACCCTACACCGGTTCCTTCTCAATTTTCAGACGAAGTCTCACACGGACTCATCTTAAGATAACCTTACCCCGGTTCATCACGAAGTCTTACACGGACTCACCCTCCACAAGTAACCTTACCCCGGTTTCCTCCAGAAGTCTTACACGGACTTACCTCAAAGATAACCTTACCCCGGTTCATCCGAAAGTCTTACACGGACTTACCTCAAAGATAACCTTACCCCGGTTCATCAAGAAGTTTTATACGGACTTATCCTGAAATAACCCTACACAGGTTATCTCTTTCCATACGTAGTTTTACACGGACTCGTCATCAGTAAACCCTACACAGGTTTCCTTCTCAAAACTCCAGATGTAGTTTTACACGGACTCGTCACCCAGAAACCTTACACAGGTTCTCTATTTTTAAGGATGCAGTTTTACACGGACTCGTCATCAGTAAACCCTACACAGGTTTCCTTCTCAGCTCTAGATACAGTCTTATACGGACTCATTGTCAGTAAACCCTACACAGGTTTCCTCCCTCCAAAGATGCAGTTTTACACGAACTCGCCATCAAGAAACCCTACACAGGTCCTCTCTTTCCAAAGATGAAGTTTTACACGAACTCGTCATCAAGAAACCCTACACAGGTTTCCTTCAACTCCAAATGCAGCTTCACGCGAGCCCAACCTCAAAGTAACCCTACATAGGTTCCCTCTTTCAACTTACAAAAAATACATCTCAAAAATTTCCCCAGTAGATTCTGGAAGCTTCTTCTCCGCAGAGCACGAACGCGTCTCCCGGCTTTCTTCAAAGGTTATTTCCCTACCAGGATATAACTGGGTTATCCTCAGCCAAAAGCCACGGAAAGATTGTCCTCGGCGAAGTCTCCCCATCCCCAGCGGAGTTCATCACACTTCCAACATAACAATGGTATCCCCAGCGAAGTTACCATCAATATCCGAGCAAAGTACCTCTCTCCCCACAGAGTATTGTTCCCCAGCAAGATCGTCAGAGTGATTTTCTCCCCGCAAAGTAATCCATTCTCCAAGTTTATCCCCCAATGGAGTTATCTTCTCCTACCGGTATTCTTGCAACCATTATCCCCAGCGGAAACAAGAAGCTCTTTTCTTCCACATCAGCCCAGGATTCAACTTCCCGGCATCCGTCAAGGATTTATTTTCCTAAGACGAAAACATACATTCATAAACAACACATCTTCATACATTATAGCATGCATATACGCATCATGAACATACAATCCCATTCATTCTGAGAACACCTCGCATGTCATACATCATGACATCACATACAACTAACGTTTTGTCTTTTCAGGACAAAAGTTAATACAAAGATAATTGCTATCAACTGTCGTGATTCCAGATCCGATTCCTGAATCTTGCCAGGGAGTATCTGTTGACGACTACAGTACCAGACTCGATTCCTGTATCTTGACAGGGCACGTCTGAAGAGTTCGAAGATCCGATTCCTGAATCTTGCCAGGGAGTATCTGTTGACGACTACAGTACCAAACTCGATTCCTGTATCTTGACAGGGCACGTCTGAAGAGTTCGAAGATCTGATTCCTGTATCTTGCTAGGGAGTATCTGTTGACGACTACATTACCAGACTCGATTCCTGTATCTTGACAGGGCACGTCTGAAGAGTTTAAAGATTCGTTTCCTGTATCCAGCCAGGGCACGTCTACATAAAGAGTTTGAAAGTCAACTCCGGTAACAGACCATGTAATTTTCTTTCCTTCTCAGGTACACAAGTTCTCGCTAAGGAATCTCTTACGCGATCGACACCTCCAGATGGCATCTATAAGCCCATCCTCCTATCCACCACCTCTCCGAATGGCATATGTAAGCCCATTCCCGCTATCACACTGCTGATACTCTGCTATGCGAGTGCAAATTTCTAGGCACTCTAGTGTTCAATCATCTTCCACCTTCGGATCACGAAAGGCACACACGCCAATCTACATCCTCAGGTCTAAGAAGATTGAACAGGGGCAACTGTTGTACCCCAAAATTTTCCCTCCCATAATCTTCAAAGTTTTGACTAGAATCATCCACAATTGGTTCAAGTTTACTCAAGGGCCACACAGTCAAACCATCCTCCTAAGACAATCAAACTAGGGTTTTGGTTCTCACAAGGAAGCTGAAATTTTCAAGGGCTCAATCAAGTCTCCCATGCTCATACACATTATCAAGTACCTACATGTCAAGTTTCAAGGCTCACAAGGTCAAGTTGCACAGTCAAAAACCCTAATTGCTCAACAGTCAACTGTAGGGGCAAAATGGTCATTTGGCAGTCAAAAGTCAAAATTTTTGGTCAACATCTTATTTTGAAGCCACAAACATCATTTGATCAATGCTTGATCATGATTCTCAAAGTTTGGCTCAAAAAGTCTCAAGATGTAAAAGTTTCTATTTTTGGACAGCTGAAAAGTCAACTGTAACTTGACCAAGGCATAACTTTTTCATGGTTCATTAGAAAAATTCCATCCAATGCTCATCTTGAAGGGGAAGACATTTCCTACAATTCATATTCACACTCCAAGTCCAAGAAATGCTCTCACAAAAAGTTATCAATTTCAACATTATAGGTCATTTCCAAAAGTCAACAAAAAGGGACTTTAAGTCAAAGACCATAACTTGAGATTGGTAAATCAAAATGACATAGGACCAAAGACATTGGTTAGAGGACTTCAAGACCTTTCCAAAATGTCCAAGAACATGATCAAAGCTTAAAAACTGAGCAAGATATGCATTGGAGAAGTTGGGAAATTTTTGTGAAATGGCCAAAATCATTTATCCTTGAAATTTCATTTTTTGACAAAAGGGGCCCACTTTTTCCACTTGAATTAACTTGGCCATGCTTCCCACGTGTCCCACCTTTTATTTCATATTTTTTAATTAATTTTTTCATTTTTAATTGATTTTATTGGATTTAATTAATTTTAAATCTTTTAAAATCAAAAGAAAATTAAAAAGCTTAATTAAATGAAATATTTGGCCTTAACTAATCATGAATTATCATTATGCAGCCTACCAAATTCGTGCAAAGGGCAAATGGAGTAATTATTCAAAAATTGTTCAAAAAAGGAAGTTTGGTTATGGAGGTTTATGGAGAATCATGAAATTGAATGTGTTGCATTAAGAGGCCATAATTCCTTTTGATTCACCTTGCCTAATGCTTATACAAGTGAGGCAAAACGAAATTGGACCAGAAGCTGCGCCCTACTGCTCAAAGCAAACTCACACTTTTAGCAAAAAATCTCAAATCTGAAAACGAGGGTAGAGATTGATTCAAGCAAAGAGACGTGTTCTATCACATTCCTGGGACATCAAGCAACACATTTGGATCAAAACCACAAGCTTCCATCCCCTGAAACGTAAGAACGACCTCACCCTGTGCATGGAAAATTTGAAACTCTTACATCTCAATTCATGCGCATTTAGTCATTTTTGATATATGATTTGTGTTCCTTATTCAATTCTAATGCTAACCAAACGTTTTAATTTTGTTTTCGTGCATCATACAAGAATTTGCCATTGACACATTCTAGGTTTTCAGAGGTTCAAAAAGAGGGTTTCTTTGTCCTGGAAAAATTGACCTATAAGACCCATATCATCAGAATCAGCAGCTCATGGCCAGTTGTTTCCATGCCTCGCGCTCAATTTATGAGCGTCTGAGCTCTAATCGCTATTTTTTGTAAGGGCCTTTTCTGAAACGGTGTAAAAACCGTTGCCAATGTTTTGACATTTTCAGGAAAATAAAACATTGGGGAAGACGATTGTGTGTCATGCTGTGATTGGCTGGTTTGAATCCAGCGCGCATTTTTTATTTTATAACACTAACATGTATTTTCTTTTATATTATTTGTTTCTTACATAATATACAAGGCGCGTTAAATGGTTCAGTGGCAGGCATAGGTGCTGGCAAACTACAGGACCTGGGTTCGAGCCCCAGGTCCCTCACTATTTCCATGTTATTTTTCATTTGATGTTTCCATGCAGTTTCAATGATTGAATACCATCATACGTCCTTCCATCAAGCCGTCTATTTGGTCAGTCTCATGCATTCAAGGGTTCAGATCTAAGGAATATGATGGGTCCTAGTCAAAGCTACCACACGTGGCCTGGAAAAAGTCAATAAGGCCTCCAGTAAATGGGCCAGAAATTGCTGGGCCAACCTCCAAATTAGGGGCTTCACCCCCTTAGGTTTTGCAATTTTCTTTTCATTCTTTGTTTTTTTATTATTTTTATATTCTTTAATTATTTCCTTCTTTTAATTAATTAATATTTTCATGACATATAAAAAACACAAAAAAATCAAAAAAAGATAAAAATAATAAATATTTTATTTTAGTATTAATTTTGTAAATAAATCTTATAATTAATTAGTTTTAATTCTAGGTTTTAACTTTAATGCATTTTCTTTAATAAATTAAAAAATAGTTAGAACTAGAATTATTCGACTTTTAATTCCAATTTAATTTTTTCATTTAAAGTCATAAATACAAAAAAACAAAAAAAATAAGTTCTTTCTTTTTAATTATTTTGATAATTTTATTTTAAAGGGTCCAACGCTCTCGCATTTGATTATTTTCTTTATCGCGCGTTTTATTTGTTTCTTTGTTGTAAATATAATGTACTTGTTCCAAAGCCTTGTAATAGTCAATTAGGCATTTATTTTCTGCAATTTATTTTAAATCGGGTCTGGATTATTTGGCGTTGTAGACTCGCGCCCTTGTAATAGCGTAGGACCTTTTATCTTTTCCGCACTTTAAATTCCCGCACCTTTAACTGTTAAACAAAAACATGAAAGAATGAATGCCCAAAAATAAAATCAAAGCGTAGATCACCAATGCATGACAAGACAAACAATAAACTGAAAATGACACACAATTCACACACCATCCCTAGGGTACGCCTCACTGTTGCCTTGCCTCGAAAGGTGATCGTCGAGTAGAGGATGTCTTAGTAAGTCCTCATGATCCGGGAACCTGGCATGAGGGTAGCTTCTAAGGTGTCTTCCCATTGCTCTGGTGATCACCCTGTTGCCTTACCCCTCGAAACGCGGTCGTTGAGTACATGACGTCTTAGTAAGTCCTTATGTTCCATTGATCTAGTTGCCTCGAATAAGTTGCCTCGGAACGGTCGCCTCGGAATAAAAGATCAATGGCATAAGGGTAGCTTCTAAGGTATCTTAATATTGCTCAGTGTCCACAATGTCCCTAACCCTCGAATTGACCCGAACACCTCCAACGGTGGTGCTACCTATCTCTCAATGATGGGATGGCACTATCTAAAGGACAATTACACAGCTTAATTCCTTAGGGTAGGTAGATGACTCATGGATACTTGCTCTTTTCAAAAACAAATCAAAATACTTTTCACACCTTACACTTTTCAAAAAGCTTTCAAAACAACTTTTCAAACACTCTTGAGGACTGATACAAGAGTCAATCTGAAACTTTCAAAGAAACTTTTTCAAACCCACTCACCTTGAAAAGCAAACAAACATTTTGAAAACACAAATGAGCAAGTATCTAAGAGCCCATGGATAACCATGGATAGAAAGGGTGCTAACACCTTCCCTTTCTATAAATCTACCTCCCGAACCGAGAACTAATCTCAATAAGGAATTTTTCTGTGCTTTTGTCCTTTCCATGTTGGAGAAAATAAAAGACGGTGGCGACTCTTGCTTCCGCGACATTTCGCGAAACCAGCTAAAAAACAGTCAGTTCCAGATCCACCGATCACACACATAATTCAAAGAACTTAGGAACTCTAGGGTAAGCCTACGATATGAACTAAACCTCCTCCGAATAAGGGAGGTATCCCAACCTATCTGGTTCAGCAAGTATAAGACATTTTCTCTAATGCCTAAGGCGGTCATAGCACGGTCATCAGCATATATGGTGGGGGTCATCTCCCTATCGACCAAGTCCTCAAACCTCCTCATTTGATCGTTTCCCCTAAAAGTAATACTCATATAATCTACTCTTGTCATTTCGAGAGTTAGTCACTAGCTAAAAAGTAAATTAGCCTGAAAAGTAAGTAGATTATATAAACATCCAGTTAGCATTGGCCAAATGCCTTTACAGTAAAAATAAGAAGAAGAAAAAATATATAATAAGGAAATGACGATAAGAAAAGAAATATGAGAATAAGAGAAATAAGGAGAATAAATAAAACTTTAAGTAAAAATTAAAAGTTAAGGAAAAATGTAAAGATAAAACTGTGGGTTGTCTCCCACAAAGCGCTTTGTTTAATTTCGCAAGCTCGGCACATTTTCATTATGAATTAGTCGTTTGATTCAGCCGGTGGTTGTAGAAGCTTTAGGGTAGCTGAGTAATCGTTGTTTTCGATACAATGGTAATGCTTAAAACTTTTCCCATTTACAATAAATGGATCACTAGACTTACTCTTAATTTCTACGGCGCCACTTGGGAAAACCTTAGTGACTTCGAAAGGGCCAGACCACCTAGAGCATAGTTTTTTGGAAAAAAAGTTTAAGCCGGGAGTTAAATAGGAGTACTACATATCCCTCATTGAATTCTCTCCTAGAAATGTGTTTATCGTTCCATTTTTTCGTTCTTTCTTTGTAGATCTTGGCATTCTCATAAGCGTCTAATCGAAGCTCTTCTAATTCGTTGATATCTAGGATTCTGTTTCCTCTGGCGGCATAGTAATTTAAATTTAGGGTTTTAATAGCCCAATAAGTTTTATGCTCGAGTTCCACCAGAAGATGACATGATTTTCCATAGACTAACTTGAAAGGTGTGGTCCATATGGGTGTTTTAAAAGTTGTCCTATATTCCCATAACACTTCGTGTAACTTAGAGGACCAATCTTTCCTAGATGTGGCGATAGTTTTCTCAAGTATTTGCTTAATTTCTCTGTTTGAGACATCTTCTTGACCACTCGTTTGTGGATGGTATGGTGTTGCTACACGGTGTCTAACTCTAAATTTCACTAAGAGTTTTTCGAATATTTTGGATATAAAGTGGGAGCCTTCGTCACTGATGACGAGTCTCGGCACACCGAATCTTGGAAAGATTATGTTCTTGAAAAGCTTGATTACTACTCGTGTGTCATTTGTTGGAGAGGCTATAGCTTCGATCCATTTGGATACATAATCGACAGCTACGAGTATGTATTTGTTACCGAAGGAAGATGGGAAGGGTCCCATGAATTCAATTCCCCAAACATCGAAGATTTCAACTTCTAGAATACCTTTCTGTGGCATTTCATCGCGTCTGGAGATGTTGCCAGTGCGTTGGTAACGCTCACAGTTTAAAACAGCGATGTGCATATCTTTCCATATATTAGGCCAAAAGAAACCAGATTGTAGGATTTTCGCACAGGTTTTTGATGTACTTGAATGCCCTCCATAAGGTGCGGTGTGGAAGTGGTCTATAATGCTTTCAATTTCTTCCTCGGGCACGCAACGACAAAAAATCCCATCAGAACCTCTTTTAAAGAGGAGGGGTTTATCTCAGTAGTAGTGTTTAAGGTCGTGGAAAACTTCTTCTTTTGTTGGTATGTTAGCTCAGGTGGAAGGACACCAGCGGCTAGGTAATTTACGAAATCGGCATACCATGGTCTAGTAGAGTGAGCTAATGCTACTTTTACCAAATTGTTGGTTTCAAGACTTGAGACCTCTATTTCTAAAGGATAGTTGGCTTGATAATGTTCAGCCTCATTGTCTTCCAACTGAGCTATAAGTCTCTCATATGGGGAATTGTCGTTAATTGGTATTTGTTCGGTCATCAGATTTTCAAGTCTAGAAAGATAATCGGCTATGATGTTTTTGGTTCCCTTTTTGACTTTGATTTCTAAATCAAACTCTTGTAATAATAGGATCCATCTCAATAGTCTAGGTTTGGTATCTTTCTTGGTTAGGAGGTATCTAATAGCGGCATGATCGATGTAGATGATAATTTTAGCTCCCACCAAGTATGATAATTTTCGTCCAGGGTTTTACTCGCATAGTATATTACATGGAGTTTTTTATCTTTTCGCTGTCCTAGAACGGCACCTACAGCATAATCACTTGCATCGCACATTATCTCGAACGGTTCGCTCCAATCTGGAGACTGCATAATTGGGGTAGAGATTAGTGCTTGTTTAAGCGTTTGAAATGCTTCGGAACATTTGTCATCAAAGATGAATTCAGCGTCTTTCATCAGCAACTCAGTTAATGGCTTGGTTATTTTAGAGAAATCTTTAATGAAACGTTGGTAAAAACTGGCGTGTCCTAGAAAACTTCTTATTTCTCGAACAGTTTTAGGAGGTTGATGGTTTTTTATCACTTCTATTTTTTCCTTATCCACATCGATTCCTCTGTCGGACATAATGTGTCCAAGTACAATCCCTTGTCGGACCATGAAATGGCATTTTTCCCAGTTGAGTACAAGATTGACGCTCACGCATCGCTTGAGTACCATTTCAAGGTTTGCTAAGCATCCTTCAAACTTTTCTCCACAGATAGAGAAATTGTCCATAAATACTTCCATTATTCCATCCAGGAAATCAGCAAAGATCGCCATCATGCATCTCTGGAAGGTTGCGAGTGAATTGCAAAGTCCGAAAGGCATTCGTCTATAAGCAAATGTACCATAAGGGCATGTAAATATGGTTTTTTCTTGGTCATCGGGGTGGATAGGAATTTGGAAAAATCCAGAATAACCATCTAAGTAACAGAAATGGGAATGTCTGGCCAAACGCTCGAGCATTTGATCTATGGAAGGTAGAGGAAAATGATCCTTGCGAGTGGCTTTGTTTAGCTTCCTATAGTCGATGCACATTCTCCATCCAGTTTTAGTGTGTTAGGTTACAGATTCGCCTTTTTCGTTGGTGACTACGGTGACTCCTCCTTTCTTAGGTACAACATGTATATGACTAACCCATTTACTGTCGGATATAAGATATATGATTCCGACTTCCAACAACTTTTGAATTTCCTTCTTAACTACATCTCTTAGAATGGGATTGATTCGTCTTTGATGTTCTCTAGAGGTTTTGCAATCTTCCTCGAGCATAATGCGATGCGTACAGATTGAAGGACTTATTCCTTTCAGATCCGAGATGTTATAGCCTAGAGCGGTTGGATATTTTCTCAGGACATCAAGTAACTTTTCTATTTCGGTTCGTCCTAAGTCAACATTGGCTATGACGGGTCATTTACATTCTTCGTCTAGGAATTCGTACCTTAGATCATTTGGTAATGTTTTAAGTTCTACAACATGTTTCTTGGGGTCAGGTATGGGATCGGGAGTCAGTGCTAGGCATTCACTTAGGTGGTCGTCCTGGCGTTCCCCACGCTAGTTGTCGTCTTTAAAAATAGGCGGTATTGGAATTCTTAGGATTTCGGTATCCTTTGTTGGTTCTGACTTTATTTCCTTCACACATTCATCGATGATGTCAATAAAACATCATGTGTCACTTATTGCAGGGGCTTTAAGGAATTGAGAAAGAATGAATTCAATTTTCTCTTCTCCGACTTCAAAAGTCAATTCCCCTCGTTCCACATCAATGATGGTGCCAGCGGTGGCTAAGAAAGGTCTTCCTAGTATGATTGGAATGTTTGAGTCTTCTTGAATGTCCATTATAATGAAATCTGTGGAAATATATAATTGACCTATTCTAACGGGAATGTTTTCTAGCATACCCACTGGGTATTTCACAGATCGATCAGCTAATTGTAAGGACATCCTAGTTGGTCGCAGTTCTCCTAGTTACAGCTTTTCACAGATTAAAAGGGGCATCAAGCTCACACTAGCTCCTAAATTGCAGAGTGCTTTGTCTATTATGAACTTCCCTATCACACAGAGTATGGAGAAACTACCAGGGTCTTTCAGCTTAGGCGGCATATTGTTCTGGATAATATCGCTACATTCTGCAGTGAGCATCATTGTCTCATTATCCTCGAGTTTCTTTTTATTAGATAATATTTCTTTAAGAAATTTGGTATAAGATGGCATTTGTGTTATGGCTTTTGTAAATGGTATTGTTATGTTTAATTGTTTCAAAAGTTCTACAAATTTCTTGAATTGTCCTTCGGTTTTAGATTTAGCTAATCTCTGAGGAAATGGGATAGGTGGTGGAGGTAACTATGGTTTTACCTTTTCAGCTTTGTCTCTAGCTATGATTTCTAACTCTAAATTTATTCAGTTTGTCATTGCATTTTGCCTTTTCGATTTCATTTTCATTTTGTTGAGACATCGGCTTAGTTGAGATTCTCGGATCTACTGGTCCGTCTAATTCAGTCCCACTTCTTAATGTAATGGCATTAGCATGACCTTTCGGGTTAGGTTGTGGTTGACCAGGAAACACCCCAGCTGGAGCAACAGTTGTTGCTTGTTGTTGGGCTACTTGAGAAATCTGGGTTTCTAGTATTTTATTATGTGTAGCCAAGGCATCTACTTTGGTTGCTAATTGTTTTACTAGTTCAGAGGTGTGTACGTTTTGGTTTATAAATTCCTTATTTTGTTGTGTTTGAGCAGCAACAAATTTTTCCATCATTATCTCAAGGTTGGACTTACGGGGTGCTTGAGGTGCAGCTTGAGGTGCCTTTTGGAAACCAGGAGGTGCTTGAGGGGCGTATAACACATTGTTATTCTTATAGGAAAAATTAGAATGATTCTTCCAACCTGGGCTATAGGTGTTAGAATACGAGTTTCCTTGAGCGTAGTACATCTCGTCAGGAGGTATACCAGCTAGAAATTGGCATTCGGAAATGATATGTCCAGGTATTCCACATAAGTCACAATTTCGAGCTACGGCAGCCACGATGGCTGCGGGGGTTACTGCTAAACTCTCAATCTTTTGAGTCAGGGCGTCAACTTTAGCATTGGCGTGGTCTATGCCACTGACTTCGTGCAATCCTCGTGTGGAGGCTCGTTCTCCTCCCCATTGATAATGGTTTTGTGCCATGATTTCAATTAGTTGATAAGCTTCATTATAGGGTTTGTCCATTAGTGCACCACCAGCGACAGCGTCTAGAGATAGTTTGGTGTTATATAGGAGACCACCATAGAAGGTGTGGATGATTATCCATGGTTCAAGTCCATGATGTGGGTAAAGTCTCAGCATGTCCTTGTATCTCTCCCAAGCTTCGAAAAGTGATTCGTCGTCTTTTTGAGTAAATTCGTTGATTTGGCCTCTCAGCATTGCATTTTTGCTAGGCAGAAAATATCTTGCTAAGAAGACTTTCTTCAATTCGTCCCATGTAGTTATGGAGTTTTAAGGTAAGTATTGGAGCCACGCTATGGCTCTATCTCTTAAATAAAAGGGAAAAAAGACGTAATCAAATTGCTTCAGGATTAACATTGTTAGCTTTTATTGTCTCGGCATATTGTACGAACACAGATAAATGGAGATTTGGATCATCTGTAAGGCCTCCAGAGAATTGATTTTGTTGCACGGCTTGCAACAATGAAGGTTTAAGCTCAAAGTTATTCGCCTCGATGGAAGGAGGAGAAATACTCAATTACGGTTCAGCTCGAGAAGGAGCAGCGTACTCCTTAAGAGGTCGATTACATAGTTCAACCATGTCTAGTTTCGGAGTTGGTTCTTCAGGAATGGGAATTGGAATTAGAGCTACTTTGGGAAGATCGAGGATTCGACGTCTTATGTTAATAAAACGTTCGATTTCGTTGATTCATTGTATTAATTCCCCTCCTTGTAAACGAGTATTTGGCATACAATCGTTCAAGGAAAGGAAAAATGTTGCCTTAGTTTATACGGTATAACAGCGGAATTACGATATTGACTAAATTGGTCCCCGGAAATGGCGCCAAAAACTTGATCGATGGATATGGTAGTCTAAATAATCTGGACTGCAAGTGCACAGTCTTATCGCGTAGTTTTAAAGATTATCGAACCCAAAGGACCAAAAGTCAAACGTACTGTTATCTAGTGTTACGGTGTAAATCCAAGGCTAAAAATATTTGGTTTAGATTAGGGGAACTAAAAGTAAGTTTAAATCTAATTAAATAATCAGAGGGGGAAACAACCAGTACATAATGATCAGACTTCGGGTATTAGTAACCTATTTGGTAACTCGCAATTTCCAACAATTCTCAATAGAAATTTATCAGTTTAAAAACCCTCGTCTCACACTGTCGTGGTTGTTGATTCAGGTTATGCAGTTAAGTCCTAACGTATGCTCTCGCTATCCCGTCGGAGTTAGAAACATTCTTTTGAAAACAAATAAACTCTAATTCTCCTTAAAGCGCTCTCGCTGTTTTTAAAGCCAATTCCTAATTACTACTGTCCAGTTAAAGATCCTCAAGCTCTCTCTTTATTGAACCTAACTTCTATTCGTCTTTTACTCTCGTAACAAACCGGTTCATCATTAAAAACAAAGTAATCTAGTCCAGAAAATAGTTCAGCAAATAAATAACCAATAGTATTACCAAATTCCCTCAGTTTTATGACCTTACATACCGATATAGAAATCTAGCCTAACATATTATAATACTTAATCACAGAATAATAAAAGCCAGACAACAAAGTAAACATGATTATTGAATTAAAGACAAATAATAATTTATTAAAATGAAAACCTGAAAATAAATACGACTGGAAAACGGTAACAATTCATTTGGCTCTAACGAGAGGCACTCCTCCACAGGTTGGTAGGCTTTGCTTTGATCCGGGAGAGAAACAATAAAGAAATAACATAATAAACTTAAACAAAATTTTTGAAGTTCTCGAAATAAACTACGGGGAAATAAATTTCCAGTGCAGAACTCTATTGCTTAAATGGGTTGGGAAAATAGTACTGCTTAAAATTAAGGAAGAACAATAATTCTGGAAAATAATGCAAAAAAGGCGAAAAACAGAGAGCCCCGCTGAATGTGTGAAGTCTACTATTTATATTGGTCTTGAATAAACGCATGTGAGAATTTGTAGGAAAGTTTGTAGGGCTATTGGATCTCTGCGTAGCTTGGAACGTGAATATAGAAAGTGAGACATTTTCGTTGCAAGCTTGAAACGTGGGCAAAATAGTAGGAGAAAGTGTGCTGCCGTTCGTCATGGTCCAAGTGACGTACGTCACTACTTGGTCATATGCAATATCGGTCGTCACGCATGCCCTACCGGTTGTCACAGACTTGTTGCTTCAAGTGGGCCATGCTTTTGGGCTTGGGCTTATCCTTTCTTCTTTTTGTTTTGTGCCCCTTTTCTTCTTTTTCTCATAATTAATTTGATACCTGCAAAATAGCCAAATACCAACTACAAAGCAATTTAATTTAGAATAAAATGGAAAATAATTTGATTAAATCAAGCTAAATATACAATACATTTATGTGTTATCAGCATGCCACATATAGAAGCTGGATTCAAAACATTTGCTTCATGGCTGGCCTAAATAGAGGTTCCTAAAACACTTTAATTTTCCAACAATTCTTGCAATTCAAACATTTATCTGAAGAATAAATACCAAGACAATTGCAATAGACATGCCAAAGGAAGTTATGAACCCATATCAATTTTTCCCAGACACAGAGCAAACCTCATTTCTGGAAATCATCACTGCATAACTTGGATTTATGCAGAGCTAAACATTCAACTCTCGTTTATTGGGCAACAAACACAACAGTTAATTGAACAAAAATATGAAGCATGTGAACAATTGTTGCTGAATACAAAACTAAAATCAAAATAAATTCATGCATTTTCATTTCTCACAATCCGAATATATGCAAGTTACTCATGAGTCACAATCTAAAGCTTTGGAACACTTGTTTCATGATTTGAAAAATACTTAAGTGGTTAGTGAGTAATTATTCAATATTAGAACATTACTAAAGCAATTAACACATAACCAAAGACGATTCAAGCAATAGAAAGCATGGAAGAGGATTATCACAAACTTCAAATTTAAACTCAAATCAGCTCCACAAGAAAATCTAATTAATAATTGGGAAATCTTCCAAAATAAGTTTTGACAGCACAACAAAATACAGGATTGATTCAACAAATAAAATATCAAACGCAAAAATTCCAAAAACTCTACTCAAGAACTATCCAAAAATCCAACACACCCAGTGTTTAGCGCTTCTCGTTTGAAATTGAATCTGTTTGAAACATGTTTGAAATTTGAGACGAAGTTGTCCTATTTATATACAGGAATTCATATGGACTTTGCACAAACCAAAAACAGTTAAACTTCTAAATCATTATGTTACCTGGGGAAAAGAAACAATTGATGAGAAGAAATTGAAGTCGACTGTTTGAGGCATGAGAATACATGGATGAATACAAGAATCAGGATTTGGGAAATGGAAAAAATTAATTGCAGAAACTGTGGTTAAAAGTTGATGTGGTATAAAGTTATCTGGAGGAAAAGGATAGGTATGCGACGATTGATTTCTCCAATGGCCCAAGCGTGTCCTAAAATAAAGAAATAATTGAGTTGATTTTCAATTTAACTTTAAAAAAATAAAACAATGATATAAAAAGAAAGTTTCCTTTAATAGCCTAACTTATAAATAGAAGAATGCATGAGAGAGTGTCAAGTGGCAAATTTTCCAAAGTACTCATCTTGCATTATTATATTGTATAGATATCCTTACAAAAATTTTATGAAATTTATTTTTTCGTTTACAGGAAATTTCAAGAAAATATCGGATTTTTCGAAAAATTCGGTAGTTCATTTCCAACAAAAAAAATATTTTTTTTGCACTATAAAAAATTGTAATATTTTCGGTAAATTACGATACTTTTCTAAATTCCCGGTCATATAATTTTTTTATTAATTTTTTTAAAAAAATCATACCAAAAATTTATAAATTAACTATTGGAAATTTCGTTCTTGCCACCCCCAAATTGTTCATGGGCAACTTCGCCATACCCGACACACCTTCAATGCAACGCTTTTACTACATTATCCTTGAACATTAAAAAATCATTTCACATTTTTTATTATAACAATCTGAATTTTTTTCAGAAGTTGTGTGACTTATCGGATTTTTCTAGCGAAGTACTGCATATTTACAAGTTATTTGAATTTTATTTGCAATTTTCGTTTTATACCATATTTTTCGTTTAAAAATACATTTTTACCTGCGTTTTTATCAGCATTTTTAAAGTGTCTGGTAAAAACACATGTGGAGGTCTTGGGTTCGGTCATTTATGATATAGTATTACAAATATGAGATAAGTTATAAAGTTCAGAAATCAAAAAGAGGGTGTCTCCCGCCCACGTGATGTTGAGTATAATCAAATGAAAGTATTATTTTTATCGTATCTGCAGGGATTGGAGCGATATCAAAATCGTTCAACATTTTCTATTATTCTAAGCATAAGTTTCAGGATTTGTTTGGTTTATAAATGACGAAAAGTAAATGTGTAAAGTAACGAAAGATAAGATTCCAAGGAATAGACTTGTTGGGAATTGGTTTTCATTCTCCGATTCAATATGCAAATCTCAGATCAATTATGCACAATTTAAGAATCTTTCAAGATCATCATATATCGCACACAAACAAAGTTCATGTCTAAACTTTGATTAGATTTCTTACCTTATGGTTTAATCGATGATTTCTCAACCTATTAAACGATATGGTAGCATTAAGATTCGCTACTTTGTGTGAATATTAAACCTAAATTTATGTCTAGAATTTATAGTTTAATAACTATTATCTTGGATTGAGATTAGAACCGTATTTCTCAATATCAATTCAATCCATGAAATAAACGGTAAAATTAAGATAACAACGATAATGATTTAAACATAAATTCCATATAACAACATGATAAAAGTAAATACATAATGTTTCGACAAACTACGGTCAATCCCAACAAGAGAGGGATTTAGCTACTCATGGTAGCTTGAAGCACAAATAGAGAATTGAGTTGAAACAACATCAACGATGATTTCCCGACTCTTGATGCGAATCCATCCCTTCTTCCTATAACCTCTTTTATTCCTACTTCTACTGCTATTACAAGTGATTATATATGGTATTACAATGATAAAAACTGGAATTCCTTTGCTGAAATGAGTTCTGGTCTATTTATAGAAGTTTTGGCCGCCTGAATTTGCTAAGAGAACTATATTTTGCTAAGCGAAGTCTTTACTTATTTGCTAAGTTTTCAAATCAACTTGTCTTTTGAAACCACCAAAGTTCACTAAGCGAGGCAAGGCTCACTTAGTGAAGTTGATTTCTTCAGCCTGAAGTCTTTTCAAAATATCTTTCTTTGACCGCCCTGTTTCGCTAAGCGAACTTGCTCCGCTGCTGGAAAAAATTTGTTGATTTTACTTCTGTCTTGGTTTTTCTAGGCAAACTATGACTCGCTACGCGAATAGGTCTTCTAGATTTTGTATCTTTTTGTCTTGACTTCGTCGAAGTTCGCTACTGCTCGCTTAGCAAAGTGTCTGGTTGCTAGTTTTTTCTTTAAGGGCCAAAACCTCTACAAAAGTAAACTAAATCCAAAGTAAACATATACAAACCATATCTTTTCAATAATTGGGGTTTTTATGTAAGAAACTTGTCATTTAAGTAAGATAAATGTTATGTTTTAATGTGATACTTTACTATGAATCAAGTATTTATCAAGCTCTTCCCAACTTAAATCTTTATTTGTCCTCAATCAAAGTAAATCAAAAGCAAGAGTTTCTATACCACCTTACACATGATCAACCAAAATTTTCAAAGAATCATCAAGCTGCATGGTTTAATGTTGAATTTCCACATCCAAGTATGTCATCGTTATCATTCTCCATGCTATTTAATTTTTTTATGTTATCTTTTTTGAGTTGCATAGATTTTAATTATTTGATTTTAAATAATAAATCGGTAGACAATATGTCGACTAATTTAATTATTCAAAGATGGAGATTCTATTATTATAGAATGTTTGAATTAATCATTTGAAAAGATATTGAATTAATTATTCTTGATTAAAAATTATTAAATTAATCAAGAAACTAATTGCATTAGCTAAAATAATTAAATAAATCAAGAATAAATTAATTAAGAATTAAACTAATTACAAAATCTAAAACAGGGTGTGAATAGAACATACAAGTGTTAATTAGAGCAAAAAGGGTAAATTAGAAGCCCAAGGCCCAATGTCATCTCTAAAACCCTAATAAAATATGAAATAGAAAAATGAAAACACTGGGATAACAGATGGATGCACCGTCGCTTTGTTGCATCTTTACATTAATTGTGTAACCCTCTAACGGCCCAATTACAAGTTATAGACTTTACTTTTATGGGGTGATTGTGTTGTTCTGAACTATTGCTGAATTTGTGTTGGGAGTTTGAAAACGGATCAGGTTTTGTTTATGTGAAGGATGTTTATTTTGTTTACCATCCTCGATTCACAAAAGAACTAGATTTAATAAAAAGATAATACATATAGAAAAATTACTTATTAGTTTTTTCAATAATACTGTATATGCTAACATTTAAATCTATATTATTTTATGAACTATATTTAAAAGATATAACAACAAAAATGTTTTATGTTAAAAGCCTAAGTGTTTATATCACTATGAAAACAGAGTCATACCTAGAAAATAGTGCTTGTTAGTACAATTAATAACTTTGCTTAAAAACATAAGACTAAACCCATTAACATTAGAAGCCAAGATTAGTAAAAAATCAGTATGTCAATTTGCTAATGAAATTCTAAGTAGATCAAAAGTGGAAACAACAACACATTGGTTTTATAAGAGTGTATCGGTGAAAACTTAGATGAAAGTTTTTGTGGTATTTACTATTGTGAATAAGATTGAAGAACCATCAAATATCATCATATGGTTTTAAAAATCAAATAAATTAAAAGATAAAATTGGAAAGGGGGTCTCATATTTTAATTATCGGTCAAATAGTTTTGAGAAAGAAGTTTTGAAAGATCGTGGATGACTGTGGGTGAATTATGTGTGAATTGTGTGTTTGTGAGAATTTATTGATGAATTCTTGATGAGAAACTAGGACAACAATAGTCCTATTTATAGAGTGAAATTAGGTTAAAATACTTAGTAAGTAAGTTATTCTGAAATGTATGAAAAACCCAAAACCTGATTTCTAAAAAAGGAAAGAAGATTAGTAACAAAAAGAAAATAGAAAAATGTTAAAAAGTGCACCATAAGAGATTCGAACCCACAACCTCATACTCGCAAGCTTCATTTCTTACCAACTGTACTATGTTACTTATTCAAAATAAATAGCCAATTGAAAGTACATGAAGACGAGCAAGTATTTGTTTATTCAAAAATAAACATGATCTAAAATAAATCATTGTATTTTTAAATAGGGTTGAAAGTAAATATTTATAAAAATCAAATAATTTTATAAAATCAATGTTTAAAATATTTTTTACTGTAGAAATAAAGGGCGGGAAAATTTAGGGTATGACAGATGTTCCTATTTAATCACTCTTCGATCGAATGGTGCAAGAATGCGCAGGTCTCGCATATTCGAAACAGAGGGTTATTAAATAATGGAAGACCCCAAAATTTAGACCAAAGATTTATTAAACAAGGATACCCTGATATAGTATATCCCAGAGCTCAAAGAAGTAGGCAAGGATGATGTTATATCATCCTACCAGAGTTTGAATAAAGAAATAGGCAAAGATGGTGATGCATCATCCTACCAGAGTTTGAATAGAGAGATATGATTGAAGAGTAAGTTTGACCCAGATATGACGGCGCAAATAATTCGTCAATACCTAGAAAAAGATATCATAATTTTTTGTGTATTTACCATGATCTAGGAGGTAAACAACACAAGTTGAAAGATTATAAGGATGCATTGTACATCGTTCTCATGGGTATGAAGAGTAAGCGTAGATGATGATGTATCATCTTACCAACATTTGAAACAAAGTTTTTGATAGAACTTAGACACGACGACGCAGATAACTCGTCAGTATCTAAGAGATTGTAGATTCTTTTGCATATTTAAAAAATATAAGTTTTGAAAAAGTTGACTTACTAATGCTTGGAGACTAATATAGTAAGTTTTAATTTGATTTGATTTTGTATATTCGTCGCGACCTAAGGGGTGAATAAAACAAAATCTGATAACATATTGTTGCATGGAGATTGATGCAATGGATTATGCAGATTTATTCATATATCTATCACAATCTAAGGGATAGATATTTTAAAAGGAGCTTGATAACAACGTCGTTGCTTGGAGCCTGACACAATGAGTTATGTCGCGGACTTCCCACATCGCTGCATGGAGAATGACGTGATGGGTTATAATACAGATTTTACACATTGTTGCATGGAGCTTGACGCAATGAGCTATATCGCAGAGGAGGAAACATATCGATGCATGGAGACTGGCACAATGAGTTATATCACATATTTCACGTATTGTTGCATGGAGCCTGACGCAATGAGCTATATTGCAGAGGAGGAAACACATTACTGCATGGAGAGTGACACAATGGGTTATATTGCAGATCTCGCGCATTGATGCATGGAGTCTGACGCAATGAGCTATATCGCACAGGTGGAAACATATTGATGCATAGAGGCTGATGCAATGAGTTATATTGTAGATGAGGAAACATATTATTGTATGGAGACTGACGTAATGGGTTATATCGCAGAGGAGGAACCTATGTATTTATCACAACCTAGGGGATAAATAAAATATAATTTGATAATACATTACTGCATAGAGGCTGATGCGATGGATTACACATATTTATTATCATATCCATCGCAACCTAGGGGATAGATAATTGAAAAAGCTTGATAACTACATCGCTGCATGGAGACCGAGTGTAGCGATAAAAAATGTAGCGGGGTAAATCGGAGATCGAATTATTGATTAATTCGTCTCACAAAAGCAAGAGTCGCCACCGCGCTTTATTGTTTCCAAAGGAAAAGGGAAAAGAGCGAAATAAAACCCTAAATATGCAATGTAAATAATAATAAAAATACAAAGCGTTTTTGAAAAGAGATCTTATGGTTCGGGGGTTGGTTATAAAATGGGAAGGTATTAGCACCCAATGCATCTATAGTACTCTATAGGAACCTTTTGAAATATCTGTTTTATTTAAAATTGATTGCTTGATTGAAAATAAATCGTTTTGGCCGAAACGGGATACGGACGGGTTTTTGAAGATACGACGACCTAATGTCGAAGTTTTTGCTTAAAGGGCATAAATTTTGAAAAGGTTGAATACTTGAGGAAAAATTATCCTAAGTTTTAATGAAATGCGAAAGTTCGCGCAGTTAGACTTGAGGACATGAAGTCAACAAATTTACTGTTTTTCCTTTGGATTTAAACATAAACAGAATAAACAAATAAATATGGAATAAATAAACAGACAAAACAAGCGGATAATGATTAAATAACGATAATTTAAATGATAGACTAAATGATGCGAATAATGCATTTTTATGATTTTTTGTTTAATATTAACGAAAAGAAAGTATTTTTAATTTTTACGCATTTTTTGATATGGATAAAAAACAAGAGAATTATTTAATGAAGACATAATATTTTTTAGTTTTAAGTTTTATTTTATATATTTTGATATTAATATTAATAAAACAAGAAAATGAATTAATAAAATATTTTTTAAGTTTTCTATTTTTTATATGTTTTAAAGTTTTTGTTTAATAACGATGTAAGAGGAGAATTAATTAGAAAAATAAAGTGTCTACATTCTTAAATTCTATATTTTTTATGTATATGAAAATAAAGTACTTATTTAAAAGATTAAGAGGTTCTAAATTAAATTAAAAGTTATTAATTTACCCTAATGAAATAAAATTAAAACTCCTAAATTAAATCCAAAGTTTAAACTAAAAAGGTCAAACTAATTAAAAATTACCTAGTTAGATATATATCTTGTTTTTATTATACTTACTAATTAACTAACATAATAACAATTCTAAAAGATTAGAGAAAGTAAAATAAAAAAAGAAAAAGTGTATCAAATAAAAAAAGACAAGTAAAATGTATATGGGCTAGATGGTTTGAGAGGGCCCAAACAGAAAGAAGAAAGAGGGGGTGCAGAAGCAGGTCGTGTGGGCTTAAGCAGGAAAATGGGGTGAGGCCCCTTAGTTTTACAATTGTTTCTTAGGGTTAACTATTGTTTTAGCATAATTGGGGATTAGGGTTCTGTGTGGTGCAGAACGGCGCTCATCTCGTTCATTCGTCATCTTCTTCGCGTTCTTCTTCTTCCTGCCTCTGAACTTGCCTAAGCTTCCTTGCCCAAAGGCCACCAGCATTCCAAACTCCTCTTCCCTCCGACGCAAGCCAAGGCACGATGGGTTCACGGTACGAAAACGCTTTCTGATTTGTTAAAGCTTGGTTACATTTTTGCATGTGTTGATTCTGATTACATTGATTCTTACTTCGAACTTTTAATGTTATTTGATGCATGAAAGAAAGGGAAAGAAAGGGGTTACCTTCGGAGACGGAGGAGGAGGTCGGGTGAGCGTAGGAGGCCGTGGCGAGGAAGGGAGGCGCGTCGCGAGCTTGCTTCGGTGGCCGGTATTTGTATTCGTGTCTTTCTTCTTCTTTCTGACTGGTTACCTTAGCTTTGGTCTTTCTCTTCTTCTTTTGCCTTGGTACTGTATGCTTCGATGTTTTGGACGATTGAGTGCTACTGTTTGAAAAATGCTTTTGACTAGCTTCTTTCTTCTCAACCGTGCTTCTGTACGATATTCGTTGGCCTATGATAATGTTTTTGAGGCCTTGTGTTGTATGCTTTTGAATGCTTGAATGCTACCGTTAAAGTGTTGTTTTAACCAGCTTCTTTCTTCCTCTTTCTCACCTTGGTGCTGTATGATTTAAATGGCCAATGATGGTAACTCTGAGGCCTTGCTCATGTTGCCTTCGAAGTTGGTTTTGGCTGGATCGTTTCAGGTTCGGCCTAGCTTGGCTTCAACAGGTTTGTGATTGATGATGTTCATGGCTTGGGCAATAAGTTTGACAGGTTTATGGGTATACTGGTTATGTGTTGGTTGGACAGTGGAAAGGATGGTTCTTTGTTTAGGCCATGTGGTGAAATGGTTTAAACTGGTTTAGGTTGTGAAATTGTTTTTTTTGATATATATTTGACAGTAGGATGGTGATGTTGGCTTGAGGGCTCAATCAGTTTTTGAGGTTTTGGCCATATTGGTTTTTTATGGTTTTTTGACAGTAGGAATGGTTATGCAGGTTCTTATTGTTTTGGTATGTTTTTTTTTGTTGACAACAATTTCTCTAAGTCTTGAAGGCTTGGAGATTGATTCTGATGTGTGTGATTTTGTTGTTGTTATGTTATAACAGTCTTCTCTTCCTTGTTTACGTTACAGGCTGGAGATTTGAATATTTTTCACCCTCTTCCCTGGCATTCTGCACCATACTGTTACATCTAATTTGTTTCTATTCCTATTTTATGTTTTTACTTCTACTGGCTATATTACTGCAGTTTGTCTTGTATCCCTTTCCTGCCTAAGCCAAACCTGTAAAACCACACTTCCTCCTCTCTTTTTCTCTCTCAGTACAGTTTTGACAATAAAATGATATGCTGTACTATTTTCTGAAATTGCAAAAGGTTGGAATATGATGAAAAAAGGAATGTTACATTGCTTGCAAAATTGTTTAAACTGCATCTCTTTTGACTTCCAATGCAACAGTATAGCTTATGTTTTGTTTTCTACTATGTGGGCATATGTTTACGTTGGCATTTGCTTTGTTTGCTGCTTGCATATGCTGTTGATTTATGGTTTATGCAGTTTTGACCAAAAATTGAATTTATGCATATTTGAAATATGCAGTGGGCTTTTTGACAAAATGCAATTGATTTTGAAATGTGCTATTTGACAAGAAAATGATTTGTGCATGCTTTAATTGTGCATTCATAAAAATTCCTCCCTTTTTGTGAACCGGGAGAAATCCCGTGATTTGCAAAAAGGGTAAACTGATTCCAGCCGTTTGCTTTTAATGATGAACATTAAATTTATTTTTGCTTTTATTTGTTTATTCAATTCTGACTTTCTTTTAATTGTTTTCGCAGGTAAAATTAAATGAGCAGACAAGAGCATTGGATAGAAGATTAGAATTAGAATTTAGGAAAATAGTTTTTTATTTTACTTTAAGCATTTGTGTAATTGCCATTATAAATATTTTGTAATAACACAATATTTAAATGATAATTGTAATAAATAGAATAAAGTGAATAAAATTCTATTATTTCCCAATTAATTCTTTTTCCTTCCAATTATTTATTTATTGTTTATAATTCTTTAAATTATATAATGACTGAAAATCAAATCCAATCATTTAAATTCAGAATGACAAACAAATAAATAAACATCATTGACCAATTAACAAATTCAACTATTTAATTCATTATTCATAATATTCTAAATTATAATAATTAAAAAATAGAATTTTAATTATTTAACCCAGAATGATAAAGAATTAAATAATTATTGTTGACCAATTAATAAACCCATTCTCAAATGTTTATTTCATTATTCATAAGTCTTTAAATTATATAACAATTGAAAAAAATAGATTCCAATTATTTAAATTTAAGATAATGAATAATTAATAATCGTCATTTAAATCTTGATTAGTTAATAAATTTAGCGTTCAACAAATAAACAGCTCCCGACTCGAAAAAGTTATGAATTTTTACACTGCTTTGAAAATTTGATAAAAATAGGTCAAAACCCTTGCAATGCGAATGATGCAGATGGGAGATGGTATCTTAGGTCAAAATTTGGGGTACAACACCGAGGCAATGAGTTATATCACGGATTTCCCACATCGGTCCATGGAGACTGACGCAATGGGTTATATCGCAGAAAAAGCTTGATAACAATATTGCTGCACAGAGACTGATGTAATGAGTTATATCGTAGATTTCACACATCGCTTCATGCAGACTGACGCAATGGGTTATATCGCAGAGGGGGAACCACATCGCTGCATGGAGACTGACATAATGGGTTATATCGCAGATTTCAACTATTGTTGTATGGAGTCTGACGCAATGAGCTATATCGCGAATTTCACACATTGTTGCATGGAGACTGGCACAATGAGTTAAATTGTAAATTTCACACATATCTCCATGGAGCCTGACAAAATGAACTATATCACAGAGGAGGAAACACATTGCTGCATGAAGACTGATGCAATGAGTTATATTGCATATTTCACACATTGTTGCGTGGAGCCTGACGCAATGAGCTATATCGTAAAGGACAAAACACATTGTTGCATGGAGAATGACACAATGAGTTATATTGCAGATTTCACATATTGTTGCATGGATCCTGACGCAATGAGCTATATCATCGCAGAGGAGGAAACACAATGCTGCATGGAGATCAACACAATTAGTTATATCGAAGATTTCACATATTGCTGCATGGAGACTTACGCAATGAGTTATATCACCGAAAAAGCTATTTTTGATGATCAAATCTTAGATAACTAAATCAAAGATGAGATCAGATTTTCTTTACCAGTTGTGTCTGTTCTAAACCAAGGTAATTGTTTAGCATAAACATGCTAGGTTTGAAGATTGAAACCGAAGTTTCACTGATGATTCTGGTTGTTTGTGTTCTCAACCAAGGCTATCAACATGAGGAAATGAACCCAAAAATTCAGTGATGATGTCAATTGTGTCTATCCTCAACCAAGACTATCATCATGAAGGAATAAACCCCAAATTTGGCTAATGAAGTCGGTTGTGTCTGTTCTCAACTGAGGCTTGATTAACATGATAACAAAATGAAATTTAATGTTTTGAGAGGTTCGAACTTGAAAAGTTTGAATTTGATAATTACAAGTGTAATTCCTGGAGGATGGTAATGACTAGGCTTGGATATGAATCATAGATAAGCTGCCTAGTGAAATTTTGATAGCGGTACCTTCAACGGTTGTGTGCATTCTTAACCGAGGTAGCTATAGCGATAGCAAAATGAATGGGTGGTGCTAAGCTTGGATTTGAATTTGAATTTGTCGTGCTGGTAGTCATGCCTTAAGATTTTTTTGCAAATTTTCATGGGCATATATGGTTGAATGTAATGCATGTATGCATGTTTGATATAATTATGCTTGATGTATGGATGATGTATGGTATGTATGCTTGATATGGTAATGTTATGAATTGAAATGATGAAATGATTGATAAATGTAATGCCCCTGTTGTTTGAACTGCGAGTGTCAAGATAGGCTACCAGACGAGAACTGGGGATAAGAGATAGCTTCCAAAAAAAAATTGGAACACTACAAGATGATAACTAAAACTTTTTGAAATGATGCACCAGACAGGAATTGGGATTTAAAACAACGTCAGTGGGGCTACTGGAATATTATCAACTTGGGAAGGTGAGACAAACAACAAGGTCGATAATATCAGTAGGGTCACCAAAAGACGTTGATTAGGTGTTTGGAAAGTGTGAGGCTGCTCACGACTTGGATGGTTGTACGCAAGGCTTCTTACGATTTAGTTTGACAAAGAATGTTTGTATCATAGGCATACTGAGAGGGATAGTCGGAGAGATGTTAGAGATTGTAATAATAACTCCCCTAGAAATTGAATCTAGATTTTTACGGGGTCCTAAGTCTCGGTCTATGATATGTCATGTATGCATGAAGATGCATGCGTTAATGCGTAGAATGACTGACCAATACATGTAATGGGTGACTTGGATAAGCGTCAATGGATGTCAAAATTTTGATGTGCCAATGAGAAATGAGATCTTTGTTAAATCCATGCTTTCAGAAGTCGTCAACCGGATGAGATGACAAGCATAGCTTGATTATGGATCGAAGTAACCCAATGAATGCATGACAATGATTTATGCAGACCCGTGTGATTTTGATTGATGCCCCTAAGTTGGGTCATGGATGATTAAAGCATAGAGGTTTGCCTATGCAACAAAGTTGCTTGCCACATGATGGTTTAATGTTATGCTATCATGATTTCCCGATACTCGATTTGAACTTGAAGATTGCTGATGTAGGAGAAAGATCCACTGGAGATTACGAAAGTACGCATAGATCTTGCCCCTATGTGGATTGTCTTCCCTAATTTGTTTGTAGGGTCTTAGAGGGGATTCTCATTGATATGAGCTTGGAAATAGTTTGATCATAATATGAATGACCCCACTATTTTTCACTACGCCCTTGATCAAAAGACTCTTGGAAATGTTTGGCTTTGATGAACCATTTTGAATCAACTCCTTTTGATTAAGCCTCACAGTGGTTTTCCCCAACATTCAAATTTTGAAATATGTTCTCCTCAATCTCTAGTATCTGGAGGAAGTACCCTCAGAAAGAACTTAGATCTCACCATGAACTTAATATAGATTACCCCAAGTATTTGAAGTTGCTTGAAGGGGAATTTGGACCCTATGTGCAGTAGGATGAACTTGGTACGCATTGCCCCAACATTTGAATCTTGGAAGGTTGCCCCTGATTATTAAGGCCTTGAGAGGTTTGTTAAAACGAGGAAACCAAGTCATATCTTGTTGTGATATGACTTGATTAAGGAATGCTTCTTTGGGAGGTATGCCCCTAATTAAACAGTGCTTTGAGACTTGATTCATGTTGATTGAATTTCAGAATGATCGCCCCTTGTCAATAGTATCTTCATGTGATATACCCCTATGATCATTAGTCTCGCCTATGATTATAGGGATTTTCCTTAGACGCTTTTCCCCTTGAAATGGATCGCTTTTGATTAAACCAAATTTTTTGAGATCTCCTTGATGCTAAGTATTGATTCATAGATAAAATTGTATATTTTGAAAAAGTAATTCCGTTTGATGCACATGCAAGTTTTGAAATCAAAGTTTGAATAGAAATGGATGATTAGAGATGAGGATTCAAAGAATTGGTTAGTAATAAATTTAACAATCATAGGAGTCAGTTTAACACAAATTTTGCCGAGTATGATTTCATAGTGAACCTACCTTCAATTAGGACTTTCGAAGGTCGTAATGTGGCCTGGTTCACGGTTTAAAAAACAAAGGATATAAAGCTCAAAATTTTATTCATCCCACCCTCATTCTTCTTTATATTCTCCGTTCCTAAATTCAATTAACCCAATGCATGTGTTTAGTGTGCAAGAGAATTTTCGTAGTCGTGATGATGAGTAGAAGCATTAATAAGATTTAAGCACTTGATGAGAAGCATTGATGTTTATTGAGGTGGCAGTCACAAGATTATTCTCCAATTTATTTGTTTTTAATCCCTTGTTTTTGCATGGACCAAGATAACCATTCCATTAGATTTGTAGGGCTTGATGCGGAGTAGGGTCCCCTTGGATCTCTAATATGTGTTGTTTTACAGGAACAAGAAATCTATTCACCAGAGTAGAAGACCGTAGCTAGGACTCCGGCGTCCCTCCAGTCCATGCGTTTTTGTTTTAATCGTTTCAGTTTAAATAACAAATGTATAGCCACCCCAGTGTCAAGCGAGCGCGCTTTAAGGCATAGCTATACCAGGGCATGGGTTCGATCCTGGCGCTTCGCAGTATTTTTCTTCTTTATATTTTCTATCTTCTGCAGATCTAGTGTAGCACACATCACACATCAACCATGCGCCTCCTCAACCATCACCGTCAGATATGTATAGATATGGTCCAATGATCCCAGATCCACAAGCACACGATGCACCCCCTCTGTCTGGATGCACTAGATCTCTTGGGCTTCTCCTTATTGGGCCTAACAAATTGCAATATGCACCCCCCCTTTGCTTGCTGTTTCAGGCCCATTTTCTTCCTCTCTTTATTATTTTCTTTTCTTTTAATTATTTGTTTTAATTTTAATTAAAGTAAAACATTAATTTAGGTTAATTAATTAGGTTAGTTTTAATCACCTTTTTTTAACTAATTTAATTAATTAATTTTCTTAATTAAAATTAATTAGATTTTAGGGGTTTTTTAAATCAAATTAATTGAATTTTTTTCACTAAAATTAATTAGTTTTCTTAGGTTTTTTAATAAATTCATCATAAACGATTTTCTTCAGAAAAAATACCAAAAATAGAAAAATATTTTCTTTTCTTTTTCATATTTTCAGATCACCCGTTACTTTCGCGAACATTTATTATTCTCGCATTTTTTTATTATGTAATTGTTCCCCTGTTTGTAATAGTAATTAGGGTTTACTTTTCTGCAATTTATTACTTATGTACCTCTCCGGAAGCCGTGTAATAGCTTAGGGTTTATCTTTCCGCATTTATTTTCCGCATCTTTCTGCTTTATTATTTTTACTATGTTAATGTTAGTAATTAGGTCATGTATGGGAAGATTAAAAGCAAACGATAGCTAACCCTAATTTCAAAGACTAAATAACTGAAATAAACACACTCGCGCACCCGCACCTCTAGGATAACCTCCTTTGTTGCCTTCGGATTACAAAACAGTCATGTTCCTCAAACGCGGGGAAGCTTTAGCACAGTCCCTCAAAAACAAAGATCATAGTCCCTTAACGATAATTGTTAAAGCATCCCTACCAGTTGCCTTCGATGACTGTATGATGACCCGCGTTTGTCCCTTCATATCCAACGATAGGGCTTCCTACTAACTAATGGTAGGATAACAATATCTAAAGGGGGAGGAAAAGTATAATAAAGACCTTGAGTAGGTAGAATGCTCGTAATCGCTTGCTCACAAACATTTCAAAAAACAAGACATTTTTCACAAACACTTTCAAAAATGTTTTCAAAACAAACACTTTGTACGCGTTCTCGAGGACAGATACGAGAATCATTACAAAGTCTTGCCTTACAATTGGCATCTTCAAAATATTTTTTTCAAACACACATTCACAAAGAAATTTTCAAAACAAAGTGAGCTAGCGATTAAGAGCCCATAGATAACTACAGATGAAAAGGGTGCTAACACCTTGCCTTTTCATAACCTACCCCCGAACTCAAAATCTCGAAGGTATTTCCTGTTCTTTTCATCCTTTCTTTATTGGATAAAAGAAAAGTCGGTGGAGACTCTTGCTATCCACAACATTTGCGATAAAATTCAAAACCAAGTCAGTTCTTCCACCATATTATAGAACTGGCAACTCTGCTGGGGAGAACTTAAAAGAGGGGGTACCTTTAGAGTTAGATCACTTTATCTACTTTGTTTGATTTGCTTGCTTTATCTTTAAAGGGTTACTTGGGTTTACTTTTCTTGCAAAGATCCCATAACCGGATCTGGGGGTACCCTTAGGTAAGTAGCTATAGATCATGGAAATTGTACAACATAGACCGATATGGTTGAAGTGATGGCTACGTTAGTGCGACGCTTTGGTTTGTACTAGTGTCCCTCGAGTTAATCGGGGAGAATACTAGGCTTCCGCGTGGTGTCATAAGTACTAACTGACCTTTAGAACCTTAATTGACCCAACTTGGCCATTAGAAGGTAGTGAGATAGCTGGCATTGGTGCAGTCCGAAGTTGGTTGATACTCGATGCTACGCTCATGTAGATTCGACTCTCGGTTTTTTTTATGGTGAAAAGTCAGTTGCCATTCTAAATAAAACCTTTGAGAAAAATCAGTGATATTGAGATCCCTAGAACTCAGTTACCATTTTAGGACAGGTTGAGCCAACTAAACTTCAAGAGGGTACTTACCTACACACCCCATACAAGCCTTAAACCTAAGGCTCTTGTGTGCTTTGTTTGTTTGTTATCTATTCAAACATGCCATGATAACATCATAACATCATATCATGATATTTTCACTAACCATTTTAAGGATCTAGGTGATTTATCTTTGTTCTTTGTTGCAGGGTCATGACTTCCAATCGTAGAAATACTATCTGATTTAATTTGTAAAGGTACCTTCCAAGCTTAGGGAATTAGTCTCAAAGGTTCCTGACAATTCTCAATTTACCAAGGGACATGGTCATCTACTCAGTTTGGTTACTACCGGTTTCAAAGAAGACATGATGATTGTTCTGTTCCAGTTCTTTGATCCTAAGCATCACTATTTTGCCTTCCCAGATTATCAGTTGGTGCCCACAATGGAATAATTCTATTAGTTACTCAGAGTGCCTATTCTTGATCAGATACCTTTCACCGATCTAGAGCAAGTTCCAAAACCTGAAGACATTGCGGCAACCTTATATTTGAAAGATCAGACATCGTATCTAATTGGGAAACAAGAAATAGAGTCAAGGGTTTTCTTCCTGAATTTCTGATAGAGAAGGCTCAGTGGTTTCTAGATGCCATGAGTTTTCGTACTTTTGAGGATATTTTAGCTTTGTTGGTCTATGGTTTAGTGCTTTTCCCTAACCAGGACCAACTCATAGATGCAAACGCCATCGAAATATTTCTTACCCATAATCTGGTGCCTACTTTACTTGGAGATATTCTGCATTCTCTTCACACTCGTACTATGAGGAAGCGAGGGACTCTCATGTGTTGTATACCTCTACTTTACAGGTGGTTTATTTCTCACCTCCCTCGATCGGTAATAAAGAATGAACAAGGCTTGATGTGGTCTCAAAGGGTGATGTCACTCACTCATTCAGCTATCCATTGGTGTTCCCGATCTCAGGAGGATATCACTATTATTGATTGCTGCGGGGAATTCCCTAATGTGCCACTCCTTGGCATAAGGGCATGTATCACTTATAACCATTCCCTGGCTCTATGTCAGTTTGGTTATGCTCAAAGAGATGGTCCTCATGATATGCTTATCCAGGGTATAGTATTAGACTATGAGAATGATCCTTGGAGTTACCGTCCAAGGTTTATACATGCTTGGGGCATGATCAATAAGATTGATAGCAGAACTTTGGGGCATAAAAATTACATTCCTCTGGAGCCTTACTTTAGATGGGTGTGATCTCGTGCTCAAAATCTTATGATGCCATATCCTACTCTCCTACTAGTGATCGTAGAACCTGTTGTTGAAGAAGATGTTCCTCATACCATTCTTCATCCTGATATGCCTATTGACTTCGAAGAACTACAAAAGTTATGGATTTAATTCAAGGAAGAAAGGGATACCTTTGAGACTCAGTTCTATGCTAGTGAGAAGAAAGTATTGGAACTTATGAATCGACTCCATGAAGAACAAAGCCTTAATGCATATGTCAACACAAAGAGAAAGCACCCATGGGAGACTTGAGTTCATATTTTGCTTCTTTGTTACTCTTTGTTATCATTATAAGCCTAGAAGGAAATTATAATTTGAGCTTGTTACTAAAACTTCGTTGTTTCCTTTTGTTTAACAAATTTAAATCTCACAAAGATCCTTGAAAACATTTCACTTGCATCTACATATCATGCATAGCATGTACTTTCTAGACAAGTTTTCTCATCTTCTTACTGTTTATTTCAATAAAAGATGGCTCTCAAACAAACTGTGAAGGAACTTCAAGCTCAAAATCCCCAATTCTAAGAGACGCTCCTAAACTTAGCCAAGGGGAAGCAAGAACTGATGGCACTCATCACCAAGAAGAAAAAGACTATGAAACTGGCTGGTATCCTTAACATAAGAAGAAGGCTTAAAGGTCCTCCTAAATAAGTTCAGAACTGTGTTATTTCATCTGATGAAGATGACAACCAAGGTGAGGAAGACAAGAGTGTGAAGGTTGAGAGAGGAAGTAATCTGGGTTCAGGCCAATATTTTGATGAAGACTATTCTGTTGAACATTGTCCTCCCGCTGATGACAGATACAAACACATGGAAGATCGACTTAATATTATGGAGATCCAGAAAGTTCCTGGGATGAATTTTGAAGAGCTAGGTGTGATACGGTGGGAGAACTGACTTGGGATTTTGCGTTTGTGTTTACAAATGTTTCAGTTTAGTAAGAGTCGCCGCCGACTTTTTATTTTATCCTAAGGAAAGGTCAAAAAGCACAGGAAAGACCTTTGAGATGTTTTCTTGGGTTCGGGGAATAGATTATAGAAATGGAAGGTATTAGCACCCTTTCTATCCATGGTTATCCATGGGCTCTTAGTTACTTGTTTAGATCACTTGCTTTGCTTTTCAATTGTTTGAAATGGTGCTCTTCAATTGTTTGAAATGGTGCTTTGTGTGTGATTTGGAAAGATGTTTTGAAAAGAGGCCATCGTTGTGGCAACCTTTGTAATGATTCTTGTTTGAATGTATACAAAGGTGTTCTTGTCTTTTGAAAAGTTTTCAATGTTTGAAAGTAGGGTTTTGAAATTGTGTTATGAAGTGTGTTTTGAAAAATAGCAAGGATGTTTTTGCAAGTTTTGATCAAGTAACTAAGAGTTATCTACCCTATTTTACTCAAAGATCTTTCTTATGTTTTAACCCTTTTAACAGTGTTGTTTCACCATTGTATTTGGTGAACAACCTTGTGTTAGGATGTTAACGGGACAGGCGCGGGTCATCGTATAGACCATGATAGCAATGGTGTCAAGTATTTTTGGCAATTTTCTTGAGGGACTTGATCATTTTGTTTAGGCAACTCAGATAGCATCATCGAGAGACTATGATCTTTTTGTTTGTTTTTGTTTTGCCAAAGTACTCAACATGCAACCATGGCCCATTTTTGAAGGCAACAAGTGGATTGTAACCCTAGAGGTGCAAGTGTGCATTGTGTTTGCTTTTCATGCATATTTATCTTGGATTAGGTCAAACTATTGGTTAATTTTATTTGCATACAAACCCTAGGTCTAAGCATGGCATAATTGAAAGCTTTTTAAATGTGCGAGAATTTAAATGCTACACTATTACAACATGATATAGGGAGGGGGGGTACAAATTTGAATTGGGGGTATTTGACAAGAAATTAAATTCTAAGTTATTACAACCAAATCGAATGTATAGGGAATATTTAAATGTACAATAAATAGAATAAAATACAAATAAATAAAAGTCAAATAAAATATATTATGCAAAGAAAAAGGTTTTTTATGGATGTAAAAAGTATATTTGTTGATGTCAAGTAAAAAATAATAAAGATAAAGTCAATTTTAATTATTTGATATTTTAAGGCAAAACCCTAATTCTTAAAAAAACAATATTATTTATTAATTATATACAATAATATATTAATTTATACACAAAATAAAAGTATATTACAAAAAGATGGTTTTTAGTGTAAAATATTAATAAAAGTAAAAATATGATATTTTTATATTTTTGACCTAATTATTTAATAAGATAAGGTATGTAAGTATATATATGTGTATTAAATATATTAAATATACAAAAATATAAATTAATTATTTACAAAAAAATGTGTATATTCTAGAAAATATTTTCAAGTGTAAATAAAAATAATAAATGAAGATAAGTATATTTTTTGTATTATTTTTGAGTTTTTTATAAAAGGAAATAGTTTATTTACATACTTATACTAGTAAAATAAAAATAAATATCTAATAAATATGAAAAATATAGAATATAATTTTTTGGCATTTTTTATATTTAGACAAAAAATAATAAAGTCAGAATAAAAAATAAAAATATCAAAATGACAAAAATTCAAACAAATGGGCCAGGGGGGTGTAAACTGAACAAATGGGTGTCAAAAGCAAAAGGAACCAGGCCCAGCCCAGAATCCACTTCTTCTTCTTCCTTTGAACAAACCTGCGCGCGCTATGTACCAAACTGTAACTCCTGATTCTTTGATCTTTTGACAAAACTCATAACATGAACATTGTAGAGAATTAAACAACGAATTCAACCATATAAAAAACTTGGATTAACTCTCAAAGACCAGAGAGAATTTCTCTGGCCCTAATTTCTAACCTAGTTTTTTTAGAAAGTTCATGAGTGAAATTCTCTTAACACGATTAATGTAAATGAAAACTAAGCATATGTATGGCTTCAGGGCTATGAGTACAACATATTTCATTCACAAATCTAAGCCTAACCATTCCTAGATAGAGAGATATAAGTCCATGAAATACTTGTTTCAGTTGACTTCGAGCTGGACAATGTAGCAACCTTCAATGGTGTTTGAGCTTCTTTTGAGCTTGCTTGAGGTCCAAGGAAGCTTTTCCAATGTTTGGCTTGTTTTGAAACAGCTTGAATCGTGCTGTAGAACTCAACCTGCAGAGCTTTGAAACAAAAATGGCAAAGTGGGTTAGAGGTGTTACAGCTTGCAATGGGGGCCTGGGATAGTTCAAGTGAGTTGATTGGAGGGTGTTTGAACTATCTTTGGATAAAACACACGATAGAATTTGGTTATGGCTTGCAAAATGCAGAACTTGCTCTATTTTGCAGAAAAACAGTGATTCTGTGTACAAGGGAGTTTGAGAGGCAAAGAGGTCGTGTTTTAGGCTTGTTGGGAGGTATGGAACTTGTCTACAAGGTTTGTGTAAGCTTGTTTCAACAGATGTGAGAGATGGATATGTTTTGCAACTTTTCTTCTTTTTCAAGCAAGAGTGTGTGTCCTCCCAATGCAGGCCTGTGCAAGCCCTATATCATGCTGCACATTGTGCTCTTGGTTACTGGAATTAGTGGATCTGATCCTGCCTCAAAGATCTGGCCCCATGCCTCAAGGATTTGGTTTTGACATAAAGTGAAGTTTAGGCAAAAATGACATTGTTGCTTTTTCCTTTTAAGGTTTAAACTAGTGTATAATGCACTAATGACCAAGACAATACCTTAATTCAATGGATATGCATTAAATTAAGGAGTACAAATTTGTTTTGAGGCCTGTAATGGTGAACCAAGATAGCTAGATCAGAATTGCAAATTGGTATGAACATGTATTGGCCATGGACAAAAGTGAGTTTTTGCCAACTTCAAGCATTCGATTTTCTCTAACCACAAGGGTGTTTGAGGAGTTCTTGGACAATTTGGAAATCTTGGAACATGTAATATAATCCATATTTGCAATGCAACTTGAAATTTCAAGTGGAACTATGTGAAAAGTGGCCAAGAAGATGGGTCAAAATCCTGCCTAGATTAGGGCAAATTTTCTAAGTTAAAAGGTTTAGGTACCCTTGTTCCAAAAATCATAACTTGAGCTACAAGCTTGTTTTGAGAAAACTTTGTGAATAAAAGTTGTAGACTTTGTGATGGACTACAACTTTCATGTTGCAAGTTTTGTTTGAATCCATTTGGATCTTGATGAAAAAAAGGGACAAAGTTAGGAAAAAATAAGAAAATTTTATAACTTAGAAAAATTCTAAGTTATGAAAATTTTCCATTTTAAACCCTAATTTGCATTTTTGGGTTTCTTTATGAACAAGTTTCATAATTTGACATGTCTTGATGAAAAATAACTCTTGGAACTTGATTTTGACCAAAAAGTCAAAGTTTGACTTTTCAGTGTACAGTCAAATTTTGATCAGTTGACTGAAAAATTCATCTGTCAATCCTATGCACTTGAGATATTTTGAACTTGTTGAATGGGTCAAGACAATTTCATTGAGTCCTTGAGTCCATGTGTGAGCTTGATTTTCCATTGGCTAGGTCAAACAGTCAAAAATTGCGTTTGTGCAGTCAAAACCCTAAAAATGACCATTTTGCCCTTTTGGTGATCTGACCAAATTTCTTGTGGAATTGTGATCCAAACTTGATCAAATGACATATATGAGTTTATTATGTTGAATTGGGTCAAAAATCATGAGGTTTGACTATCAATTGGCCACAGTTGACTTTTTCCCCAATATAGTTGATTTGTCCAATTGACTGGACAAAAATTTGAATCAAGGCTTGAAACTTGGTATGGACAAACTTGTGAGTCCAACATGAAGTATGAAAGTCAATTTGGGTATTGTAGGCCAAAACACCACTGTGCAAACTCAAACCCTAATTTAGGTCAACAGTGCAAAGAGGTGTCTTGAGCAGAGCAAACCCTAGCTTGATCTTCAGTTCCAAGAGTCTGGTGATGAGAAAATGTTGATGAAATGGGAGGGCAAATTTTGGGGTATAACAATTTCCCCTGTTAAATCTTCTTGAACCTGAAGAGTTAGATTGACAAGTTTTCCTTTCGTGACTCGAAGGTAAAAGAGGATTGGACACTAGAGTGCCCGTAAATTTTCCCTCGTCAAAATATATCTGAGGAAATGGGCTTAGAGATTCCATTTGGAGATAGTAGAATCTTGCTGGAGATGGGCTTAGAGATGCCATCCCAAAATGTTTGTTGAATTGTAATGCTGTAGGTCAGAAGAATGAGCATCAAAATGGTACCCGTGTGCGGGATGTCATTGAACTGTATCTGGAGACTGAGTCTGTATGAGCAAAAGAATGGCGTCCGTGTCTGGCGCGTATCTGAGCTGTAACTGTATCTGAACTTTGAATGAATATCAGAATGACTGTTGTGTCTGGAGTGTATATGTATTGTATCCAGGGTAACAGAGAAACATCTGTGTATGGAGCAACTGTGTGCTGGGGATAAACTATGAATGAGTGACAGAATGGCAACCGTGTCTGAAGCGTATCTGGACTGTATCTGAAGTTGAGATATGTATGAGTAGTAGAATGACCGCCGTGTCTGGGGTGTATCCGTACTGTAACTGGGATCTGAATAAGTGGTAGAATGACTTCAGTGGCGACTACACTAGGGGAATGAAATAGCTGGTGTAAAGGCCAGAACGAAATTCGTGTTTGGAATGTATCTGAACTTGTAGTTGATAGTTGAATCTGAATGAGAGATAGAATGGCTGCCGTGTCTGGAGCGTATCTAGTCTGTATCTGATTGCTGAAGTCTGAATGAGTAGTAGAATGACCGCCGTGTCTGGGGTGTATCCGCACTGTATTTTGACTTGAAGTTCTTGAATAAGTAATAGAATGACCGTCGTGTCTGGGGTGTATCCATACTGTATCCGAATAATTGTTAATGATAGCCCTTTAATCTTATCCTGAAAAGGGTAAAATGTTAGCTAAAACACAAAGCTATATTGCAAGATATGTATGATGCAATGAATTGTAACCCATGTTTATGATATATGAATGTAATGGTTATGCATGTAAGCTGAGTAGCTGTCTTGCTGAGGAAAATGAATCCTTGATAGATGGAGATAATGAAATCTTTGGTTGCTGCCGGGGAAAATAAATCCTTGACCAAAGTTGGGGAATAAAAAATCTTTGATTACTGTAGATGAAAAATCTTTGCTGACTGCCTGGGGATTAAAGATCTTTGATTGTTTAGAATGAGAAATCTTTGGACCACTGTCGGGGATTGAAAATCCTTGGTGACTTGCGGGGATTTTAACAAGAGCTTCACCAATTTCTGCGAGGACTGAGCATTCTTCATGACTTCCCTGGGGAATAGGGTTTACTCTGACGACCTCTACTGGGGAATTAAAATCTGAGAGACTTCTGCTGGAGAAATGAGTCTGAGTATCTTCAATCTGTTGGGAAATGACCCTGTGGGGAGAATGTTTACTTAGCCGGTGAAATCAGGAGTTTTGGATTGTATGCTAATCTACTGGGGAATCATCCTAGCTGTTGGGGAAATTGAGGGAATTTGATCGGTTGGAAATTGGACTTCGCTGGGGAAGAAGGTTTAGATTATTCTGGCTCCGCTGGGAATTGGGAGTTTGAACTCTGATGGGAACTTTGAAGCTTTAACTTGGCTGGGGAATCCAGTTTGAAATGTACTGGCTTCGCCGGGGGATCTTGAAGCTTTAACTCCGTTGGGGACATGTACCCCGAGGTTTTAGCTTTGTTGAGGATCTGAACAAAGTAATGCAGGGGATCTCTTCTTGAATGGCATAAAGATATCTTCCTACACCTCCAACCTAGCAGTAATTATCTTTTCCCAATTTCGTTTTATTTGTAAGCAATGATTATATTCAAATGCATATGCCTATTCAACAAACATTGGACGTTTTTCAAATAAAACATAAATGTAAAACAGAAAAAGAAAGGCAAGCAAGTTTCTGCGCTTTGAAGTATATTCGTATTAATTTTTGTAAGTGTCTTTGTACAAAGGAGACAGACATCCTAGTAAGGGAATGTTGTCGTAGAAATTGAGAAAAATTTATACAAAAGAAAGATGGCTATGTGTAACGATTCCATGGGGTTCCCATTCTGCTATAGCCTTCACAACTCTGAGTATCTGTCCATTCGTTGCTTCGTCCGTAGATGATTGGATTGATCAGAAGCTTGGAGCTTGTTGGTGAAGAGATTATTCTTAAAGTGGTCCGACGAGACACAGTCATACGCTTTAATTCCCTAACTTTTGCCTGAACCGCCCTTTCGGGTTTTCGATCCACCGGGAAACCCCTTTTTGCCCAAGTCGCCCTTTCGGGTTTTCAACTTGCCGGGTGTACAGATTTTTTGTTTTATCCCTAATTTTTCCCTGAACCGCCCTTTCGGGTTTTCGATTCACCGGGATGCCCATTTTTGCCCAAGTCGCCCTTTCAGGTTTTCAACTTGTCGGGTCGTTTTATGCGTAGTATCTTTTTACTATGTCTGCATTCGCAGGGTGCGGCAAGTCATCACCGTACATGGTGGTCAAAATCATTGCTCCACCAGAAAAGATGCTCTTGATTACAAATAGTCCTTCGTAAGTAGGAGTCCACTTGCCCCTGGGATCACTTTGTGGTAAGATGATCCGCTTGATCACAAGATCTCCGACTTGATATACCTGACGCCTAACCTTTTTGTTGAAAGCCTTGATCATCCTTTTTTGATACGTCTGACCATAACAAACAGCAGTAAGTCGCTTCTCATCGATCAAGTTAAGTTGATCAAGCCGGGTATGAATCCAATCGTCTTCACTCAAACTGGCATCCTTCATAATCCTTAAGGAAGGAATCTGAACTTCCATAGGCAGAACGGCTTCCATGCCATACACCAAAGAAAATGGAGTTGCCCCTGTTGAAGTACGTGCCATGGTACGATATCCATGCAGAGCGAACGGTAACATCTCATGCCAGTCCTTGTAGGTGACTGTCATCTTTTGAATAATCTTCTTAATATTTTTGTTCGCGGCTTCAACAGCACCGTTCATCTTCGGCCGGTAGGGAGATGAATTGTGATGATAAATCTTAAACTGCTCGCACAAAGTGGTGATCATAGTATTATTCAAATTTATACCGTTGTCTGTGATGATCCTGTCGGGGATACCATACCGGTATATGAGGTTCTGCTTGATGAAGCGGGCAACCACATTCTTTGTAACTGAGGCATAGGAAGCTGCCTCGACCCATTTAGTGAAGTAATCGATAGCCACCAAGATGAAGCGATGTCCATTGGATTCCGTGGGCTTGATCTCTCCAATCATGTCAATGCCCCACATTGCGAATGGCCATGGAGCTGTCAGAACATTGAGAGGAACATGAGGAATATGTACCTTGTCGGTGTAGACTTGGAATTTGTGGCAGGTGCGGGAATGTTGATGACAATCAGCTTCCATGGTAGACCAGTAGTAGCCTGCCCTTAGAATCTTATTTGCCATTGTATGTCCACTCAAGTGGGTGCCAAATGTGCCGCTATGTATATCGGTCATGATCAACTCTGCTTCAACCTTGTCCACACAATGAAGTAGAACACAATCATGGTTGCGCTTATAAAGGATGCCATTGCTTAGGAAGAACTTGGCAGCAAATCTCCTTAAGAACTTCTTGTCATTGACGGAAGCTCCTTCAGGATATTCTCTGGTCTGGAGATACCTTTTGATTTCACGAAACCAGGGTTGTTCCACTACTTCTTCGGTATTAATCTCATGATAGTGTGCAGGTTCGTCCATTCGCTCGATGGTAATTTGGGGAGCCTCGTTATCCCCATTGAGTTTAAACATGGAAGACATTGTAGCCAGAGCATCGGCTAACTGATTTTATTCTCGCGGGAAATGCTCGAAGGTAATCTGCTCGAAATGAGGAAACAATGTCACGACATGTTCTTTGTATGGGATAAGATTAGGATGTTTAGTGTCCCACTCTCCCTTGACTTGACTGATAACCAAAGCCGAGTCCCCAAATACGACCAAAGATTTGATTCCCAAGTCTATAGCAGCCTTGAGACCAAAGATGCAAGCTTCATATTCAGCCATGTTATTGGTACAACTGAAGCAAAGTCGGGCAGTGAAGGGTGTATGACAACCATCTGGAGAAATGAGTACCGCACCGATACCGTCATACGGTCCGTTACTTTCAACATTGTCCAATGTCATGATGTCCTCGTCAGGGAAGTCGAATCTCATAGACTGATAATCTTCGACGGCTTGGTGAGCTAGATGGTCAGCTAGTACATTCCCCTTTATAGCTTTTTGGGTAGTATACTGGATGTCATATTCAGTCAGGATCATTTGCCATCTAGCAATTTTTCCAGATAAAGCCGACTTCTCGAAGATATACTTGATCGGATCCATCTTGGAAATCAGCAAAGTGGTATGAGTCAACATATACTGCCTTAACCGGCGAGCAGCCCATACCAAAGCACAACAAGTTTTCTCGAGCAGTGAGTAGCGAGTCTCACAGTCGGTAAACTTTTTGCTAAGGTAATAAATGGCATGCTCTTTTCGGCCAGACTCGTCATGTTGACCCAGTACGCACCCCATTGAGTTATCCAAAACAGTCAGATACATGATCAACGGCCTTCCTTCGACGGGTGGCATCAGAATAGGAGGTTCTAGTATGTACTCTTTGATCTTATCAAAAGCAACTTGACAATCATCGTTCCATTCAACTACCTGATCTTTCTTCAGCAGTTTGAAAATTGGCTCGCAGGTAGATGTCAGGTGAGAGATGAACCTCGCAATATAGTTCAAGCGTCCCAAGAATCCTCTAACCTCCTTTTCAGTACGGGGGGCAGGCATTTCTTGTATAGCCTTTACTTTAGCTGGATCAACCTCAATGCCCTTGTTGCTGACAATAAATCCCAAGAGTTTACCAGACCTAACTCCAAAAGTGCACTTGCTTAGATTCAGTCTGAGTTTATACTCCTTCAACCTGGCAAACATCTTTTGCAAATGATTAAGGTGTTCTCTTCTGTCTGTGATCGAGCTATCATGTCGTCTACGTAAAATTCGATCTCATGATGGATCATATCATGAAATAAAGCTACCATGGCGCGTTGATAGGTTGCCCCTGTGTTCTTCAGTCTGAACGACATCACCTTGTAGCAGAAGGTACCCCATTGTGTGAAGAAAGTAGTTTTCTCCATGTCCTCGAGGGCCATTTTAATCTGGTTGTAGCCCGAGAATCCGTCCATGAAGGAAAAAACCTTGTGTTGAGTTGTGTTGTCAACCAAGATGTCGATATGTGGTAGTGGAAAGTCGTCTTTAGAGCTGGCCCTGTTCAAATCCCGATAGTCCACACACATTCTGACCTTGCCGTCCTTTTTGGGTACGGGCACAATGTTAGCAACCCATTGTGAATAGGTTGTAACAGCCATAAAGCCAGCGTTGAATTGCTTCATTACTTCAGCCTTAATCTTTTCAGACATGTCAGGCCTCATTCGTCGGACCTTTTGCTTGATCGGTGGATATTCTTCTCTTATAGGAAGACGGTGAACCACAATATCTGTGTCTAACCCTGGCATGTCTTCATAAGACCAAGCGAAGATTTCAACGTATTCATTCAACAACTACACTAAGCGTTCCTTGACACCTGGTTCCAGGTTGGCACCCATTTTTACTTCTTTCCGGTCCTCCTCTGTCCACAAGTTGATGGTTTCTAGCAACTCCTCGTGAGGCAGAATAGCCCGCTCTTCTTGTTGCAAAAGTCTGGCTAACTCTCCCGGCACTTCACAATCTTCGTCAACTTCGTACTCAGCGTGATTGACCAAATCCTCAGAGTTATCGAAGGCTAAAGCAGAAAAGTCATCCAGGGAATCCGGAATGGATGGGTACCTGCATTTGTGAGTGTGGGTGTGTGTAAGGGATAGCCATCCTTAAACAAACAGAAATGCAAAAGGAAATAAGAATGAACACAACAACTTATAGATGAAAAATGTCCAATGATTCATTAAAACATGGCATATGATTATGAAGAAAATCAAACCCTTACAAATGGACCTACATGCCCCGGGTAAGGCATGAGGTGAAAATAGTGTACGAATTGTTTTAGTTATTACAGACCATAAAAATGGGAAATTGTTCAAAGATAAAATTACTGGTTGATAAAGGTGATGGGAACAAAATCCTTTGCTTCCCAGTTGCTTAGACCCCCTTCGACGGTCGAAAAGATCCAATCTTCAAAGTGGCTCTCTTCATCTTCATCTTCTACAACATTAATTCTGTGATGAGTGATCCTTATGAGTGGCCTTCCAATCTTGGAACGACGCATAGCCTTCTGTCCTGCAGCTGTAAACCCTAGTCCAAATTTGTCCGTCTTATGGGGAAAACCAGGCAATTTCCCCCATGTTGTACTCTTCCTTTCTTTGATCACTGCCTCCGCGTCCTTGAGAGATGCCATCCTAGGCACAAGCTTGGGAATGATGGGTACCTCAATCATCGTCTTCGCGACTGCTACCTCGGAAGAAACTTCCTCAAAATACTGGAAAGGCATTTCGATGAACTCGCCATCCAGCTCCACATAAAGGAAGGAGTTGAGATGACTTATCATGTACTCTTCCTCGCCGTGCACCGTTATAATTTTACCCTTAACAAGATATTTCAGCATCTGGTGTAAAGAGGAGGTAACTGCCCCGACATAATGGATCCACGGTCTTCCTAGAAAACATGAATATGACAGACGAATGTCTATCACGTAAAAGGTGGAGCTGAAAAATTCTGTGCCTACTTTGATAGAAATATCAACCTCTCCATGAACCATTCTCTTCGAACCATCAAAAGCCCTTACAACGATATTACTAGGTTTGAGAGTAAGTCCTTCACAGTCCAAACAGTCTAAGGCTTTCTTTGGCAGCACATTCAAGGAAGGACCAGTATCAACTAAGACATGGGCGAGAGTGGTTCCCCGACATTCAACTGAAACATGTAACGCATCATTGTGTTTCCTTCCTTTTGGAGTTAAGTCAGCATCGGAAAAGCCAAGGCCATTATCAGCAGTGAGACTGGCCACACATTCCTGAAACTGGTCAGCCGAAGTCTCTTGGGGAACATATGTCGCCTTCAAGAATTTGATCAGGGCCTTAGCGTGGGCCTCAGAATAGAGCAGAAGAGCCAACATTGAAATTTTAGAAGGGGTCTGCCCTAATTGTTCCACAATATCGTAGTCATTTTTTCTGATTATTTTCAAGATTTCATCCATTTCTTTCTGAGTGGTTTCGGGGATAACCATAGCATGAGTCTTCGTCTTGACAGGCACTTCCAGTATCCCCTTACCCTTGTTGGTAGTTTCAGCAGATGGTTTTACTATAGGAGTATCCAGTTCTTCAATCACTGGGCCTTGCACAGATGATCCAACAGGTGCAGAAGCTTTCAAGGGTACGAAAATTGCTCGGGGGGGAGCAATCTCTAGAGAAAAGATCCGGCCACTGCGGGTTATCTTGCTTGTACCCGCGATGTTCCCTACGTCAGGGTTTTCTTCTTCGGAAATCTCTTGGACTGTCTCGATTTTTTTGATACCATGGTAGAAGATTTCTCCCCCATAGTTCCATGGTATTGTTTTGCTGGATTGGTACGGGACAGGTCCCGGCATGGTGATCTTTAAAGGTACACATTTAGAGTTGGGTGTAATCCTGACAGACCTTTTTCAAGCCTTGGGAGGATTGTCGGAAACGGTTATGATAGCGATATCGTTGGTTGAAAGTATCAGGAGTAATAGGATTGCAAGTGTCAATAGGGGTTTTCTGGAAAAGTATCTCTTGAGTATCCATCAGGCGTTGGACACCTGACTTCAACATTGGGCAATCACCTTGAACGTTCAAGCAAAAATAACAATCTTTACCACAACCAGGAAAGATCCCGGCTCGCAATAAATTTTCTTTAATCACTAACAATGGAGTCAACAGATCGGCAACATCAGTAACATGGAGATTTTCCAAAACAACATGCACATTGCGGCCGTGCTTGGGCATCAGAGCGGATATAACACTGGGCTTCTCAAGAGTGTCAAATTCAACCTCTTTGGCATCAATTAAGTCCTGAATTTTGTTCTTAAGTGCCCAGCAATTATTGGTATCGTGTCCAGCACTGTCGGAATGGTAAGCACACTTGGCATTGGAGTGGTAGTATGGAGAGGAAGTGTTAGGGTTTTTTGGCGCCTCCTTCAAACTGGTCAAATTCAGCTTCAACAAATGGGGAAGTACCTGAGCAGGTGTCATGTTGATGCGGGTGAACTACCGTTGTGGCCTTTCCACCCGTTGTTGATTAGGTCTCGACTGATTGTTACGAGGTTGATCATTTGACGAGTTTTGAATCATCACGGCCCCTATAGTCGGCCGGTGCTCAGTTCTTCCCAATCCCTTCTGAGAATACACAGCAGATGCTTCCTTCTTAGCCGAGAAAGGTTTCTTAACAGCTGTGGATGCGGAAGCATCCTTTTGAATCTTTCCACTCTTAATACCGGCCCCAACCCTTTCGCCGGTCAAAATCAGTTCAGTAAATCCTGCGGAAGAACTTCCGATCAGATGATTAAAGAAGGGGCCAGACAGGATCCCCAAAAACATGTCAACTAACTCCCAATCTGATAGTGGCAGCTGTACCCTTCCTGCCAGATCACGCCACTTCTGTGTGTACTCTTTAAACCCTTCATTGGAAGCCATCCTCATACTTTGTAACTGAGTACGAGTGGGCGCCAAATCAGCATTATATTGATACTGACGATAAAAAGAAGCTGCCAAGTCTTCCCAATTGTGAACCTCTGATTTTTCGAGTTGATAAAACCAGTCTAACTGAGTGCCAGATAAGCTGTCTTGGAAAAAGTGCACCCAGAGGTCTTTATCGGATGAATGGGGTTGGATTTTTTTGACATACGACCTCAAGTGCATGTTAGGGCAAGACAGACCGTCGTACTTGGCTAATCCGGGCACCAGCCCTAGTTCTTCAAAATCTAATCCGGGCACCCTCTGCAACTCCATAGCTGCCAGTCTATCTTCAAGGTTCTTATATTTATCATCCGCTGGTGGATATTGTTGTTCTGAGTAGTCTTCGTCTTCTTCCTCCTCTTCCTCTTCAACCTCGGATTCGGAAGGCACGGTAGTCCCTTTCCCTTTACCGGCCCCTTCGTCAGACGTTGAGGGGAACTCAAGAACTCTCATGGCCTGATGCTCAAATCTTCTTCCCAAAGTGGCTACTCCAGGTCTCTTTTTCTTTTTCTCTTTATTCTTCTCTAACAAAACTTTGAGGTCCTCTTGACCCTTTGCTAAGGTCATGAGGAGTTGCTGGAACTGTGAATTTTGTGCCTGCAGATCCTTTACTGTTTGCTCTAAATCCATCTTGCTGTAATAAACAGCAGAAAGATAAGGAAACCTGGCGTGAAGACCTGTTTATGCATATGATGAATGGTATGCTATTCATGTAATGCATTCAAGAGTTCAAAAATTCAAATTTGTTGCAAACAAAAAGAACGCACGTCATATTAAGAAGAAATTTGTTAGTACATAAATGCCCCATGGGAGAAATATTACAAAATTCTTAATGTAAAAAGACATTGCACATCCTCTTTGGTGCGATGTAAGTGTTGAGAGTTTCCTCCTCGTGAAGTCGGCGGGTAAGCTCCAAAACCTTCTTCTCACTGGCATAGAAGCTGGCTTCAAAAGTATCCCGTTCTTCCTTGAGTTGGATCCAACTCTTTTGCATTTATTCCCATGATGTTGGCATGTCAGGATGTAGGATGGTGTATGGAACCTCTCCTTCCATAACAAGCTCTTTAATCAAGGGGAGAATGTGAGGGTATGGCATCATAAGATTCTGGGAGCGGGTTCGTACCCACTTGAGATGAGGCTCAAGGGGGATGGAATTCTTGTGCCCCAGTGTCTTACTATCCACCTTGTTAGGCACCCTCCAAGCTCTGATGAACCTTTGTCGAAGTCCTTGCGCATCGTTGTCGAAGTCAAAAACTAGGTCCGGAATTAGCATGTCATGAGGGCCATCCCTCCGAGCATATCCAAATTGTCTCAAAGCTCGGCAGGGGTTATAGGTGATGCCTCCCCTAATGCCAAGTAGTGGGACATTAGGGAATTCCCCACAACGATCAATGATGATGACATTTTCTCTGGACCGAGAACACCAATGTACATCAGAATGTGTGAGGGTCATCAATCATTGTGACCACCTTAAACCCTGCTCATTCTTCAAAACTGATTATGGAAGGTGAGAAATAAACCACCTTGCTAGGAGAGGAGTACAGCACATGAGAACACCTCTTTGTTAGAACATAGTTTGATTCTACAACCCTTAATTAGAGTTTTGATGATAACAAAATACAAGAAAAAATAAATTCAAAGATATATATATATATATATATATATATATATATATATATATATATATATATATATATATATATATATATATATATATATATATATATATATATATAACAAATATGCTACTTAAAAATATGTTTTGTATTTACAGAAGTTCTGATGGAATCAGCATCAGAAGCATCAGAAGATAAGTAATATGTCAGCATCAGAAGATCAGTATAATGTGCTACACGCTGAAGTTACCAGATTATACGCTGAAGCCTGATGACCAGAATCTGCGCATAAAATACTCTGACTCTGATCAAAGATCTTTACCAAGTCATCATCACTCAGAAGCGTCATCATCCAGTTAAAGCAAAGAACACTCTGATTATCATAAAGAAGACTCTGAAGCGTTACTAAGTATTCAAGACAGATTAATTGCTAACGGCTCTCTTCTAGACAAGATCTTCTCAAAAAGGAAAGAACATTATTATCATTGAAAGTGATTTATGGACAACAACGTATCTTTTCCTTGGCTATATAAACAAGTCTGTGTGAGAAAAGAAAACGCTAATAATACACACGCACACACTCATACAAATTGCTAAGCTTTCCAACCACGCTCATTCAAACGCTTTAGCAATCCAGTTTCATTCTAAGCTTAACTTTGTGTATTATCACATTTGTGGTATACTATTTTAATAGAAAACATCAAACACATTATTGTTCAATTATTTGTAAAGAGATTTCCTTGAGATAAACCGGTTTGTGGTTATACTCAAGAAGGCTTTAACCGTTGTTAAAGTAGATGTGTAATCCTTTGATTATAGTGGATTAAGACCTCGTTGGAGAGAGGCGAAATCACCTTGACGGGTGGACTGGAGTAGTTTGAGATCAAACGAACCAGGATAAAAATACAGTGTTGTCTACACATTTGATTTAAGTTTTACAATTCAACCCCCCTTCTTGTGTTTTTCACATCTTCAATTGGCATCAGAGCGCCTGGTTTTGAGCTTATAACACTTAACCGTGTCAGTATAAGATCCAGCGTCAGAAAAACACAATGGCAGGACCAAATCAAAACATCATCAATGACAACAATGAAGAAAGAGACAGATTCAGTGGCAAACCTCCAGCCTTTGATGGAGAGAACTTTGACTACTGGAAAGACAGAATTGAGAGTTTCTTTCTGGCCCATGATGCTGATCTGTGGGACATGGTGACTGATGGATACACGCACCCAGTGGATGGAAGTGGTCAGAAGATTGACAAGAAAACAATGTCTGATCAACAAAAGCGTGATTTCAGAAATCATCACAAGGCCATAACAATTATTCTCAGCGCCATCTCTTATTCTGAATATGAAAAGATATCAAACAGAGACACTGCAAAGAATATGTTTGACTCTCTGAGAATGACGCATGAAGGCAACATTCAAGTCAAAGAAACCAAAGCTCTTGCACTCATTCAGAAGTATGAGGCATTCAAGATGGAAGAGAGTGAATCAATAGAGACTATGTTTTCAAGATTTCAAATTCTTGTTGCTGGTCTAAAAGTTCTTGACAAAGGGTATTCCACTGCTGATCATGTTAAGAAGATCATCAGAAGCTTGCCAAAACAGTGGAGGCCAATGGTCACAGCGCTTAAGCTAGCCAAGGATCTCAACAAAATCTCTCTTGAGGAACTTGTCAGCTCCCTCAGAAGTCACGAGATAGAGCTAGAAGCAGATGAACCTCAAAAGCAAGGTAAGCCATTAGCTTTAAAATCTAACATAAAATCTGACTCCAAAGTTTTGCAGGCTATAGAAGAAACCTCTGATGGATCCTCATCAGAAGAAGATGAATTGTCTCTCCTCTCCAGAAGGGTGAACCAATTATGGAAGCAGAGGCAAAGGAAGTTCAGGAATCCCAGAAGATCAGAAAATCAGAATGAATCTTTCTCCAGATACAGAAGGTCAGAATCCTCCTCTGGACACAAAAGATCTGAAGGTTCTTCAGGAAAAAGAAAGCCAAACAACAAAGACATCATCCGCTATGAATGTAACGAGCAAGGGCACTACAAAAGTGATTGCCCAAAGCTTCAGAAGGAAAAGCCCAAAAAGAAGTTTGGCAAGGAAAAGAAGAAAAGTCTCATGGCTACATGGGATGATTTTGACACATCTGAAGCTAACTCAGAATCAGATGATGAAAGAGCAAACATAGCTCTCATGGCAAACATAACAGAAGACAGTGAAGCTTCTGAGTCAGACTCTGAATCAGATACAGAAGAGGTATTCCCTGACTTTGCTATAAACTTTACTAAGGCTGAACTAGCTGAAAGCCTTAATGAAATTCTGGAAAGATATCAGCAGATCAGAGTTAAATTCAGAAACCTGAAAAGGAATCTTACTTCTGATTTTGATAAGACTGAGATTCTCAAATTGGAGAATTCTGAGTTAAAAAATAAAATTTCAAAATTAGAAAATCTATTGCAAAACTCTCAGAAGGAAACAATCCCTGAAACTCCCAGCAATGCTTATGAGATCATCATGGAGTATGATCACAGCTTTCAGAAGTCTCTAGCTAAAAACATAGATAGAAGCAAAATGGCTTCAATGATCTATGGAGTTAGCAGAAATGGCAGAAAAGGGATAGGATATCAAGGTAAGGTACCTACACCAAAGAATGCCATGGATTTAGTTATAAAACGCACTTCACTTGATTCACACTTTATATATGGGCACACACATGACATAAAATATGCTAGTAGTGATTACTCTGTCAAACCAAAATTCAACCAGAGTTTTGGTAAAACTAACAAATCAGGACCCAAGAAAATATGGGTACCTAAGGATAAAATAATACATGTGGCAGATATCTTTAGCAACAAAGCAAAAACACCAATCATGGTACCTTGACTCTGGCTGCTCACGACACATGACGGGAAGAAGGCATATGTTCCAAAGCCTGGAACTTAAGCCTGGAGGCCACGTAGGTTTTGGAGGCAATCAGAGAGGAAAGATCATTGGCTCTGGAACTGTAGGTAATGGAAATCTTCCCTCTATAAGTAATGTTTTATTAGTAGATGGATTAATGCATAACCTGTTATCCATAAGTCAATTAAGTGATAACGGTTATGATATAATCTTCAATCAAAATTCATGCAAAGCTGTTAGTCAGAAAGATGGGACTATCCTATTTAATGGAAAGAGGAGAAACAAAATTTATAAAATAAAACTTTCTGAACTAAAAAGTCAGAATGTAAAGTGTCTTATGTCTGTTAACAACGAGCAATGGATCTGACACAGAAGATTGGGACATGTTAGTATGAGAAGAATATCTCAGATTAACAAACTCAATCTGGTCAGAGGACTTCCTAACCCGAAGTTCAATTCAGATGCTCTGTGTGAAGCATGTCAGAAAGGCAAGTTTGCAAAACCAGCTTTCAAATCCAAAAACGTTGTTTCCACCTCCAAGCCATTAGAACTTATGCACATTGACTTATTTGGACCAGTTAAAACTGCTTCAGTTAGTGGCAAGAAGTATGGGTTAGTAATCGTAGATCACTATAGCAGATGGACATGGGTAAAGTTCTTAAGGCACAAGGACGAGTCACACTCTGTGTTTGTCACCTTCTGCAACCAAGTTCAGAATGAAAAGGATCTTAGAATCGTCAAAGTCAGAAGTGATCATGGTGGAGAGTTTGAAAATAAAGATTTTAAGTTATTCTTTAATGACAAAGGCATTCTGCATGATTTCTCTTGTCCTAGAACTCCCCAGCAAAATGGAGTTGTAGAACGAAAGAACAGAACATTGCAAGAAATGGCCAGAACCATGATCAACGAGACTAACGTTGCTAAGATCTTCTGGGCTGAAGCAATAAACACAGCGTGTTACATTCAGAATAGAATCTCCATAAGACCTATTCTGGAAAAGACTCCATATGAATTGTGGAAGAACAGAAAGCCCAACATTTCTTATTTTCACCCATTTGGATGTATATTCTTTATTTTGAATATAAAAAATTATTTGAACAAGTTTGACTCTAAAGCACAAAAGTGTATTATGTTAGGATACTCTGAACGCTCAAGAGGGTACAGAGTATACAATACAGAAACACAAATTGTGGAAGAGTCAATCAGTGTTCGTTTTGATGATAAGCTTGACTCTCAAAAGTCAAAGCAGAATGAATTCCTTGCAGGTATGGAAGTTGAACTCACAGGTACTAAAGACATATCATCAGAAGCTCTTAACAGAGACACTCCCTCAACATCAGAAAGAGGCACTGCAAGAAATCCAACACCTTCTATTGATCAACTCCAGAAAAGACCATCCAAAGCAACATGGATCACCCAGAAGAAACAATCTTAGGAAGAAAGGAAGATCCAATCAGAACAAGAGCTAGCTTCAGAAACTCTGAAGAATCCCTCATGAAACTGGTTTCTCTAACTGAACCAACAACAATTAATGAAGCACTTCTGGACAATGACTGGATTCTAGCAATGCAAGAGGAGCTAAATCAATTCACAAGAAATGACGTATGGGATCTAGTTCCTAAACCAAAAGGATTCAACATCATTGGAACAAAATGGGTGTTCAGAAACAAACTGAATGAACAAGGTGAAGTCATCAGAAACAAAGCACGATTGGTAGCACAAGGTTATAGTTAGCAAGAGGGGATAAACTATACAGAAACCTTTGCTCCAGTCGCCAGGTTAGAATCTATCAGACTCTTAATTTCATTTGGTGTCAATAAAGGCATCACTCTGTATCAGATGGATGTTAAGAGTGCATTCTTAAATGGCTATATAGAAGAAGAGGTATATGTGCACCGACCCCCTGGTTTTGAAAGCTCAAATAATCCAGAATATGTTTTCAAACTAAAGAAGTCACTCTATGGTCTGAAACAAGTTCCCAGAGCTTGGTATGAAAGACTAAGTAACTTCCTGTTAGAAAAGGAATTCACCAGAGGGAAAGTGGACACAACCTTGTTCTGTAAGACAGTTAAGAATGACATTTTAGTATGTCAGATTTATGTTGATGACATCATATTTGGATCTACTAAACCTTCTCTGGGAAGGAAGTTTGCTAAATGTATGCAGGCAGAATTTGAGATGAGCCTAATGGGGGAACTGAAATTCTTTCTGGGCATTCAGATCAATCAAACCCCGAAAGGAACTTACATTCATTAGAGCAAATATGTCAGAGAACTTCTGAATAAATTTGATCTCTCAGAATGTAAGCCATCAAAGATTCCAATGCATCCCACGTGCATTCTGGAAAGAGAAGAGGTAAGTAAAAAGGTAGAACAGAAGGTCTACAGAGGTATGATTGGTTCTCTTCTATATCTGACGGCTTCAAGGCCTGACATTTTATTCAGTGTTTGCATTTGTGCTAGATTCCAATCAGATCCTAGAGAATCTCACTTAACAGCAGTTAAACGAATTTTCAAGTATCTGAAAGGTACTACTAATCTGGGTTTGTTTTATAGAAAATCAAGTGATTACAGCTTAGTAGGATACTGTGATGCTGATTTTGCTGGAGACAAAGTAGAGCGTAAAAGCACTTCTGGAAGCTGCCAGTTTCTGGGAGAAAATCTGATCTCATGGTCCAGCAAAAGACAATCCACAATTGCTCTATCAACAGTAGAAGCTGAATACATAGCAGCAGCTGGATGCAGCACACAAATGCTTTGGATGAAAAGTCAACTTGATGACTTCCAGATATTTGAGAGTAACATTCCTATCCTCTGTGACAATACTTCTGCTATTTGTCTCAGCAAAAATCCAATTTTACATTCTAGGGCTAAGCATATAGAAATAAAACATCATTTTATTAGGGACTATATTCAGAAAGGGATTTTAAATTTTAAATTTATTAACACAGACCATCAATGGGCTGATATTTTCACAAAACCTCTTTCTGAAGATAGGTTCAACTTCATTCTGAAACATCTCAGCATGAAGCTCTGCCCAAAATAAAATTGTTTTGATTCCATATATTAACCTTCAGAACTTTGTTTAATTCTCCGTGAACTACTGATCAATCCTTCTTCAGAACTTTAGAAGTGCAGATTGTATCAGAATCTATCCATGAAGATATGAGCGCTTCATTTCAAGGATAGAAATATGTTGTTCACTCAAGCAAACAAGTGTCATCCAGTCATCAGCTATTTTCTGAGGATGAACACGTGTTCACGTTTCTGAAAAGGAAAAAGCGCTGATTGGATGCATTGAGACACATGTCATGGGTAACCGTTCCAAATATCTTTCTGAATCCCCTAAAATCAGCTATCATTAAATTCTAATAATCATTATTAATTTCTCTCTCTTGCCGTTTATGTTTTCAAAATTGTTTAGAAATCTATTTAAACACACTTCACACCATTTACACTCTTTTACCTTCACTTTCATTTTCTCTCAAACTTACTGATTTCAGCGTTCTTACTTTCTCAAGAAAAACCCTTTCAATCTTTTTCACAAAAACCTTCGTGTGAACATGGCTTCTTCCAGCATTCCTACTTCAGGTTCCCAGAAAACTGTTTCATCTGAACAATATGAAGAACCCCACAGAACGCTTCTAACACCAGTCAAAAATCTTGAAGTTCTGTCAGAATTAATCATAGATTTCAACAGTCTTCAGGAGAATGGGTTTAATCTATCTAAAGAGGTTAAAGCTCAAGGCTGGGAAAAGTATTTTGACAGACTGGTGGGTCCAAAATTTCCTATTCTGGTAAAGGAATTTTGGATTCACGCTTCTTCTTCAAATCATCAAGTTACGTCTTACATCATGGGGAAGAAGATTGTTATTAATGAGGACCTGATTGCTAGACTCATAGGCTACAGTGGTGGTGGTGTTCGTTGCATTGATATGGCAGAAAGGTGCGCTGATGCTACCCTAATTGCAAGGGAAATCTTCACTTTGGGGCTTCCCTCCAGCAAGATAAGGGATTTGAAAGACAAACACATAATTTGGGCCAAGATCATTCTGGGGTGCATCAATCACAGGAAGCCTACCAGCTCTCCTGATTACATTAATATTGATCAACAATTTCTGATCTATTTCATCTCTCAGAAGGTCAAGATAAATCTGACTCATCTGCTGTTTAATCATCTCAGAACAAGTGTTAAAGAAACAAGAGAAGAGGAGCGAACAAAAAGGGATTGGATACCCTTAGGAAGACTTATATCAGATATTCTTACAGAGAATAAGCTGATTGATCACCTTACAGAGGCTCAAGAAATCAGCTCTTTGGAAGCTACGGTGGGCAAACAGCTGAACGCTAAGAATCTGAAAAAGATGAAGTTGATTGAGAACATTAAGAAGGAACCCAGCGTCACTCCTTTTGCTGCAATCTCCAGCAGAAGAGTCCCTCTGGACAACTTCCCTCTGTTCTCAGAGATTGACTCTAAACCAGATATAATTCTCAGATATCTGGATGCTTGCAAGGCTGATGGTACAACTCCAAATCTGAATATTCAAGATCTTCAGCAGAAGGCTCCAGAAGTGGTGCTGAAGAAAACCAAGAAAAGGAAAGCTGCAGCAGAAGGATCCTCCCAGCAGACTCATAAAAAGAGAGGTAATCTTTCTTCTGTAACTGTTTTAGATTCAATTGTTGTATCAACATCCATCCCAATTCCAACTCCATCTAAAAACCCCACACCTCAAACTTTTGATGATTTTGACATTGACTTTGACCCCTCTGAATCATTAACACTTAGAAGATCTCGCTCCCAACCTCAAAATCCAAATATTGTTGAAACCCAACAAGAACTTGAAAAAGTTCTTTCTGATATAGACCAACATACATCTGCTCCCATACCAGAACATCCAAATCCTCAAACTACCATAGAACCACAACCAGATATCCCCATCTCACCTCAACCAGAATTTCCACCCTCTCCAGAACCAGAAATCCCACTACCCTCATCTCCTCAACCAGAAATTAATCCACCTTCTCCACAACCTGAACCATCTCACCCAGAAGCTCAAACCTCTGAGGCTCAACCCTCTGAATCCCCTGAACCAGAACCTCTGGCCATTCATTTTCCCTGTGGCACCATTGTGAACTTTCCACAACTTCCCTCTTCACCAGAACTAACTCCACCAAATTCCCCATCAAGTCCAATCATAATTCCTGACTCTCCCATTCCCCCACCAAAGAACAATACAGAAGATAACATCAAGACTGTCATTGACTTAACAGTTTTTGAACGTCTTGCTGCCATCAACCACATAACTGCTATCCCAAAACCAAAACATCCAGATGTTGGTACCAGCATATTGAACTTTGACACAGAAGTACAGAAGTGGATCACTTCTCTGAAACAAGCTAGTCTTGAGCTGGTTAATCCTGCTGCTTCTGACTACCTTTGGACAAAGTTCAGAAGATGGGTATGCTCTGAAACCTTTAAGCTGCAAGAACAGAGCTATGGACAAGCTCAACAGAACTTCATCAATCTACTGAAAGAAATTGAAGGTCCAGTTCTGAGCAAGCTGCTTAAGGAAGAAGTTCTCCCTCTGGACAGTGCTCCATGGTCTGAACATCGTCCAGCATCCAAAGTTCAACCTGATACTCAAGATCTGCTGATTCCTGTTGAAGCACTGGTTCAAGAAGAAGATATAACAGAAAGCTCTGAGAAGCATCATGTTTCTGAAGATCCTCAAGCTTCCTCCATTGACAGGCAGACTCTTGAAGACTTGAAAAGATCTGATATGCTGATGAATGAAAGAATGGATAAACAGGACAGAAAAATTGATGCAATAGCAAGCATGTTAACTCACAACAGGAAACCAACACCCAAATAAAGAGCATGTTGGAGGCTTTGTTCACACGACTTCCTCCTCCTTCTTAGAATTTCCTTGTTTTTATAACTTGTTTATCTATAATATTTTTACAATGTTCTGAACTTATCATTGCTTCTGTTTTCAATATAAATGCATTTTTGACTCTGATTATTTGTGCTTTTTGATAATTGACAAAAAGTGGGAGAAAGAATGATATTTTTCAATAATGGATTACTGAGACATAAGTCTCAAACATTCTGACATTCTGATCTATTTGAATTTCTTTCTTCTAAAAAGCTTGAACAGGTACAAAATTCTGACGAAAGATACAGTAAAGTACAGTAAAAGTTCTGATGCTCAAAGACTCATGGAATTAAAGGGAAGTAATCAACTCAGGGGGAGTTTTCTCCTCTTAGCTCTGATACCTTTTATTCTTTTTTTTAATTGAAAAAAATATGGTTTTTGTCATCATCAAAAAGGGGGAGATTGTTAGAACATAATTTGATTCTACAACCCTTAATTAGAGTTTTGATGATAAAAAAATACAAGAATAAATAAATTCAAAGATATATATATATATATATATATATATATATATATAGAACAAATATGCTACTTAAAAATATGTTTTGTATTTACAGAAGTTCTGATGGAATCAGCATCAGAAGCATCAAAAGATAAGTAATATGCCAGCATCAGAAGATCAGTAACATGTGCTACACGCTGAAGTTACCAGATTATACGCTGAAGCCTAATGACCAGAATATGTGCATAAAATACTCTGACTCTGATCAAAGATCTTTATCAAGTCATCAGCACTCAAAAGCGTCATCATCCAGTTAAAGCAAAGAACACTCTGATTATCATAAAGAAGACTCTGAAGCGTTACTAAGTATTCAAGACAGATTAATTGCTAACGGCTCTCTTCTAAACAAGATCTTCTCAAAAAGGAAAGAACGTTATTATCATTAAAAGTGATTTATGGACAACAACGTATCTTTGCCTTGGCTATATAAACAAGTCTGTGTGAGAAAAGAAAACGCTAATAATACACACGCACACACTCATACAAATTGCTAAGCTTTCCAACCACGCTCATTCAAACACTTTAGCAATCCAGTTTCATTCTAAGCTTAACTTTGTGTATTATCACAGTTGTGGTATACTGTTTTATTAGAAAACATCAAACACATTATTGTTCAATTATTTGTAAAGATATTTCCTTGAGATAAACCGGTTTGTGGTTATACTCAAGAAGGCTTTAACAGTTGTTAAAGTAGCTGTGTAATCCTTTGATTATAGTGGATTAAGACCTCGTTGGAGAGAGGCGAAATCACCTTGACGGGTGGACTGGATTAGTTTGAGATCAAACGAACCAGGATAAAAATATAGTGTTGTCTGCACATTTGATTTAAGTTTTCCAATTAAACCCCCCTTCTTGTATTTTTCACATCTTCACTCTTTTCCTCATTGTTCGTGTGTAAAATGAGTGTAGGATGTCCCCAAGCAATGTAGGTATAAGATTCTTGGATATGAAAATCTTGACAGCATTCACATCTATAAGTTGGTCAGGGTTTGGGAACAAGACCAACCCATAGATGAGGAGTGCCACAATCTCTTTAAAGGCTTGTAGATCAAGAGAATTCCAGCATTCTTGTGCTTTCTCAAACAGAAACTTTGCCAAGAAACCCTTGACACCACTTCTGGTTTCCCAATGTCCCTTAATGTCAGATGGTTGCAAGTGTAATGCTTGAGCAACATCTTCAGGCTTTGGTTCTTTTTCCGTACCGTTGTAGGGTGGTTGATTAAGAATAGGAATTCTCAGGAGTTGAGAAAATTCCTCCAAAGTAGGCACCAATTGGTAATCAGGAAATGTGAAACAGTGGTGTAGGGGGTCAAAGAACTGGAAGAGGACTTTCACCATGTCTTCTTCAATGTTGGTGTTGACCAAGTTGAGGAGTCTACCTTGTCTTTCACTGAAGAGAGAATTATCTGGAATCCTAGAAGTAAGCTCCTTGAGTTGAGGAGGGATTCTCACAAGGTTGACCTGAATTGTTTTCTGCGAAGAGATTCCATGACCTACAAGATAAAAACAAAGATGAAGATCCAAACCCTTGAAATGGTTAGCGGATGAATATGATGCTTTATGATGTTCATGATGTATGTACAAACGCATGTACAAGCAAGTCACACAAAACCCTAGTTTCAGGCTTGCAAGAGGTTTCACAGGTAAGTACCCTCTTGAGTTTAGTTTGCTTAAAACCTGTCCTATAAATAGTAACTGGGTTCTAAGGAGCTCAATATCATTGGATTGTTTTCTATGTTCATTGTTTTGGTTTAGCAACTTAACTAGCGACCAAAATATTCCAAGAAAACAACCCTCAATGAGTGTAGTATCGAGTATCTACCAACTTCGGACTGCACCAAAGCCGGTCATCTCACTACCCCTAATAAAGGCCAAGATGGTCAAGTAAGGTTCTAAGAGTTCATTAGTGCTTCATGACATTACTCAGCAGCCCCGTATTCTCTTTGATTGACTCAAAGGCTACCGGTACTCACAAATATGTCGCACTAATATAGCTATTGCTTCAACCGTGTCGGTATACCCCGCACAGTTTCCACAATGGATTGCTATTTACCTATGAATGTTTCCCAAATCCGGGTGGAGGATTTCAAGCCCAAACAGGAGGACCAAAATGTAAAGCAATCAAAGCAAACAATAATCATGCAAATGTGATATAAGCCCTAAGGTTACTCCACTTTTAAAGTTTTCCCTAGCAGAGTCGCCAGTTCTGTGATACGGTGGGAGAACTGACTTGGGATTTTGCGTTTGTGTTTGCAAATGTTTCGGTTTAGCAAGAGTCGCCACCGACTTTTTATTTTATCCTAAGGAAAGGTCAAAAAGCACAGGAAAGACCTTTGAGATGTTTTCTTGGGTTCGGGGAATAGATTATAGAAAGGGAAGGTATTAGCACCCTTTCTATCCATGGTTATCCATGGGCTCTTAGTTACTTGTTTAGATCACTTGCTTTGCTTTTCAATTGTTTGAAATGGTGCTCTTCAATTGTTTGAAATGGTGCTTTGTGTGTGATTTGGAAAGATGTTTTGAAAAGAGGCCATCGTTGTGGCAACCATTGTAATGATTCTTGTTTGAATGTATACAAAGGTGTTCTTGTCTTTTGAAAGGTTTTCAATGTTTGAAAGTAGGGTTTTGAAATTGTGTTATGAAGTGTGTTTTGAAAAATAGCAAGGATGTTTTTGCAAGTTTTGATCAAGTAACTAAGAGTTATCTACCCTATTTTACTCAAAGATCTTTCTTATGTTTTAACCCTTTTAACAGTGTTGTTTCACCATTGTATTTGGTGAACAACCTTGTGTCAGGATGTTAACGGGACAGGCGCGGGTCATCGTATAGACCATGATAGCAATGGTGTCAAGTATTTTTGGCAATTTTCTTGAGGGACTTGATCATTTTGTTTAGGCAACTCAGATAGCGTCATCGAGGGACTATGATCTTTTTGTTTGTTTTTGTTTTGCGAAAGTACTCAACATGCAACCATGGCCCATTTTTGAAGGCAACAAGTGGATTGTAACCCTAGAGGTGCAAGTGTGCATTGTGTTTGTTTTTCATGCATATTTATCTTGGATTAGGTCAAACTATTGGTTAATTTTATTTGCATACAAACCCTAGGTCTAAGCATGGCATAATTGAAAGCTTTTTAAATGTGCGAGAATTTAAATGCTACACTATTACAACATGATATAGGGAGGGGGGGTACAAATTTGAATTGGGGGTATTTGACAAGAAATTAAATTCTAAGTTATTACAACCAAATCGAATGTATAGGCAATATTTAAATGTACAATAAATGGAATAAAATACAAATAAATAAAAGTCAAATAAAATATATTATGCAAAGAAAAAGGTTTTTTATGGATGTAAAAAGTATATTTCTTGATGTCAAGTAAAAAATAATAAAGATAAAGTCAATTTTAATTATTTGATATTTTAAGGCAAAACCCTAATTCTTAAAAAAACAATATTATCTATTAATTATATACAATAATATATTAATTTATACACAAAATAAAAGTATATTACAAAAAGATGTTTTTTAGTGTAAAATATTAATAAAAGTAAAAATATGATATTATATTTTTGACCTAATTATTTAATAAGATAAGGTATATAAGTATATATATGTGTATTAAATATATTAAATATACAAAAATAGAAATTAATTATTTACAAAAAAATGTGTATATTCTAGAAAATATTTTCAAGTGTAAATAAAAATAATAAATGAAGATAAGTATATTTTTTGTATTATTTTTGAGTTTTTTATAAAAGGAAATAGTTTATTTACATACTTATACTAGTAAAATAAAAATAAATATCTAATAAATATGAAAAATATAGAAAATAATTTTTTGGCATTTTTTATATTTAGACAAAAAATAATAAAGTCAGAATAAAAAATAAAAATATCAAAATGACAAAAATTCAAACAAATGGGCCAGGGGGGTGTAAACTGAACAAAGGGGTGTCAAAAGCAAAAGGAACCAGGCCCAACCCAGAATCCACTTCTTCTTCTTCCTTTGAACAAACCTGCGCGCGCTATGTACCAAACTGTAACTCCTGATTCTTTGATCTTTTGACAAAACACATAACATGAACATTGTAGAGAATTAAACAACGAATTCAACCATATAAAAAACTTGGATTAACTCTCAAAGACCAGAGAGAATTTCTCTGGCCCTAATTTCTAACCTAGTTTTTTCAGAAAGTTCATGAGTGAAATTCTCTTAACACGATTAATGTAAATGAAAACTAAGCATATGTATGGCTTCAGGGCTATGAGTAAAACATATTTCATTCACAAACCTAAGCCTAACCATTCCTAGATAGAGAGATAGAAGTCCATGAAATACCTGTTTCAGTTGACTTCGAGCTGGACAATGTAGCAACCTTCAATGGTGTTTGAGCTTCTTTTGAGCTTGCCTGAGGTCCAAGGAAGCTTTTACAATGTTTGGCTTGTTTTGAAACAGCTTGAATCGTGCTGTAGAACTCAACCTGCAGAGCTTTGAAACAAAAACAGAAAAGTGGATTAGAGGTGTTACAACTTGCAATGGGGGCCTGGGATAGTTCAAGTGAGTTGATTGGAGGGTGTTTGAACTATCTTGGGACAAAACGCACGATGGAATTTGGTTATGGCTTGCAAAATGCAGAACTTGCTCTATTTTGCAGAAAAATAGTGATTCTGTGTACAAGGGAGTTTGAGAGGCAAAGAGGTCGTGTTTTAGGCTTGTTGGGAGGTATGGAACTTGTCTACAAGGTTTGTGTAAGCTTGTTTCAACAGATGTGAGAGATGGATATGTTTTGCAACTTTTCTTCTTTTTCAAGCAAGAGTGTGTGTCCTCCCAATGCAGGCCTGTGCAAGCCCTATATCATGCTGTACATTATGCTCTTGGTTACTGGAATTAGTGGATTTGATCCTGCCTCAAAGATCTGGCCCCATGCCTCAAGGATTTGGTTTTGACATAAAGTGAAGTTTAGGCAAAAATGGCATTGTTGCTTTTTCCTTTTAAGGTTTAAACTAGTGTATAATGCCCTAATGACCAAGACAATACCTTAATTCAATGGATATGCATTAAATTAAGCAGTACAAATTGGTTTTGAGGCCTGTAATGGTGAACCAAGCTAGCTAGATCAGAATTGCCAATTGGTATGAACATGTATTGGCCATGGACAAAAGTGAGTTTTTGCCAACTTCAAGCATTCGATTCTCTCTAACCACAAGGGTGTTTGAGGAGTTCTTGGATAATTTGGAAAGCTTGGAACATGTACTATAATCCATATTTTCAATGCAACTTGAAATTCCAAGTGGAACTATGTGAAAAGTGGCCCAGAAGATGGGTCAAAATCCTGCCTAGATTAGGGAAAATTTTCTCTAAGTTAAAAGTTTTAGGTACCCTTGTTCCAAAAATCATAACTTGAGCTACAAGCTTCTTTTGAGAAAACTTTGTGAATCAAAGTTATAGACTTTGTGATGGACTACAACTTTCATGTTTCAAGTTTTGTTTTAATCCATTTGCATCTTGATAAAAAAAAGGGACAAAGTTAGGAAAAAATAAGAAAATTTTATAACTTAGAAAAATTCTAAGTTATGAAAATTTTCCATTTTAAACCCTAATTTGCATTTTTGGGTTTCTTTATGAACAATTTTCATAATTTGACATGTCTTGATGAAAAATAACTCTTGGCACTTGATTTTGACCAAAAAGTCAAAGTTTGACTTTTCAGTGTACAGTCAAATTTTGATCAGTTGACTGAAAAATTCATCTGTCAATCCTATGCACTTGAGATCTTTTGAACTTGTTGAATGGGTCAAGACAATGTAATTGAGTCCTTGATTCCATGTGTGAGCTTGATTTTCCATTGGCTAGGTCAAACAGTCAAAAATTGCATTTGTGCAGTCAAAACCCTAAAAATGACCATTTTGCCCTTTTGGTGATCTGATCAAATTTCTTGTGGAATTGTGATCCAAACTTGATCAAATGACATATATGAGTTTATCATGTTGAAGTGGGTCAAAAATCATGAGGTTTGACTATCAATTGGCCACAGTTGACTTTCTCCTCAATATAGTTGATTTTTAGGTCAACTGTCCAATTGACTGGACAAAAATTTGAATCAAGGCTTGAAACTTGGTATGGACAAACTTGTGAGTCCAACATGAAGTATGAAAGTCAATTTGGGTATTGTAGGCCAAAACACCACTGTGCAAACTCAAACCCTAATTTAGGTCAACAGCGCAAGGAGGTGTCTTGAGCAGAGCAAACCCTAGCTTGATCTTCAGTTCCAAGAGTCTGGTGATGAGAAAATGTTGATGAAATGGGAGGGAAAATTTTGGGGTACAACACTAGGGCTTATCTCGGGGGTTTTCATCCCTCACAAGTTCAAGGTCTTCGTATTTTCCAAATATGATGGTGTTGCTTGTCCTAAGCTTTATCTGAGGTCTTACGTCAGAAAAATCCAACCTCATACTGCTGACAGAAAGTTATGGGTTCACTTCTTTCAAGAGAGCTTATCTGGGACACAACTGGAATGGTTCTATCATCTGGAAGGAATCAATATACGTACTTGGGAAGACCTGGTTGCTGCTTTTTATAAGCAATATCAATATAATGCTGACCTTGCACCAACTCGTGTGCAACTACAAAGCATGACTATGGGCTCGAATGAAAGGTTTAAAGAGTATTCCCAAAAGTGGAGAGATCTGGCTGGAAGAGTGCAACCTCCTTTATCTGACAGGGAGCTGGTTGATATGTTCATGGGCACTTTGACAGGGTCTTTCTTTAATCATCTGATCATAATTTCTTCATCTGGTTTTACCAAATTGATACTAACAGGTGAACATTTCGAATGGGGTATCAGAAGTGGAAAGATTCAAGTAGTAACGTCTTCAAGTACTGTAAAGGAGGTGTTCAACAATAAAAAGGAAACCAATGCCATTTATGGCTAGAAGGGTCGCGCTAGAAATGAGTGTAATCAGTCTGTAAGAGTTGTGCTAATTTCTAACCCAGTGCATGCGCAAGAACATCAGAAAAAACAATCAGGGTAGGTGATATGCACCAAGAAGATAGTTTACCAAGACTAACATGCCGTTATCTCAGGCATTGCAACATCTTTTAAAAGCACGGATGATAACCCTAAAGGATCCTCCTCAAAATCCCAACACCTCCTCTCTTTGTTATAATCCTAATGTGAAGTTTCCTTACCATTCCAATAGCCCCGGGCACGACACCAATAGTTGTTGGGCCTTGAAAAACAAAATTCAAGACATGATCGACAAAAAAGAGGTTGAGTTTGATCCACCTGAGACTCCCAACGTGATTACTGCACCTATGCACAAGCACGACAAAGCATTAATGCTATTGATGATGGTCTTTATGTTTCTACTGTAAGTAATTTGGCTACTCCCCTCCCGATTATCAAGAAGAATCTGTTGCAGTATGGTTTATTTCTGGGTTGCATTGAAAGATGTTACTGCTGTGCAGTCCAACCCAATGGTTGCAAGTTGTTGGAAGAAGGTATTCAGCGTCTAACGGACAATCACCTAATTCTGGTTGAGAAGATTCTGTCTGTTGAGAATTTGTTGCAAGACTTGGACCTGGAAGAGGTATCTGTAATATCTGGCACTCCTATCAGGATCACTTCCAAGGGTCCTGTAAGGATCAATGCCAAACCCAAAGCTGCTCCCCTGATAATCACTTCACCCATACCAATTCCATATTCCTTGGACAAAGATATCCCGTGGAATTATGGAGCCGACGTCTACTACCATAGCGTCAAGCAAGAACTATCAACTATTGAACATGAAGATACTGAAGCTACTGATCCCAACATCGATAATATTGTTGGGACTAGTAAGGTTACTAGAAGCAGAATGGTTTTCTCTCTAGAGATATCTCTGAATACTGTTGCTACACCAGTTAGAGTTACCGCTACCGAGTCAACTATTGAGGCTTGGGATCAAGAGCAAATAAAAGAGCCTACCCATATGGAGGCCCCTAAAGAAGCTGCAGTTGAAGACACCACCAGGCAAGAGTTGGAGGAGGTGTTAAAGATTATCCGCAAAAGCGATTATAATATTGTTGAATAGATGGGACATGCTCCCTCTAAAATCTCCATATTATCCCTGTTACTGTGTTCTGAAGCCCATGCACAGGCTTTGGTAAAGTTCTTAAGATCTGCTCACGTGCCATAAGAGATTTCTGCCGATCAATTTGGAAGTTATGTTGCCAGTCTAACTACTGACAATGGGCTAGGATTTTCTGATGTCTACTTGACCCCTGAAGGAAGGAACCACAACAAGGCCCTATATGTCTCTATTGAATGCAGGGGCTCTACTCTATCTCATGTATTGGTTGATATTGGTTCATCGCTAAATGTTCTACCAAAAGGCGCTCTTGATAGACTTGATTGTGAAGGGGTTATAGTGAAACCTAGTGATATTATGGTGAGATCCTTTGACGGTTCGAAGAAGATGGTACACAAAGAAGTGGATCTTTCGATCAAAGTAGGTTCACAAGTCTTTGAATCTACCTTCTATGTGATGGATATTCTACCAACTTATTATTGTTTACTGGGACGCCCATGGATCCATGGGGCAGGCATTGTTACCTCAACCTTACACTAGAAGCTGAAGTATCCTGTGAAAGGAAATGTTGTTATAGTCTGCAGCAAAGAAGAGTGTATGATGAGTCATTTGAACTCATTTAGATATGTAGAAATGGACGGAGAATTAATCGAAACCCCCTATCAAACTTTTGAAGTTATCCCTACTACCACTACTGAAGATGTTTCTGCTATTCCCAAGGTTACCATGGTTCCTCCCAGAATAGCTTCTTTGAAGGATGTTAGAGCAGTCATGGAAGAAGAAGCTCAGAGTACTGTTCATCGCGCTCGTGCCAGAAGACCACCATTCCGAGTCAACAACAATGGAGTCAACATGATAGAAGATGTTGACAGTGATTATGACCTTGACAATTGGATCTTTCCCACCATCGGAAAAATGCTCAGTGTTGTACCCCAAAATTTGCCCTCTCATATTTCTCAAGACATTGCAAGAAAAATCTCCAAGTTGCCCAAGTTTGCTCAAGAGTTGGTCAGACAAGCTATCTCCTAAGGCAGTCAACCCTAAATTAGGGTTTTGTGTTGCATCAAGATCCTTGAGTCCAAATTACCTCAAGTTCTCACCAATGTCCTAATATGCTCTCAAGATCATCCATGTCAAATTTCAATCCTTGCAGAGGAAGTTTGCTCAATTAATTGCTCAAAGGTCCAAAAATCGACTGTGCTAGGGCAAAAGTCAACTGTGACCTATAAACAGTCAAACTTCAAGATTTTTTGTCAACATTCTCATTTTGAAGTATATTTCATCATTTGATCAAGGGTTGATCATGATTCATCAAGGATTGCTCAAAATTCATCAAGACTCAAAAGTTGCTAAATTAGGGTTTTGTAGGAAAAGTCAACTAAACTTTGACCAAGCATAACTTTCTCATACTTTATGATAAATGACCCATATAAAGCTCATTTTGAATAGGATTCAATTTCCTACAATCCATATTCATACCCCAAGTTCAAAAAATGCACTCACAAGAAGTTATGAATTTGGACATTATAGGTCATTTTTGAAAGTCAACAAAAACACCTTTTTGTCCAAAGCTTATAAGTTGAGCATGGAATATCAAAATGAGATGAGACCAAAAGGGTTGGTTATAGGACATATCAAGCTTTATAAAAAGTCTAAGAAAACCTCCAAAAGTTCAAAATTGAAGAAGTTGTGCATTGTTGAAATTGGACTTTTTTGCAAAATTGCCAAAAGTCAACTATCCCCAAAACTTCAAATTTTGTCAAATGGGCCCATTCTTTTCCACTTGATTTGAGTTTGAATCATTTCCCACGTGCCCTAGATTTATCCATGTGCTCATATTTCATTTTTATTATTTAATTTGATTTTTAATTGAATTTATTCATTTTAAATCAAATAAAATCATATAAAATCCAACACTTTGATAACACAAGATCTTTTGGCTATTTCAGGCTTTGATTACAATCATTATCATCATAAAATTAGAATCAAACCAAATCATGTGCAAAAAGATTGGAATTAGGCAAAATTGGCAAGTTTGTAAAGGGAGATAAAATCAAATATGCAAGCATTGATAAGGCAAGATTTGGATCAATTTTATTGACCTAATACACTGAGCATTACATAAGGAAGAAAAACACACGAAAATAAGGGTTGGAAAGTGTTGAGAGAGGCGGAACAAGAATTGAAAAATTCACAAAAAAGTGAGAGATCAAAGTCCAAGTTAGAGGCAGTTTAAGGCCACGAGACTTGTTCCAATCACTTCCTGGGTATTCACACAAGCTACCTGGATCAAAACCAAGCATTTTCAGACGCCCTAACACACTGTAAGTCGCACGATAGTCACCCTTGTTCTTGGTTTCGATTTGAATTATTCTTGCATCATTTGAGAAAACTAATGACATATTTGTGATCATAAGAGCATTTCCAAGCTTTTCATAGTATTCAATTGCATTTATCCGGCTTACATGAAGAACCACCATTGTTAGGGTTCGGTTCTTGTTTTTGGATTGTTGTACCCCAAAATTTTCCCTCCCATATTCCTCAAGATTTGACAAGAATAATTTTCAAATGGTTCAAGATTGCTCAAGAGATTGTACAGTCAAACCACCTCCTAAGCCAGATGAAATTAGGGTTTTGGTTCTTTCGAGGAATTTTGGGTTTTCAATGGTTCAATCAAGTTTCATATGCCTATAAACCTCCTCAAGCACCTACATGCCAAGTTTCAAGACTCGCAGTGTCAATTTGCACATTCAAAAGCTCCATTTGATCCATAGTCAATTGCAAGGGCAAAATGGTCATTTTGCAGTCAAAAGTCAGAATTCTTGGTCAACATCTTATTTTGAGTCCACAATCATCATTTTATCAAGTCTTGATCATGATTCCACAAGGATAGCTCAAAAATCATCAAGATGCAAAAAGTTACTATTTTTGGACAGCAGAAAAGTCAACTGTATCTTGACCAGGGCATAACTTTTTCATGGTTTGTCAAAAAAATTCCATCCAATGCTCATTTTGAAGGGGATGAAATTTCCTACAATCCATCTTCACACTATAAGATCAAGAAATGCTCTCACAAGAAGTTACCAATTTTGACATTATAGGTCAATTACAAAAGTCAACAAAAATGCACTTTAAGTCAAAGACCATAACTTGAGATTGGTAAATCCAAATGACATGGTACAAAAGGCATTGGTTAGAGGACTTCAAGACCTTTCCAAAATGTCCACGAACATGTTCATATGATCAAAATTGAGCAAGTTGTGCATTGGAGAAGTTGGGAAATTTTTAGGAATTTGCAAAAGTCAACTTTGCTCAAAACACCTTATTTTTGCTAATGGGCCTCAAATCCCTTCTTGAAACTTCATCCATGACTTATGCACGACCCATCAAGATTAATTGAATTTATTTTCTTATTTTTATTGATTAATTGGATTTTTAATTAATATTAATTCATTTAATTAATTTAAATTATAGGAAAATACAAGATTTGATTTTTTCAATCAATTTGTGAAGCAAATGTGGTCAAGATATGCTGACAATTTCGTGCACCAAGTCAAAGATGCAAAATCTCCAAATTTGGAAACCTTTTCCAATCATGAAAAATAAAAAAGATTTGATTTCCAATCAAGGATTCAATCATCAATTCAATGGATTTTTGCTCAAGATTTTGACCTAATTCCATTCCTCTATATATATGCAAGCAAACCCTGATGGAAAACACATGAGAAAGCTGCAGAAAAAAAGCCATAGCAATTCAAGAAAATTCAAAGAAAATTGCAAAACTGATTTTTACATTCCAGGCCAATTCAAGGCATTCTATTGATTCTAACACCTTGCAGGAGTTCCCAGGAGTGTGTGGCAATCAAATTTAAGCCTTAAAGCTCAAAGAATCGTCCTAGACAGTTTCACGGTTTACCCCTTTTTTCCAAAATCGTATTGTTGAATTCATGTGCATTTAACATATTTTCTTGATTGTTTTGCATTGATAGGGACCATACGAAGCTAATGGTATCATTCAATTGAATTATAACGCCATAAATCACAAGATGCCATAGGTGAATTTTTAGGGTTCATAAGCTTTGAATTGGGGCCTTGCAATCCAGGAAAAATTAAGACTTGTGAGACCCATGGTTGGAATCGTCAGAACAAGATGAACAAAACCAAACCCTCGCGAAATATTTATGTAAACCACAGCCCTAATCGCTATTTTTCGTGCAAGCATGTAGTGGGGGTTAAAAACCCCCGCTAATTGATTATGTTTTTACAGGTACCAGCAAGGAAGATGATGAGGTGTTCATATATGGTTAGACCATTTGAATAAGCGCGCGTGTTTTTGTGTTTTACAACATGTTAATTTATTTTTCAATATAATAATCTCCACTTATTTCACTAACAAATAGAACAGCTTGGTGTAGTGGCAGGGACGCGTGCATATGACCATTGGGACCTGGGTTCGAATCCCAGGTCCCCCAAAAACATTTATTTCTTTTCTTAACATATTCACATGCGGGCTTCCAAAAGTGATCCACCATGTACCTCACTTATCAACACTCCAAGTGGCTTGTAAAGCAAATCTGAAGGCCAGGATGGAATGACTACCATGGTCCCTGGTCAATGCACGTGTGGGCAATCCAAAAAGTCAAAACAGGCTTGAGTCAGTGGGCCTGAAAATTGCATCATACACCTCCTAACCTGGCCCATCAACCCCTGGTTTCATTATTTCTTTTCTTCTTTTTATATTTTTTTCTTTTAATTATTTTACTATTAATTATTATTATTATTATTTAATTAACCAAATTAACTTTTTTTCATAATAAAATTCAGAAAACTAAAAATGTAATATTTTTATTATTATTATTATTTATTAATTTCACCCTTTATTATTTTTGTAAATAAATACTAACAAGTTAATTTAGTCTTTTCTAATTAGGTTAATTTCAATATTTTTTGCAATAAATAAAATAAATTAGAATTAGGGTTTTCACTAACTTTTGACTATTTTTTTATTTACTTCCTTGAGACATTAAAGAATAAAAAATATTTCTTTTTATTAATTAGTTTTAGGTTTAATTTAATTTAATTCATAAACAACCAAAAACTTCTTTCTTTCTCAAAAAGGGTCAAAACCCTAAAGGACTTCTCTGATTCAATTCTTTTCACGCATATTATTTTTGATCATAATTGTAATTGCTTCGAGGATGTAATAGCTTTAATTAGGGCTTTTTATCGCTTTCATTTATTTTCCGCAATTTACTTTTTTCAAAGGGTTTGTTTTTGGCGATGTAAATACCCGACACTTTGTAATAGCTTAGCTTTATTTTCCGCAACTATTAACTGTTACATGTATGTTAATTAGGCTATACATGACAAGATTTATATCTGAAATTAAAATGAACCCGTAGCTCACCATAACATGTGCAAAGATAATTTAACTGAATCCTGACACACTCGCACATGCCACTCTTAGGGTACGCCTCACTTGGTTGCCTCGATGTGGTCATTGAGTATAGGGTGTCTTAGAGGTCGCCCTCCTGTCTAAAGATCCAAGTTGCCTCAAAACGGTTGCCTAGGATAAAAAGGATCTAGGACATTAGGGTTACCGCTAAGGCGTCCTACTATTGCTTTGGTGACCACATGTCCCGTATAATCGAATTGACCCGAATAACTCCAACGACGGTGCTACCTACTTCTCAATAGTGGGATAGTACTGTCTAAAGGACATTTACACAGCTTAATTTCTTTTGAGTAGGTAGAGGTTCTAAGGTACTTGCTATTTCAAACAAAAATACTTTTTGCACCTACACTTTTCTGACAAAAGTTTTCAAACAAACACTTCATACACTCTTGAGGACAGATACAAGAGTTAAATTGAAGTTTTCAAACGAACTTTTTCAAAACCCACAAACACAAGAAAAGTAAAAAAAAATTGAAAACATAGTGAGCAAGTACCTAAGAGCCCGTGGATAACCACGGATAGAAAGGGTGGAGACTCTTGCTGTGATTTTGTCCTTTCCTTGTTGGAGAAAATAAAAGACGATGGAGACTCTTGCTTACCGCGACATTTCGCGAACCAGCATTTCAAAACAGTCAGTTCTATTTCCACCGATCGCCAGAACTGGCGAATCTGCTGGGGAGCAATAAGTGAGGTGTACCTTAGGATTAGATCATTCTATGTTTTCAATTGCATGCTTTGTATGATTTATATTTGTGGGCTTGTATTGGAGTTTCATAGATCCTAACCCGGATCTGGGGAATACCCTTCAGGAAAGTAGTAATAAACTGTGAGGGACCTGTCCGGCTTAGACCGACACGGGTGAAGCAGTAGCTACGTTGGTGTGACACCTTGGTCTGTACCGATATCCCTTGTGTTGGAACGAGGAGAATATGGGTCTTCTGAGGAGTCATTAAGCACCAACTGGCCTTAGAACCTTAAATTGACCAACTTCGCCATAGAACAGTAGCAGTATGCTACACTCATTGAGGCTAAACTCTCGCGATGGTTCCGGCCGCAAGAAAAGGTTGCTAAGCTGGAGTTATGACCGATTGAGGGTAGTCAGTGATATTGAGATCCTCTAGAACCCGATTACTATTTTTAGGACAGGTCTTAACCAACTGAAACTGAAAGAGGGTAGTACCTAAACTTCATGCTGGCCTGAAATCTAGGGGCTCTTGTGTGACTTGTGTGCCTTATCATGTTTGCCTTTTGTGAATACTTGTGGTGTGCCTTTATCATAACATCATAACATCATACCATTGCATGTATCCTGCATAAGGACTAACCCATTTCAAGGATCTCAAGGGTTTGTGATGCAGGTCATGATGAACCAACTGTCTAGCAAGGGGCAAAAGGGATTTATTTTCCTCTAGCCAAGGTTGTTTGGAGATCAAAACATGATGACTTGAGTCAGGGGCTATGACCCACTGGATATGGTGAGCTTTGACTCTTGAAGAAGGACTCTCAGCAACAGGAAGGTCCTTCAATCAAGCTACCAGATTCAAATTCTAACAAGTTTCTTTGTTTACCCCACGAGATCCTTGAAAACATTGCATGCATACATACATATCATTGCATAACAGGTACCCCTTTCTACAGGTCACTTATCTTCTTCGCTGTTTATTTCAGCAATCATCATGTCTACTGAACCTTCCACTGAACAAGCTATCAAGGCCCTCCAGGCCCAGAATGCCCAGTTCCAAGAGTTGGTTATGAGCCTAGCCCAGGGTCAACGGGATCTGAAGACTCTGATTCTGAAAGAAAGGAAGAAGAAGAAGAAGAGGACCGCCTTGTTCAACACTGGACGCAGATTTGGGAATGGACTGCAGAATGAGGTTGAGCTGACTACCTCATTGGTAGGCAAAGACAGTTCACAAGAGAGAAGGGTTCCTAGTCCCGTGGTCTCCGACAACGAGACTGATTATGATGAAGAGCAATATCCTCCTGCTAAGGATAGGTATAAACAGTTGGAGGACCGCTTAAGTGCTATGGAGATTCATAATGTGCCCGGGTTAGACTTTGGAGATCTAGGCTTATCCTCTGGGGTGGTGATTCCCCATAAGTTCAAGGCACCTGCTTTTGCCAAATACGACGGAGCTTCCTGTCCTAAGCTGCACCTCCGATCGTATGTAAGGAAGATCCAACCTTACACTGCTGACAAGAATTTGTGGATTCATTTCTTCCAGGATAGTCTTTCAGGGACTCAACTCGAATGGTTCTATCAGCTGGATGGAGCCAGTATCCGCAACTGGGAAGATTTGGCTACTGCGTTCTATAAGCAGTATCAATATAATTCCGACCTCGCTCCTACGTGTACCCAACTCCAGGGCATGTCACTAGGGACGGGTGAAGGATTTAAAGAGTACGCCCAAAAATGGAGAGACCTTGCCGAAAGGGTGCAGCCACCTTTAACTGATCGTGAACCTGTTGATATGTTTATGGGGACCCTGTCTGGTCCGTTCTTCAACCATTTGATTGGAAACTCTTCTGTCGGGTTTACAGACCTTATCTTGACTGGGGAAAGGATTGAAGCTGGCATCAAAAGCGGGAAGATTCAAGAGGCTACACCTCCTGATACTCATAAAAAGCCCTACAGTGGGAAGAAAGAGTCCAATGTTGTGTATGGTAAAAAGAGTCGTCATGATCAACATGTAGGGGCAACCCAGATCTCCGATCCCACGCCTGTTCAACAAAGACAGAGCAATAGGCGTAGGGTAAGATATCAAGAAAGGAAGTATACTGACATCAACATGCCTTTGTCTCAAGCGTTACAACAATTGCTGAAGGTGAAACTGATCAAACTAAAGGATCCTCCTCAAAATCCTGATACTTCCTCTTCCAAGTATAACCCGAGTGTGAGATGTGCCTACCATTCTGACAGTCCTGGACATGACACTGACGATTGTTGGAGTTTGAAGAATAAGATCCAAGACTTGATTGATGCCAAGGAGATCAAGTTTGATCACTGATCCTATGCCAAATCATTGAAGGCTTTTGTTTTATTTGAATTCTGAAGTTGTATTTTTCTTTGCTTATTCAAACATTTATTCATGTCAAACTTTATTACTTTATCAAGGCATCGCATATGTCTGTTTTGAATCAATCCATTCGTATTTCACTATATTCAAATTGCTTTCATTTTTTTTTATGATGTTCAACTCTGATTAAAAATTCTAAGCCTTTTGAGGGAGGATGACGAAAACGATACCACGATCTTTACAGTATGCTTTTGAATAGACCTTGCTGATGAAGTACAGGCATTGTTTCAAATCCTAAACAGTGGAGTTATAAGGAAGATAATCCCTAGTCAACCCCTTTGAGCCAAAGAAGTTGGAGTTTTTCTTTTCACAAAAATTAAAACCCTTAATTATAACCTGGGGCAGGGTAGTTTTCTCAGTTGATCCAGGTGCACCATGAATGGCATCAAAGGAGTCCTTCCAAAACAAAAGACAGTGATGGTTCCCTATAATCGCGAGGACAGGCAATCGTTATCTCTCAAAACAAAAGCCCACTAAGTCAAAACCTATGAAGGAGACTTATAAAAACTGGGGCATCCCGCTGACTGTAATCACAAAAGAAACAGTTCAGGCAAAAGACAGGGATAACGCAATCAAAAAGAAAGAGATCCTACAGACTCTCAACAAAATGACTGCCTGTTCAAAATAAATTGTCAACATCCGAACCATCACCGGAATATCAGAGCAAAGACTCAAACAAGACCTAATGCATGATTAGCTGAGTTTAGGATCGAAGAACATCATGAAGAGCGGGTGGGTACAAATAAATTTTGAGCCTTTATCCTTTGTTTCTTAAACCGTGAACCAGGCCACGTTATAACCCTTAAAAAGTCCTAGCTGAAGCATGGGTTAGTTTGAAAGCATACTGTTACTAAAGGTATCCTGACTCCTGTAGGGCTCGCTGTAAAATCCTGAGTTGACATCACATTTTAAAAAAAATCACTTATTTTATTGGAAACTGCATTTTCAAAAACTTCAAGACAGACATAAGCTTTGCATTCTTGAAATAATATTGTTTGCATATGACTATTTGTTCAACAGCAGAGAAATTCGCACGACGGATATCTAGTGAACAAAAACCTTCTCAATAAAAAGAGTCACCTCAAGTGGAAAAAACACTTCCAACCAAGGGGCAGACATGATCATTTTCCATCATTTGGGGCAGTCAAGTCAAGATTCAAGGAATCTCTCAAAATGCCAAATAGCCAGGGGCAAATCTCCGCCTGAGTCACTTGGGGCATTGGACACGAATTCCAGCAACGAATCTTGCATGATCAGACATCTTCTGGTAGTATGGCAACACAATACTACCGACAGTGACAACTCCCTGCACTCTGAGAATGTGGACATAGTAAAAAAATACTACGCATAATCAAAGACCCGCTAGGTCGACTGGCCTAGGCAAAAATAAGGGCTTCCCAGCGAACCAAAAGGGTTCGGGCAAAAATAAGGGATGAAAATAAAAAAATCTGTACACCCGGCAAGTCGAAAACCTGAAAAGGCGGCTTGGGCAAAAAAAGGGTATCCCGATGGACTGAAAACCCGAAAGGGCGGTCCAGGCAAAAAGTTAGGGATCAAAAGCGTACGACTATATCCCGTCATCTCGTCACTTGCCTACCAGAAGAAGATTTGTCAATCGGCAGTTATCAAGCACCTCCACAGGTACCTTCTCCCACAGAAGCTGGGGCAATAAGAATTGTCCGAACTGTACAAGATGTTATGTCCACCAAGGCACCAAGATAGGTTCAGCTGAAGAGTATGACCAAGATACCTTCACTCCCCAAGAGTAAGACAGTAATGATAGCTCTCCCCACAGAGACTTGCCACTATGAACAAATCAGCCATACTCTCCCCAAGCAGAGTTGGTCTACCATCATCCCTAAAAAGGCACAGTATCCCCAGTAAGTCAGCAATACTCTCCCCCAAGCAGAGTTGGTCTACCACCAGTCCTGAAAAAGTTGGGTATCCCCAGAAGATCTTAATATTCCCTAGCAGAGTATACAGATATTCCTCAGCAAGCATCCCCGACAGTCTTAATATCCCTCGACGAAATATAAGATTGTTCCCCGGCGGAATACAAGATACCCTCAGTGGAGCCATTTCCCAACGCAGTCTGAAAAAGCTTCCCCGCCAGAGTTGAATCATCTTCCCCAGTAGATTCTGGAAGCTTGTCCCCTGCAGAGTACAAATATCTATCCCCAGTCATATTCAGAGATTACACCCCACCAGAGTCTAACTGGGTTATCCTCAACAAATTGTTACAACGGAAAGATCGTCCCCATCGAAGTTCCTTCTATCCCCCAGCGGAGTTCATCAAAATCCCCAACAGGGCTTATCAACTGAATCCCCAACGGAGTTATCATTAAAATCTCAGCGAAATATCTCTTCCCCACAGAGTAATTCCCCGCAGAGTAATCTCTTCATCAAGGTTATTCCCCAACGGAGTTCTTTCCTCCTGCAGGTTTATTCACGCAATCATCTTCGTTCGCCATCCCCAGCTGAAACGAAGGACTCAACTCTATTCTCCAGCAGCTCCAGGATTTATTTTCCCCAGCTAACACATTACATTTTCATACATCATGATACATGCATATACGTATCATATCATACGATCTCATTTTGAGAACATCATGCATTTCATACATCATGACATTGCATACAACTAACTCTTTACCTTTTCAGGAAAGATCGATCAACAGATAAAAGTCATTACCTTTTGGAGTAGCAGTCGTCAAAGATTCCTTCATCATTCTTGCTGAGGTAGTAATCGTCCAAGATTCCTTCATCATTCCTGCTGAGGTAGTAATCGTCCAAGATTCCTTCACCATTCCTGCTGAGGTAGAAGTTATCCAAGATTCCTTCATCATCCCGTTGAGGTAGAAGTCATCCAAGATTCCTTCACCATTCCTGCTGAGGTAGAAGTCATCCAAGATTCCTTCATCATCCCGTTGAGGTAGAAGTCATCCAGGATTCCTTCACCATTCCTGCTGAGGTAGAAGTCATCCAAGATTCCTTCATCATCCCGTTGAGGTAGAAGTCATCCAAGATTCCTTCATCATCCTGTTGAGGTAGAAGTCATCAAGATTCCTTCATCATCCTGTTGAGGTAGAAGTCGTCAAAGATTCCTTCATCATCCCGTTGAGGTAGAAGTCGTCAAGATTCCTTCATCATCCCGTTGAGGTAGAAGTCATCAAGATTCCTTCATCATCCCGTTGAGGTAGAAGTCGTCAAGATTCCTTCATCATCCCGTTGAGGTAGAAGTCATCAAGATTCCTTCATCATCCCGTTGAGGTAGAAGTCATCAAGATTCCTTCATCATCCCGTTAAGGTAGAAGTCATCCAAGATTCCTTCATCATCCTGTTGTGGTAGAAGTCATCAAGATTCCTTCATCATCCCGTTGAGGTAGTAGTCGTCAAGATTCCTTCATCATCCTGCTGAGGTAGTAGTCGTCCAAGATTCCTTCATCACCTTTTGGAGTAGTAATCATCCAAGATTCCTTCATCACCTTTTGGAGTAGTAATCGTCAAAGATTCCTTCATCAACCTTTCTTAAGTCCCAGATCAACACCTGTAACTAGCCAGGAAATATCTGTGGACGACTGATTGTAGATCTATACCTGTAACTAGACAGGAAAGTTATCTACATTGAAGAGATTGAAGATTAATACCTGGAACCAGACAGGAAGACTATCTTTCTTTCTCAAGTCAGAGATTAATACCTGAAACCAGCCAGGACAACTATCTCATCGGCCAGCCTTCTTAAGTTCCGGATTAATACCTGTAACTAGCCAGGAAATATCTGTGGACGACGGATTGTAGATTAACACCTGAAACCAGACAGGACAACTATCTACTTGACCATCATGAAGCAACCCTACACCGGTCCCTTCTCTTTCAGATGCAGTTTTACACTGACTCATCATCAGGCAACCCTACACAGGTTCCTTCTTTCAACCTACCAAGTTACAATTCAACCAACAATCTCCATATGGCATCTATAAGCCCATCCTCATATCCATCATCTTTCCAAATGGCATCTGTAAGCCCATTCCCGACATCACATTGCTGATACTACACCATGCGAGTGCAAATTTCTGGGCACTTTAGTGTTCAATCATCTTCCATCTTCGGATCACGAAAGGCACGCAAGCCAATCTACATCCTCAGGTTTAATAAGATTGAACAGGGGAAACTGTTATACCCCAAAATTTGCCCTCCCATATTCCTCAAGATTTGACAAGAATAATTTTCAAATGGTTCAAGATTGCTCAAGAGATTGTACAGTCAAACCACCTCCTAAGCCAGATGAAATTAGGATTTTGGTTCTTTCAAGGAATTTGGAGTTTTCAATGGTTCAATCAAGTTTCATATGCCTATAAACCTCCTCAAGCACCTACATGCCAAGTTTCAAGACTCACAGTGTCAATTTGCACAGTCAAAAGCTCCATTTGATCCATAGTCAACTACAAGGGCAAAATGGTCATTTTGCAGTCAAAAGTCAGAATTTTTGGTCAAAATATTATTTTGAGTCCACAATCATCATTTTATCAAGTCTTGATCATGATTCCACAAGGATAGCTCAAAAATCATCAAGATGTAAAAAGTTACTATTTTTGGACAGTAGAAAAGTCAACTGTATCTTGACCAGGGCATAATTTTTTCATGGTTTGTCAGAAAAATTCCATCCAATGCTCATTTTGAAGGGGATGCAATTTCCTACAATCCATATTCACACTCCAAGATCAAGAAATGCTCTCACAAGAAGTTACCAATTTTGACATTATAGGTCAATTTCAAAAGTCAACAAAAATGCACTTTAAGTCAAAGACCATAACTTGAGATTGGTAAATCCAAATTCCATGGGACCAAATGCATTGGTTAGAGGACTTCAATACCTTTCCAAAATGTCCAAGAACATGTTCATATGATCAAAATTGAGCAAGTTGTGCATTGGAGAAGTTGGGAAATTTTTAGGAATTTGCAAAAGTCAACTTTGCTCTAAACACCTTATTTTTGCTAATGGGCCTCAAATCCCTTCTTGAAACTTCATCCATGACTTATGCACGACCCATCAAGATTAATTGAATTTATTTTCTTATTTTTATTGATTAATTGGATTTTTAATTAATATTAATTCATTTAATTAATTTAAATTGTAGGAAAATACAAGATTTGATTTTTTCAATCAATTTGTGAAGCAAATGTGGTCAAAATATGCTGGCAATTTCGTGCACCAAGTCAAAGATGCAAAATCTCCAAATTTGGCAACCTTTTCCAATCATGAAAAATCAAAAAGATTTGATTTCCAATCAAGGATTCAATCATCAATTCAATGGATTTTTGCTCAAGATTTTGACCTAATTCCATTCCTCTATATATATGCAAGCAAACCCTGATGGAAAACACATGAGAAAGATGCAGAAAAAAAGCCATAGCAATTCAAGAAAATTCAAAGAAAAATTGCAAAACTGATTTTTACATTCCAGGCCAATTCAAGGCATTCTATTGATTCTAACACCTTGCAGGAGTTCCCAGGAGTGTGTGGCAATCAAATTCAAGCCTTAAAGCTCAAAGAATCGTCCTAGATAGTTTCACGGTTTACCCCTTTTTTCCAAAATCGTATTGTTGAATTCATGTGCATTTAACATATTTTCTTGATTGTTTTGCATTGATAGGGACCATACGAAGCTAATGGTATCATTCAATTGAATTATAACGCCATAAATCACAAGATGCCATAGTTGAATTTTTAGGGTTCATAAGCTTTGAATTGGGGCTTTGCAATCCAGGAAAAATTAAGACTTGTGAGACCCATGGTTGGAATCGTCAGAACAAGACGAACAAAACCAAACCCTCGCGAAATATTTATGTAAACCACAGCCCTAATCTCTATTTTTCGTGCAAGCATGTAGTGGGGGTTAAAAACCCCCGCTAATTGATTATGTTTTTACAGTTACCAGCGAGGAAGATGATGAGGTGTTCTTATATGGTTAGACCATTTGAATAAGCGCGCATGTTTTTGTGTTTTACAGCATGTTAATTTATTTTTCAATATAATAATCTCCACTTATTTCATTAACAAATAGAACAGCTTGGTGTAGTGGCAGGGACGCGTGCATATGACCATTGGGACCTGGGTTCGAATCCCAGGTCCCCCAAAAACATTTATTTCTTTTCTTAACATATTCACATGCAGGCTTCCAAAAGTGATCCACCATGTACCTCACTTATCAACACTCCAAGTGGCTTGCAAAGCAAATCTGAAGGCCAGGATGGAATGACTACCATGGTCCCTGGTCAATGCACGTGTGGGCAATCCAAAAAGTCAAAACAGGCTTGAGTCAGTGGGCCTGAAAATTGCATCATACACCTCCTAACCTAGCCCATCACCCCCTGGTTTCATTATTTCTTTTCTTCTTTTTATATTTTTTTCTTTTAATTATTTTACTATTAATTATTATTATTATTATTATTTAATTAACCAAATTAACTTTTTTTCATAATAAAATTCAGAAAACTAAAAATGTAATATTTTTATTATTATTATTATTTATTAATTTCACCCTTTATTATTTTTGTAAATAAATACTAACAAGTTAATTTAGTCTTTTTTAATTAGGTTAATTTCAATATTTTTTGCAATAAATAAAATAAATTAGAATTAGGGTTTTCACTAACTTTTGACTATTTTTTTATTTACTTCCTTGAGACATTAAAGAATAAAAAATATTTCTTTTTATTAATTAGTTTTAGGTTTAATTTAATATAATTCATAAACAACCAAAAACTTCTTTCTTTCTCAAAAAGGGTCAAAACCCTAAAGGACTTCTCTGATTCAATTCTTTTCGCGCATATTATTTTTGATCATAATTGTAATTGCTTCGAGGATGTAATAGCTTTAATTAGGGCTTTTTATCGCTTTCATTTATTTTGCGCAATTTACTTTTTTCAAAGGGTTTGTTTTTGGCGATGTAAATACCCGACGCCTTGTAATAGCTTAGATTTATTGTCCGCAACTATTAACTGTTAGATGTATGTTAATTAGGCTATGCATGACAAGATTTATCTCTGAAATTAAAATCAACCCGTAGCTCACCATAACATGTGCAAAGATAATTTAACTGAATCCTGACACACTCGCACATGCCACTCTTAGGGTACGCCTCACTTGGTTGCCTCGATCTGGTCATTGAGTATAGGGTGTTTTAGAGGTCGCCCTCCTGTCTAAAGATCCAAGTTGCCTCGAAACGGTTGCCTCGGATAAAAAGGATCTAGGACATTAGGGTTACCGCTAAGGCGTCCTACTATTGCTTTGGTGACCACATGTCCCGTATAATCGAATTGACCCGAATAACTCCAACGACGGTGCTACCTACTTCTCAATAGTGGGATAGTACTGTCTAAAGGACATTTACACAGCTTAATTTCTTTTGAGTAGGTAGAGGTTCTAAGGTACTTGCTATTTCAAACAAAAATACTTTTCGCACCTACACTTTTCTGACAAAAGTTTTCAAACAAACACTTCATACACTCTTGAGGACAGATACAAGAGTTAAATCGAAGTTTTCAAACGAACTTTTTCAAAACGCACAAACACAAGAAAAGCAAAACATTTTTGAAAACATAGTGAGCAAGTACCTAAGAGCCCGTGGATAACCACGGATAGAAAGGGTGCTAACACCTTCCCTTTCTATAATCTACCTCCCGAACCGAGAAACATCTCGAAAAGGAATTTTGTTGTGCTTTTGTCCTTTCCTTGTTGGAGAAAATAAAAGACGGTGACGACTCTTGCTTACCGCGACATTTCGCGAACCAACATTTCTAAACAGTCAGTTCTATTTCCACCGATCACATGGGTGTTTTTGTTTCAGGAACAATTGACCTCCATGAAGGGTATGGTTATGACCGGGAGGTTGAGACGAACATGACTATGCCTTTAGAAATCATTTTTGTGGCCTGTACAAGATTTGGGAGATGGACATGCCTATAGCTACAAACTTCTGTCCGTTGGTATAGGTATTTGATGTTTTAGCCACGGACGAGAGGTTGGGGATGATGCGTGGCATCCCCTCACTTGCCAATTTGAATATCACGCGCACTTTTTGTTTTTTCTGGCAATTATTGTGTTTTCATATAATATTATTTGTTTATATTATAATAACAATTGAAACAATGTGGTGTAGTGGCAAAGCAAGCGTGCAAACTCCTTCAGGACCTGGGTTGGAATCCCAGGTCCCCCCACTTTCTCAATAATTTTTCTTTTCAGGTGATTGTATGCACGCTTCAGTTTGCAGCCTACCATGCTCTCTCACCTATCTAGGCGCCAGATGGCCAAGAGCCAGATCTGGTGGTCAAAAGGCTGGTGGTCCACCATGAGCCAAGTCCACGCATCCATACTGGATCAAAAGAGTCAAGAGGGCCAGCGTTTTCGGGCCTACAGAATTGCTCTTCTCACCCCTAAATCAGGCCCAACACTCCTCCCTTTTATTTATTTTATTTTGTTTTTATTAATTGTTTTGTTTCATTTACTTAATTTTCTAACCAATCAAAATTCTTTTTTTATCAAATAAAACCACAATTTTTTTTTATTCAATCAAGTTTTAACTTTTATTAATAAACACTAATTAATTAATTTAGGTTTTAATTCTAGAATAACTTTAACCTATTTTGCAAATAATTAAAATTAATTAGATTTAATTAGGTTTTAACCACTAATTCAATAATTTTATTTTCTTTCTCAAAATAACAAAAATCCAAAAATAGGTCTTAATTTTTTTTTCTTTTCATTAATTAAATTATTAACTTAATTTAGGTTTAATTTCTTTTCCTTAAATAAAAACAACAAAAACCAAAAAAAGATATCTTCTTTAACCAAAAGGGTCAAAACCCTAATCATGCGTCCGATTTAATTTTGCGCCGCGATTTACTTGTTTTTATCCAATAATGTACCTGCTTACGGAATGTAATAGATAGGATATTTAATTATTTTTATTCGCTTTATTTTATTTTTCAAAGGGTTTGTCTTTGGCGATGTAAATACCCGACGCCTTGTAATTTAATTTCCGCACTTTTAATTCCGTAAATTATAACTGTTAGATATTTGATAATAGGATTTGCATGACAAGACTGAATGTTAATCTTAAAATCAAATTAGATCACCTTTAACATGTACAAAGATAATAATAAACTGAAAACGACACACTCTCACATGTGCACTCTTAGGGTACACCCCACTTGGTTACCTTCGTACACGGTCATTGAGTATAGGTCACTTTAGAGGTCGCCCTCTTGTCTAAAAGATCATAGTCGCCTCAAAATGGTTGCCTCGGATATTGTTGCCTCAAACAAATGATCTAAGACATTAGGGTTACCGCTAAGGCGTCCTAACGTTGCTTTAGTGACCGTATGTCCCTCATTCGAATTGATCCTCAAACTCCAACGACGGTGCTACCTACTCACTAATAGCGGAATAGCATTGTCTAAAGGACATTAGCATAGAACGATTCTTTTTTCGAGTAGGTAGATGGTTCTTAGATACTTGCTCATTCCAAACAAAACTTTTTCACACTTACACTCCTTTTAAAACAAAGTTTTCAAAAACACTTCATTATACTCTTGAGGATAGAAGCAAGAGTTAAATCGAAGTTTTCAAACCAAAAACTTTTTCAAAACCCATAAGCACAAAGAAAACAATTTTGAAAACAATTGAGCAAATACCTAAGAGCCCGTGGATAACCACGGATAGAAAGGGGGCTAACACCTTCCCTTTCTATAATCTACCCCCGAACCCGAGAAATATCTCGAAAAAAGGAATTTTTCTGTGCTTTTTTCCTTTCCTTGTTGGATAAAATAAAAGTCGGTGGCGACTCTTGCTTACCGCGACAGTTTGCAAAAACAAACGCAAAATGCAAACCAGCATTCCAAAAACAGTCAGTTCTTCCACCGTATCACAGAACTGGAAACTCTGCTGGGGATGCTTATAAGTGAGGTGTACCTTAGGAATAGTTCATATTGTTTTCAATTGCTTGAATTGTATGCTTTATATTTGTGGGCTTGTATCGGAGTTACTATAGATCCTAACCTGGATCTGGGGGATACCCTTTAGGTAAGTAGCAATAAACTGTGAGGGAACTGTATGGCGTAGACCGATACGGTTGAAGCAGTAGCTACATTGGTGTGGCACTTTAGTTTGTACCGATAACCCTTGTGGCGTAACGAGGAGAATATGGGTCTTCTAAGGGGTCATTAAGCACCAATTGACCTTAGCACCTATAATTGACCAACTTGGCCATAGAACAATAGCATTATGCTACACTCATTGAGACCAAACTCGCGCGATGATTCTGGCCGCAAGAAAAGGTTGCTAAACTGGAATTATGACCGATCGAGGGTGGTCAGTGATATTGAGATCCTCTAGAACCCGATTACTATTTTTTGGACAGGTTTGAACCAACTGAACTGAAAGAGGGTAGTACCTAAGCTCCTTGCCAGCCTGAAATCTAAGAGCTATTTGTGTGACTTGTGTGCCCTTACCATGTTTGCTATTTGTGGATACTTGTGGTGTGTTTTCTATCATGACATTATGACATCATGACATTGCATGCATTTTGCATTGGACTAACCCATTTCAAAGGCAGAGGAGATTCATCTTTGTTCTGTTTTGTAGGTCATGGCACCCATGCGTAGAAACACTATTCGAATCAACTTTGTCCAGGTTCCCACTCAGCTTAAGGAATTGGTTGCAAAGATTTCAGATACTACCTCCTTTATCAGAAGACATGGGCACCTCCTAGGTTTGGTCACCTCCAAGATGGATGAACAAATGATGAGTGTCTTAGTCCAGTTCTTTGATCCACTATACCACTGCTTTACTTTTCCGGACTACCAGTTGGTCCCTACCTTGGAAGAGTTCTCTGATCTACTTGGTATCTCTATTCTGGAGCAGACTCCGTTCACAGGTTGGGAGAAAGTCCTTAGGTCGAAAGAGATTGCTTCAGCCCTCCATCTGACAAAGGCTGAGGTGATGTCTAATTGGGAGACTAAAAGTGGGACAAACGGATTTTTGACTAAGTTCTTGGTTGGTAAGGCTAATCAATTCTGGGACAGTTTAGACTTTCAGGCGTTCGAGGACATCCTGGATCTTCTTATTTATGGTCTGGTTCTGTTTCTAAACTCATATGCTTTCATCGACGTGAATGCAGTGAAGATTTTCATGTCCGGTAATCCTGTGCCCACTCTCTTGGGTGATATTTTGTACTCTCTTTATGCTCGTCCTACTCGGAAACGGGGAACCCTTATGTGCTGTGCACCATTGCTGGCGAGGTGGTTTATTTCTCACCTCCCTAAATCAGTTTTTAAGAACAAAGAAGGCATGGGTTGGGCCTGTAGGATTATGTCTCTCTCTCTCACAATGACATCATTTGGACTATCAAGGGCATGGAAGATATGGCTATTATTGATCGCTGTGGGGAGTACCCCAATATTCCATTGCTAGGAACCCATGGAGGGATCACTTATAATCCGTGCTTGGCCTTACGTCAGTTTGGGCGAGCTAGGAGGGAAGGACCTCATGAGTTGCTGATGCCAAGCATTGTCTTTGACTTCCAAGGGGATAGTGACGAGCAACTCCGCAGGTTCATACGAGCTTGGGATAGAGTACACAGGTCTGATCCGCACAAGCTAGGTGCAAAGACTTCTCTTCCAATGGAGCCATATCTTCGATGGGTTCGAATCCGTGCCCAAAAGCTAGGAATGCCGTACGAAGCCGTCTTGCCTATAATTGTTGAGGTTGCTGATGAAGAAGGGGTTCCTCCTACCATCCTCCATCCATACATGCCTACTGACATTGGGGCATTAAAAAGATCGTGGATGCAGCTGAGAGAAGAGCGGGATACTTACAGAGAGAAGTATCACGAGCAAGAGCAGAAGATTCAGAAGTTGACAAGGCAGCTGGAGAACGAGCGGATCCTCAACGATTATGTCCGCACCGATAAGAAATGACCATGGGAGCACTGATTGTCTTTTTGATTATTTCTAGTTTTGATTTACTTTCCAGTCATTCTTTCTTGGAACGCCTTAAAGGCATCTGTTGAACAATTTAATTCAAAAGTTTATCTAATAAAAGTGTGTTTCATTTTGGTTTACGAATTTGAATCTCTCGATGCTTTGAAATCATATCATACGCATTTCATTCCATGAACCTCGTCGCAAGTACCCATTACAGGTATCTTATCTTCTTCGCTGTTTATTTCAGCATCATGTCTTCTGAACCATCAACTGAACAAGCAATCAAGGCTCTGTAAGCTCAAAATGCCCAGTTCCAGGAATTGTTCATGAACCTGGCTAAGGGTCAGCAAGATCTGAAGGCCCTTATCTTGAAAGAAAAGAAGAAGAAGAAGAAGACGGTCCTATTTAATATGGGTCGCAGATTCGGAAACGATTTGTGAGAAGAGGTTGATTTAACCCACTCATCTGGAGGGGGAGATAATCAAGAAGAAAGGAGGGCTCCTAGCCCTGTGGTTTCAGACTACGAGACCGACTTTGACGAAGACCAGTATCCTCCGGCTGAGGATAGATATAAACAACTTGAAGACCGGTTAAATGCGATGGAAGTTCAGAAAGTGCCCGTATGGACTTTGGAGACTTGGGTCTGTCATCTGGGGTGGTAATTCACCACAAGTTCAAAGCACCGATCTTTGCTAAATACGACGGGGTTTCATGCCCGAAACTACACCTCTGGTCGTATGTTAGGAAGATTCAGCCATACACCGCTGACAAGAACCTCTGGATCCACTTCTTTCAAGACAGTCTCTCAGGGACTCAGCTTGAATGGTTTTACCAGCTGGAAGGAGCTAGTATCCGTAGTTGGGAAGATTTGGCCGCTGATTTCTACAAGCAGTACTAATACAATGCCGACCTCGCTCCCACGCGTACCCAACTCCAGGGTATGTCTATGGGTACGGGCGAAGGTTTCAAAGATTACGCTCAGAAGTGGAGGGACCTTGCTGGAAGATTGCAACCACCCTTGGCTGATAGGGAGCTAGTGGATATGTTTCTGGGGACCTTGTTTGGTCCGTATTTCAACCATCTGATTGGAAGTTCTTTGTTTGGGTTTACAGAGCTGATTATGACCGGGGAAAGGGTTGAGGCCGGTATCAAATTTGGTAAAATACAGAAGGGTGCTTCATCAGGCACCGAGAAGAAGCCTTTTAAGAAGGAGTCCAGTGCTGTTTACAGTTCAAAAATCCATAATAAACCTGAACTCCGCCAAGCAGTCAATGCAGTGGTTATATCAAGACATGCTGTTGCTCCTCAGTGCAACAAACAGCCAAGGGCCGAGAGGCTACAAAGACAATTCACTCAGCTCAACATGACTTTGTCCCAAATTCTGCCGCAGTTATTAAAGACCAATCTAGTGATTCCAAGGGAGGCCCCGAAGAATCCAAATACAACATCACCGATGTACGATCCGAATGCCCGCTGTGCTTTTCACTCTGATAGCCCGGGGCATGATATAGATAACTGTTGGGTCTTGAAGAATAAGGTACATGACTTAATTGATGCTAAGGAGATTGAGTTCGAAGCGCCCGAAAGGCCTAATGTTGTGACTGCTCCTATGCCCAAGCATGGAGTGAATGCTATAGATATAGACTCGTTTGTGGTTTCTGTGAAAGACATTGTTACTCCATTGATGACTGTGAAGAAGAACCTTCTGTTAGCCGATTTATTTCCGGGCTATGACGAAGGTTGCCGTATGTGTGTCGTCCTACCTACTGGTTGCCCTCTTTTGAAGTCAGGTGTCCAACACATGATGGATAATAAAGAAATTCTGTTTGAGAAGACTTTTGTTCCTTTAGTTCCTACTGAAGAAGTTGCTATAATCACCATTTTCGATAATTCTTCCAAGGCTTCCTCGATAAAGCCTGTTAGAATTACATCTGTTCCAAGAATTGCACCATTGATCATCACCATTCCTGGGCCTATCCCCTATACATAAAATAAAGTTATCCCTTGGCACTACGGGGCTGACGTTTATTATCACGGGGTTAAACAAGATTTGAATGCTAAAGGGGCTGATACTGACGTCAGCAATATTGTTGGACCTGCCAAAGTCACCCGCAACGAAAGACTTTTCTCCCCTGATATCTCTCCACCAGTTGTTCGGAAGCTTGTTGTTATTACACCTGCCAGTACACCTGCTACTGTCCATGTTCACGTTCCAATTCTTACCCCTGTTGCCGAGTCGCCTGACACTCGGGGCAAAGGGACCACCGGTGAGCCTGCCCAAACAGAGGCACCGAAGACGATTACTGTTGAAGCCTCTAGACAAGAGATGGTTGAAGATCATCAAAAAGAGCGACTACAATGTAGTCGAGCAGCTGGGGCAAACCCCATCGAAAATCTCTATGTTGTCTCTATTACTATGCTCAGAAGCCCATGCTAAGGCTCTGATCGCTTTCCTGAAGACTGCGCATGTGCCGTAAGAGACATCAGCTGACCAGTTTAAAGATTGTGTGGCTAGTCTAACAGTAGATAATGGGTTGGGTTTCTCTGATGCTGACTTGATTGCTAAGGGGAAGAATCACAATGACGCCCTGCATGTCTCCATTGAATGTAGGGGCACTACTCTTGCTCACGTATTGGTAGATACTGGGTCTTCGTTGAATGTGTTACCCAAGAAAGCTCTAGACCGGTTAGACTGTGAAGGGTTGGAGATGAAACCAAGCAATATTGTAGTCAGGGCTTTTGATGGGTCCAAGAGGATGGTGCATAGAGAAGTGGATATTCCGATTAAGGTTGGTTCTCAGGTTTTCGCATCTACATTCTATGTGATGGACATTCGGCTATCTTATTCTTGTTTGCTGGGTCGTCCGTGGATCCACAAAGCTGGGGCAGTAACCTCAACGCTCCACCAGAAGTTAAAGTATCTGGTCAAGGGGAAAATTATTACGGTACGAGGAGAGGAGGAGTACATGGTGAGCCACCACAACTCTTTCTGATATGTAGAGATGGATGGGGAGTTCATTGAGACCCCGTTTCAACATTTTGAAGAGGTTCCCCAGACACTGGCATCAACTAAAACTGTTATCGAAGATCCTCCAATGAAGATGGCTTCCTTCAAGGATGCCCGGGTTGTTGTTGAGAAAGGTGGGTGTGCAAATTGGGGCCAACTCCCTGATTTTGCACATAAGACTAACAAATTTGGTTTGGGTTTCACGGTAGAAGCTCAAAGGGCTGTTCGGAATGCACGAATCGGAAGACCTCCCCTGTTCATCAACAATTCAAGAGTGAATGCCATTGAAGACGATGTTGAAGAGTCTGAGTTTGAATGTTGGATCTACCCCACTGCTGATGGTGGATTAAGCAATTGGACGGAAAAGGACTTCGTCCCAATTTCTTTTGTTACCCAGTAATGATACTTTTGTTTTGAATTTGTAACAAATAATGTTTTAAACTTTACGGCCCGGTGTCTTACCCGGGGCACCGAGGCTTCATTTGTGAGGGCTTTATATGTGTCATCTACATATATCATTAATAAAAGCATTGGACGTTTCTTGCATTTCAAATTTTGCACTCCTTGTTTTTCTTTTATTATATTGCAAAACAACTATTTTACACACACTCACATATACAGGTCTACATCCACTCTGGATCCCACTGGTAACGACTTTGTTACTGCCAGTTATGACTTCGAAAGTCCGATCAACTTAGCCAAAGACGAAGGTGAAGATGATTGTGAAGTGCCTGGTGAACTTGCTAGACTGCTACTCCATGAAGAGAGGGCTATTCAGCAGCATGAAGAGCCCGTGGAACCAGTAAATCTGGGTACAGAGGTAGACAAGAAAGAGGTCAAGATTGATGCAAATCTGAAGCCTAGTGTTAAGAAACGACTGATTCAGATGCTGCGTAACTATGTTGAGATCTTTGTCTGGTCTTATGAAGATATGCCTGGGTTGGATACCGATATTGTGGTTCACCGCCTGCCTACCAAGGAAGATTGTCCTCTAGTAAAACAGAAAGTTCGCCGAATGCGCCCAGAGATGTCTGAGAAAATCAAGGCTGAAGTGATGAAACAGTTTGACGCCGGTTTTCTAGCAGTTACTTCTTACTCACAGTGGGTAGACAACGTGGTTCATGTGCCGAAGAAGGATGGTAAAGTTAGAATGTGTGTTGACTATAGGGATCTGAACAGGGCAAGCCCCAAGGATGATTTCCCTCTACCTCATATCGACGTTCTGGTTGACAACACCGCACAACATAAGGTCTTCTCCTTTATGGATGGTTTCTCCGGTTATAATCAGATTAAAATGGCCCGTGAAGACATGGAGAAGATAACCTTTGTTACTCAATGGAGTACCTTTTGCTACAAGTTCATGCCTTTTGGATTGAAAAATGTTGGGGCAACGTATCAGCGCGCCATGGTCGCCTTGTTCCACGACATGATCCATCATGAGATTGAGGTATACGTCGACGACATGATTGCAAGATCCCAGACTGAAGAGGAACACCTTGACCATCTTCAGAAGCTATTTGACAGGTTGAAGTTATACAAGCTGAGGTTAAACCCGAACAAGTGCACCTTTGGGGTGAGATCTGGTAAGCTGTTGGGTTTCGTCGTAAGTGATAAGGGTATTCAAGTGGATCCTGCAAAGGTGAAAGCTATACAGGAAATGCCAGCTCCCCGAACAGAAAAAGAAGTCAGAGGCTTTTTGGGACGGTTGAATTATATTGCCCGATTCATCTCACACCTGACTGCTACTTGTGAGCCAATCTTCAAGCTACTGAAGAAAGGTCAAGTGGTAAGATGGAACAATAAATGTCAGGCCGCTTTTGAAAGGATTAAAGAGTATCTCCAAGATCCACCTATTCTAATGCCTCCAATTGAAGGGAGACCTTTAATATTATACTTGATAGTACTCGACAACTCAATGGGGTGTGTGTTGGGTCAGCATGACGAGTCTGGCCCAAAAGAGCATGCTATTTATTACCTTAGCAAAAAGTTTACCGACTGCGAGACCCGATACTCGTTGCTTGAGAAAACTTGCTGCGCTTTGGCATGGGCTGCTTGCTGGTTGAGACAGTATATGTTGACTCACACTACTCTATTGATATCAAAGATGGATCCAATCAAGTATATCTTTGAGAAGCCTGCCTTATCCGGAAGAATAGAAAGATGGCAGATGATCTTGACTGAATACGACATCCAGTATACGACCCAAAAGGCAATCAAGGGAAGTGTGTTGGCAGATCATTTGGCACATTAGGCAGTGGATGATTACCAGTCTATGAACTTTGAATTTCCGGATGAGAGCATCATGTTGGTAACTGACTGTGAGACACCTGGACCGGATGAAGGACCTGAGGAGGGATCCCGATGGTCTATGTACTTTGATGTAGCTTAGAACGCTTTAGGCAATGGCATTGGCACCGTGATCATATCTCCTAAAGGCTCTCATACTCCGTTCACCGCCCGACTATGTTTCAACTGCACCAACAATATGCTGGAGTATGAAGCGTGCATCATGGGTCTTCGAGCAGCAATTGACCTAAGAATTAAGTTTCTAAGTGTCTTCGGAGATTCCGCTTTCGTGATCAGTCAGATCAAAGGCGAGTAGGATATGAAACACCCAAACCTTATTCCTTACAAGGAGTATGTATTGAAGTTGCTTCCACACTTCGAAGAGATAACCTTTGAACACTTCCCTAGAAAGGAGGATCAGTTGGCGAACGCGCTGGCTACAATGTCTTCTATGTTCAAAGTCAATTGGGACAACGAGGCTCCCCGAATTATCATTGAAAATTTGAATGAACCTGCACATTATTGTGACATTGAGACTGAAGAGGTAGCAGATAAACCCTGGTTCCATGAGGTAAAGAGGTATCTTGAAGCCCAGGAGTACCCCGAGGGTGCATCTGTTAATGACAAGAAGTTTATGAGGAGGTTCACGGCGAAGTTCTTCATCAGTAATGGCATCCTTTACAAGCGTAACGATGATTCAACCTTACTGCGATGTGTGGATAAGAACGAAGCAGAAAGGATCATGGCAGAGTTACATGAAGGTACTTTCGGTACTCATTCCAATGGACATACCATGGAAAAGAAAATCCTTCGGGCAGGATATTTTTGGTCCACAATGGAAGCCGACTGTTATCAACATTCTCGGACCTGTCACAAGTGCCAAGTCTATGCTGATAAGGTGCACATACCTCCAGTACCTCTAAACGTCTTGATGGCTCCATGGCCTTTTGCAATGTGGGGCATCGACATGATCGGCGAGATCAGACCTACGACATCCAACGAGCATCGTTTCATCCTGGTAGAAATTGATTACTTTACAAAGTGGGTTGAAGCAGCTTCCTTTTCTACTGTAACTAAGAACGTCGTGGCATGGTTCATTCGGCACAATCTGATTTGTCGATATGGTGTACCAGAGAGGATCATTACGGAAAATGGTACAAATCTCAATAATAAGATGATCACCGAGCTCTGCAAGCAGTTCAAGATACATCATCACAACTCTTCTCCTTACCGGCCGAAGATGAATGGGGCTGTAGAAGCGGCTGATAAGAACATCAAGAAGATTGTGCAGAAGATGACAGTTGTGATCAGTGGATCTGGAACTGACTGTTTAACGCTGGTTCGCGGAATGTCGCGGAAGCAAGAGTCGCCACCGTCTTTTATTTTCTCCAAATGGAAAGGACAAAAGCACAGAAAAATTCCTTAAAGAGATTGCTCTCGGTTCGGGAGGTAGGTTATAGAAAGGGAAGGTGTTAGCACCCTTTCTATCCATGGTTATCCATGGGCTCTTAGATACTTGCTCATTTGTGTTTTCAAAAATGGTTTGTTTGCTTTTCAACTGTGGGTTTTAAAAAGTTTCTTTGAAAATTTCAGTTCGACTCTTGTATCAGTCCTCAAGAGTGTTTGAAAAATTGCTTTCGAAAGCTTTTTGAAAAGGTGTCGGTGTGAAAAGTATTTTTTGATTTGTTTTTGAAATTAGAGCAAGTATCTAGAGTCGTCTACCTACCCTAAGGAATTCGTCTGTGTAGATGTCCTTTAAAGTAATGCCATCCCACCATTGAGAGGTAGGTAGCACCACCGTTGGAGGTGTTCGGGTCAATTCGAGGTTCGGGACATGGTGATCACCAGAGCAATGGGAAGACACCTTAGAAGCTACCCTCATGCCAGGTTCCCGGATCATGAGGACTTACTAAGACATCCTCTACTCGACGATCACCTTTCGAGGCAAGGCAACAGTGAGGCGTACCCTAGGGGTGGTGTGTGATTTGTGTGTCAGATTCATTTGCATTTATCTTGTTCATGTCAGGTGATCTACGCGTTTGTTTTTATTTTGTCCATACAGTCTTTCATGCTTTGTTTTAACAGTTAAAATATTGCGGGAAAAGTAAAAGTCTAAAGCTATTACAAACGGCGCGGGTCTACATCGCCAAAATTAACCAAGACCCGATTTGACAGAAAAATAAAGAAATTAAAAGAAAATAAAGAATTAAAGAGTGCGAGCAATTATTTACAAAGCTTTGGGAGAGATACACAAATATTTAAACGGAAAAGAAATAAGTATGCGAATTGATAAGAAATTAAGAACGAGGGCGTTGGACCCTTTTTGCAAAAATTAAATTAATGATGGAATTAATTAAAATTAAAAGAAAAGAAAGAAATTATTTTTTGGTATTTTTTAGTATTTTAGGATTTAATATGAAAAAGGAATTAATTGAAATTAAAATAAGATGCAAACCCTAATCCTAATTATTTTTAATTTATTAAGAAAATATTGAAGTTTTTTAACCTACAATTAATCCTAATTTTTATATGCAAATTTAATTACAAAAATAAATAATATTAAATATTATGGGAGAAAAAAGGAAAAAAAAAAGATGAAATTAATTGAAACCCTAATTCTATGTTTTTTAGATTTTTTTATTAAATATTAATTTAAACCCTAATTTAAAACTAAATTTAATTATATGCATTTATTTATGAAAATACTAAAAAATAAAATATTTATTGTTTTTCTCTTTTTCTGATTTTTATGGGTATTTTTTTATATTTATGAAAATATTAAATTGATTAAAAGAGTAATAATTAAAAGAAGATAAAAATAATGAAAAGATAAAAAATAACAAAATTTTTGCAAACCTTGGGGGTATCAGTCCCCAGATAGGAGGTATAGTTTAGCAGCCTGGCCCAAGAATCTGAGGCCTTATGGACTTTTTTCTGGGAGCATACACGCGCGTTGACTTGAGTTCATCATAGTCTTCAGTTCATGGCCGTTGATTTGACGCTCTGGGACACGTGGGCGTTGATTTTTGAGGATGCATGATAGTCTTCAACACAAGCGCTACATATGAACGTTAATTGAAAAATAACAAATGGAAAGGGTGAAGACCTGGGATCGAACCCAGGTCATTAACATTACCAGTCAACACGTGCGCCACTGAGCCACTTCAAACGCGTTTACTATAGAATAACGAATAAACATTATAAGAGAAAAAATGTTAATGGCTTGGAAACGCGCGCAAAATTTGAAAGAGCCAACCAATGTACGCCACGAGGTCATCTTCTTCATGGTGTTTTATTTTTCCTAAAACAATAACAAACTAGCAACGGTTTTGTAAACGTTGCCATAGGTAAGATACAAGAAAATAGTGAATGGCCCTGTGACGCTCATAAATTGAGCGCGAGGGTGGGTTTAAGATCGTCCAGATGCGCTGATTTGAATGGTGATGGTCAGGGGTTCTAATTTTTCCTTGTTACAAAACCCCTAATTTGAAGCTTGCAAAACCCTAATATTCTCTTAGGGCGAAATCGTGTATAATGCATAAAACTTCAATCAGAGTACATGGTTAGTTTCAGAACAAGCCAATTAGTATGAATGTATCAAGAAAACACAATGAAACTGCCTAGAATATGAAATACGATTATGCATTTTTCATGAAAAATTTCAAGTTCTGTATACCGATTCTTGATGTTTTGATGAATGTTTGTGATTGGAAAACGTTCAGTGGACCTTCAGCAAGCTAATGAGACAAGAATCGTGCCTTGAATCGTCCTAGAAAGTGGTTTTCAGATTTGAGTTTTTTCACAAAAATTTCAAGTTTGATTGTTAGGTTTCTGAGCAGCTGCGTGTGTAATGGCACTAGGGTTGTGATCCTTGCATATGTAGTAATGAATTAGGTTACAAAGAATCATCCAAATCTCTTGCATTCATGGTTTTTGGAAATTTGATTTTCAATATCTTTTTTCAAATATTTTCCATGTGCTTTTGTACAAATCATGCTCAATCAATCCAAATCTTTCCACATTTAGCTAGGCACGAAATCTTAAGGATAAAACATGCACAAAAAGATTGAAAAAACTTAGGTTAGCATTTTTCATGTATTTATTTTAATTTAAATGAATTATTATTAATAAAAATCCAAATAAATAAATAAAAAATGAATAAAAACTTCCCTTTGGGCCAAGTGGTCGTGCACATGCTTTGGATAGTGAATTATGGAAGAAAAATGGGCCCATTAGCAATTTTAGGTCATTTGAATCAATGTTGACTTTTCAAAATATCCAAAAATTTCCCAACTTCCACAAGGCATAACTTGCTCAATTTTTAAGATTTTCTCATGTTATTGGACATTTTGGAAAGGTCTTTGAGTCCTCTAACCAATGTCTTTGGTCCCATGTCATTTTGATTTACCAATCTCAAGTTATGGCCTTTGACTTAAAGTCCCTTTTTGTTGACTTTTAAAAATGACCTATAATGTTGAAATTGATAACTTTTTGTGAGAGAATTTCTTGGACTTGAAGTATGAAGATGAGTTGTAGGAAATGTCTTTCTCTTCAAAATGAGCTTTGGATGGAATTTTTCTGATAATCCATGTGAAAGTTATGCCCTGGTCAATTTACAGTTGACTTTTTCAACTGTCCAAATAAGGAAACTTTTGCATCTTGATGATTTTTGAGCCAAATTTTGAGAATCATGATCAAGCATTGATCAAATGATTTTTGTGGCTTCAAAATGATATGTTGACCAAAAATTTGAACTTTTGACTGTCAAATGACCATTTTGCCCCTACAGTTGACTGTAGTGCAATTAGGGTTTTGACTGTGCAGTTTTGTACTGAAAGCCTTGAAACTTGGTATGAGGATGCTTGACCATATTTGTAGGCATATGAGACTTGATTGGACCTTTGGAAACTTCAATTTCTTGATCAGAACACAAACCCTAATTTTGCCTGTTTAGGAGCCCTTTGCACTGTGCAACCCTTGGGGAATTTTGAAGCTTGACTTAGCAAATCTTTGAAGAATATGGGAGGGAAAATTTTGGGGTACAACAGTTGCCCCTGTTCAATCTTCTTAGACCTGAGGATGCAGATTGGCTGACGTGCCTTTCGTAATCCGAGGGTAGAAGATGATTGAGCACTAGAGTGCCCAGAAATTTGCGCTCACATAGTAGCAGTGATGGTGGAAATGGGCTTACAGATGCCATTTAGAGGTTGATGAATAGGATGATGGGCTTATAGATGCCATCTGGATGTTGATTGCGTAAGAGATTCCTTAGCGAGAACCTGTATACCTGCAAAATGGAAAATGATTACCTGACACGTTGCAGGAGCTGATTTTCAGATGCTTTTGTGTAGATATGTCCTGACTGGTTACAGGAATCGGATCTTCGAATTCTTCAGACGTGCCCTGGCGAAATACAGGAATCGAGTCTGGTAATGTTAGTCTTCAACGGATACACCCTGGCAAGATTCAGGCATCGGATCCTCGAACTCTTCAGACACACCCTGGCAAGATACATGAATCGGATCTGGTAATGCTAGTCTTCAACGGATATACCCTGGCAAGATTCAGGTATCGGATCCTCGAACTCTTCAGACACACCCTGGCAAGATACAGGAATCGGATCTGGTAATGTTAGTCTTCAACGGATACACCCTGGCAAGATTCAGGCATCGGATCCTCAAACTCTTCAGACACACCCTGGCAAGATACAGGAATCGGATCTGGTAATGTTAGTCTTCAACGGATACACCCTGGCAAGATTCAGGCATCGGATCCTCGAACTCTTCAGACACACCCTGGCAAGATACAGGAATCGGATCTGGTAATGTTAGTCTTCAACGGATACACCCTGGCAAGATTCAGGCATCGGATCCTCGAACTCTTCAGACACACCCTGGCAAGATACAGGAATCGGATCTGGTAATGTTAGTCTTCAACGAATACACCCTGGCAAGATTCAGGCATCGGATCCTCGAACTCTTCAGACACACCCTGGCAAGATACAGGAATCGGATCTGGTAATGTTAGTCTTCAACGGATACACCCTGGCAAGATTCAGGCATCGGATCCTCGAACTCTTCAAACACACCCTGGCAAGATACAGGAATCGGATCTGGTAATGTTAGTCTTCAACGGATACACCCTGGCAAGATTCAGGTATCGGATCCTCGAACTCTTCAGACACACCCTGGCAAGATACAGGAATCGGATCTGGTAATGTTAGTCTTCAACGGATACACCCTGGCAAGATTCAGGCATCGGATCCTCGAACTCTTCAGACACACCCTGGCAAGATACAGGAATCGGATCTGGTATTGTTAGTCTTCAACGGATACACCCTGGCAAGATTCAAGTATCGGATCCTCGAACTCTTCAGACACACCCTGGCAAGATACAGGAATCGGATCTGGTACTTGGTCATCAACAGATACACCCTGGCAAGATACAGGAATCAGATCTTTAGTTGCGACCATTGATGGTGATCATTTTTGTACTTTTGTCCTGAAAAGACAAGCGTTAGCTGTATGCGATGTCATGTGGTATGACATGCGAGATGCTCTCTGAATACGTGAGATTGTATGTTCATGATGCGTATATGCATGCTATAATGATATATGTGATGTTTACGAATGTATGTTTTCGTCTAGGAAAGTAAACCCTTGACGGGTGCCGAGAAGTCATATTCGGGGATGATATTGAAGAATAAGCTTTCGCTTCCGCTGGGGATGATAGTTGCCAGAATACCGGTAGGAGAAGATGACTCCGTTGAGGAATAAACTTGGCAAATGGAAGATTTTGTGGGGGAGAAAAATACTCTAGCGACCATGCTGGGAAGCAATACTCTGTGGGGAGAGGGATGCTTTGCTGCGTGTTGATAATAATTTGCTGGGGATAATAAGGCTGTATTGACGACGACCTTTCCGTGGCTTTTGGCTGAGGATAACCCAGTTATATCCTGTTAAGGAAATAACTCTTTGAATAAAGTCGGGCGATGCGTTCGTGCTCCGCAAGGGATAAGCTTCCAGAATCTACTGGGGATAAGCTTACTGCTTGGGGAGATGAATCCCAACCTTCCTGGATTGGACTCTTCTGGGGAAGTTTTGATATGCTGGGGAAGTGATTCCTTTGAATATTTGATGTGCCGCCGGGGAACAATCTTTAGACCAAGAATTCCGGGAATGCTTGTTAAGAATATGTATATTGCTGCTGGGGAGATGTTGAGATCTACTGGAGGATACTCAACTTCTTTAAGATTTGATAGCTTGGAGAGAGTGTACTGACTGCTTACTCTCTGGGGAATTAAGATGTACTGGTCATGTTCTTTGGCTGAACCTACCTTGGTACCTTGGAGGACAGATCAATTAGATTGCTTAGACAACTCTTTATTGCCCCTGTTTCTGGTGTCACCTGTAATAAAATCCTTTGTTTCGTATGCAAATATTTACGAGTTAGCAAACTATTGTCAATGCATATATCACAAATTGAACCTTGGACGTTCTTCGCAAAACAAAACAGAAAAAGAAAAACAATTGGCACGTTTAACTGAAAAGCATATTTGTATTGATTTTTGAGTGGCCTGTGAATAGGCGTTTTGTATACAAGAGGCTGACGTCCTAGTAAGAGAACACCGCCAATCAAGAGAGTTTATACAAGTTTTTGTACAAGAGAAAATAAAACAGCTGTGTGAAATATGAATGATTCACTGGGTTTCAACTCTGCTATTGCCTTTATAACTCCGAGCGTCTCATCACTTGATGACCTTGGTTGAAGGTGAAGCTGACTGATCAATGACGTCTGAACTTGATGTAGATACCGGATTCTGGATGCAAAGTGATCCAATGAGACATAGTATTACGCTTTTATCCCTAATTTTTGCCTGGACCGCCCTTTCGGGTTTTCAGTCCACCGGGATGCCCATTTTTGCCCAAGCCGCCTTTTCAGGTTTTCGACTTGTCGGGTGTACAGATTTTTTTTCATTTCATCCCTTCATTTTTCCCGAACCCTTTTGGTTCGACGGGAAGCCCTAATTTTTGCCTAGGCATGTCAGCCTAGCGGGTCTTTTTTCATGCGTGGTATTTTTTTACTATGTCTGCATTGGCGGGGTGAGGGAGGTCGTCACCATCCATGTTGGTTAGAATCATGGCTCCTCCTGAGAACACATGCTTAACCACAAATGGCCCTTCGTACGTAGGGTTCCATTTGCCCCTTGGATCGCTCTGAGGAAGTATGATTCTCTTGATTACCAGATCCCCAACTTGATATTCCTGTGGTCTGACCTTTTTGTTAAATGCCCTGATCATCCGTTTCTGATACGTCTGACCGTGACAGATAGCAGCAAGTCTCTTTTCATCAATAAGGTTGAGCTGATCAAGTCGTGTCTGGATCCAATCATCCTCGTTAAGATTTGCATCTTTCATTATCCGGAGAGAGGGTATCTGCACTTCGATCGGTAAGACTGCCTCCATACCATAAACCAGAGAGAAAGGAGTTGCCCCGGTTGACGTCCTAGCTGAGGTACGGTATCCATGTAGAGCGAACGGTAACATCTCGTGCCAATCCTTATAAGTCACTGTCATTTTCTGCACGATTTTCTTGATGTTCTTATTCGCTGCTTCTACAGCCCCATTCATCTTCGGTCTGTAAGGAGAAGAGTTGTGGTGCTGTATCTTGAACTGTTCGCAGAGCTCAGCGATCATCTTATTATTCAGATTGGTACCGTTGTCCGTAATGATTCTCTCAGGGACGCCGTACCGACAGATCAGATTGTGTCGAATGAACCGTGCCACAACAGTCTTGGTTACCGTAGCATAGGATGCTGCTTCAACCCACTTCGTAAAATAATTAATCGCCACTAGGATGAAGCGATGCCCATTAGATGCCGTAGGTTTAATCTCACCAATCATGTCTATGCCCCACATTGCAAACGGCCAAGGCGCAGTCAGAACATTCAGGGGAACCGGAGGAACATGCACCTTGTCTGCATAAATCTGGCACTTATGGCATGTCCTAGAATGTTGGTAGCAGTCAGCTTCCATTGTGGACCAGTAGTATCCTGCCCGAAGGATCTTTTTAGCCATAGTGTGTCCACTGGAATGTGTACCAAAGGTCCCTTCATGTAGCTCTTCCATGATCCTTTCTGCTTCAGTCTTATCCACACAACGCAATAAGGTTGAATCATGGTTTCGCTTGTACAAGATGCCGTTGCTAAGGAAGAACTTGGCTACGAACCTTCTCAAGAACTTCTTATCATTGACAGATGCACCTTCAGGGTATTCCTGAGCTTCCAGATATCTCTTCACCTCATGGTACCAAGGCTTCTCAGTCACCAATTCAGTCTCGAGATCGCAACAGTATGCCGGTTCGTCCAGTTTCCAAATGATGATCCGGGGAGCCTCATTGTCCCATTTGACCTTGAACATAGAAGACATTGTAGCTAACGCGTCCGCCAACTGATTCTCTTCTCTCGGAAAGTGTTCAAAGGTTATCTCTGTGAAGTGGGGGATTAAGGTCAACACACATTCTCTGTAAGGAATAAGGTTCGGATGTTTCGTATCCCACTCTCCTTTGATCTGATTGATCACAAGAGCAGAATCTCCGAAGACACTCAGAAACTTGATCCTTAGGTCAATCGCAGCTTGAAGACCCATGATGCACGCCTCATACTCCGCCATATTGTTGGTACAGTTGAAACATAGTCGGGCAGTGAGTGGAGTATGAGTACCTTGAGGTGATATGATTATGGCGCCGATACCATTTCCCAAAGCGTTGGAGGCTCCGTCAAAGTGCATAGACCATCGGGATCCTGGTTCAGGTCCTTCATCCGGTCCAGGTACTTCACAATCAGTTACTATCATGATGCTTTCATCTGGAAACTCGAAGTTCATTGACTGATAATCATCTACGGCCTGATGTGCCAAGTGGTCTGCCAATACACTTCCCTTGATGGCTTTCTGGGTCGTGTACTGAATGTCGTATTCCGTCAAGATCATCTGCCATCTTGCAATTCTCCCAGACAGAGCAGGCTTTTCGAATATGTACTTTATAGGATCCATCTTTGAGATCAATAAGGTAGTGTGAGTCAGCATATACTGTCTCAGCCGGCGAGCATCCCATACCAAAGCGCAACAAGTTTTCTCAAGCAGTGAGTATCGGGTCTCACAGTCGGTAAACTTTTTGCTAAGGTAATAAATGGCATGCTCTTTTCGGCCGGACTCGTCATGCTGCCCCAGCACACACCCCATTGAGTTGTCAAGCACTGTCAGGTATAGTATCAGAGGTCTCCCTTCAACCGGTGGCATAAGGATAGGTGGTTCTTGGAGATACTCTTTGATTCTGTCAAAAGCAGCCTGACATTCATCGTTCCAACGTACTACCTGATCTTTCTTCAGCAGTTTGAAGATTGGCTCACAGGTAGCCGTCAAATGTGAGATGAAGCGAGCAATGTAATTCAGGCGTCCTAAAAAGCCTCTGACTTCCTTCTCTGTCTTAGGAACTGGCATCTCTTGAATAGCTTTGACCTTAGCAGGGTCCACTTGAAAACCTTTATCACTGACCACGAAGCCTAGCAACTTCCCAGATCTTACCCCGAAGGTGCACTTGTTTGGGTTCAACCTCAGCTTGTATAGTTTCAACCGATCAAACAACTTCTGCAGATGATCTAGGTGCTCTTCCTCAGTCTGGGACCTTGCGATCATGTCGTCCACATACACTTCTATCTCATGATGGGTCATGTCATGAAATAAAGCAACCATGGCACGTTGGTAGGTTGCCCCAGCGTTCTTCAACCCGAACGGCATGACCTTGTAACAGAAGGTGCCCCACTGAGTAACAAATGTAGTCTTTTCCATGTCTTTAGGTGCCATCTTGATCTGATTGTAACCTGAAAAGCCATCCATGAAAGAGAACACCTTGTGCTGAGCTGTATTGTCAACAAGGACATCAATGTGAGGTAGAGGGAAGTCATCTTTGGGGCTGGCCCTGTTCAGATCCCGGTAGTCGACACACATTCTGACCTTACCGTCCTTCTTTGGTACCGGCACCACATTAGCAACCCATTGAGAGTAAGAGGTCACTGCAAGAAACCCGGCATCAAACTGTTTCATAACCTTGGCTTTGATCTTCTCAGACATCTCTGGGCGCATACGACGGACCTTTTGCTTAACTGGAGGGCAGTCTTCCTTAGTTGGCAAGTGATGGACCACAATATCGGTATCTAACCCGGGCATGTCTTCGTAGGACCAGGCAAAGATCTCCATATAATCATGCAGCATTTGAGTCAACCGTTGCTTCACGCTGAGCTCTAGGTTGGCACCAATCTTTACCTCTTTCTTGTCTGCCTCAGTACCCAAGTTTATTGTTTCCACTGGCTCTTCGTGGGGTTGAATTGCCCTCTCTTCCTGGAGCAACAGTCTTGCAAGCTCACCAGGAACTTCGCAATCATCTTCACCTTCGTCTTCGGCTAAGTTGATCGGATTTTCGAAGTCATAACTGGCAGTAGCAAAGTCGTTACCAGTGAGATCCAGAGTGGATTGAAACCTGTATGAGTGAGTGTGTGTGTAAATACAGCTGTTTTGAAATATATGTAAAGGAAAGAAAGACAGAAAAGGAGCACAATATTTGCAATGCGGGAAAACGTCCAAGATTTTCATTCATGATATATGAAATGACAATTTATATGCCCTCACAAATAGAACCACGGTGCCTCGGGTAAGACACCGGGCCATAGAGTTTAATTTATTGTTTATTACAGATACCAAAAACATAGGAATTCATTACTTAGTAACAAGAGAAACAGACAGGTTGTCCTTTGCACTCCAATTATTAAGTCCACTGTCGGTTGCAGGGTAAATCCAGCTATCAAACTCAGCTTCATCCACTTCGTCTTCGTCCCCACTAGCATTCACTCCATGAGCAGGCAGGGGAGCTGTCACTACATTAGGCTTCTCAGATGCCTCAAACTGTACCTCCTTGGCGTCAATAAGGTCCTGTAGCTTGTTCCTTAATGCCCAACAGTCATCAGTGGCATGCCCCGGGCTATCAGAATGGTAAGCACAGCGGGCATTTGGATTGTACTTAGGAGAGGAAGTATTTGCAAACTTCGGAGCCTCTCTGACGGTTACTAAGTTGGTTGAGAGCAACTGTGGTAAGATCTACGACAAGGTCATACTCAAACGGGTGAATTCCCTTCTGGGTCTCTCAGCCCTTGGTTGGTTAGCTTGCCGAGGAGCGGCTACAGGCTTAGCAATCATTAATGCACTGACAGATTGACGGCTCTCTGGTTTATCCTGCCTTCTAGGCCCATACACCGCACTGGCCTCCTTCTTGAAGGGTTTCTTCTCAGAACTGGACGATGCACCCTTCGGAATTTTTCCAGACTTTAACCCAGCTTCAATTCTCTCTCCAGTCAGAATCAAATCAGTGAATCCTGCAGACGAATTCCCAATGAGATGGTTGAAAAATGGCCCAGATAGGGTCCCCAAGAACATGTCTACCAACTCCCGATCAGTCAACGGAGGCTGCACCCTGCCAGCCAGGTCTCTCCATTTTTGAGCGTACTCCTTAAAACCTTCACTTGCACCTAACGACATACCCTGGAGTTGGATACGTGTAGGGGCAAGGTCGGCATTATATTGATACTGCTTATAGAAAGCAGTAGCCAACTCCTCCCAGTTACGAACTTTGGTCCCATCCAGCTGATAGAACCATTCGAGATGAGTCCCTGAAAGACTCTCCTGGAAGAAGTGGATCCACAAATTCTTGTCCGCCGAGTACGGTTGAATTTTCCAAACATAGGACCTTAGATGCAGCTTTGGACAAGACGCCCCGTCATATTTAGAAAAGGATGGTGCTTTGAACTTATGAGGGATAATCACACCAGTTGACAAACCCAGATCTCCAAAATCCAGCTCAGGTACCTGTTGAATCTCCATGGCATTCAACCTATCCTCCAGTTGCTTGTATCTGTCTTCTGCAGGAGGGTACTGCTCTTTATCAAAATCAGTCTCGTTGTCGGAGACTACCGGACTAGGAACCCTTGCTTCTGCCTGAGGAGTACTCTTGCCAACAGAAGAACCAGCCTCTTCCTGCTGCAGAGCATTGCCAAACCTTCGGCCCGAGTTGAACAGAACAGTTCTTCTCTTCTTCTTCTTCTCCTTCTTCAGGAGCATAGCCTTCAGCTCTTCTTGGCCTTGAGCCAGACCCTTGATTAATTCCTGAAACTGCGCATTCTGCGCCTGAATAGCTTTGATGGATGTCTCAGTTGATGACGAATAGGGATTCATGATGCTGAAATAAACAGCGAAGAACTGTAAGCAACCTGAAAAGAGGGAAAAACCTGCTATGCACATGATGTATGAAATGCGTATGATTTATGTTTTCAAAGACAATCGGGAATCAACTTTGTAAACAAAAGGGAACACACTTCATTAGATTCAACTTTGAAACAGAAATTATTCAACAGGTTGCCCTTAGGCGTTACATGAAAGGAAATACTGAAAAGGAAATAAAACTGTAAAAGCACAATCTGGAGCTCCTTATTGATCCCATGGTCTCCTCTTCTCAGTACGGATGTAGGCATTCAGAGTTCTCTCATTCTCCAACTGTTTTGTCAGCTTCTGGATCTTTGATTCCTGCTCGTTGAACTTTTCCCGGTAAGAATCCCGCTCTTCTCGTAGTTGCGACCAAGATCTCTTTAATGTCTCATAATCAGTAGGTATCTGAGGAGGAAGGACAGTTGGAGGAACACCATCTTTGTCAGGACACTCAAGAATGACGGGTCTGACAGCTTCATACGGCATACCTAACTTCTGAGCACGGATGCGAACCCATTTGTAGTAGGCTTCCATAGGTAAAGAGGTCTTTGGCCCTAACTCTTATGGGTCAGCTTTATGAACTTTGTCCCAAGCCTTGATGAACCTACGACGCAGCTCGTCACTATCCACCTGAAATTCAAAACTGATGTGAGGCACCAACATCTCATGGGGACCTGCTCTTCTTGCTCTTCCAAACTGACGGAGTGCTAGACATGGATTGTAAGAGATCCCTCCTTGGGTACCAATCAGATGAACATTAGGGTATTCCCCGCATCGATCAATAATAGCTATCTCATCCAAACCTCTGCAAGTCCAAATGATGTCTTTGTCGGTGAGAGACATTAACCTATGAGCCCAACCTCTTCCTTCTTGATTCTTCAGTACGAACTTAGGGAGGTGCGAAATAAACCACCTCACCAACAAAGGGATACAACACCATAGGGTTCCTCGTCTTCGGGTAGTACGGGCATGAAGTTGTTGCAAGATGTCACCCAAGAGAGTGGGCACAGGATTCTGAGACATAAAGATCCTTATGGCAGTGACATTGATGAAGTTGTCAGGATTAGGAAACAGGACTAACCCATAGATTAGGAGAGCCAAGATGTCTTCATATGCCCTAAAGTCCAGGTCATTCCAGAAACTGTTAGCTTTACCAATCAGAAACTTGGCCAAGAAACCCTTAACTCCGCTTCTAGTCACCCAGTTGTCTGTTACCTCTTGATGGGTCAAAGGAAGAGCTGCAGCAACATCCTCCAGCCTGAGGGTCTTTTCCCAACCAGTAAAGGGAGTCTGATCCAAGATAGGGATACCAAGCAAATCAGAGAACTCTTCCAGGGTAGGGACCAGCTGGAAGTCTTGAAAGGTGAAGCACTGGTACAGAGGGTCATAGAACTGGGTCAGAACACTCATCAACTGTTGATCCCGCTTTGCAGTGACTAAACTGAGAAGAGAACCATGCCTCTAGATGAAGGAAGTGGTATTTGGAATTTTGCTAACCAACTCATCAAGCAACTCAGGTGAACGAACAAAGTTGAACCGGATAGTATTCCTTCGCACAGGCATCATGATGTCCTACAAAACAGAGCAAAGGTGAAACCCTCTTGTCTTTGAAATGGTCAGTCCTTATGCAGGATGCATGCAATGCTTATGATGTCATAATGTTATGATAAAGCACACCACAAATAGATACAAAGGCAAACATGGTAAGGCACACAAGTCACACAAGGCAAGCCCCTAAAGTTTAGGCCAGCATGAGGTCTAGGTACTACCCTCTTTCAGTTTGTTGGTTCATACCTGTCCTAATCAAAAGTAACCGGGTTCTTAGAGGATCCCAATATCATTGACTACCCTCAATCGGTCATAACTCCAGCATCGCAATCTTTTCTTGCGGCCAGAACCATCACGAGAGTTTAGCCTCAATGGGCGTAGCATACTGCTACAATTCTAAAGGCCAAGTTGTGTCAATTAAGGTTCTAAGGTTGTTGATGCTTAATGACTCCTTAGAAGACCCATATTCTCCTCGTTGCGACACAAGGGATATCGGTACAGACCAAGGTGCCACACCAACGTAGCCACTGCTTCACCTGTGTCGGTCTACGCCGGACAGGTCCCTCACAACTTATGCTACCTAAACAGGGTATCCCCAGATCCGGGTTAGGATCTATGTAGCTCCGATGCAACCCACAATTTAAAGCAAGCAAAGAAAACAATTGAAAACACAGTGATCTTAGTCCTAAGGTACACCTCACTTTATAAAGATATTCCCCAACAGAGTCGCCAGTTCTGTGATCGGTGGATCTGGAACTGACTGTTTAACGCTGGTTCGCGAAATGTCGCGGAAGCAAGAGTCGCCACCGTCTTTTATTTTCTCCAAATGGAAAGGACAAAAGCACAGAAAAATTCCTTAAAGAGATTGCTCTCGGTTCGGGAGGTAGGTTATAGAAAGGGAAGGTGTTAGCACCCTTTCTATCCATGGTTATCCATGGGCTCTTAGATACTTGCTCATTTGTGTTTTCAAAAATGGTTTGTTTGCTTTTCAACTGTGGGTTTTAAAAAGTTTCTTTGAAAATTTCAGTTCGACTCTTGTATCAGTCCTCAAGAGTGTTTGAAAAATTGCTTTCGAAAGCTTTTTGAAAAGGTGTCGGTGTGAAAAGTATTTTTTGATTTGTTTTTGAAATTAGAGCAAGTATCTAGAGTCGTCTACCTACCCTAAGGAATTCGTCTGTGTAGATGTCCTTTAAAGTAATGCCATCCCACCATTGAGAGGTAGGTAGCACCACCGTTGGAGGTGTTCGGGTCAATTCGAGGTTCGGGACATGGTGATCACCAGAGCAATGGGAAGACACCTTAGAAGCTACCCTCATGCCAGGTTCCCGGATCATGAGGACTTACTAAGACATCCTCTACTCGACGATCACCTTTCGAGGCAAGGCAACAGTGAGGCGTACCCTAGGGGTGGTGTGTGATTTGTGTGTCAGATTCATTTGCATTTATCTTGTTCATGTCAGGTGATCTACGCGTTTGTTTTTATTTTGTCCATACAGTCTTTCATGCTTTGTTTTAACAGTTAAAATATTGCGGAAAAAGTAAAAGTCTAAAGCTATTACAAACGGCGCGGGTCCACATCGCCAAAATTAACCAGGACCCGATTTGACAGAAAAATAAAGAAATTAAAAGAAAATAAAGAATTAAAGAGTGCGAGCAATTATTTACAAAGCTTTGGGAGAGATACACAAATATTTAAACGGAAAAGAAATAAGTATGCGAATTGATAAGAAATTAAGAACGAGGGCGTTGGACCCTTTTTGCAAAAATTAAATTAATGATGGAATTAATTAAAATTAAAAGAAAAGAAAGAAATTATTTTTTGGTATTTTTTAGTATTTTAGGATTTAATATGAAAAAGGAATTAATTGAAATTAAAATAAGATGCAAACCCTAATCCTAATTATTTTTAATTTATTAAGAAAATATTGAAGTTTTTTAACCTACAATTAATCCTAATTTTTATATGCAAATTTAATTACAAAAATAAATAATATTAAATATTATGGGAGAAAAAAGGAAAAAAAAAGATGAAATTAATTGAAACCCTAATTCTATGTTTTTTAGATTTTTTATTAAATATTAATTTAAACCCTAATTTAAAACTAAATTTAATTATATGCATTTATTTATGAAAATACTAAAAAATGAAATATTTATTGTTTTTCTCTTTTTCTGATTTTTATGGGTATTTTTTTATATTTATGAAAATATTAAATTGATTAAAAGAGTAATAATTAAAAGAAGATAAAAATAATGAAAAGATAAAAAATAACAAAATTTTTGCAAACCTTGGGGGTATCAGTCCCCAGATAGGAGGTATAGTTTAGCAGCCTGGCCCAAGAATCTGAGGCCTTATGGACTTTTTTCTGGGAGCATACACGCGCGTTGACTTGAGTTCATCATAGTCTTCAGTTCATGGTCGTTGATCTGACGCTCTGGGACACGTGGGCGTTGATTTTTGAGGATGCATGATAGTCTTCAACACAAGCGCTACATATGAACGTTAATTGAAAAATAACAAATGGAAAGGGTGAAGACCTGGGATCGAACCCAGGTCATTAACATTACCAGTCAACACGTGCGCCACTGAGCCACTTCAAACGCGTTTACTATAGAATAACGAATAAACATTATAAGAGAAAAAATGTTAATGGCTTGGAAACGCGCGCAAAATTTGAAAGAGCCAACCAATGTACGCCACGAGGTCATCTTCTTCATGGTGTTTTATTTTTCCTAAAACAATAACAAACTAGCAACGGTTTTGTAAACGTTGCCATAGGTAAGATACAAGAAAATAGCGAATGGCCCTGTGACGCTCATAAATTGAGCGCGAGGGTGGGTTTAAGATCGTCCAGATGCGCTGATTTGAATGGTGATGGTCAGGGGTTCTAATTTTTCCTTGTTATAAAACCCCTAATTTGAAGCTTGCAAAACCCTAATATTCTCTTATGGCGAAATCGTGTATAATGCATAAAACTTTAATCAGAGTACATGGTTAGTTTTAGAACAAGCCAATTAGTATGAATGTATCAAGAAAACACAATGAAAATGCCTAGAATATGAAATACGATTATGCAATTTTCATGAAAAATTTCAAGTTCTGTATACTGATTCTTGATGTTTTGATGAATGTTTGTGATTGGAAAACGTTCAGTGGACCTTCAGCAAGCTAATGAGACAAGAATCGTGCCTTGAATCGTCCTAGAAAGTGGTTTTCAGATTTGAGTTTTTTCACAAAAATTTCAAGTTTGATTGTTAGGTTTCTGAGCAGCTGCGTGTGTAATGGCACTAGGGTTGTGATCCTTGCATATGTAGTAATGAATTAGGTTACAAAGAATCATCCAAATCTCTTGCATTCATGGTTTTTGGAAATTTGATTTTCAATATCTTTTTTCAAATATTTTCCATGTGCTTTTGTACAAATCATGCTCAATCAATCCAAATCTTTCCACATTTAGCTAGGCACGAAATCTTGAGGATAAAACATGCACAAAAAGATTGAAAAAACTTAGGTTAGCATTTTTCATGTATTTATTTTAATTTAAATGAATTATTATTAATAAAAATCCAAATAAATAAATAAAAAATGAATAAAAACTTCCCTTTAGGCCAAGTGGTCGTGCACATGCTTTGGATGGTGAATTATGGAAGAAAAATGGGCCCATTAGCAATTTTAGGTCATTTGAATCAATGTTGACTTTTCAAAATATCCAAAAATTTCCCAACTTCCACAAGGCATAACTTGCTCAATTTTTAAGCTTTGCTCATGTTATTGGACATTTTGGAAAGGTCTTTGAGTCCTCTAACCAATGTATTTGGTCCCATGTCATTTTGATTTACCAATCTCAAGTTATGGCCTTTGACTTAAAGTCCCTTTTTGTTGACTTTTAAAAATGACCTATAATGTTGAAATTGATAACTTTTTGTGAGAGCATTTCTTGGACTTGAAGTATGAAGATGAGTTGTAGGAAATGTCTTTCTCTTCAAAATGAGCTTTGGATGGAATTTTTCTGATAATCCATGTCAAAGTTATGCCCTGGTCAATTTACAGTTGACTTTTTCAGCTGTCCAAATAAGGAAACTTTTGCATCTTGATGATTTTTGAGCTAAATTTTGAGAATCATGATCAAGCATTGATCAAATGATGTTTGTTGCTTCAAAATGATATGTTGACCAAAAATTTGAACTTTTGACTGTCAAATGACCATTTTGCCCCTACAGTTGACTGTAGTGCAATTAGGGTTTTGACTGTGCAGTTTTGTACTGAAAGCCTTGAAACTTGGTATGAGGATGCTTGACCATATTTATAGGCATATGAGACTTGATTGGACCTTTGAAAACTTCAATTTCTTGATCAGAACACAAACCCTAATTTTGCCTGTTTAGGAGCCCTTTGCACTGTGCAACCCTTGGGGAATTTTGAAGCTTGACTTAGCAAATCTTTGAAGAATATGGGAGGGCAAATTTTGGGGTACAACAACAGTGACATACAAAGATTGGCACGAGATGTTACCGTTTTCTCTTCATGGGTACTGCACCTCAGCGCGGACGTCAACAGGGGCAACGCCCTATTCCTTGGTTTATGGCATGGAAGCAGTCTTGCCCATTGAAGTTCAGATATCCTCTCTTCGGATTATGAAGGATGCAGGTTTGAGAGAAGATGACTGGATTCAGAACCGGCTTGATCAGCTGAATTTAATCGACGAAAAGAGGCTTACTGCTATTTGTCATGGTCAGACATATCAAAACCGGATGATCAAGGCATTTAACAAGAAAGTCAGACGACAAGAGTATCAAGTTGGGGACCTGGTTATCAAGTGAATTATCTTACCTCAAGGTGATCCCAGGGGCAAATGGACCCCTACTTACGAAGGGCCATTTGTGATTAAGAACATTTTCTCAGGAGGAGCGATGATTCTAACTACCATGGATGGTGATGACCTTCCTCACCCCGTCAATGCAGACATAGTGAAAAAATACTACGCATAATCAAAAACCCACTAGGTTGACGGCCTAGGCAAAAATAAGGGCTTCCCGGCGAACCAAAAGGGTTCGAGCAAAAATAAGGGATGAAAATTAAAAAATCTGCACACCCGGCAAGTCGAAAACCTGAAAAGGCGGCTTGGGCAAAAAAGGGTATCCCGGTGTACTGAAAACCCGAAAGGGCGGTCCAGGCAAAAGTTAGGGATCAAAGCGTAACACTATGTCTCATTGGATCACCTTGCAACCAAACTTCAGTATCGACTATCAAGCTCGGACGACACTAATCATTCTGATCTACCTTCAACCAAGTAGCAAAGTGATGAAATGCTCGAGGACATAAAGGCAATAGCAGAGTTGGAACCCATTGGGATTATTCACATAGCTGTTTTGTTTAATTTTTCACAAATTGTGTAAATTCTATTATTCAGCGACGTTCTCTTACCAGGACGTCAGTCTCTTGTACAAAAGCGCCTATTTACATGCCAAACTTCAAAATCAATACAATTCATTTTTAAAGAAACTTCAAACTGTTTTTCCTTTTTCTGTTTTGTTTTGCAAAGAACGTCCAATGTTCATTTTTGATATATGCATTTGACATTAATTGCTGCTCATACAAATTTACATGCAAAACAAAAGACGATTACTTGTAATATCAGAAACAGGGGCAAGTAAGTCTGTCCAAGCTTTACAGTTGCTCTATCCACCAGGTACAAAGGTAGATTCAGCTAAAGAATATGGCTAAGGTAACATTCGCTCCCTGCAGAGTAAGAAAAGACAGTAATGATAGCTCTCCACAACTGAGACTTGCAACTGTAAATGAATCGGTAATATTCTCCCCAAGCAGAATTTATCTATCATCAGCACTAAAAGGTCTTAATATTCCCCAGCGGAGTATAAGAATATTCCCCGGCAGAATACAAAATATCCCCAGTGGAGTTTGAAAATTTTCCCAGCGCAGTCTGAAAAAACTTCCCCAGTGGAATTTGGAGAGTCATCCCCATTAGACTTTGGAAGATTGTCCCCAGCAGAACTCAAAGGATTATCCCCATTAGAGTCTAAAAGGTTATCCCCAGTGAAGTTGCAACTGAAAGATCATCCCCCAGCGGAGTTCTTTCCCTTCACAAACAAGAAGTTAATCCCCAACAGGATTCAGTATCACCAGCAACGCTAATTCATCCCCAGCGGAATTTATCGGTGGAATCCTCAGCAGAACATATCTTCCTCACAGAGTAATCTCCTCATCAGTTTATTCCCCAACAGAGTTATCCTCTCCTGCAGGTTTATTCTTGCAATCATCTTCATTCGCTATCCCCAGCGGAAACGAAGAATTCAACTCTTTTCTCCCGCAGCTATCCGAGATTTATTTTCCCCAGCTAAAAACATTACATTTCCATACATCATGACACATGCATATACGCACCATACAACACAATCTCATTTATTTTGAAAATATCATTGTTTGATACATATCATACATTTCATACAACTAACCTTTACATTTCAGGAAGGATGCAGTTAAATTCAAAGCTATGAAGCTTTTATCTCAGTCGAATTACTGACCGGTTCTTAAATCTCAACAGAATTATCCTCGGTTGAATTACAGACAAGTCCTAAATCTCAATGAAGATGTTTCCCTCAGTCGAAGTACTGGCCGGTTCTTAAATCTCAACCGAATTATCCTCAGTTGAATTGCAGACAAGGTTCTAAATCTCAGCAAAGTTCCTCCGTCGAATTACTGATAGTTCTTAAATCTCAACGGAATTATCCTCGGTTGAATTACAGACAAGTCCTAAATCTCGATGAAGATGTTTCCCTCAGTCGAAGTACTGACCGGTTCTTAAATCTCAACTGAATTATCCTCAGTTGAATTACATATAAGGTTTTAAATCTCGACAAAGTTCCTCCGTCGAATTACTGACAGTTCTTAAATCTCAACGGAATTATCCTCGGTTGAATTACAGACAAGTCCTAAATCTCGATGAAGATATTTCCCTCAGTCTAAGTACTGACCGGTTCTTAAATCTCAACTGAATTATCCTCGGTATAATTACATATAAGGTTCTAAATCTCGAAAAAGTTCCTCCGTCGAATTACTGACAGTTCTTAAATCTCAACGAAATTATCCTTAGTTGAATTACAGACAAGTCCTAAATCTCGATAAAGATGTTTCCCTCAGTCGAAGTACTGACCGGTTCTTAAATCTCAACTGAATTATCCTCAGTTGAATTACAGATAAGGTTCTAAATCTTGATAAAGTTCCTCCGTCGAATTACTGACAGTTCTTAAATCTCAACAGAATTATCCTCCGTTGAATTACAGACAAGTCCTAAATCTCGATGAAGATGTTTCCCTCAGTAGAAGTACTGACCGGTTCTTAAATCTCAACTGAATTATCCTTGGTTGAATTACAGATAAGGTTCTAAATCTCGACAAAGTTCCTCCTTCGAATTACTGACAGTTCTTAAATCTCAACGGAATTATCCTCGGTTGAATTACAGACAAGCCCTAAATCTCGATGAAGATGTTTCCCTCAATCGAAGTACTGACCGGTTCTTAAATCTCAACCGAATTATCCTCAGTTGAATTACAGATAAGGTTCTAAATCTCGGCAAAGTTCCTCCATCGAATTACTGACAGTTCTTAAATATCAACGGAATTATCCTCGGTTGAATTACAGACAAGTCCTAAATCTCGATGAAGATGTTTCCCTCAGTCGAAGTACTGACCGGTTCTTAAATCTCAACCGAATTATTCTCAGTTGAATTACAGATAAGGTTCTAAATCTCTACAAGTTCCTCCGTCGAATTACAGACGAGTTCCTAAATCTCAACAGAGTTTTCTCAGTTGAATTACGGGCAAGTTCTTAAATCTCGATGAAGATGTTTCCCCCCAGTTGAATTACGGACAAGTTCTTAAAACTCAGCAGAGATGTTCTCTCAGTTGAAGTACAGGCAAGTTCCTAAATCTCAGCAAAAGATTAGGCTCCCCCAACGGAATCTTCTACAACAACAGGTATGCGAGCTCTCGCTAAGGAATCTCTTATGCGATCGACACTCCTGCAGATGACATCTTTAAAGCCCACCCCCTCGTCAGCAATCTCCAAATGGCATCTGTAAGCCCATTCCCGACATCACAAGGCTGATACCACTTCATGCGAGTGCAAATTTCTGAGCACTCTAGTGTTCAATCATCTTCCACCTTCAGATCACGAAAGGCTTAAAATCCAATCTACATCCTCAGGTTTAAGAAGATTGAACAGGGGCAGCTGTTGTACCCCAAAATTTTCCCTCTCATATTTCTCAAGACATTGCAAGAAAAATCTTCAAGTTGCCCAAGTTTGCTCAAGAGTTGGTCAGACAAGCTATCTCCTAAGGCAGTCAACCCCAAATTAGGGTTTTGTGTTGCATCAATATCCTTGAGTCCAAATGACCTAAAGTTCTCACCAATGTACTAATATGCTCTCAAGATCATCCATGTCAAATTTCAAGCCTTGCAGAGGAAGTTTGCTAAGTCAATTGCTCAAAGGTCCAAAAATCAATTGTGATAGGGCAAAAGTCAACTGTGACCTATAAATAGTCAAACTTCAAGATTTTTTTATCAACATTCTCATTTTTAAGGATATTTCATCATTTGATCAAGGGTTGATCATGATTCATCAAGGATTGCTCAAAATTCATCAAGACTCAAAAGTTGCTAAATTAGGGTTTTGCAGGAAAAGTCAACTCAACTTTGACCAAGCATAACTTTCTCATACTTTATGATAAATGACCCATCCAAAGCTCATTTTGAATAGGATGCAATTTCCTACAATCCATATTCATACCCCAAGTTCAAAAAATGCACTCACAAGAAGTTATGAATTTGGACATTATAGGTCATTTTTTAAAGTCAACAAAAACACCTTTTTTCCAAAGCTTATAACTTGAGCATGGAATATCAAAATGCGATGAGACAAAAAGGGTTGGTTATAGGATATCTCAAGATTTCTAAAATGTCCAAGAACACCTCCAAAAGTTCAAAATTGAAGAAGTTGTGCATTGTTGAAATTGGACTTTTTTGCAAAATTGCCAAATGTCAACTATCCCCAAAACTTAAAATTTTGTCAAATGGGCCCATTCTTTTCCACTTGATTTGAGTTTTCATCATTTCCCACGTGCCCTAGCTTCAGCCATGTGCTCATATTTCATTTTTATTATTTAATTTGATTTTTAATTGAATTTATTCATTTTAAATCAAATAAAATCATATAAAATCCAACACTTTGATAACACGAGATCTTTTGGCTATTTCAGGCTTTGATTACAATCATTATCATCATCAAATTCGAATGAAACCAAATCATGTGCAAAAAGATTGGAATTAGGCAAAATTGGCAAGTTTGTAAAGGGAGATAAAATCAAATATGCAAGCATTGATAAGGCAAGATTTGGATCAATTTTATTGACCTAATACACTGAGCATTACATAAGGAAGAAAAACACACAAAAATAAGGGTTGGAAAGTGTTGAGAGAGGCAGAACAAGAATTGAAAAATTCACAAAAAAGTGAGAGATCAAAGTCCAAGTTAGAGGCAGTTTCAGGCCACGAGACTTGTTCCAATCACTTCCTGGGCATTCACACAAGCTACCTGGATCAAAACCAAAAATTTTCAGACGCCCTAACGCACTGTAAGTCGCACGATAGTCACCCCTATTCTTGGTTTCGATTTGAATTATTCTTGCATCATTTGAGAAAACTAATGACATATTTGTGATCATAAGAGCATTTCCAAGCTTTTCATAGTATTCAATTGCATTTATCTGGCTTACATGAAGAACCACCATTGTTAGGGTTCAATTCTTGTTTTTGGGCGTTTTTGTTTCAGGAACAATTGACCTCCATGAAGGGTATGGTTATGACCGGGAGGTTGAGACGAACATGACTATGCCTTTAGAAATCATTTCTGTGGCCTGTACATGATTTGGGAGATGGACATGCCTATAGCTACGGACTTCTGTCCGTTGGTATAGGTATTTGATGTTTTAGCAACGAACGAGAGGTTGGGGATGATGCGTGGCATCCCCTCACTGGCCAATTTGAATATCACGCGCGCTTTTTGTTTTTTCTGGCAATTATTGTGTTTTCATATAATATTATTTGTTTATATTATAATAATAATTGAAACAATATGGTGTAGTGGCAAAGCAAGCGTGCATACTCCTTCAGGACCTGGGTTCGAATTCCAGGTCCCCCCACTTTCTCAATAATTTTTCTTTTTAGGTGATTGTATGCATGCTTCAGTTTGCAGCCTACCATGCTCTCTCACCTATCTAGGCGCCAGATGGCCAAGAGCCAGATCTGGTGGTCAAAAGGCTAGAGGTCCACCATGAGCCAAGTCCACGCGTCCACACTGGATCAAAAAAGTCAAGAGGGCCAGCGTTTTTGGGCCTACAGAATTGCTCATCTCACCCTTAAATAAGGCCCAACACTCCTCCCTTTTATATATTTTGTTTTGTTTTTATTAATTGTTTTATTTCATTTACTTAATTTTCTAACCAATCAAAATTCTTTTTTTATCAAATAAAACCACAAAAAAAATTTTATTCAATCAAGTTTTAACTTTTATTAATAAACACTAATTAATTAATTTAGATTTTAATTCTAGAATAACTTTAACCTATTTTGCAAATAATTAAAATTAATTAGATTTAATTAGGTTTTAACCACTAATTCAATAATTTTATTTTCTTTCTCAAAATAACAAAAATCCAAAAATAGGTCTTAATATTTTTTTCCATTAATTAAATTATTAACTTAATTTAGGAATTTAATTTAGGTTTAATTTCTTTTCCTTAAATAAAAACAACAAAAACCAAAAAAAGATATCTTCTTTAACTAAAAGGGTCAAAACCCTAATCATGCGTCCGATTCAATTTTGCGCCGCGATTTACTTATTTTTATCCAATAATGTACCTGCTTACGGAATGTAATAGATAGGATATTTAATTATTTTTATTCGCTTTATTTTATTTTTCAAAGGGTTTGTCTTTGGCGATGTAAATACCCGACGCCTTGTAATTTAATTTCCGCACTTTTAATTCCGCAAATTATATCTGTTAGATGTTTGATAATAGGGTTTGCATGATAAGACTGAATGTTAATCTTAAAATCAAATTAGATCACCTTTAACATGTACAAAGATAATAATAAACTGAAAACGACACACTCGCACATGTGCACTCTTAGGGTACACCCCACTTGGTTGCCTTCGTACACGGTCATTGAGTATAGGTCACTTTAGAGGTCGCCCTCTTGTCTAAAAGATCATAGTCGCCTCGAAATGGTTGCCTCAGATATTGTTGCCTCAAACAAATGATCTAAGACATTAGGGTTACCGCTAAGGCGTCCTAACGTTGCTTTAGTGACCGTATGTCCCTCATTCGAATTGACCCTCAAACTCCAACAACGGTGCTACCTACTCACTAATAGCGGGATAGCATTGTCTAAAGGACATTAGCATAGAACGATTCTATTTTCGAGTAGGTAGATGGTTCTTAGATACTTGCTCATTCCAAACAAAACTTTTTTCACACTTACACTCCTTTTCAAACAAAGTTTTCAAAAACACTTCATTACACTCTTGAGGACAGAAGCAAGATTTAAATCGAAGTTTTCAAACCAAAAACTTTTTCAAAACCCATAAGCACAAAGAAAACAATTTTGAAAACAATTTGGAAAATACCTAAGAGCCCGTGGATAACCACGGATAGAAAGGGTGCTAACACATTCCCTTTCTATAATCTACCCCCCGAACCCGAGAAATATCTCGAAAAAAGGAATTTTTCTGTGCTTTTTTCCTTTCCTTGTTGGATAAAATAAAAGTCGGTGGCGACTCTTGCTTACCACGACATTTTGCAAAAACAAACGCAAAACGCAAACCAGCATTCCAAAAACAGTCAGTTCTTCCACCGTATCACACTCAGCAATTGGAAGACTGAAGACCGTATCTCAATCTCCTTTAGTCTAGAGTAATTTATGCTTTCTGTTTTATTGCTTTCGAAGTTTTGGTTATGTAATCTTTAAACAATAACTTTAAAGCCATGTGTCTTACCCGAGGCACAATGGTCCATTTGTTAAGGGTTGTCATTTCATAAATATATTTTCATTTAATAAAGCATTGGACATTTTGCATTCAAATTTTGCGCTCTTTGTCTTTCTTTTTACTTTATTACACTTTCAAAATAGCTATGTGTTCTTACACACACCCACAAAATAAATTGCAGATCCAAATCCATTATGGATCCCGTTGACAATGATTTTGTTATTGCCACTTATAACTGAAAATCCAATCTACCAAGCCAAAGATGAAGGTGAGGAAGATTGTGAAATACCTGGAGAACTTTCCAGACTACTAGTGCAAGAGGAGAAATCTATACAACCACATGAAGAGCTAGTTGAGGTTGTAAACTTGGGTACTGAAGCAGACATGAAAGAAGTCAAGATAGGTGCCAACCAGGAGGATGATGTCAAGAACAGGTTAATTCAGATGTTGCATGAATGTTGAGATCTTTGCTTGGTCATACGAAGACATTCTAGAGCTAAATACTGATATTGTGGTTCACCGCCTACCAATGAAAGAGGGTTGTTCTCAAATAAAGCAGAAAGTTTATCGCATGTGTCTCGAGATGTCAGAGAAGATCAAGGCCGAGGTTATGAAGAAATTCGACGCAGGTTTCTCAGTAGTTCCATCATATCCTCAATGGGTTGAAAATGTGGTTCCGATACCAAAGAAAGACGGTAAAGTGCATATGTGTGTAGACTACAGGGATCTAAACAGGGCGAACCCCAAATATGACTTCCCACTTCAACATATTGATGTTCTGGTTGACAACATCACTCAGCATAAAGTGTTTTCCTTCATGGATGGTTTCTCGAGTTATAATCAGATCAAGATGGCACCTGAAGACATGGAAAAGACTATTTTTGTTACACAGTAGGGCACTTTCTATTACAAGGTTATGTCTTTTGTGTTGAAGAACGCTTGTGCAACATATCATCATGCAATGGTAGCTCTGTTCCATGACATGATTCATCATGAGATAGAGGTTTACATCGACAACATGATAGCCAGATCCCAGACCTAAGAGGAACATCTTGACCACCTACACAAGTTGTTTGAGAGACTGAAGAAGTACAAGCTAATGTTGAATCCGAACAAGTGCACCTTTGGGGTGAGATCTGGCAAACTATTGGGTTTCGTCGTTAGTGGTAAAGGTATTGAAGTTGATCCCGCTAAAGTCAAAGCCATTCAAGAAATTCCTGCTCCCCGTACTGAGAAGGAAGTCAGAGGTTTCCTGGGACGACTAAATTATATTGCCTGATTCATTTCTCATTTGACTACTACTTGTGAGCCGATCTTCAAGTTGCTGAAGAAAGATCAGGTAGTAAAATGGAACGACAATTTCCAGATAGCCTTTGACAAAATGAAGGAGTACCTTCAAGAACCTCCGATTCTGATGCCATCATTTGAAGGAAGACCTCTGATCATGTACCTAACAGTGTTAGAGAACTCAATGAGGTGCATATTGGGCCAGCATGACGAGTCTGGTCGAAAAGAGCACACAATATACTACCTTAGCAAAAAGTTTACCGACTGTGAAACAAGATACTCACTGCTCGAGAAAACTTGTTGCACTTTGTCATGGGCTGCTCACCGACTAAGACAATATATGTTGACCCATACTACCTTGTTGATCTCTAAAATGGACCCCGTAAAGTATATATTCAAGAAGCCCGCGCTCTCCGGAAGGATAGCCAGATGGCAAATGGTCTTAACAGAATATGACATTCAGTACACCACTCTGAAAGCAATCAAAGTAAGTGTATTGGCAGATCATTTGGCGCATCAATCTGTAGATGACTACCAATCTATGAATTGCAAGTTCCCGGATGAGAATATTATGCTAGTCATATATTGCGAAGAACCTGGACCGTATGAAGGACCTGATCCAGGATCCTGATGGACTATGGTTTTCGATGGAGCTTCTAACGCACTTGGAAATGAAATTGGTGCTGTGATTATCTCTCCCCAGGGTCGCTATACACCATTCACCGCTAGATTATGTTTTGACTGTACCAACAATATGGCAAAATATGAAGCATGCATCATGGGTATCAAAGCTGCTATCGATCTAAGAATCAAATTCTTGAATGTATATGGGGACTCAGCCCTGGTGATCAGTCAGATCAAGGGAGAATGGGATACGAAGCACCGAAATCTCATTCCTTATCGAGATCATGAGTTGACCTTAATCCCATACTTCGTAGAAATCACTTTTGAACACATCCCAAGAGAAGAGAATTAGTTGGAATACGCGTTAGCTACTATGTCATCTATGTTCAAAGTCAGATGGGACGAACCGACACACTGAAATGCATGTGACTCAACTATGCAATAAAACACAGAACATTAATATCTACATCCAACAATGTGACATTCCAATATGACCACCATTTGCCCACACATACTACATACCAATCATACAGTCCAAACAACATCATACAACATTATCATACATGAGTACATGCATATATCTCAGCATACACGCAAAATTGTATACAAAAGGGAATAATCCCCCAACAAATAATTACCTACTAGGTTCAAAAGTATTTTTATAAGATAGAAAATATTTCCAGCTGTCTGTAGGTTTGAACGGTGCGTCAAACGGACACCCAAGTCAAAAGTTATGGATTTTCAAAGTTTCAAAAATATAATTATGTCCTAGCCTGCTCTCCTGAGGCTCACCCGACGACTGGGTCTGTCGCCTGAGACTCGCCCGACGAAGCACAAGCGAGGACACCCCTCCATACAAATTCAAATAGCACCTCTTTTCCACCCTTTCCTTCACCCGCTCCCTCTCCCGACGAGGCTTGGGCGAAAGCTCTCGCCCGACGACACAAGAAGCTTGCCTGGAGAAGCGTTCGTAACAGCAAAACTGCTATTGTGATTCCTGGGTTGAACCAGTCCCAAATTCCATGTGATTCCAACACCAGTTCATTCTAAAACTCCAAAAATTAAACATATATTCTTTATACAATATTAGCACATCAACATACATGTTATGGGTATCAATTCATGGCATTATAACATCAAAATCCCTCGAATTAGTCATACATTCATCATGTTATCACATTCCACAAAAATTCAAATTGAATCAAAACATGAACATACATCAACCATGGCAATCATAACCCTGACATAATCATCATTATACAAACCCTTAGAGAGTTGGAACCCCACCCTTACCTCAGGTTGAAAATTCTCAAGCTCTTACAGTGGATTCTCCTTTCGCTAACTTTCTCACTTCTACGCTTCAACTTCTCTTAGAGTGAAATCGTTCCAAATGATACGATTCACTCTCTATTCCTTCTTTTTACTAGAATAACCCTTAGACCCCAAATATGATCTTCCATTTTCCTCTCACTAAACCTCAAAAATGACCATCTTGTCTTTATTATTTCTACTCATATTATTTAATTTAATTATTAAATAAATTCTAAACAATTATTCTAATAATCCAAATAATTTCAACTAAATTATCTAAATTCAGAATAATTATCATTACTACTATAATCTGACACTCACCCATATATAATATCACTAACCCATCTATTGTACCAAATAAATCATAAACAAAATGCTCATCAACACATACAAATACACAACATCAAATAAATAATTTATTAAAATAATTCAATAAATAATTGGGGTGTTTCACTGTTCAAGTTCCAAAACTGAGTATCGAGCACTTGCCAACCTCATACGTGAAGTGAAATGGTTGCATTACTTGTTCAATGACCTTCACATTACTTTTTCAGGCCTACTTCTCTCTATTGTAATAACAGATCCGTTGTCTATCTTGCACACAACCCGACTTTTCACGAAAGATCAAAGCACATAGAAATTGATTGACATCTCATTCGCAAAAAACTGGAATTCGGAAGCATCAAACTGTTTCCCATTCCTTTTACTACTCAAATAGCTGTTGTTCGGACAAAATCGTTATCCAACCCTTCTTTTTCTACTTTTTTGCTCAAGCTTGGCCTTATCACACTACACAATCTAGCTTGTTGGAGAGTACTAAAATAAATACCCTTTTATGTAGTTTATTAGAATTTGACTAAGTCTCTTATCTTTCCCTTATTTTTAGGCTTTACAATTACTTTATTTGTGTATAACTACAATAGCCCTTTTTCCTTTTCTAATTAAGATTTCAGATGAATAATAACAATATATTTTCATTGTTTTTTTCATGTAAAGTTAATAATACCCCCTAAAACCAAGAGTAATAAAAAGGTATAACTCCAAGGTTATATGACCATGATTGATCTTTCTCTTATGTGGATTATTGATCTTATACTTCTCCCTAAACAAATATATTGAGTCTTGCAATATTCATTACTACAAAACATGCATACAACAATGTCTAAGTAGCTACGATTATTCTAAACACCGTGGTGACATCTCTAAATTAAGGCGTTAATATATATATTTTTATTTTTTAAATAAAAATTGTTAGGATATAATAACGGTTGGTGTACTCACCATGGTGATACAATCAAGCTTTCATAGATTCGAACCTCAGCGCCCTCAAATATGTTATTCCTTTAACGTCAATGCGTGTCTTTTCCTTTTTATTTATTTTTAAATAAAAAATAAATGGAATATCACTACAATTGTTTTGTTCAATTGTTGTCATATATTTTGTTTTTTTATTTAAAATAATATATCATCACGGTTCGTCTTGTCAACCGTCATGAAAAGTGATATTTTTATATATAAACGAAAGTATTTGTCGCCCAGTTCATAATAGTCATTTCTCTCTAAAGAAAACTCTAACATATCATCAACTTATGCACATCACTTTTCTCTGATGACCACTACCCCTAAACAAAAAAATCTTAAATGAAGCTTAAAGGATACCTGACCGGAGCAATGTCTGACACAAACTCCGACGACAGTGAAGATGACATGTTCTCCTTCTCTCTCTTTTGATCTCTCTTTACTCTTCACTTGCTCTTTTCTTTCTACTTTTCTTCTGTATGTTGTTGATGCTTAGAATTTAGGATTATGGTTTTAGGATTTGGTTTAATCTTCAGCAGTGTAACAGTAGAAAAATGGTAGGTCCATTGCAATTAGTAAGTAGGTTACTTTATAGAGTTTGTTTGTACGTGTGGAAAGTTGAAGCATGTGAGAATCTATTTTGATTGAATTTGTTTTTGTGAGTTTGTTTTGCAAATTGAATTTGTTTTGAAATCTATTTGGCCATGTATGTATGTGGGTGTGTAAAAATGTGATGTTATGGTTGTTATTTGTATTGTGATGATGCTCATGGTTGAAGTTTGTTATGTTTCCTTGTATATTATGGTATTGGATGGTTAAGGGGATGATACATGGTGATGATGGTGGTAGAAAGCGTATAGTATAAACTGATAAGGTGTTGAATATTCTCATTTTTTCAGATTCGTCTTCACCACCTTAACAAAGCGCATACTTTGACTATGATACATATGATTTGTATTTCTATAGAAAAAAATACAAGAAGTATAAAGTTATTGTGGAAACTTCATCCACCTTGTATTTGTTTTTCATAGCATCAAAAATTAGTTGAACTTCATAATTTATTGCAATTCCAAGATTATTTTCAATAAAGGTGCATTCTTGAAACAATTTAATACATCTTGTGATATTGTATGTTTTTAGTGTTTTGTTGCAAAAATGTATGTTTTTATTTTATTTTGTTGCATGTATTTTTTGTGTTGTTGTATGTTATTGTTGACAAATATTCTCAAAACAAGAACAAAACATTGCTAAGTCACAAGAAATTAGCAAAATTTTATTCTTTAAATTCTTATACATGTTGACAGTAGATGAAATTTAGTTTATTATATGCTATGTAGATTATTTGTTTCACTAACCTTTTAATGAAAATTCATTCTTTTAAATCAACATAGAAACTTATAATCTGAAAATTAAGATGTATTTGAAAGTCAACCTATTGTTGGTTTAAGTTGGTTTTCAAGAATAATTTAATTTTAAGATTATATACTTCATCAATTTGAATGGTTGTATTTCTTTAATGAGGTGTATGGAAAAATAAGAAATCTACTTATCACAACAGTTATCTATAGTAACTGTGACAAATTGTAATTTATGTTCCAAAATATTGATGCTATGAATCGAACCTGGGACCTATAGGTCTATCACAACGGTTAAGTTAGCTAATCATTGTGATATCGCACTCCATTTCCAGTATACTACAATGGTCCCATGACTGTGATTGTAGATAATACATTTACAACAACACTCTACAAAACAACGTCTGAACTTGCGTGATTATATATCTTTTCCAACCGTTGTTAAATACCTTTTTCATAGAAATGACTCGCTCTTAAATGATATCGATTATGGCTGCAACTATGGTTTTAAATTGCGATCGAGGTTGCAGATACAATTGCGGGTGATGCAATTGCAGTTATTTTTCACTTGCTGCGATGCATGTTGTGGTCGTTGTGGCATAAATTTTAATTATGAGGTGTTTGAAATACACCGTTAAAAAGCATTTGATGTTAAGATTTTTTTACTATAGAGAAATTAAATTTTGGTTCTGAAATTTGAGTTTTGATGAAAATACCAGAAAAAACATAGGAAAATGACTTGATGTGACTTTTAATGGTAGTCGAACACATAGTTTTAATTTACATTGCAATTGTGATACAATGCGATTCTGGAGGCTATCTCATAAGTAATATTATTGATACAATTGCGATTGCAGACTCCAATTTAAAACTATGGCTTCGACCTTTCTTAAAAGAGGGAAAAGACTCAATTTATACTTCACCCTAAACAAAGAGATTGAGTCTTGTAATTCGCTCCTTCAAATGGGATAGGTTTTTATCCCAAATTTTCTTGAAAAAGAAAAAGCCACGGCTTATACAATTGCATTTGAAACTATGGATCAAGACTCTCTATTTGATTATTCGTCGAATATTAAGATTTAAAGTTTAAAGCTTGTAATAAAATAGGAACATCATATTAAGCCAATGAAATTGAATGTCATTTGAATCAATTGAGCGAGACTCTTTATTTGTTGAGGCACTTGCACCCTTTGTGAGTAGGGGATACTTCTAAGAAGACACTTTTAGTTTTTCTGAATAGTAGCTTATGTTGATTGTAGGGCATTAGAATTGGGAAACATACACAACCAAAGACCTTGATGGACTTGTAATAAAGTAGCATGTTGAAGAAGGCATAGAAGGGTGATGGGAATTCAGGTAGAGCTATTGTAGGAAGCCTATTGATTAGGTAGACAACGATTATGATGCTATGGTCCCAAAACTTTGTTGGGAATGATGTATGAGCAAGAAGAGTGTGGCTCATTCCAACAATTTGTTTGTGTTTTCTCTCAACAATCTCATTTTGGTGAGAGTTGTGAGGACAAGTCAGCCTGTGCTCAATGCTATATACATTGAGATACATGGTCAATGAATTAAATTCTTCCTCATAGTCCGATTGAACAACATTAATGTTGGCAATGAATTGAATTCCAACATAATTTTGAAACAATTTGAAATCTTGTAAGACATCTACTTTCTTTTTGAGAAGATAGATCTAAATGTATTTGGTGAAAGTATCTACAAAATTAACATAGGAGTATCCACTACTAGAAGGAGTCGTAAATGATCTCCACAAGTCAGTGTGAATCAATTCAAAAGAGCAGTTATATTTGGTATTTGTTATAAGTGCATGTAATTTATGTGCTTTGCCAATACAACATGAATTACAAAATTCAGCAGAGCTTTTATTAATCAAATTTAGATTAAACAGTTCAAGCACATTATGAATAACTCTATCATTATATTACCTAGTCTAAAGTGTCAAAAAAAGATTATTTATGACTGACCCTGCATTGCTAGAATCATGAGAAACAATAATATTATAAACAGGAGACAAATTCTTACTTAATACTAATAAAATTTTGTGAAGATTATAAAGCTATATTTTAAAACAATACAACCCACTATCATCAAAGAATCCTTTAAGCTGCAAAAAGCTAGAATCTTGTAATTTTACATAGTGTTTGCCAGCATGAATTTCAAAATACATTGTTATCTTTGGAAATTTTACACATTAATTAGATTTTTAGTAATTCTAAAAACATGAAGTAGGTTGTTTAGCTTTAGTGTGGAATTTGACACAAGTGTGGATTTAAATTTAGAGAAACCAACTGACTTGGCCCTTAACTTATGACCATTTTCTACTAGAACTCTATCAGGACAACCACTCAGTATTCATATACTTTCAAATAAATAAATCGAATTGCCACCATCAAACTCAAAAGTAAATTACAATTTCAATTAAGAAAAAAAAAACCAGAAACAATAAAAAAAAATTCCCCCAACCATACTACTATGTTCAAAATAAAAAATAACTCAAAATTTTCTAAATAATTAAATAAAACATTCCAACTAATTAATCTTTTACTAAATCTAAATCTCAAGTATTTCAACTAATCATTCATTAGTGATGAGGAATTTCAATCTTGGGCACCACGAAAACACGAGGCTTCTTCTTCATCATCATCACAGGGTGAGGACTCTCAACCTCGTCTTCTCCGACCTTGTCACCAAACTCCGGAAAAGCGGGGATGTTCAGATCGAAACCTCGGTGACTATGATTATGACTATGAGAAACAGTATGTGTGGACCCCACACCTTCTGAGTTAGTTACAGTTACAGCACCACCGCCATCGTAGTGACAACGTTTGTGTCCACCCAAAGCCTGTCCTGTCGGAAACGACTTATGACAAATCGAACATTCATGAGATCTAACACCGCCACCGCTTACAACGGTGGTAGCGGCGTTAGCAGAATTTGAGGAAGTTGAATGGTCATCACCACAGTTGGTAGAGTGTTTCCTGTGACTTGCTTTATGTCCACCGAGTGCTTGATAAGAAGAGAACTCTTTGTTGCAGACAGAACATTTGTAACTCAGCTTGATGTTGTTGTCAGCGGTTGTTGTTGTTGTTGTTGTTGGTAATGGTTTGAAACTGTGGCGGTTGGTCGTGGTGGTGGTGGTGGTTCCGCGAGCTAGCATGATGAGACAGAGAGCGAGATACTCTTCTTCAGTGCAAGAACGTGAACGCTTAGAACGTTTTCGTTTGGTCCATGGTTCAGAGTCACGAAGAGATGGTTCATTGAACGTTAAATTTGGGGTAGTAGAAGTAGTGGTGGGTGAGTTAAGTGCTTCTAGAGCCATGTTATTGAAAAAAAAGAAAGAGAGAGGTATTGAAATATTTTGAGTGAAAAGTGATGGTGTGTGAAGAGATTTTATAAGGAGGTGAAAATTGGTGGGGAAGTTGCGTGACGAGTGGTGAGTAAGTAAGCGCGGTGGGCAAGCTAATTTATTTTATTTATGATATTAGAATCTGAATAATACAGGTGGATATTATAGTGGAGCACGTTTTATAGTTGTGGACAGTTTCTTTTTCTTGGTTGGCAAGAGTGACCTTAAGTCGGTCAAACAAAGTGTAACACTATGACACTGAAAGTAGGAGTACTTCTTAACCTAATTTAACTCTTAATAAAATGGATTCAATTTTTTTTTTGGAAGAAAAGCCATGTGGCACTGACATTGAGAGAAGTGAGTGAGAAAGTACTACAACTACAAGTTGAGGTTAAGCGAGTGAAATGGGAAGGAAGACTAGTTCTAAATTCCAAGAGAAGTTTCTAGTCAAAATTGAAAATAATTCAGTAAAGTACAAAAGAAAGAAAGATTCTTATTTTTGTTTTTTATATAATTTAGAGGAGTCTAAGAGAAGTGAAATGAATGCGGTCACAGATAAGGATCTCGTTGTTACAGCAGCCGGCACGCTAGTACTATCAACTAACTAACAATGCAATTCATCCAACGACTTTTCTTTTTCAACATTTTTAGGGACCGACTCTTAAAATAACTCTACTAGTATATTCTATGAATTTAAAATTGTGAAATCATTCACATTTATGAGGCGTTTGAGCTGTGTTTTCATGACTTGTTACACGGTAGTTAATGGAGTAATAGGAAAAAGAGGAACTTATCAACTCATTTCACATGGGAGAGTTTTCTTGTTGGGGTTGTAGACTCTCGTGTCACCACCAAGTGGAGTAGACTTGCAGTGGCACACTTTATGTAATGTTAATTATAATTTCAAATCTTGATTATTGAAGTATATCATTATTTTCCTTAGGTGAATCACCACATGAGTTTTGTGTTTCTACCCTATATCTTGTAATGAAAATTTGACCATCATAAGAAATTAAGATAAAATAATTGAATAATACGCGAATATAGAATTTTTTATATTTATAGGAACTTTGAAGATCAATAATAAATATAAGTTAGTAATTAAATAATATAGATATAAAAGAACACCGATATTTTTAATGTGGAAAACTCTTTAATATGAGAGTAAAAATCACGAGTCGTTTAGACCAAAGAAAATAGCTCCATTATAATCAATTGAAGATACAAGAGAGTCTTAAAATGATTCATAAAATAGTGATAACAATCGAAAATCACAAAGCAAACTAACTTACAAATAAGAATTAAAAAGTTGAAATTTTTCTCAAATCTGCAGCTTCAGTGTGAAGTCAATATCTCTCAATTCATATCTTTTTTTGAAGATCGCATAGGTCAAAAGTTAGATACAGGTGTTGCAAACTTGCCCTCTAAATTTTAGCTTGATTTGACGGTGAACGAATCGGGAATCCTTGATTTTGTGAGACTGCTACAGAAAAAACAGGAATGAGTTTCTCTCCTCTTTTCTCTCTTTTGAATCCTTATTTTCTCTCTATTTTTCTTAACCCAAAATTAACACTATCCACTTATATAAGTGAGACAAATGGGCTATTCATATTTGGGTTATTCTCCACATAAGAAGGGAGCCTAAGCCCAACAAATCTCCCCCTCATAACTATACAACTATGTGGAGGAAATTGCCAAACCGACGATATCATAACAAACTTCAAATTTTCCTCTTGGTAACACTTTAGTCATCATATCAGAACCATTATCATATGTATGATCTTTAGCTAACTCCAACAACTTAACATCCAAAACATCATGTATCCAATGGTATCTCACATCAATGTGTTTGGACCTATTATGAAAAGTCTGATTCTTACCAAGATGAATAACACTTTAACTATCAACAAATAACACATATTTGTCTTGAACAAAATCAAGTTCCTGCAAAAAATTCTACAACCAAAGTAACTATTTGGAATGCCAAGCCACAACTCCCCCTGCAAATTTAATCATGTAGCCCGAAGTGGACTTTCTGGAATCAATGTCTCCAGCCATATCAGAGTCAGAGTATCCTACTAGAGTAGGCTTATCTCCTCCAAAGCAAAGCCTTATACAAGTAGTACCGTGAACATATCTTAAAATTTATTTTACAACACTCTAATACTCTCTACCTGGATTTGACAAAGATCTACTGATTATACCAATGGAGTATGTTATATCTAGTCTTGTACACACCGTTGCATACATCAAACTATCCACAGCAGATGCGTAAGGAACATGTTTCATATTAAATGCTTCATCTTCACTTGAAGGAATTTGATTAGAACTCAATTTGAAATGAGTAGCAAGAGGAGTGCTTACCGCCTTAGAGTTTTTCATTTTGAATCTTTCCAACACTTCTTCGATATAATATTCTTGTGACATCCAAAGTTTCTTCTCTTTTATGTCACACATGATTCTAATGCCAAGAATCTATTTAGCTGCTCTCATGTCTTTCATGAAAAATGACTCTCTCAACTGCTTCTTTAACCTGTTAATGTTAGAAATATTTTTCCCTACAATAAGCATATCATCAACATATTACAATAAGATAATGAAGTCATCATTAGAAAATTTTCTAATAAAGACGCAATGATTTGAAGTAGTCTTCTAGTATCCTTGATCACACATAACAGACTCAAACTTCTTGTACCATTTCCTTTGAGCTTGCTTCAATCCATATAGACTTTTTCTCAATCTACAAACATGATCTTCTTTTCCTTTAAATTGAAACCATCGGGTTTTTTCATGTAGATTTTTCCCTCTAAATCACCATGAAGAAAAGTCGTTTTCACATCCATTTGCTCAGCCTCTAAATCAAGAGTAACAACTAAACTCAATATGGTTTAGATTAATGGCATCTTTACAACAGGTGAGAAAATCTCATTAAAATTAACACCATTTCTTTGACAGAAACCTTTCAGCACTAACATAGCTTTATATATTGGAGACTTAAAGTTGCTCTCATGTTTAACTCTATAAATTCACCTAATTTCCTAAGCCCTTTTTCCTTTAGGAAACTTCACTAAATCATAAGTGTGATTATCATTGTAATGATTTCATCTTGGCATGCATTGAATCCAACCACTTTTGCCTTTCATCACTTTCCATGGCCTCTTGAAAACACTCAAGTTCACCCTCATCATTCAAGGTCACATACTCATCAGAATTATACTTTGTAGAAGGTTTTCTCTGCCTGATAGACCTCCTAAGTTGAACTTGAGATGATTCTGTAGCTTCACAAATATTCTCATCTTGTGGCATATCATTCTCCTCTTCATCATCATTAGTTGAAATGTTTACCTCATCTCTAAGTTGTTGATCATCAACATAATCATATGGCTCATCATTCTGATCATCACCACCAATACCATCTAGATTATGATTAGGTAACCAAACTGGATCAATATTAGACAAATTGATATCTTTATTGGCTGCAATCTTCTATACCTTATCAATTTCTTCAATAGTTTGGTCCTCCATGAATACTACATCGCGGCTTCAGATAAGCTTTTTTCCTACAGGATCATATAACCTGTAATCAAACTCATCTTGCTCATAGACGATGAATATACATTGTTTTGACTTTGCATCCAACTTAGATCTTTCAACCAAAGACTCTCAAATTGTCATACTTGACATTCTTAACAAACTAAATATTGTCTAGAACTCCATTGTTCAAAGCAACAGTAGGAGTGAGATTAAGAACATGCACCGTTGTGTAAAATGCCTCACCCCCAATAATTGTTTGGAAACTTAGCATTAGAGAGCATACACCTTACTCTCTCAATTAGTGTTTGATTCATCCTCCCTGCTAAACAATTCAATTGAGGAGTTTTAAGAGGAGTCTTTTCATATGCAATACCATGTTGCTTGCAATATGCATGAAATGGTCCACAACACTCACCACCATTATCAAAATGAACACTATGATACGGTGGGAGAACTGACTTGAGGTTTTGCGTGTTTTCGCAAATGTTTCGGTTGAGCAAGAGTCGCCACCGACTTTTTATTTTATCCTAAGGAAAGGTTAAAAAGCACAGCAAAAACCTTTGAGATGTTTTCTTGGGTTCGGGAAGTAGATTATAGAAAGGGAAGGTATTAGCACCCTTTCTATCCATGGTTATCCATGGGCTCTTAGTTACTTGCTTAGATCAACTTGCCTTGATTTTCAGTTATTTGAAATGGTGCTTTGTGTGTGGGTTTGAAAATGTTTTGAAAAGAGGCCAATGTGGTGGCAACCTTTGTAATGATCCATGTTGGGATGTATACAAAGGTGTATGTCTTTTGAAAAGTTTTCAATGTTTTTGAAAGTTGTTTTTGAAAGTGTGTTGTGATGTGTGGTTTTGAAAAATAGGAAAGTGTTTTTGTTTTGCAAGTTGGCAAGTAACCAAGAGTTGTCTACTCCTAAATTTACTCAAAGATTTTTGCTATGTTTTAACCCTTTTAACAATTTTGTTCCACCATTGTATTTGGTGGACAATCTTGTGTTAGGATGTGAACGGGACAGGCGCGGGTCATCGTTTAGACCATGATTGCAATGGTGCCAAGTGTCTTTGGGCAATTTTTCCTTTAAGGGACTTGATCATGTTTAGGCAACTTTCGAAAGCGTCATCGAGGGACTATGATCATTTGAATTGTTTTGTTTTTGCCAAAGACACCTAACATGCAACATGGCCCATTATTGAAGGCATCAAGTGGAGTAACCCTAAGGGGTGCAAGTGTGATTGGTGTTTGTTCATTTTCATGCTTTTATCTTGGAATTAGGTCAAGCTATTGTTGGTTGATTTTTGCATACAAAACCCTAAGTCTATCATGGCATATTTAGAAAGCTTTTAAATGCGGAATTTAAAGGTCCTAAATTATTACAACACAATTATGGGATGGGGGGTACAAATGTTCAAATGGGGATATTTAGCAAGAAATTAAAACCTAAGCTATTACAATCCAAATGGAATTTACAAGGTATTTAATTGCAATAATTAAATAAAAATACAATAAATATGCAAGGTGCAAAAATGATTTTTTATATGTATGTAAAAGGTATTTTTTATGTGTCAAATAAAATAAAAATAAAAAGTATTAATTTTTGGATTTTTCATGTTTAGGGCAAAACCCTAATTTGCTAAATAAAATGTATTTATTATTTAATGTATGCAATATTTATTAATTATGTACAAAAAATAAATAAAAAGGAAGTATATTGTAAAAAAGTGATTTTTGAGGTCAAATATTAATAAAAATAAAAATGTATTATTTTTATATTTTTTATCCTAAATATTCTAAATATATATATATATATTTATATTATGTATTAAATATATTAAATATATACAAAAAATAAAAATATTTATTATTTACAAAAAAAAAGTATATTTTTTATAAAATGTTTTCAAAAGATAAAATAAAATAAAAATCAGAAAATAAAAGTGTATTGGTATTATTTCTAGTATTTTAAATAAAAGTATTTATATATTTATTTACATATAAACTAAATGAAACAAAATAAATACCAAATAAAATGCAAAAAATGTGAGAAAAATATTTTTAATGTTTTTTTATTCTTAAATAAATATATAGAACCAAAATCAAAAGGAAAAAATCAAAAATAACAAATATATCTCAAAATGGGCCAGGGGGTGTATGTGTAAAAAGATGGTGCAAAAAGAAAGAACAACACAGGCCCAACCCAAAGACTTTGTCTTCAACCTCCAGCACTTTTCAAAAACAAAAACGCGCGTTTTGCCTTGTCCCTGCTATCTCTTGATTCCTTGACTTTTAACAAAAACTCACAACAGCAATGTTATAGAGCATCATGTCACGAGTTCATACATATAAAAAACTTGATCTAACTCTCAGAAATGAGAGAGAATTTCTTCTCCCCCAATTTCTGACCTAAGTTTTTGTCAATGTTCAGGTTCAAAATACTCTTAGCACACACAACATAAATGAAAAGTAACTATATGGATGGCTCCAGGGCTATGATTAGAACATGTTTTCTTCACAAACTTAAACCTAACTATGCTTGGATAGAGAGATAGAAGTTCAAGAACTTACCTGTTCAGCTTGAATCATGTACAACAATGGAGGCACCTTCAATGCAATGTGAGGACTTGTATAGCTTGCTTGAAGTCCAGGGATGCTATTCCAATGCTTGGTGTGCTTTGAACCTTGCTATATCAAGCTACAGAAGTCAACCTGCAAGAGAGAAAAGTGAAAATGGCAAATGATGTTAGGGATGTTACAGTTCGTGTCCAATGCTTGGGATAGCTTCAGTGGGTGGTATGGAACATGTTTGAACTCCCTTTGGCCAAAGTGCACAAGTGGGAAGGTTTATAGAAGTCCAACTGCATAAGGGACTCTGTTTTTTGTAGTAGGATGGTGTTTTGATGAATGATGAGGTTTGGAAGGTGGTTAGCTCGTGCCTTAGCTCAGGTTTGATGTTTGGAATGTGTTCAACAAGTTTTCTTAGGCTTGTATTGACAGGAATGTCATGTTGTCTTTCAAAATGCAAGGTTTCTTCTATGTGAAGCAAGGAAATGTGTTCTTGGATATAAGCCAGTACAATGCCTCAATCTATGCTGCACATTTGAGTCTTGATCAGTGGGATATGTCCATGCCTTTGTGCCTCAGAGATTTGCATTGTACTTCTTGGATTCATGTTTTGACATAAAGTTCACCTTTTCAAAAATGGCCAAGTTACTTTTTCTAATTATGGATTAAATTGGCATGTAATGGTTAAACACACAAGATAAGGCTTGGACACAAAGGATATGCATTAAATTATTGAGTGTAAATGAGATTAGAGGCCTGTAATCTAGCTTGAAGCATGCTGAGTTCAAAAATGCAAAGCTATGGACATGGAAATGGCTCATGAACAAAGTGAGTTTTGCCCATATTGACAAATTCGATTCTCCCTAACCACAAGGGTGTTTGAGAAGTTCTTGGACATTTTGGAAAGCTTGGAATGTGTGCTACAATCCATCTTCATAATGAAAGTTGAGATTCCAAGTGGAAGCATGTGAAAAGTGGCCATGAAGTAAGGCAAAAATCCTGCCTAGAATAGGTCAAAATTTTTCTAAGTTAAGAATGTTTTGCACCCTTGTTCCAAAAATCATAACTTGAGCTACAAGCTTCTTTTGAGGAAACTTTGTGAATCAAAGTTGTAGATTTTGCAATGGAATATAACTTTCATTTTTTGAGTTTTGTTTGAATCCAAATGTATCTTGATGAAAAAATGGGACAAAGTTAGGAAAAAATTAGGAATTTTCATAACTTAGAAAATTTCTAAGTTATGAAAATTCTTCATTTTAAACCCTAATTTGTAATTCTTGATTTCTTGATGAACAAGCTTCATGATTTGGCATGTTTTGATGAAAAATGAATCTTGACACTTGATTTTGACCAAAAAGTCAAAGTTTGACTTTTTAGTAAACAGTCAATTTTGACTCAGTTGACTGGAAAATTCATATGTCAATCTTGTGCATTTGGGATCTTTTGAACTTTTTGAATATGTCAAGACAATGCCATTGAGTCCTTGAGTCCATATGTGAGCTTGGTTTGCCATTGGCTAGGTCAAACAGTCAAAAATTGCCTTTGTGCAGTCAAAACCCTAAAAATGACCATTTTGCCCTTTTGGTGATCTGATCAAATTTCTTGTGGAATTGTGATCCAAACTTGACCAAATGGTTCATATGAGTTCATAATGTTGATGTGGGTCAAAAATCATGAGGTTTGACTGTCAATTGACCACAATTGACTTTTCCCCCAATACAGCTGGTTTCTAGGTCAACTGTCCAATTGACTGGGCAAAGATTTGAATCAAGGCTTGAAACTTGGTATGGATAAACTTGTGAGTCCAACATGAAGCGTGAAAGTCATTTTTGGCATTTTAGGTCAAAACATCTTTGTGCAAACACAAACCTTAATTTGGGTCAACAGTGCAAAGAGGAGTCTTGAGCAGAGCAAACCCTAACTGGATCTTGAGCTCCAAGGGTCTTGGGATGAGAAAATGTTGAAGAAATGGGAGGGAAAATTTTGGGGTACAACAAACACATTTTAGCTTCTCACTTGGCTGCCTCTCTATCAAAGCATGAAATTCTTTGAAGAAGAAGCAAGATTTATGTGGCAAAGAAGGCGCGATAATGCTATGAGAGATTTGAGAAGACTGGAACTGAAACTATAAGTGTAAGATGAGAAAATTGTTTGTAATCATAAGGTTAAGGTATAATAGGTTTAGGTTTAAGTTAGAGGTGAGTTAAGTAAAATTTAGATTGTAACATAATGCAGTTTGATTCGGTTTGCAAAATACAAACCTCAAACCAAACGGAACCGTGCATTTTTGTTAAAAGATGACCCAAACACATTAGAATCATATGTGGTTTTTTGTAGTTTCATTTTGGGTTGGTTCGACTTGCGATTTTCGATTGGGTTGCTTTGATTTTGAACACCCCTAATCTAAACAACAAATTTCAAAGAAATAACAATTTTAATCAAGGATGGAGATTTGAAATTGGTCAATTTAGTAGACAACCTTTAGAGCATTATACACAATCACTTCCACAACATGACAAAACAAAAAAGTTGGAGGATTTACTTAATTCGTTTATGCAGGTGTTTATGGCCTTCCAGAAAAACACAAAAGCCTCCATAAAAACCCTTGAGACGCAAGTTGACCAATTAGATAAACAATTAGTTGATATTCCAAACAACAGATTCAACACTAATAACCAGATAAATCCAAAAGAGTAATGCAGTTCGGTTGATGGTAATTCATAAGTGCAAAGTTTAGTTATTTTTGTATATACTTTTTGTTGCACTTATCGACTCTTTATTTGTAATATTGTTGAATAAACCTGATTTTTGTGTAAATACGTTTACTTTATATTTATTTGTGTTTTTGTGTATATAGTGTACCGTTTGATGTTTTTTGTAGGTATTTGTTGCATTTTGGAGCATTGAGGAATAAGGTGTCGAAGGCACGGCTCCGGATGCGCATTTTCAGAATAAAACATCAGTTTTGGGACTTGCTATCCAGGAGAGCCCACTTAGCGAGCAGGAGATCGCTAAGCGCGAGTGGCTCTCAGCGCATTTTGTAGCGCACTACTTGCATTTTACTGTTTTGGCAGAACCAAAGTTTTGAAGCCCTCTTAGCGCGGATAGCGTGCTTAGCGCGGTTTAGGTAGGTTTAATGTGTAAATATCGCGCAGCCCGCTTAGCGCGGTCTGTTAAGTTTTGTTTTATAACTTCATTTTGAGTCATTTTTAGGTTATGGTTTTGGGGAAGTTTTTGCTCCCAACTCCATCAACTTGTAAATTTTTTTAGGATTAGCTTAGATAAAAATTCTGGAGCTTGCATATGGATGATATGGAGTGGATTTCTCTTAGATCAGTGCTAACAAATCGCTAGATCTGCAGTTCATTTCTCTTCCTCTTTGTGTAATCTTCTATGGTTAGGTTTATATGTATATTTTCTTTGATCTAATGTATATTTATCGCCCTTGGCGTTATATAAAACTTTCTTTATGAATCTTTGTGGATTGTTGTCCTAGATTTTTGCTTTGTGCTAGGGATTTGAGTTGTTATAGACATATACTACTTAGGTTCTTATCTAGGATGATTAATATGTTAGTTTCTGAACTCTAGAGATAGAGTTAGAGCTGGCACTCTACTTGGGTATCAGAGCTTAAATCCTCGGTGTTGTTTGTGTCATTCTGAGATATCGTCGACACAGGCGAGCACGGTTGACTTCTGTGTTGTCGAGGTGGTTGAGAGATCGCTACCAAGGTGATGCCTTCGGCCTATCAATTTGGGTTAGAAATGACTTAGGTTGTGAGTGATACATAGTGATATTGATGAGTAACGTTAGGTTTAATGTAACAGTTCGATAGGTTTAAGTCAGTGAGAAGTAGTATATATGCATACCTAATAAATTCTTCCTTAGTTTTTCCTTTTGTCTACATTCATTTTCTGTTAATAACGTTTTCTTTACAAAACTCATTTATCCCCAAACTCATTAACGAGAGAATTATCGAACGGAGAATCAATAACCAATCTCTATGGACACGATACGATATAACCTATATCACCCGGTAAAAATAATACTTTACTTTTTGCTTGCCGCTTTATAGCAGCAACAAAATTGTGCCATTTTTGGGGATTGGTTCTATTGTTTTTGCATTATGATAATTCTTTTGTTCTTGAGTTTTGTAATTAATGTATATGTTGTATAGAAATTGTACATTGACTTGTATATGATACTTGTGCATATATGTATTTTTCTTTGTTTTCACGTATTGTTGTGAATTGTCTCGTTTCTGTAACGTTTGTTGTGTGGATGTTAGGACACTTTCTTTAGGTTTACGCGGTGTGAAAATACCATGGCATGACGAGAAGAGGTTATTAGCTCGCACAATAAAGGCTTCGAGCTTACGACGTAAAACAAGCATGTTGTATCATTTTTATTTGTGTTGGTTTTTGTTATGTGTTGACTTGTGTTTTAACAAGTTGAACTCATATTAGTTTTTAAATTTCAAATTTTCACTTTTCAACTTATTAATACACTTTCAACTGTTTGTTTCGTTATGTCAATTTGTGTTTTTCCGCAAGCTTTTTGTGTTTAGCTTTAGGAAGTTTGTATGTTGTAAATATTATGTGCATTGAGTCTGTAGGTGTTTGTGGAGTTGCATAGCAGCTGCACCAGATGTTGCTGTCTTTTTTTTGCATCTGGTGTGATGTGATAAGCGCGCTCCAGGCCACTTAGCACACTCTAGTATGCAGAGCCAGTAAATTATTTTTAAATTTTTGCTTGGCTTCTCTTTTTCCCATTTCCACCTAGGCCTTGTAGTAGTAAATATTATTAGTATAATTAATTCTTTTGTTGTTGTTTAGACTAATTTTGGTTCGATAGCTTGAAGTCGGTTTTGGTGATTTTCCAAGTTTGAGTGTTTCAACTTGCGAATGTGTGGTAATGATTTTGTTAAAGTTTTGTACATGTTCGAGGTATGTGTTTATCGCTTTCTATAACTTAGCATATTCATGATACTTAGACTTTTTACAGTTTTTATGCCAAACATTCTTTTGGGCACTTGTTCATTTGTGAATCACTTTAGTTCCTACCCTTTTTTGTGAGGTAGCTTTCCATTATTCACATATGCTAGAGACCACAATGCTTGTTTTAACTAGATTTTATTACGTTTAATATTTTATTTGTGTTGATTGAATGAATGCAAGAAAGTAATTAATGCATTTTTTTGTTCCATTTTGAGCATAACTACCCCTTAGCCAAATAGTCAATTCACCTTGTGAGTGTGTGATCATTTGTAACCCTTTGAGCTTTTTGTCGATATCCATATTATTTTTGCTAAATATTTTTTTATGACTGTTTAGTTTCCCTTTTTACATGGATGTTGATTCTTTGGTTTCTTGAACCCTTAAATATGATTTGTAGTTGAATTTTTACCTTGCCTTAGAAAGTAGGGAGTATTCACATTATGATGATGGTTGAATTTAGGTTGGGGAGAAAAATGATTGCGTATTTATGTTGTGATTGTTATGCGGTTGAGAAAGAAAAGAAAAGAAAATAAAGAAAAAAATGTGAAGAAAGAAAATAAAGAAAAAAATGTGAAGGAAGAAAGAAAAAAAGAAAGAAAAAAAGAAAAGAAAAAAAGAAGAGAAAAAGCTTTGAAAAAGAAAAACAAAATGAGTTCGAATAATGTTGTGTTAATAAGTGATATGCTTTGGTGTGAATTTTGGGATTCGGAAGAAGTTTAATTGGAATTTTGTGTTTGAATCTTTTGTGAATTGATCACTCCCTTAGGTTTAGGCAAGTTTTTGTTTCGATTAGCCTTAAGAATTATCCCTTGTTTGTACCCGACCATGCTACAACCTTGAAAAGCCCTTGAGATTCTTGCTTTTATATTTTCAATGTAAATTTTTGGATGAATGCATAATTTAGTCTATTATTTGCAAGATTTGTGGATGAGTGAAAATACCCCATTTTTGTGTGTTTTTCATCTACCGATGATTGTGTTTGCTAGGTGTGATTCATTCGTGAACTAGAATTGTTTTAGAATGTTTGGCATAATTTTTGTATTTAGCATTTGTCTCATGTTTATGTTATCGTCGTAGTTTAGTGGTAAGCATGTTTCTTCGTGTGTAACATTTTTCATTTGAGCCATTGCATTTGTTTTTCGTTTTCAAAACTTGTTTATTCACGATTCTTTGGTTTATTAATTTTGGTACTTTGAGTTGTTTGGCCTTGTTTGAGGACAAACAAGTTCAAGTTTGGGAGAGTTTGATAAGTGAAAAGTGTAGTTAATTTTGTATATACTTTTTCTTGCACTTATCGACTTTTTATTTGTAATATTGTTGAATAAAATCGACTTTTGTATAAATATGTTTAGTTTATGTTTATTTGTGTTTTTGTGTACATAGTGTACCGTTTGATTTTTTTTCCATTTATTTTGTAGGTATTTGTTTCATTTTAGAGAATTGAGTAATAAAGTGTCGAAGGCACGGCTCCGGATGCGCGTTTTTGGAATAAAATATCAGTTTTAGGACTTGCTCTCCTGTAGAGTCCGCTTAGAGAGCAGGAGACCGCTAAGCGCGAGTGGCGCTCAACGCATTTTGTAGCACTCTGCTTGTGTTTTATTGTTTTGGATAAACCAAAGTTTTGAAGCCCTATTAGCGCGGATAGCGCGCTTAGCGCGGTTTAGGTCAATTTAATGTGTAAATATTGTGCAGCCCGCCTTGCACGCTGAGGCTGCTTAGTGCGGTCTGCTGAGATTTGTTTTATAATTTCATTTTCAGGCATTTTTAGGTTATGGTTTTGGGGAAGTTTTTTCTCCCAACTCCATCAACTTGTAAATTTTGTTAGGATTAGCTTAGATAACAACTATGGAGCTTGCATACGGATGATCTAAAGTAGATTTCTCTTAGATCGGCGCTGACAAACTGGTAAATTTGCGCTCATTTCTCTTCCTCTTTGTGTAATCTTCTATGGTTGGGTTTGTACGTATATCTTCTTTGATCTAATGTATATTTTCGCCCTTGGCATTATATAAAACTTGCTTTGCGAATCTTTGTGGATTGTTGCCCTAGATTTTTGCTCTATGCTAGGGATTTGAGTTGTTATAGACATATATTGCTTAGGTTCTTATCTAGGATGGTTAATATGTTAGTTTCTAAACTCTAGAGATATATTTAGAGTTGGAAATCTACTTGGGTATCAGATCTTAAAGCCTCTGTGTTGTTTGTGTCATTTTGAGATATCATCGACACAGGCGAGCATAATTGACTTCTGTATTGTCGAGGTGGTTGAGAGATTGCTACCGAGGTGATGCAGTCGGCCTCTCAATTTGGGTTAGAAATTACTTAGGTTGTGAGTGATATGTAGTGACATTGATGAGTAATGTTAGGTTAAGTTTAACAGGTTGATAGGTTTAAGTCAGTGAGAAGTAGTATATATGCATACCTGATAAGTTCTTCTTTTATTTTTCCTTTTGTCTACATTCATTTTCTGTTAATAACATTTTCTTTACAAAGCTCGTTTATCCCTAAACTCATTAATGAGAGATTTGTCGAACAACGAATCAATAACCTATCTCTGTGGATACGATACAATATAACCTATATCACCCAGTAAAAATAATACTTTACTTTATTCTTTCCGCTTTATAGCAGCAACAAAATTGTGTCGTTTCCAGGGATTGGTTATATTGTTTTCACATTGCGATAATTCTTTTGTTTTTGAGTTTTATAATTAATGTATATGTTTTATAGAAATTGTATATTGACTTGTATATGATACTTGTGCATATATGTGTTTTTCTTTCTTTCCACGTATTGTTATGAATTGTCTCGTTTCCGTAACGTTTATTGTGTAGATGTTAGGACACTTTCTTTAGGTTTGCACGGTGTGAAAATACCATTGCATATGACGAGAGGAGGTTACTAGCTTGCACAATAAAGGCGTCGAGCTTATGAAGTAAATCAAGCATGTTGTATTGTTTTTATCTGTATTCATTTTTGTTATGTGTTGACTTGTGTTTTAACAAGTTGAACTCTGATTAGTTTTTAAATTTCAAATTTTCACTTTTCAACTTGTTAATACAGTTTCACCCGTTTGTTTCATTATGTCAATTTGTGTTTTTCCGCAAGCTTTTTGTGTTTAGCTTGAGAAAGTTAGTATGTTGTATATATTATGTTCATTGAGTGTGTAGGTGTTTGCGGAGTTGCATAGCAGCTGCACCAGATGCTGTTGTCTTTTTTCTACATCTGGTGTAGTGTGCTAATCGCGCTCCAGGCCGCTTAGCGCGCTCTTCTGTACAAAGCCAGTAAATTCTTTTTAAATTTTTGCTTGGGTTTTATTTTTCCCACTTCCACCTAGGCCTTGTAGTAGTAAATATTATTATTATAATTAATTCTTTTGTTGTTGTTTGGACTCAATTTTGGTTCGATAGCTTGAAGTCGCTTTTGGTGATTTTTCAAGTTTGAGTGTTTCAACTTGTGAATGTGTGATAATTATTTTGTTAAATTTTTTTACGCGTTCGAGGTATGTGTTTATCGCTTTCTATACCTTAACATATTCATGATACTTAGACTTTTTATAGTGTTTATGTCAAACATTCTTTTGTACACTTGTTCATTTGTGAATTACTTTAGTTCCTACCCTTTTTTGTGAGGTAGCTTTCCATTGTTCACATATGATGGAGACCATAATGCTTGTTTTAACTAGAATTTATTATGTTTAATCTTTTATTTGTGTTGATTGAATGAATGCAAGAAAGTGATCAAAGCATTTTTTTGTTCCATTTTGAGCATAACTACCCCTTAGCCAAATAGTCAATACACCTTGTGAGTGTGTGACCATTTGTAATCCTTTGAGCTTTTTTGTCAATATCCATGTTGTTTTTGCTAAATGCTTGTCTATGAGTGTTTAGTTTCCCTTTTTGCATGGATGTTGATTCTTTATTTTCTTGAACTCTTAAATATGATTTGTAGTTGAATTTTTACCTTTCCTTAGAAAGTAGGGAGTATTCACATTATGATGATGGCTGGATTCAAGTTTGGAAGAAAAATGATTGCGTATTTATGTTGTGATTGCTATGCGGTAGAGAAAGAAAAGAAAGGAAAATAAAGAAAAAAAGAAAGAAAAAAAAAGAAGAGAAAAAGCTTTGAAAAAGAAAAACAAAAAGAGTTTGAATAATGTTGTGTTAATAAGTGATGTGATTTAGTGTGAATTTTGGGATTCAGAAGAAGTTTAATTGGAATTTTGTGTTTGAATATTTGGTGAATTGATCACTCCCTTAGGTTTAGGCAAGTTTTTGTTTCGATTAGCCTTATAAATTATCCCTTTTTGTTCACCCGACCATGCTGCAACCTTGAAAAGCCCTTGAGATTTTTGCTTATATATTTTCAATGTAAATTTTTGGATGAATGCATGATTTAGTCTATTGTTTGCAAGATTTGTGGATGAGTGAAAATACCCCCATTTTTGTGTGTTTTTCATCTACCAATGATTGTATTTGCTAGGTGTGATTCATTTGTGAACTAGAATTGTTTTAGAATGTTTGACATAATTTTTGTATTTAGCATTTGTCTCATGTTTATGTTATCGTCGTAGTTTAGTGGTAAACATGTTTCTTCGTGTGTAACGTTTTTCATTTGAGCCATTGCATATGTTTTCCATTTTCAAAATTTGTTGATTCACGATTCTTTGGTTTATTACTTTTGGTACTTTGAGTTGTTTGGCCTTGTTTGAGGACAAACAAGTTCAAGTTAGGGAGAGTCTGATAAGTGCAAAGTGTAGTTAATTTTGTATATACTTTTTAATGCACTAATCTACTTTTTGTTTGTAATATTGTTAAATAAACCTGACTTTTGTGTAAATACGTTTAGTTTATTTGTATTTGTGTTTTTGTGTACATAGTGTACCGTTTGATGTTTTTCCGTTTATTTTGTAGGTATTTGTTGCTTTTTGGAGCATTTAGGAATAAGGTGTATAAGGCATGGCTCCAAATGCGTGTTTTCAGAATAAAAGATCAGTTCCAGGACTTGTTGTCCAGGAGAGCCTGCTTAGCGAGCTGGAGACTGCTAAGCACGAGTGGCGCTCATCCGATTTTGTAGCGCGTTGCTTGCGTTTTACTGTTTTGGCAGAACCAAAGTTTTGAAGCCCGCTTAGCGTGTGTGATACGGTGGCAGAACCGACTGTTATACTAGTTTTGCATTTTGTATTTACAAATGTCGCGGTAAGCAAGAGTCTCCACCGACTTTTATTTCATCCAACTTAAGGAAAGGAAAAAGAACAGAAAAAACCTTTTTTGAGATGTTTCTGAGTACGAGGGGTAGATTATAGAAAGGGAAGGTGTTAGCACCCTTTCTAACCGTGGTTTTCCATGGGCTCTTAGGTACTTGCTCATTTTTGAAATTGCTTGTGTGTGTTTGTTTTGAAAATTTTTGTTTACTTCGTGATAACCCTTGTATCTGTCCTCAAGAGTGTGACGAAGTTGTTTTGAAAATTGTTTTTGAAAAGTGTTTGTATGAAAGAGTTTTTGTTTTGAGCAAGTACTTAAGAGTTTTCTACCTACTCTAAAAAGTCTGTTCGTTTTCCTTTAGACAGCGCTATCCTACTATTAAAGAGTAGGTAACTCCATTGTTGGAGTTTTAAGGGACATTCGAAGGGACGAATATGATCACATAAGCAATGATTAAGAAGCTTTAGTAGTTACCCTAAAATCCTAAAGATCTTTCTGAGGCAACATTCGAACGGGTCATTTTTTATGTTTTGGGACTAGAGGGAAACCACTAAAATTCCCTGTGCTTCATGCCCGTTTACCAAAGGCAACCAAAGTGGGACAAACCCTAGGAGTGAGCATGTGCAAGTGTTTGATTTCAATTTCATTTATCTTGCGCATTTAGGGTTATCTACCGTTTTAAATTGTTATCTTGTCATTCAATCCTATTATCCATACATCTAGGTAGTTTATAATTGCGGAAAGTAAAGTGCGAGAAATTAAAACCCTAGCTATTACAAGGCTTTGGGGAGGGGGATTACATAATCAAAAAACTAGGGAAAATAGTAAATGCGAAATAGTAAACCTAATTAACTATTACAAACTCGGAGCAATTACATTAATGGTAAAAATAATGAAATAAACACGCGCGAGAGTAAATTAAACAGGGAATTAAATTCAGAAACAATTAATTGGTGAATAAAGAAAGGACATTTTTTGGGATTTTTATGAGAAAAAAAATTAACTTTGCAAATTTACCTAACTTCTATTTAATTTTAATTATGGAAAAAAGTATTTAAGTTAACCTAATTAACCTAATTAATTAATACAATTAAATATTTTATAAAAAAACTACTCCTAATGTTTTTTTGTGGTTTTATGATTTAATAAAAAATGATTTTGTAAAAAAAAAACAATTAAGACAAGTAATTAAATAAAGAAATTAAAAGAGAATTAAAATTGGGCCTAATGTTATTGAGTGATCTGGGGGGTGCATTTCCAAATTTGCAAAGGCCCAAGATGATGGCCCAGAGTCCTGCGCCTGATCCCCTGGGGATTTCCTTCTGATGGTTCACGGTGGACCCTTAAGGCTGGGGTGTTGGATCTGTTTGATGATGGATCCCAAGGGTGAGATCTGAGGTGTATGGTGGATGCTGGGTGCTGAAGCGCATGAAACCTGCAAGGGATTTGAAGAAAAAACAACAAATGTTGGAGGTAGGGGTCGAACCCCTGACCTCTCACTTATAGCGCCTTAACAACCTTCCTGCACGCCACTGGGCCAGTTGGCCTTTTGTTAATATCAATACACAAAATAATATATAATGAAAACACGCATAGTGCCCAGAAAAATGCGCTAATATTCAAATGGTCCAATGGGACGTTGCCACACAGTCTTCTTCTTCCTCAGCATCGTCGTATTAGGTAAAGGCTTTTACCTACGGTTCAACGCATGTAACTAAAACATGTTCATCTCAAAAAATCTCAAATAAACAAGATAAATGAAATCCAAGTATACCAATCAACCAAGCTTGATCTCGTGAGTATGATGATACCCATCTTTTTCCCTGATTTGACCTGTATCAAAAAGCCCTAAAATGCAAGCATAAACCCTAATGATGGCAATTGTCCATATATGCATCAAAACTTATTATTAATCATACCAATACGTTCCAAATGACAATATAAACATGAAGGTATGCTTAAAAAATGTTAACCATACGCAAATAATTAAAATCGAATTCAAGAAATATGGCAAACCGTGAGAGATATGGAGGTTGATTATGGGCGTCTTAATGCGTGCAAATGGTTGGGAAAGCTTCTGTAGGTGTCCAGGAACGTGTTTCAATCCTTAAATCTCCTTGATGATGGCTCTAATATGGAATTTGTCTTGAGACTTTTTGGCAAAAAGTGGCAACTTCTCTTGGCTGTTTCACGTGATCAACCCATTTTTCTGCTTGGGAATTGTTCTATATATGTAGTGCACTGAATTAGGTCAACAAAAAGTATTCAAATCTTGGAAAATTATGAAGATTGGACTTGATTTCCTCTTTGCATTATTTCTTCCTAAATCAAGCCAAATCATGCCATTCTCATCCCAATTACCCTTTCCACGATTTGATTTTGTTTGACAGCATAATTGGATCGTGATTCTATTCAAGATCAGATCAAAAACAAATCTTTACTAATTTATATCATTTATTTGATTTAGTTTGATTTTTAAATGATTAAAATCAAAATAAATTAAATAAATAAAGCCAATAATATATGGGAGGGTTTTTAGGTCGTGGGCCATGTTAGAAGTAATATGCAAGCATAAAAAGTTAGGCCCATTTGACAAAAAATGCAATTTTGAGTATTGTTGACTTTTGACAATTTTCCCAAAATGATCAACTTTGACAATGCATATCTCCTTCAATTTTGACCCTAAGGAGGTGTTCTTGGACTTTTTAGAAATCTAAAGATGTCCCCTAAACAACCCTTTTAGTTTCATCTCAATTGGATCCTCCATGTTCATGTAAGAATCTTTGACTCAAAATGTGTTTTTGTTGACTTTTGAAAAGGACCTATAATGTATGAATTTATATCTTTTCATGAGTGCATTTCTTGAACTTTAGGGATGAATATGAGTTGTAGGAATTGGATTATCTTCAAAATGAGCCTTGGATGATAAATTTAGGATAAAGTATGAAAACGTTATGCTTGGTCAAAGTTTGGTTGACTTTTCCTGAGAAACCCTAATTTAGCAACTTTTGAGTTTTGATGAATTAGGAGCATTCCTTAGGGAATCATGATCAACAATTTATCAAATGATGTATATCACTTCAAAGTGTTTATGTTGACCAAAAATCTCGAAGTTTGACTGTATGTGGGCCACAATTGACTTTTGACCTAACATAGTTGATTTTTAGGCATTTAAGTAGTTGACTGAGCAAACTTCTTGTGCATGGCACGAAACTTGGAATGGATGATCTTGAGAACATATTAGGACCATGGAAAAGGTTTGAGACCTTTGGAGTTCACCCATCTTGATGAAAATGGAAACCCTAGTTTGAGGTTTATTGTCTTAGGAGAGCATTTGCCTGATCAATCCTTGGACATCCTTGGGCAAGTTGAGGATTTCAATGAACATATGTTGAGTTAAATGGGAGGGTAAAATTTTTGGGTACAACAGCGTGGATAGCGCGCTTAGCGTGGTTTAGGTCGATTTAATGTGTAAATATTGCGCAGCCCGCTTAGCACGTTGAGGCCGCTAAGCGCGGTCTGCTGAGATTTGTTTTATAACTTCATTTTCAACCATTTTTAGGTTATGGTTTTGGGGAAGTTTTTGCTCCCAACTCCATCAACTTGTAAATTTTGTTAGGATTAGCTTAGATAACAACTATAGAGCCTGCATACGGATGATCTAGGGTGGATTGCTCTTAGATCAGCACTGACAAACTGGTAGATCTACGATTCATTTCTCTTCCTCTTTTTGTAATATTCTTTGGTTGGGTTTGTAAGTCTATTTTCTTTGATATAATGTATATTTGTCACCCTTGGCGTTATATAAAACTTGTTTTATGAATCTTTGTGGATTGTTATCTTATATTTTTGCTTTGTGCTAGGGATTTGAATTGTTATAGACATATACTGCGTAGGTTCTTATCTAGGATTATTAATCTGTTAGTTTCTGAACTCTAGAGATAGATTTAGAGCTGACAATCTAATTGGGTATCGGAGCTTAAAGCCTCTGTGTTGTTCTGAGAGATTGTTGACACAGGCGTTGCACAGTTGACTTCTGTGTTGTCAAGGTGGTTGAGAGATTGCTACCGAGGTGATGTAGTCGGCCTCTCAATTTGGGTTAGAAATGACTTAGGTTATGAGTGATACATAGTGACATTGATGAGTAATGTTAGGTTGAGTGTGCCAGGTTGATAGGTTTAAGTCAGTGAGAAGTAGTATATATGCATACCTGATAAGTTCTTCCTTAGTTTTTCCTTTTGCCTACATTCATTTTATGTTAATAACGTTTTCTTTACAAAACCCATTTATTCACAATCTCATTAAAGAGAGAATTATCGAACCGCGAATCAATAACCAATCTTTATGGATACAATACGATATAATCTATATCATCCGGTAAAAATAATACTTCACTTTTTTCTTGCCGCCTTACAGCAGCAACAGTGATATGAACATTGTTGTTGAAGTTAGGGAAAAAGAAGTAGAAGAACCAGAAGAAAAGTCGTAGGACGAAATTTGTGAAGTTATCCAACAAACTCTACTGTATAAGAAAGCAGATCATGTACTATTTATATTACATGTCACTATAGGTTACATGGAAGTTGGAAATCAACTCTTTGACTTGGGTGAGAATGTAAACATATTACCACTGTCAGTGGTACACAAAATTGGTAACCTCAAAATAGAGCCAATTGCAACAATATTGCAGATAACAGACAAAACTTGCAGAACCAATGGAAACTATAAAGTTGTACTGATCAAGATTGATAAGTTATTTTTTCTTGTAGGTTTAATAGTGCTAGATATTGAGTGTTATACCCTAATTTTATCCCTAAGACCCCTCATCATTTTGAATCTTTACAATACATCAAGATCACAATCTTGGGTTTGATATATATCTCTTCTTTAAGTTTGTCTTTGAGGGATCATAAAGCACCCTAATTGTGTATCTTGTACATACATGTTTTATGTTTACTAATCTCTAACTAAAATTCAAAAAATGATGTTTTATTTATCTCTTGTGTTTTGTACATTGTAGGTGTTAAGCCAAGTGTATCTATCTCACCTCCTAAGCTAGGGTTTTGAGAATTGATTCTCAGTCAATTAATTATTCATTGAATCTTAAAGGCTTGAACTACAAAGCTATGCCTCTATCATCAAATTTACATGGCTTCAGCATCTCTCAACTTCATATGGTCAAGGTTATCTCAATTTATTGTGGTTTAATTCATCAAGAAACTTCATAGGTTCATGTGTTTATTTCCATGCCTTCTTCAACAAGTTTCATCAAGCTTGAGCCTCATCAATAATTATGCTTAAAGTTAACACCATTTCAAGGTACTATGTGCCTCATCATGCCTAAGATTGCAAGCAAAGTCCAAAGTATTCGAAATTGATTCAAGTTATTTGACCTAACTTGGCAAGTTCTTGATTTTATGGTCACAAGTGCATAAATTTCTCAATTTTCAACATTTTGAAGTGATTCTTTTTGTATGGACTCTTACCATCATCCTACTCAACTTCTCTTTACATGACAAGAGCCAATTATGCTTGGAGGATCATCAAAAGTTTGATCACATTATAGGTCATTTGTGGACTTAGTGAAATTTTGACAAGTTTCAAAGTTATTTTTCTGCCAACTTTCAAGGATCATAATTTAATCAATTTTCATCATTTTAAGCTCATTCTTCTTCCACCATAATTTTTAAATTCGACTAAGTTAAATGTTCTTGTTTTCAGCCAACTACAACACATCATAACTTTTGATCCAATTTTACAAATGAATACTTTCCTTGCACATTGTAAAGCTTGTGGGAAGATCTTCCAGTCATAAAAAGAATGAGATCATAAAGCTACATGTGCATGATGCCTCATGGATCTAAAGTTGTGAATCTACCGACAGAAAACACAGAGCCGCCACCGAACTTTATTTATCCCTAAGGAAGGGGAAATATCGATAAAACCACAAGCGAATGGATAAGATGGTCTTGCGACCAAGAGAAAGGGTAAGGGAGTCGGTTATGTGAGGGGAAGGTATTAGCACCCCTCGCATCCGTTGTACTCAATGGGATCCATTTTGTTTGTTTGTCTTAAAGGGTGTATTTATCTACAACTAGGCTTGCTTAAAGGGAAATTGATGGTTTTTATTATTGCGTTCGTGAGGGTTTCGCGACCCTTTGCCTACGTATCCAATGAAGGAATCAGAACACCGTAGTTCCTCTAGAAAATAGTTGGTTTGTTTGTGTTTTTAGTGGGCGATGTTAACACACGCATTCTAGCAATAGGCACGGCCGGTATCGCGGTAGAACAGAGATAACATGCCCTTAGGGGAGTTTTGCTTGGTTGAGTGTTTTTGCGAGTTTTAAAGTAAATTCAAGTAATGATTAAGTGTTTTGAATTTTTGATTTATGAATGAGAAGTTTTAATTTAATTACAAAATAAAAATCTAGAGGGGGAAGTCTACCCTAATGTTATTATGTACTTGATGAGCTAAAAGTCTACCTCAACATAAGACGATCGAAACGGGATTTAATCGCCTCATAGAGTTACCTAATGGAGTATGGTATCAAGATATTAAACTAACAAAAATGAAAATAAATGCAAATTATTATTTTTTGTGTGACTTTTGTCAAGTAAAGAAATGTGAAACAAACAGAACAACCAAAAACAATTAACTAAATTAAAATAATGTATTAAAATCACAAATACGATAAATTAACTCTAAGGCTAAGCTACCTAAATAAAAGTTTTCTAGAAAACTATATGATTATTTAATTAATAAACTGAATAAATAAAACAATAAATTAAGAAAATCTAATTAAAAAAAATAAAAAAAATGCTAAAACAAACATTGGATGCAAAGCAGAATTATGGTGGTGTACCTAGCATTTCGGAATGGACTGAAGGATAAAACAAATTTGTAAGGCCCAGATATTATATAAAAAAAATATTATAAAAGAAAATTAAGAAAAAAAACAAGAAAAAAAATGTTGGGCCGGATCGGGTCCGTAAGGTCCGGACCCAACTCACTCAAAACACACATGCGTTAGAAAAGCCCTAAGACAATCAAATCTTCCTCTTATTGACAACAACCGATTGACCCTTATTTCTCTCTACCACCCCTTTCTTCTTCTTCTCCCAGCTCAAACGCATGCCCCTGTTTCCACTCCATACTTACTCCTTTAATCCCTAGCCGTACTGAAGATGTGAAAAACACAAGAAGGGGGGTTGAATTGTAAAACTTAAATCAAAAGTGCAGACAACACTGTATTTTTATCCTGGTTCGTTTGATCTCAAACTACTCCAGTCCACCCGTCAAGGTAATTTCGCCTCTCTCCAACGAGGTCTTAATCCACTATATTCAACCGAATACAACAATCCACTTTAACAACTGTTAAAGCCTTCTCAAGTCTAACCACAGACCGGTTTATCTCAAGGAAATTCTCTTACAGATAATTGAACAAAATGTGTTTGATGTTTTCTAATAAAACAGTATACCACAACTGTGATAATACACAAGGTTAAGCTTAGAATAAACTAGATTGCTAAAGCGGTTGGATGAGCGTGGTTGCAAAGCTTAGCAAATGTATAAGTGCGTGCGCGTAGATTATTAGCCTTTTCTTTTCTCACACTGACTTGTTTATATAGCCAAGGTAAAGATACGTTGGTGTCCATAACTCACTTTCAATGATAATAACGTTCTTTCCTTTTTGAGAAGATCTTGTCTTGGATAAAGCCGTTGGTAATCAATCTGTCTTGAATGCTTAGTAACGCTTCAGAGTGTTCTCTGCTTATGGTAATCAGAGTGTTCTTTGCTTTAACTGGATGATGACGCTTCTGAGTTCTGATGACTTGGTAAGGATCTTGATCAGAGTCAGAGTATTTTATGCGCAAATTCTGGTCATCAGGCTTCAACGTATAATCTGGTAACTTCAGCGTGTAGCACATGTTATTGATCTTCTGATGTTGACATATCTTCTGATGCTGATGTTGATACTGATCTTCTGATGCTGATTCCATCAGAACTTCTGTAAATACACAACATAATTTTAAGTAGCATATATGTCTTATATATAAATCTCACACTTTATTTATTCTTGTATTTTGTTATCATCAAAACTCTAATTGAGGGTTGTAGAATCAAACTATGTTCTAACAATCTCCCCCTTTTTGATGATGACAAAAACCAGATTTTTTCAATTAAAAATAAAGAATAAAAGGTATCAGAGATTAAAAAATAAAGAATAAAAGGTATCAGAGCAACGAAGAGAAAAACTCCCCCTGAGTTGATTACTTCCCTTTAATTCCAAGAGTCTTTGAGCATCAGAACTTTACTTTACTTTACTGTTTCTTTCGTCAGAATTTTGTACCTGTTCAAGCTTTACAGAAGAAGGAAATTCAAATAGATCAGAATGTCAGAATGTTTGAGACTTATGTATCAGTAATCCGTTATTGAAAAATATCATTCTTTCTCCCCCTTTTTGTCAGTTATCAAAAAGCACAAATAATCAGAGTTAAAATAGTCAGAGCTAAAAATGCATTTATATTTGAAACAGAAGCAATGATAAGTTCAGAACATGTAAAAATATTACAGAAAAACAAGTTATAAAAACAACAAGAAAATTTCTAAGAAGGAGGAGGAAGTCGTGTGAACAAAGCCTCCAACATGCTCTTGATTTGGGTGTTGGTTTCCTGTTGCTGAGATAACATGTTCGCTATTGCATCAATTTTGGTGTCCTGCTTATCCATTCTTTCATTCATCAGCATATCAGATCTTTTCAAGTCTTCAAGAGTCTGCCTGTCAAGGGAGGAAGCTTGAGGATCTTCAGAAACAGGATGCTTCTCAGAGCTTTCAGCAATATCTTCTTCTTGACCCAAGTCTTCAGCTGGAATCATCCGTTCTTCTGATTCTGGTTGATCTTTGGAAGCTGGACGATGTTCAGACCAAGGGGCAATGTCCAGATGGATAACTTCTTCCTTAAGCAGCTTGCTCAGAACTGGACCTTCAATTTCTTTCAGCAGATTGCTGAAGTTCTGTTGAGCTTGTCCATAGCTCTGTTCTTGCAGCTTAAAGGTTTCAGAGCATACCCATCTTCTAAACTTTGTCCACAGGTAGTCAGAAACAGCAGGATCAACCAGTTCCAGACTTGCTTGTTTCAGAGAAGTGATCCACTTTTGTACTTCTGTTTCAAAGTTCAATATGCTGGAACCAACATCTGGATGTTTTGGTTTTGGGATATCAGTTTTGTTGGCTAATGCAGCAAGGCGTTCAAGGGCTGTTAAGTCAATGACAGTCTTGATGTGGTCGTCTGAATTGTCTTTTGGTGAGGGAGTGGGAGAGTCAGGAATTATGATTGGACTTGATGGGGAATTTGGTGGAGTTAATTCTGGTGAAGAGGGAAGTTGAGGAATATTCACAATGGTGCCAAAGGGCAATTGAATGGCCAGAGGTACGGGTTCAGGAGATTCAGAGGGTTGAGCCTCAGAGGTTTGAGTCTCAGGTTGTGGAGATTGCTCAGGTTGAGGAGAGGGTGGATTAATTTCTGGTTGAGGAGATGAAGGTAGTGGGATTTCTGGTTCTGGAGAGATTGGAATTTCTGGTATCAGTGAGAGGGGAATTTCTGGTTGTGCTTCTGTGGTAGTTTGAGGATTTGGATTTTCTGGAGTGGGAACAGAAGTGTGTTGGTCTATATCAGAAAGAACTTGTGCAAGTTCTTGTTCTGGTATGGCTTCAGTATTTGGATTTTATGGTTGGGAGCGAGATCTTCTGAGGGTTAATGATTCAGAAGGGTCAAAATCAAGGTCAAAATCATCGAAAGTTTGAGGTGTTGGGTTTTCAGATGGAGTTGGAATAGGGATAGATGTTGATACAACAATTGAATCTAAAACAGTTACAGAAGAAGAATTACCTCTCTTCTTAGGAGTCTGCTGAGATGATCCTTCTGTTGCAGATTTCCTTTTCTTTGTCTTCTTCAGAACAACCTCTGGAGCCTTCTGCTGAAGGTCTTGAATATTCAGATTTGGTGCTGTACCATCAACCTTGCAAGCATCCAGATATCTCAGAATGATTTCAGGTTTAGAGTCAATTTCTGAGAACAGTGGGAAGTCATCCAGAGGGACTCTTCTGCTGGAGATTTCAGCAAAAGGAGTGACGTTGGGCTCCTTCTTGATGTTCTCTATCAACTTCATTTTCTTCAGATTTTTGGCACTCAGCTGCTTGCCAACAGAAGCTTCCAGAGTGCTGATTTCTTGAGCCTCTGTCAGATGATCAATCAGCCTATTCTCTGTAAAAATATCTGATATCAGTCTTCCTAAGGGTATCCAATCCCTTTTTGTACGTTCCTCTTCTCTTGTTTCTTTAACACTTGTTCTGAGATGGTTGAACAGAAGATGAGCTAGATTTATCTTGACCTTCTGAGAGATGAAATAGATCAGAAACTACTGATCAATATTAATGTAATTAGGAGAGCTGGTAGGCTTCCTGTGGTTGAAGCAGCCCAGAATGATCTTGGCCCAAATTCTGTGTTTGTCTTTCAAATCCCTTATCTTGCTGGAGGGAAGCCCCAGAGTGAAGATTTCCCTTGCAATTAGGGCAGCATCAGCACACCTTTCTGCCATATCAATGCAACGAATACCACCACCATTGTACCCTATTAAACGTGCAATGAGGTCTTCAGTGATAACAATCTTCTTCCCCATGATGTAAGACGTGACTTGATGATTTGAAGAAGAAGCGCGAATCCAAAATTCCTTTACCAGAATAGGAAATGTTGGACCCACCAGTCTGTCAAAATACTTTTCCCAGCCTTGAGCTTTAATTTCTTCAGATAGATCAAACCCATTCTCCTTAAGACTGTTGAAATCCACGATTAATTTTGACAGAACCTCTAGGTTTTTGACTGGTATTAGAAGCGTTCTGAAGGGTACTTCATATTGTTCAGATGAAACAGTTTTCTGGGAACCTGCAGTAGGAATGCTGGAAGAAGCCATTGTTCACACGAAGGTTTTTGTAAAAAAAATTGAAAGGGTTTTTGATAAAGTAAGAACACTGAAATCAGAAATATTTAGAGAAAATGAAAGTGACGGTAAAAGAGTGTGAATGGTGTGAAGTGTGTTTAAATAGATTTCTAAAAAGTTTTGAAAACATAAACGTTAAGAGAGAGAAATTAATAATGATTATTATCATTTAATGATAGCTGATTTTAGGGGATTCAGAAAGATATTTGGAACAATTACCCATGACATGTGTCTCAATGCATCCAATCAGCGCTTTTGCCTTTTCAAAAACGTGAACGCGTGTTCAGCCTCAGAAAATGGCTGATGACTGGATGACACTTGTTTGCTTGAGTGAACAGCACATCTCTATCCTGGAAATGAAGCGCTCAGATCTTCATGGATAGATTCTGATACAATCTGCACTTCTAAAGTTCTGAAAGAAGATTGATCAGTAGTTCACAGAAAAATAAACAAAGTTCTGAAGGCTAATATATGGAATCAAAACAATTTTATTCTGGGCAGAGCTTCATGCTGAGATGTTTCAGAATGAAGTTGAACCTATCTTCAGAAAGTGGTTTTGTAAAAATATCAGCCCATTGATGGTCTGTGTTAATAAATTTAAAATTTAAAATCCCTTTCTGAATATAGTCCCTAATAAAATGATGTTTTATTTCTATATGCTTAGCCCTAGAATGTAAAATTGGATTTTTGCTGAGACAAATAGCAGAAGTATTATCACAGAGGATAGGAATGTTACTCTCAAATATCTGGAAGTCCTCAAGTTGACTTTTCATCCAGAGCATTTGTGTGCTGCATCCAGCTGCTGCTATGTATTCAACTTCTGTTGTTGATAGAGCAATTGTGGATTGTCTTTTGCTGGACCATGAGATCATATTTTCTCCCAGAAACTGGCAGCTTCCAGAAGTGCTTTTACGCTCTACTCTGTCTCCAGCAAAATCAGCATCATAGTATCCTACTAAGCTGTAATCACTTGATTTTCTATAAAACAAACCCAGATTAGTAGTACCTTTCAGATACTTGAAAATTCGCTTAACTGCTGTTAAGTGAGATTCTCTAGGATCTGATTGGAATCTAGCACAGATGCAAACACTGAATAAAATGTCAGGCCTTGAGGCCGTCAGATAAAGAAGAGAACCAATCATACCTCTGTAGACCTTCTGTTCTACCTTTTTACTTACCTCTTCTCTTTCCAGAATGCACGTGGGATGCATTGGAATCTTTGATGGCTTACATTCTGAGAGATCAAATTTCTTCAGAAGTTCTCTGACATATTTGCTCTGATGAATGTAAGTTCCTTCTGGGGTTTGATTGATCTGAATGCCCAGAAAGAATTTCAGTTCCCCCATTAGGCTCATCTCAAATTCTGCCTGCATACACTTAGCAAACTTTCTTCCCAGAGAAGGTTTAGTAAATCCAAATATGATGTCATCAACATAAATCTGACATACTAAAATGTCATTCTTAACTGTCTTACAGAATAAGGTTGTGTCGACTTTCCCTCTGGTGAATTCCTTTTCTAACAGGAAGTTACTCAGTCTTTCATACCAAGCTCGGGGAGCTTGTTTCAGACCATACAGTGACTTCTTTAGTTTGAAAACATATTCTGGATTTTTTGAACTTTCAAAACCAGGGGGTTGGTGCACATATACCTCTTCTTCTATATAGCCATTTAAGAATGCACTCTTAACATCCATCTGATACAGAGTGATGCCTTTATTAACAGCAAATGAAATTAAGAGTCTGATAGATTCTAACCTGGCGACTGGAGCAAAGGTTTCTGTATAGTCTATCCCCTCTTGCTGACTATAACCTTGTGCTACCAATCATGCTTTGTTTCTGATGACTTTACCTTGTTCATTCAGCTTGTTTCTGAACACCCATTTTGTTCCAATGATGTTGAATCCTTTTGGTTTAGGAACTAGATCCCATACGTCATTTCTTGTGAATTGATTTAGCTCCTCTTGCATTGCTAGAATCCAGTCATTGTCCAGAAGTGCTTCATCAATGGTTGATGGTTCAATTAGAGAAACAAGTCCCATGAGGGATTCTTCAGAGTTTCTGAAGCTAGCTCTTGTTCTGATTGGATCTTCCTTTCTTCCTAAGATTGTTTCTTCTGGGTGATCCATGCTGCTTCTGGATGGTCTTTTCTGAAGTTGATCAACAGAAGGTGCTGGATTGCTTGCAGTTCCTCTTTCTGATGTTGAGGGAGTTTCTTTGTTAAGAGCTTCTGATGACTTGTCTTCAGTACCTGTGAATTCAACTTCCATACCTGCAAGGAATTCATTCTGCTTTGACTTTTTAGAGTCAAGCTTATCATCAAAACGAACACTGATTGATTCTTCCACAATCTGTGTTTCTGTATTGTATACTCTGTACCCTCTTGAGCGTTCAGAGTATCCTAACATAATACACTTTTGTGCTTTAGAGTCAAACTTGTTCAAATAATTTTTTGTATTCAAAATAAAGCAAGTACATCCAAATGGGTGAAAATAAGAAATGTTGGGCTTTCTGGTCTTCCACAATTCATATGGAGTCTTTTCCAGAATAGGTCTTATGGAGATTCTATTCTGAATGTAACAAGCTGTGTTTATTGCCTCTGCCTAGAAGATCTTAGCAACGTTAGTCTCGTTGATCATGGTTCTGGCCATTTCTTGCAATGTTCTGTTCTTTCGTTCTACAACTCCATTTTGCTGGGGAGTTCTAAGACAAGAGAAATCATGCAGAATGCCTTTGTCATTAAAGAATGACTCAAAATCTTTGTTTTCAAACTCTCCACCATGATCACTTCTGACTTTAACGATTCTAAGATCCTTTTCATTCTGAACTTGGTTGCAGAAGGTGACAAACACAGAGTGTGACTCGTCCTTGTGTCTTAATAACTTTACCCATGTCCATCTGCTATAGTCATCTACGATTACTAACCCATACTTCTTGCCACTGGATGAAGCAGTTTTAACTGGTCCAAATAAGTCAATGTGCAGAAGTTCTAATGGCTTAGAGGTGGAAACAACGTTTTTGGATTTAAAAGCTGGTTTTGCAAACTTGCCTTTCTGACATGCTTCACACAGAGCATCTGAATTGAACTTCAGGTTAGGAAGTCCTCTGACCAGATTGAGTTTGTTAATCTGAGATATTCTTTTCATACTAACATGTCCCAATCTTCTGTGCCAGATCCATTGCTCGTTGTTAATAGACAGAAGACACTTTACATTCTGACTTTTTAGTTCAGAAAGTTTTATTATATAAATGTTGTTTCTCCTCTTTCCATTAAATAGGATAGTCCCATCTTTCTGACTAACAACTTTGCATAAATTTTGATTAAAGATTATATCATAACCGTTATCACTTAATTGACTTATGGATAACAGGTTATGCATTAATCCATCTACTAATAAAACATTACTTATAGAGGGAAGATTTCCATTACCTACAGTTCCAGAGCCACTGATCTTTCCTCTCTGATTGCCTCTAAAACCTACGTGGCCTCCAGGCTTAAGTTCCAGGCTTTGGAACATATGCCTTCTTCCCGTCATGTGTCGTGAGCAGCCAGAGTCCAGGTACCATGACTGGTGTTTCTGCTTTGCTGCTAAAGATATCTGCCACATGTATTATTTTATCCTTAGGTACCCATATTTTATTGGGTCCTGATTTGTTAGTTTTACCAAAGCTCTGGTTGAATTTTGGTTTGATAGAATAATTACTACTTGTATATTTGATGTCATGTGTGTGCCCATATACAAAGTGTGAATCAAGTGAAGTACGTTTTATAACTAAATCCATGGCATTCTTTGGCGTAGGTACCTTACCTTGGTATCCTATTCCTTTTCTGCCATTTCTGCTAACTCCATAGATCATTGAATCCATTTTGCTTCTATCTATGTTTTTAGCTAGAAACTTCTGAAAGCTATGATCATACTCCTTGATGATCTCATCAACACTGCTGGGAGTTTTAGGGATTGTTTCCTTCTGAGAGTTTTGCAATAGATTTTCTAATTTTGAAATTTTATTTTTCAACTTAGAATTCTCCAATTTGAGACTCTCAGTCTTATCAGAGTCAGAAGCAAGATTCCTTTTCAGGTTTCTGAATTTGACTCTGATCTGCTGATATCTTTCCAGAATTTCATTAAGGCTTTCAGCTAGTTCAGCCTTAGTAAAGTTTATAGCAAATTCAGGGAATACCTCTTCTGTATCTGATTCAGAGTCTGACTCAGAAGCTTCACTGTCTTCTGTTATGTTTGCCATGAGAGCCATGTTTGCTCTTTCATCATCTGATTCTGATTCAGCTTCAGATGTGTCAGAATCATCCCATGTAGCCATGAGACTTTTCTTCTTTTCCTTGCCAAACTTCTTTTTGGGCTTTTCCTTCGAAAGCTTTGGGCAATCACTTTTGTAGTGTCCTTGCTCGTTACATTCATAGCAGATGATGTCTTTGTTGTTTGGCTTTCTGCTTCCTGAAGAGCCTTCAGATCTTCTGTGTCCAGAGGAGGATTCTGACCTTCTGTATCTGGAGAAAGATTCATTCTGATTCTCTGATCTTCTGGGATTCCTGAACTTCCTTTGCCTCTGCTTCCATAATTGGTTCACCCTTCTGGAGAGGAGAGATAGTTCATATTCTTCTGATGAGGACCCATCAGAGGTTTCTTCTACAGCCTGCAAATCCTTGGAGTCAGATTTTCGGTTAGATTTTAAAGCTAATAGCTTACCTTTCTTTTGAGGTTCATCTGCTTCTAGCTCTATCTCGTGGCTTCTAAGGGAGCTGACAAGTTCCTCTAGAGAGATTTTGTTGAGATCCTTGGCTAGCTTAAGCGCTGACCATTAGCCTCCACTGTTTTGGCAAGCTTTTGATGATCTTCTTAACATGATCAGCAGTAGAATACCCTTTGTCAAGAACTTTGAGACCAACAACCAGAATTTGAAATCTTGAGAACATCGTTTCTATTGATTCACTTTCTTCCATCTTGAATGCCTCGTACTTCTGAATGAGTGCAAGAGCTTTGGTTTCTTTGACTTGAATGTTGCCTTCATGTGTTATTCTCAGAGAGTCAAACATATTCTTTGCAGTGTCTCTGTTTGATATCTTTTCATATTCAGAATAAGAGATGGCGCTGAGAAGAATTGTTCTGGCCTTGTGATGATTTCTGAAATCACGCTTTTGCTGATCAGACATTGCTTTCCTGTCAATCTTCTGACCACTTCCATCCACTGGGTGCGTGTATCCATCAGTCACCATGTCCCACAGATCAACATCATGGGCCAGAAAGAAGCTTTCAATTCTGTCTTTCCAGTAGTCAAAGTTCTCTCCATCAAAGACTGGAGGTTTGCCACTGAATCTGTCTCTTTCTTCATTATTGTCATTGCTGATGTTTTGATGTGGTCCTGCCATTGTGTTTTTTCTGACGCTGGATCTTGTACTGACATGGTTAAGTGTTATAAGCTTAGAACCAGGCGCTCTGATACCAATTGAAGATGTGAAAAACACAAGAAGGGGGGTTGAATTGTAAAACTTAAATCAAAAGTGCAGACAACACTGTATTTTTATCCTGGTTCGTTTGATCTCAAACTACTCCAGTCCACCCGTCAAGGTGATTTCGCCTCTCTCCAACGAGGTCTTAATCCACTATATTCAACTGAATACAACAATCTACTTTAACAACTGTTAAAGCCTTCTTGAGTCTAACCACAAACCGGTTTATCTCAAGGAAATTCTCTTACAGATAATTGAACAAAATGTGTTTGATGTTTTCTAATAAAACAGTATACCACAACTGTGATAATACACAAGGTTAAGCTTAGAATAAACTAGATTGCTAAAGCGGTTGGATGAGCGTGGTTGCAAAGCTTATAAAATGTATGAGTGCGTGCGCTTAGATGATTAGCCTTTTCTTTTCTCACACTGACTTGTTTATATAGCCAAGGTAAAGATACGTTGGTGTCCATAACTCACTTTTAATGATAATAACGTTCTTTCCTTTTTGAGAAGATCTTGTCTTGGATAAAGCCGTTGGTAATCAATCTGTCTTGAATGCTTAGTAACGCTTCAGAGTGTTCTCTGCTTATGGTAATCAGAGTGTTCTTTGCTTTAACTGGATGGTGATGCTTCTGAGTTCTTATGACTTGGTAAGGATCTTGATCAGAGTCAGAGTATTTTATGCGCAGATTCTGGTCATCAGGCTTCAGCGTATAATCTGGTAACTTCAGCGTGTAGCACATGTTATTGATCTTCTGATGTTGACATATCTTCTGATGCTGATGTTGATACTGATCTTCTGATGCTGATTCCATCAGAACTTCTGTAAATACACAACATAATTTTAAGTAGCATATATGTCTTATATATAAATATCACACTTTATTTATTCTTGTATTTTGTTATCATCAAAACTCTAATTGAGGGTTGTAGAATCAAACTATGTTCTAACACGTACACCCCTAGCCCTTATCTGCTATCTAATACTCTTGTTGATTTTATTCCCTGTAAAACAACCACAAAGTCGCTCTTACAACTCCATCACGGTATTTATCTCAATAGTATTTCCAATGCATTTTTAACAACAAAACTCCTCTCGAGTGATGTTCCCATATTCACTTGGTTTCAGACCCTCTCGTCTCCACTTCACTCGATCAAAACAACAACATAAATCGTTCAAACAAAAACAACACTCTTGATACAATAACAACATTTGGTTCCTGATATAGAAAGGTTAATAAATGTTCATGATTTCAATTTTTTGACAAATGAAAGCAAATAGAGTCATAGACCATTGATACAATTTAAAGAAGAAAGTATTACCGATGGAGAGGAGAGTTTCTCTGGATTCAGGTACGACTGGATGCGAGATTTGTTTTCTGTTTGTTTTTGGCAATTGGAATTCCTTTTTCAGGTACTTTCTTTGTTTGTTTATTCTGTTTGTATGATTTTTGTCATGAACATCTCTCTCTTCTTATTTTTTGGATTCTCTGAATGGGGTTATTCGCCACTGCCATCAATTTCTGTTGATGTTAATAGGGAAAAAAGTGTGATGAGGTTTTAATGTAGTTTCTGTTGAAGAAGTGTGTCATGGCTGTAAATGTAGGTTAGGATGAAGAATCAAGTTGGACTCTTTTGAGGTTATGAGAGAGTATGGTAATGATTTTCTATAGGTGGTCTGTGAGAGAGATTGTTTTAGGTTTTCTTTGCTATTTTTAGTCAAATTTTGTATGTAGGGTGAATTTTGGAGAGTGATTTTTGAGGGTGATGAAACAATGGTATCCTTTCTCTTTATTGTTTCTCTACCGTTTTATAACAGATGAGAGGTGGAAATTGGGGGGAAAATTGGCTAGGGTTTTAAACAATTTATGATGCTGTTTTGAGTACTTTTTGGTGCAGTCTACCTTTGGCTATTTTGATATCATTTACAGGTTGTTTGAGCAGGTGTTTGGACTGTTTTGGGCAGATTTTTGCAGGGCAGCAGGATTTTGGTTTGTCTTGTTGGACAGTTTTCCGTAGTTTGGGCATGTTGTGCAGGTGCTATCTTTCCTCTTCAAACCACGCTTGAACCAAACTTGCATTTCTTAAACAGAACTCTAACTTTGACACTCACATCGCAAGCAACTTGTAACTTAAGCAACAAAAACATGTCTTGACGGTCATGAATCCTCAACCTCATTTCTTGTACCCAAACCTCGCATTTGTCAATTCAAACTTCAAATTCTTGACTCCATGGCTTAGAGACTTTAAGAAGAAACTTGAAATGCGAGGAGGTGAAATTCTTGACCTAATGCCCTGAGCTTTGAGCCATCTTCGAGGCAGGCGAGAGAAACATCTTCCCAAAAACCAAAGACTCGAAACCCTAGCATCTTGACCAACACACAAAGGGAAATAAACCCTAATCCAGGCTCTGATAAATTTGAGCGAGAACCAACCTTGTAACGTGACGGAACAATTCATTCCACGATCCGTTAATCGAGAACCAGAAGATTTCCCTTTCACCTGATAAGAAAACTTTAAAACAAAATTAGACATAAAGAGGGCGCAACCCTAATACTTCAAACCAAAGCGCCTGATCCCATGAGATGCGGGATATGCAAATGACTGAGTAATAAAATGATGTAAATGGAATGCAAAGTCCAAATCCAGAAAAAAAATAAAGAGATAGGGCAAATTTGGGGTACGACAGCTGCCCCTATTTAATCGTCTTAAACCTGAAGGCGATATTGGCGTCAGCCTTTCGAGAGTTCAAGGTGGAAGATGATTAAATATCAGGACCCGAAAATTGCCCTGGAGAGATGGTGTGAGTGTCATTCACTGGTGTAAATGTCTGCTGGGGAAAGACAAACTGGTGTTCTGGTGGACTGGTCATGATGGATAAAACATAGTTGAAAAAGGGTGGCTTGTACTGGGGTAACAGTGCCGATACAAGGTTTTTTGAGGGAATGAATGGCAGGGTGACTGAAAGGATATGGTTGACAATATCGCGGTGATTGGAAGTAAGAAACTTAAATATAACACAAAGGTAAAGTCTGTGGAAGACTTAAGACCTTGAAAAGATAGCGTAGGGGTAAGGCCTACGAATGACCCACAACCCTAAGAGAGATATAGCGAAGGTAAGATCTACGGACGATATACGACCCCTAAAACATAACACGATGGTAAGATCTACGAACGATCTACGACCCTAAAAACATATGACGCGATGGTAAGATCTACGAATGATCCACAACCTTAAAAAGATGACGCGACGGTAAGATCTACGGAAGATCTACGACCTTAAAAACATAACGCGATGGTAGGATCTACGGACGATCTACGACCTTAAAAATGCGAAGGTAAGACCTACGAACGGTATACGACCTTAAGAGAGGTAAAGTGAAAGTAAGATCTACGGATGATCTACAACCTTAGGAAATGTAAAGTGAGGAGAAGATCTACGGACGATCTACAACCTTAGGAGAGATAAAGTGAAGGTAAGATATATGGGCGACCTACGACCTTAGGAGGATGACGCGACAGTAAGATCTACGGACGATCTACGACCTTAAAAACATAACGCGAAGGTAAGATCTACGGACGATCTACGACCTTAAGAGGATGAGAGGGTAAAGTCTACGGACGACCTACGACCCTAGGAAAGATAAAGTGAAGGTAAGATCTTCGGATGATCTACGACCCTAAAAAGACACCACTATGGTAAGATCTACGGACGATCTACGACTTTAAAAGATAACTCGACGGTAAGATCTACGAATGATCTACGACCTTAAAAAAAAGATGATGAGAGGGTAAAGTCTACGGATGACCTACGACCCTAGGAAGATAAAGCGAAGGTAAGATCTACGGACGATCTACGACCCTAGAAAGATAAAGCGACGGTAAGATCTACGGACGATCTACGACCTTAAGAATACGAGGACGAGAGGGTAAAGTCTACGGATTACCTACGACCCTAAGAGAGATAAAGTGAGTATTGAGAGTTGGGGAGCATGACGTACTAACACCCTGGTTTATTTTAGTTGGTAGTGTAATAACAAATGTTAATTGGGAATTTATGAGGATGAAAATTTTTTTTTGAGGATGTTTTGTCGATTTGGGATTGATCTGGCTCATGCTTCATATGCATTTGAGGTGTGACATGACGATCCATGGATATGCTATGCGTTTGAGGATGCAATGCAATATGTCGTGATGATTATTGTATGTAAAATGCCAAAAACTCATTGGGATCTGTCGCTCGTCATCTTGAGGTACCAATATGGACTGGTGCTTGAAATTTGAGAAGAAAGAGTTAGCCTTGTCGAGTTCACCGGGGAATTAAATCTTGCTGAGGAGAAATGACTAGATCTGACTTCCTTCATGTGTTGGGCTTTATGAATAACTGAAAAAGAGACGCGGACCTCAACCAATGCCCCAAGTCTCTCCGTGTGGGAGGATCGGGCGCTCGGTCCATTGTAAGGAGGCGACGAGGATGAAATCTTGGTCAAGGTGACCGTTATGACTTGCTACCTGCAAAGAAGAAAGAACACTTGGAAGCCACAACACTCCCTGGGGATGCCTTCATATCCATGTAATATAGTGTTTCACATCTTAGCTCGTGATTATTATTGACTTATTATTTTCAATGCAATGCTTAACAAAGAGTTTAAATCACGATTCGCATACGAAAAATAAAGTAAAAGAACATAACAAAGATTTTTTTAATGGAATGGCAAATTTTCATTAATGAGTTTGGCCCGTGAATGGGCATTCATACATAGAAACAACTCCTAAATGAGGAGGTTACGGAAAAGAAAAGAAATACAACGAGTAAAATGGCAATAAGAAAATCTCAAACTTCCGTTAAAACTGATATTGCTATAGTTCTCATATCCCGGGTCGTCCTAGTGCCGTGCTTCTAAAGGATAATAGATAGATTGATCCATCCTGCATTAAGAGGGTGTATGTGAAGAATCTTCAGACTGCAGTCTCTCGCTTTCTTGTCCCTAATTTTTGCCTGGATCGCCCTTTCAGGTTTTCAATCCACCGGGACACCCATTTTTTCCTAAGCCACCCTTTCGGGTTTTCGACTTAGCGGGTTATTCTCTTTTTTTCCTTCTTTTTTAGCCCTAACTTTTGCCTAAGCCTCCCTTTCGTGTTTTCGACTTAGCGGGTCCTTTCATGCGTAGTATTTTTTGACTGAGTCTAAATTGACTGGAAGCGGAACGTCTTCCCCATCCATGTTTGTCAGGATTAGAGCACCTCCTGAGAAAGCTTTCTTCACGATGTACGGTCCCTCATAGTTGGGAGTCCACTTGCCTCTTGGATCAGTATGGATTGGGAGAATCTTTCTTAAGACCAGGTCACCTGCGTGGAACTCTCGAGGCCGAATCTTCTTGTCAAATGCCCTCTTGAGACGCTGTTGGTATAACTGACCGTGACAAATGGCTTCCAGGCGCTTTTCTTCTATGAGATTGAGTTGGTCGAGTCTCGTTTGAATCCATTCTGCTTCATCAAGTTTAGTATCCATCAGAACCCTTAAGGAAAGAATCTCCACTTTGACCGGGAGCACCACATCTATACCATAGACTAGTGAAAACGGAGTTGCCCCAGTGGAAGTACGCACCGAAGTTTAATAGCCATGCAGGGAAAAATGTAACATCTCATGCCAATCTTTGTATGTTCTCACCATTTTATGGACGATCTTCTTTGTGTTCTTCTTAGCGGCTTCGACTGCCCCATTCATCTTCGGCCGATAGGGTGATGAATTATGGTGCTCGATATTGAACTCTTCACACATTTCCTTCATCATCTTGTTGTTGAGATTTGACCCGTTATCAGTGATGATCTTGTTAGGAGTTCCATACCGGTATATGATCTCTCTTTTGATGAAACGAGTGACAACTTGCTTGGTCACATTCTTGTACGAAGCCGCTTCCACCCACTTGGCGAAGTAGTCAATAGCAACGAGGATAAACCTGTGTCCATTTGAAGCGCTCGGCTCGATGCATCCAATCATATCGATACCCCACATTGCAAAGGGCCATGGTGAAGTCATCACATTCAAAGGAGTGGGAGGAACATGTATCCTGTCTGCGTAAACCTGACATTTATGGCACATTTTGGCATATACACAACAATCACTTTCCATCGTCATCCAGAAATAACCTGCTCGTACGATTTTCTTGGCCATGGAATACCCACTGGCATGAGTCCCAAAAGAGCCCTCATGTATTTCTCGTATAATGGATTCTGCCTCGTGTCTATCCACGCATCTGAGCAGAACTGAATCATAGTTTCTCTTGTACAGAACGTCTTCTGACAATAAAAACTTAGACGCCAACCTTCTGAGAGTCCGCTTATCACAAATCATAGCACCTTCGGGGTACTCTTGCTTCTCAAGATATCTTTTGATGTCGAAATACCACGGCCTTTCGTCTGATACATCTTCATTTGTGAGACAATGAGCAGGGAAAATATATGTTGGCTCCTTGTAGCGACAGATCCTTATACTGGGTGCATGATTCGGGTAATTGACTTTGAACATTGCTGCTAAAGTGGCCAGAGCGTTTGCCAGTTGATTCCCTTCTCTAGGAATGTGCTCAAAGGTGACCTCATCGAAAGCGGGCAACAACTCAACTATGTAATCCCTGTATAGAACTAAATTAGGGTTCCGTGTATCCCAATCACCCCGTACTTAATGTATCACTAAGTCAGAGTCCCCATAAACTTCAAGGATCTTGATCTTCAAATCAATGGCGGCTTCAAGGCCCATCACAGAAGCTTCGTATTCAGCAACATTATTCGTGCAATCAAAACATAATCTGGTAGTGAAAGGTATGTGAGTGTTGCGTGGAGAGGTCAGAACTGCCCCAATACTGTGACCCATAGCATTTGACGTACCATCGAACGTGAGAGTCCATCGCTCCCCTGGCTCAGGTCCTTCATTGTCATCAAGTTTCATAATATCCTCGTCTGGAAAGTCTAACTTCATGGGCTGATATTCTTCCAATGGTTGGTGAGTGAGATGATCAACAAGAATGCTACCTTTGATAGCCTTTTGTGTGATGTACTGGATGTCCTACTCAGACAAAAGCATTTGCCACCGAGCCAATCTGCCTATAAGTGTTGGTTTCTCGAAAATGTACTTTATCGGATCCATCTTAGATATCAGAAGCGTAGAATGTGTCAACATATACTACCTCAAACGTCAGGCTGCCCACGTAAGAGCACAACAAGTCTTCTCAAGTAAGGAATACCTCAATTCACAATCAGTAAACTTCTTGCTCAAATAGTAAAGGACGTGTTCTTTTCGTCCAGTATCATCATGTTTTCCGAGCACACAACCCATAGATCCTTCAAGCACAGTCAAATACATAATGAGAGGTCTCCCAGGAACTGGTGGTATGAGTATTGGGTGTTCTTGAAGATACTGCTTAATCTTCTCGAAAGCTTCTTGACAACTCTCATCCCAATAGACATCCTGATTCTTGCGTAAAAATTTAAAGATGGGTTCACAAGTAGCGGTAAGATGGGAAATGAACCTGGCTATGTAATTCAACCTTCCAAGGAAACCTCGTACTTCCTTCTCATTTTTCAGCGTCGGCATATCTTGTATTTCTTTTAGTTTGTCTGGATCTACTTCAATTCCTCATTGACTCACGATAAAACCAAGTAACTTGCCCGATCGAACCCCAAAGGTGAATTTGTTGGGATTAAGCCTTAACCTGAACTTTCACAAACAATCAAACAACTTCTTCAAATGAACCAAATGCTCTTCCTCAGTCTGTGACTTCGCAATCATGTCGTCCACATACACCTCAACTTCTTTATGAATCATGTCGTGAAAGAGAGTCACCATAGCTCGCTGATATGTCGCACCAGCGTTTTTAAGACCAAAAGGCATGACTCTATAGCAAAAGGTACCCCAAGGAGTTGTGAAAGCCGTTTTATCCATGTCCTCCGGGGCCATCTTTATCTGATTGTATCCAGAGAAACCATCCATAAAGGAAAACACTGAAGACTGAGCAGTGTTATCAACCAAAACATCAATGTGAGGCAACCGGAAATCATCTTTCAGGCTCGCTCTATTCAAGTCTCGGTAGTCAACACACATACGTACCTTACCATCCTTCTTAGGTATGGGCACAATGTTAGCAATCCAAGGCGGGTAATTTATCACAGATAGGAAACATGCTTCGAGCTGTTTCTGAACCTCTTCTTTGATCTTCAAGGCAATGTCGGGTCTGGTCCTTCTTGGTTTTTGCTTTACAGGAGGACATTCTGGCTTGAGTGACAATCTATGCATTACTATATCAGTGTCTAAACCGGGCATGTCTTCATACGACCAGGCGAAGATGTCAGCATACCCTTGATGCAATTCAATCAACCCCTTCTTTTCTTCACTTTGCAAGGCGGCCCCTATCTTGACTTCTCTCTTTACCTCTTCAGTACCGAGATTGACGACTTCTGTTTCTTATTGATACGGCTGAATGACCTTCTCTTCCTGTCTCAAGAGCCTGGCTAGTTCTTCAGGGACTTCACAATCTCCCTCATTATCTTTGTTAGCACGATCAACTGAATTCTCAAGGATATAAGAAGCCATAGCATTATCATTTCCAACGGAGTCCGAGACAGATCTGCATGATCGATGATTTTATGTTCTATTTTAGAATGTGCAAAAGAATATTTAGAATAAGAAAAGTATTGCCATTTTTATTTTGAAAAAGTAAAAGTAAAAGAAAAGACAGAGAACAAAATTGTATGTGAAAGTGCGATTTTTCATTCAATGTTAAACTAAGATTGAAACATAAGGGCCCCTTCTACAAGCTGTCAGTATGCCTTGGGCAAGACATATGACTTAAAATGGAAACAGAAAATTACACATAAAAGAAAACCACTTCAGGGATGTCCACGACAGTCCAATTGCTGAGCTCCTGGTCCGGTGCCACTTGATAGATAAATCTTGTAATATCTTCATCGTCACCTTCAGCATTTGTGGAGAGTACTTGTCCTTCTTTGCTAACACCAGCACTGACGAACACTTCAGAAATTGGGGGAACCTGCTGTCCTTTGAGAGGAACCCAACCAGCTTGCACGGAGGATAATGGCTGATACCCAAGACCAAAACGATCTTTCTTCTCTGGAACTTCAATCAATTCGCCCCAACTGTCATGGGGAGGTCTAGCTTCTATGAGGGCTTTGACATCCTTCAAAGAGGCCAGGGGTATCTCAAACTTCTTACATTCCACGACGGGGAATTTGTCAACAGTAACAATCTCCAGAGCTTCAAAGGGAAACTCTTGTACCTCGCCTTCCACTTCCACATAACAGTAAGTAGTCAGATTATTAATATCCATGTCTTCTTCCCCGCAAGCGACGACAACTTGGTCATTCGCAATGAACTTCGGGCGTTGATTAAGGGTAGATGTCACAACTCCTGCTACATGGATCCATGGATGACCCAAAAGGAAAGTATAGGATGGACGGATGTCCATAACATAGAATGACAAATAGAAAGTGTGGGGACCAATCTTGACAGGCAAATAAACTTCTCCATCCACCGCTCTTCTCGAACCATCAAATGCTCGAACATTTAGAGTGGAGGGCCTCATCATTACTCCATCCATATTCAACTTAAACAAGGTAACCTTAGGCATCACATTGAGTGAAGAACCTATATCCACCAAAACTCGAGATAGAACAGTGTCCAAACACTTCGTAGAAACATGCAGTGCTTTATTGTGGGCTCTGCCTTCAATTGGGAGTTCATCATCACAGAAACCCAAACAATTTCCCATAACAATATTGGTGACTATTCCTTCAAACTGGGCCATAGAGATGTCTTGGGTAACATGAGCAGAACATAAGGTCTTAAATAAGGCATTGCGGTGGGCCTCTGAACACAAAAGGAGAGACAAGATGGAAATCTTGGATGGTGTCTGGTTGAGCTGGTCCACTACTTTGTAATCACTTTGCTTGAGAATTCTCAAAAGTTGCTCCGCTTCTTGTCCTACAGAATGTTCGGGTTGATTATCCATCACTTGCTTTCCCCTGGCCTTAGCTAGAGCTTCATTGTTAGTTTCCTTAGGAGGTGGTGGTGGAGGAGAAAAGATCCGACCACTGCGAGTCATGTTACTTGTTCCCACAATGTTAGTAACATTCTTGTCACCTATCGGAGGGCACTCATACCTCTTTCCATGAATATATACTACATTGTACTCCCATGGAACTGCCTTCGAGTCATTGCTTGTAGGAAGAATAAGAGCTTGAATCATTGTGGGGGTAATAGGAACCTAAATTGTTAACGGAATACTAGGGGTGGCTAAAAAGCTTCTCGGATAGTAGGGGATTTCCAGGACATCAATCTCTTCTTCTCGGAATACTTTCTCTATCTGTAAGACACCTTCATCGATCAACTGTTGGATGGCCGTCTTCAACTCAGCACACTCTTCTGGTTTGGAAGAACATGTTAAGAAGAAGTCATGGAGTTCTTGTAGCACTTCATGCTTCAACAAATTTTCTCTGACAGTTTCCAAAGATATCTTAATTTCATCAACCTTTGATACCAAAACCCGTTCGTTAACTTCTTCAATAGCATTTAATGTTCCCCCTTGATGAGGAGGCATAGGATTATTTTGAATATTCGGACCAACAGGGTTGAAGTTGATGGATTTTTCATCATGAGATCTTGAACTTTGCACTTGAATGCTCTACAATTTTCAATTTTATGGCCTGGGGCACCAGAATGGAATTCGCAATGAGCATTAATATCATATCCCCTAGGGAGAGGATTTGGCGGTGGATAGAGTTCGCATAATTGAACCATTTGACTAGCAAGTAACTGTGGGAGAAGTTGGGCGTAGGACATGGGAATGAGATCAAATTTTCTTTCAGGGGCTCTTTGTCTTGGAGGAGCTCTCGGGCCTTGGAGATGTTGATTCAGTTGTTGATAAGTTGGAGGAGGTGCAAATTGTTGTTGCGGAACATAATGTGGTTGCAGAGTGAAAGGCCGTTGTTGGTCCATCCAGGGTGCTGGAGTTGTAGCAACATATACTTGAGGAACAAATTGGTTGGGAACATCAGCAGGTGTAGGAAAATAAGGGAATCGGACTTGAGCAAATGCGGGAGCTCTTCCTTGGTTGACGGTGATGGCACTGGTCTCGCCCTCTTTCTTCTTGACAAAACCAGAAAATGGTTTTCTACCCATGCTTGTATTGTTGTTAGCATTGTTTGGAACACCTTGAATCGTCCCAGCCTTAATGCACGTCTCAACGTGTTCACCAATAATGACCATATCAGAAAAAGAAGTAGAAGTGCTACTGAGCATATGCTGGAGATAAGGGCCTTGTAGGGTACCCATAAAACGATCAATCAACTCACGATCCAAGAGAGGAGGTTGGACTCTTGCAGCCAGTTCACGCCACCTCTGAGCGTATTCTTTGAAAGACTCTTCAGATTTTTGTACCATCCCTTGGAGCTGAGTACGGCTAGGAGCCATGGCAGTATTGTAATGGTAATGTTTCAAAAAAGCATCAGCAAGCTCTCCCCAAGTACTGTCATGAGATCTTTCCAATTGCATATACCAATCCAACGATGCCCCGGTCAAACTGTCTTGAAAGAAATGCATGAGTAAAGGTTCATTTTCAGCATAGGCCGCCATTTTGCGACAATAGGAACAAAGATGAGTCTCTGGGCAAGAAGTTCCTTTGTATTTTTCAAACTCTGGGATTTTGAACTTGGGAGGAATAACTACCCAGACACGAGGAACATTGCAGTAGTATTGAATCCGGAAGCCTTGATACCCTCCATGGCTCTAAGTCGCTCTTCAAGAGCATGATACATTTTTGCAGTTTCGGCAACCCCGATAGCAAGGTTCACTTGGGGTTCATCAAGATCAATAACATCATGATGATCGTCGACATCATTCCTAGGAGCACCGATAGGAGTCTCAACATTTTCATTGTCATTTCTCCCATTAGCAAAAGTGGAAGGAGCAGCAGTAGTAAGCTTGGCAACACTTTGGTGTAGTTCTTCTTGACCCTTGATCACGACATGAAGAGTTTCCATAAGTTGATCCATGCGAGTACCCATGGTGTCCATATCCCGATGGAGTGCATTCTGATTTTCCTCAAAAAGATCCATTAGCCTTTGCTGGTTGCCTCTGGTACGGTAAGGATGTGGATGAGTCGTCTTTGTTGTTTACTGGATTCTGAGAAAGGGGACCCCAATGAGTTTTTGTTGTGAAAAATGAATGCATGGTAATTTGGATGAATGCTTTATCCTCATTTCTGAGGAGACCCAAAGACTCGTCTATCTTTTAAAATTTCCCTTTTTTGAAAAGCTATATCAACGAGACTTGTCTTTGGATTTCCTTAGATATGAGATGTATATGATGATATGATGTCATGGTATGTTATGTGTTATACGGTGGGAGAACTGACTTGGGATTTTGCGTTTGTGTTCGCAAATGTTTTGGTTTAGCATGAGTCGCCACCGACTTTTTATTTATCCTAAGGAAAGATCAAAAAGAATAGGAAAGACCTTTGAGATGTTTTCTTGGGTTCGGGGAGTAGATTATAAAAAGGGAAGGTATTAGCACCCTTTCTATCCAGGGTTATCCATGGGCTCTTAATTACTTGCTTAAATCACTTGCTTTGCTTTTCAATTGTTTGAAATGGTGCTTTTCAATTGTTTAAAATGGTGCTTTTCAATTGTTTGAAATGGTGCTTTGTGTGTGATTTTGAAAGATGTTTTGAAAAGAGGCCATCGTTGTGGCAACCTTTGTAATGATTCTTGTTTGAATGTATACAAAGGTGTTTTTGTCTTTTGAAAAGTTTTCAATGTTTGAAAGTAGGGTTTTTAAATTGTGTTGTGAAGTGTGTTTTGAAGATAGCAAGGATGTTTTTGCAAGTTTTGATCAAGTAACCAAGAGTTATCTACCCTATTTTACTCAAAGATCTTTCTTATGTTTTTAACCCTTTTAGCAGCGTTGTTTCACCATTGTATTTGGTGAACAACCTTGTGTTAGGATGTTAAAACGGGACAGGCGCGTGTCATCGTATAGACCATGATAGAAATTGTGTCAAGTATTTTGGCAATTTTTCTTAAGGGACTTGATCATTTTGTTTAGGCAACTCAGATAGCGTCATCGAGGGACTATGATCTCTTATTTTATTTTTGTTTTGCCAAAGTACTTGACATGCAACCATGGCCCATTTTTGAAGGCAACAAGTGGATTGAAACCCTAGGGGTGCAAGTGTGCATTATGTTTGCTTTCATGCATTGTTATCTTTGGATTGGGTCAAACTACTTGTTGATTTTATTTTTGCATACAAACCCTAGGTCTAATCATGGCATAATTGGAAGCATTTAAAAGTGCGAGAATTTAAAGCCTACACTATTACAATATGATATAGGGAGGAGGGTACAAATTTGAATTGGGGGGTATTTGACAAGAAATTAAATTCTAAATTATTACAACCAAATCGAATGTATAGGCAATATTTAAATGCACAATAAATGAATAAAATACAATAAATAAATGTCAAATAAAATGTATTATGCAAAAAGTTTTTATGTATGTAAAAAGTTTTTTTTAATTTGAAATGTAAATAATAATAAAAAGTATCAATTTTAATTATTTTGTTATTTAGAGCAAAAACACTAATTTTTTAAGTAAATAGTATTATTTATTAAATATATATAATAACACATTAATTTATACAAAAAATAAAAGTATATTGTAAAAAGATATTTTTAGTGTAAAATATTAATAAAAATGAAAATGTATTATTTTTGTATTTTTGCCCTAATTATTTAATAAAATAAAGTATATAAGTATATATATATATATATATATATATATATATATATATATATATATATATATATATATATATATATATATATATATATATATATATATATATATATATATATATATATATATATATATATATATATATATATATATATATATATATATATATATATATATATATATATATATATATATATATATATATATATATATATATATTAAACATATTAAATATATAAAAAAATAAAAATTAAATATTTACAAAAAAATGTGTATATTCAAGAAAATGTTTTTTTAGAATATAAATAAAATAGTAAATGAAAAAATAAACATATTTTTTACATTATTCTTTAAGTTTTAATAAAAGAAAAATAAATTATTTACCTATTTATACTAGTAGAATAAAATAAATATCAAATAAATATGAAAAAATATAAAATAATTTTTTTGGAATTTTTTATATTTGGACAAAAAATAATAAAGTCAGAATAAAAAATAAAAAATATCAAAATGACAAATATTCAAATAAATGGGCCAGGGGGGTGTAAACTGAATAATGGGGTGTTAGAAGTAAAAACAACCAGGCCCAGCCCAGTCAGACTTCATCTTCCTCCTTTGTTCACCAAAACGCGCGTTCTGTACATCAATGGCTATCTCCTGATTCCTTGATTTTTTGACAAAATTCATAACATGAAACTTATAGAGCATCAAACAACGAATTCAACCATATAAAAAACTTAAGCTAACTCTCAAAGACCAGAGAGAATTTCTTTGCCCCTAATTTCTAACCTAGTTTTTTCAGAAAGTTCATGGGTGAAATTCTCCTAGCACGATTAATATAAATGAAAACTAAGCAAATGTATGGCTTCAGGGCTATGAGTACAACATATTTCATTAACAAACCTAAGCCTAACTATTCCTAAATAGAGAGATAGAAGTTCATGAAATACCTGTTTCAGTTGACTTCGAGCTGGCCAATGCAGCAACTTCCAAGGGTGTTAGAGGTTCTGTTGAGCTTGCCTGAGGTCCACTGAAGCTTTTCCAATGCTTGGCTTGTTTTGAAGTAGCCTGAATCGTGCTACAGAACTCAACCTGAAAAGCTTTGAAACAAAAATGGCAATGTGTGTTAAAGGTGTTACAGCTAGCAAGGGATGATCTGGATAGCTTAGGTATGTTTGTTGGAAGGTGTTTGAAGTATCTTTGGACAAAACGCACGATGGAATTTGATTATGGCTTGAAGTTTGAAGAACTGACTCTGTTTTGCAAGAAAATGGGGAATTTGAGTATGAGGAGGTTTGAGTGATGAAGGGATCATGTTTCTGGCTTGTTAGGAGGTACAAAACTTGTTTATAATGTTTGTGTAAGTTGGTTTTTATCAGATATGGAAGATGGCTTGTATTTTGCAACTTTCTTCTTCTTGAAGCAAAAGTGTGTATCTTCTCAATGCAGGCATGTACAAGTCCTATATCATGCTGCATATCTTGCCCTTGGTTACTGGAATTGGTAGATTTGATCTTGCCTCAGAGATAAGGCCCCATATCTCAAGGATCTTGTTTTGACATAAAGTGAAGTTTAAGCAAAAATGGCATTGTTACTTTTTCCATTTAAGGCTTAATCTAGTGTACAATGCCCTAATGACCAAGACAATACCTTAACTCAATGGATATGCATGAAATTATGGAGTACAAACTGGTTTTGAGGCCTGTAATTGTGAACCAAGCTAGCTAGATCAGATTTGCAAATTGGTATGAACATGTATTGGCCATGGATCAAAGTGAGTTTTTGCCAACTTCAAGCATTCGATTCTCTCTAACCACAAGGGTGTTTGAGGAGTTCTTGGACAATTTGGAAAGCTTGGAATATATACTATAATCCATCTTTGAAATGCAACTTGAAACTCCAAGTGGAACTATGTGAAAAATGGCCAAGAAGATGGGTCAAAATCCTGCCTAAATTAGGGCAAAATTTCTCTAAGTTAAAAGTTTTAGGTACCCTTGTTCCAAAAATCATAACTTGAGATAAAAGCCTCTTTTAAGAAAACTGTGATTAAAAGTTGTAGAATTTGTGATGGACTACAACTTTCATGTTGCACGTTTTGTTTGAATCCATTTTCATCTTGGTGAAAAAATGGGACAAAGTTAGGAAAAAATAAGAAAATTTCTAAGTTATGAAAATTTTCCATTTTAAACCCTAATTTGCATTTTTGGGTTTCTTGATGAACAAGTTTCATAATTTGACATGTCTTGATGAAAAATAACTCTTGGCACTTGATTTTGACCAAAAAGTCAAAGTTTGACTTTTCAGTGTACAGTCAAATTTTGATCAGTTGACTGAAAAATTCATCTGTCAATCCTATGCATTTGAGATCTTTTGAACTTGTTGAATGGATCAAGACAATGTCATTGAGTCCTTGAGTACATGTGTGAGCTTAATTTTCCATTGGCTAGGTCAAACAGTCAAAAATTGCCTTTGTGCAGTCAAAACCCTAAAAATGACCATTTTGCCCTTTTGGTGATCTGACCAAATTTCTTGTGGAATTGTGATCCAAACTTGATAAAATGGTTCATATGAGTTCATAATGTTGATGTGGGTCAAGTTTCATGAGGTTTGACTGTCAATTGGTCATAGTTGACTTTTCCCCAATACAGCTGATTTCTAGGTCAACTGTCCAATTGACTGGGCAAAAATTTGAATCAAGGCTTGAAACTTGGTATGGACAAACTTGTGAGTCCAACATGAAGTATGAAAGTCACTTTGGGCATCGTAGGTCAAAACATCCCTGTGAAAACTCAAACCCTAATTTAGATCAATAGTGCAAGGAGGTGTCTTGAGCAAAGCAAACCCTAGCTTGATCTTGAGTTCCAAGAGTCTTGTGATGAGGAGTGTTGATGAAATAAGAGGGAAAATTTTGGGCTACAACAGCTGCCCCTGTTCAATCTTCTTGAACCTGAAGAGTTAGATTGGCGAGTTTGCCTTTCGCGACTCAAAGGTAAAAGAGGATTGGACACTAGAGTGCCCGTAAATTTGCACTCGTCAAAACATGGATGCGGGAATGGGCTTAAAGATGCCATTTGGAGATGGTAGAATCTTGCTGGAGATGGGCTTAAATATGTCATCCAAGAATCTTTGTTGAATTGCAATGTTGTAGGTTAGAAGAATGAGCATTAAAATGGTATCCGTGTCTGAAATGCCATTGAACTGTATCTGGAGAATGAGTTTGTATGAGAAAGAGAATGGCGTCCGTGTCTGGCGCGTATCTGAGCTGTAACTATATTTGAATTTTGAATGAATATCAGAATGAATTCCGTGTCTGGAGTGTATCTGTATTGTATCTAGGTAACAGAGAAACATCTGCGTATGGAACAACTGCGTGCTGGGGATAAACTATGAATGAGTGACAGAATAAACCGCGTCTTGAGCGTATCTGGACTGTATCTGAAGTTGAGATCTGTATGAGTAGTAGAATGACCGCCGTGTCTGGGGTGTATCCGTACTGTAACCAGGATCTGAATAAGTGACAGAATGACCTCTGTGGCGACTGCACTAGGAGGATCAAACTGCTGGTGTAAAGGACAGGACGGTATCCGTGTTTGGAGCGTACCTGAACTTGTAGTTGATAGTTGAATCTGAATGAGAGATAGAATGGAAGCCATGTCTGGAGCGTATCTAGTCTGTATCTGATTGCTGAAGTCTAAATGAGTAGTAGAATGACCGCCGTGTCTGGGGTGTATCCATATTGTATCAGGAAAATTGTTGATAATAGCCTTTTAATCTTATCCTGAAAAGGGTAAAATGTTAGCTAAAACACAAAGTCATGTTGCATGATATGTATGATGCAATGAATTGTGTTTCATCAATGTTTATGATATATGAATGTAATGGATGTACATGTAAACTGAGTAGCTGTCTTGCTGAGGAAAATAAATCCTTGATAACTGGAGATAATGAAATCTTTGATGACTGCTGACTGCTTGGGGAATAAGGAAAACTCTGAAAATCCCTATTGGAGAGTTAAAGCTTGGGAGACTTCTGCTGGAGAAATGAGACTGAGAATCTTCAATCTGTTGGGAAATAACTCTGTAGGGAGAATGTTCACTATTCTGGCTCCGCTGGGGATAGGATTTTTCAGGGTTTTCGGGCTCCACTGGGGATCTCGAAGCTTTAACTCTGATGGGAATTTTGAAACTTTACTCAGCTGGGGAATCAAGTTTTAGACTGCACTGGTTCCGCTGCGGATCTTGAAGCTTAACTTCGCTGGGGAAATATACTCCAAATTTAGCCTTGTTGAGGATCTGAATGATGTATCGTAGGGGATTTCTTCTGGAATGGCATAAAGATTTCTTCCTACTCCTTCAATCCTATCAGTAATTATCCTTTTTTCAATTTCGTTTTATCTGTAAGCAGTGATTATATTCAAATGCATATGCCTATTTAACAAAACATTGGACGTTTTCAAATAAAACATAAGTGTAAAAAAGAAAATAAAGGCAAGCAAATTTCCGCACTTTGTATTAACTTTTGTGAATATCTTTGTACAAAGGAGACAAACATCCTAGTAAGAGAATGTCGTCGTAAAAATTGAAATTTTTTATACAAAAGAAAGATGGCTATGTGTAATAATTCCATAGGGTTCCCATTCTGCTATAGCCTTCACAACTCTAAATATTTAGTCTGTTCGCTGCTTCGCCCGCTGATGACTGGATTGACCAGAAGCTTGGAGCTTGTTGGTGAAGAGATTGTTCTTAAAGTGATCCGACGAGACATAGTCATACGCTTTAATTCCCTAAATTTTTCCTGGACCGCCCTTTCGGGTTTTCAATCCACCGGGAAACCCTTTTTTGCCCAAGTCTCCCTTTCGGGTTTTTAACTTGCCGGGTGTACAGAGATTTTTTTTTGTTTTATCCCTAATTTTTTCCTGAACCGCCCTTTCGGGTTTTCAATTCACCGGGATGCCCATTTTTGCCCATGTCGCCCTTTCGGGTTTTCAACTTGTCGGGTCGTTTTATGCGTAGTATCTTTTGACTATGTCTGCGTTCGCAGAGTGCGGCAAATCATCACCGTCCATGGTGGTCAGAATCATTACCCCACTAGAAAAGATGCTCTTGATCACAAATGGTCCTTCGTAAGTAGGAGTCCACTTGCCCCTGGGATCACTTTGCGGCAAGATGATCCGCTTGATTACAAGATCTCCGACTTGATATACTTGACGCTTGACTTTCTTGTTGAAAGCCTTGATCATGCGTTTTTGATACGTCTAACCATGACAAACAGCAGTAAGTCTCCTTTCATCGATCAAATTAAGTTGATCAAGCCGGGTCTGAATCCAATCGTCTTCGCTCAAACCAGCATCCTTCATAATCCTTAATGAAGGAATCTGAACTTCCATGGGTAGCACAGCTTCCACGCCATATACTAAAGAAAATGGGGTTGCCCCTGTTGAAGTACGTGCCGTGGTACGATATCCATGTAGAGAAAACGGTAACATCTCATGCCAGTCCTTGTAGGTGACTGTCATCTTTTGAATGATCTTCTTGATATTTTTGTTTGCGGCTTCAACAACACCGTTCATCTTCGGCCGATAGGGAGATGAATTGTGATGATAAATCTTGAACTGCTCGTACAGAGCGGTGATCATAGTGTTGTTCAAATTTGTACCATTGTCTATGATGATCCTGTCGGGGATACCATACCGGCATATGAGATTTTGTTTGATGAAGCGGGCAACCACATTCTTTGTAACTGAGGCGTAGGAAGCTGCTTCGACCCATTTGGTGAAGTAGTCAATAGCCACCAGGATGAAGCGATGTCCATTGGATGCCGTAGGCTTGATCTCTCCAATCATGTCAATGCCCCACATTGCGAATGGCCAAGGAGCTGTCAGAACGTTGAGAGGAACAGGAGGAATATGTACCTTGTCGGCGTAGACTTGGCACTTGTGGCAAGTACGGGAATGTTGATGACAATCAGCTTCCATGGTAGACCAGTAGTAGCCTGCCCTTAGAATCTTCTTAGCCATCGTATGTCCGCTCAAGTGGGTGCCAAATGTGCCACTGTGTATCTCGGTCATGATCAACTCTGCTTCAGCTTTGTCCATACAACGAAGTAAAACACAATCATGGATGTGCTTATAAAGGATGCCATTGCTTAGGAAAAACTTGGCAGCAAATCTCCTTAAGAACTTTTTGTCATTGACGGAAGCTCCTTCAGGGTATTCTCTAGTCTGGAGATACCTTTTGATTTCATGAAACCAGGGTTGTTCCACTACTTCTTCGGTATTAATCTCATGACAGTGCGCAGGTTTATCCATTCGCTCGACGGTAATTTGGGGAGCCTCGTTATCCCAGTTGAGTTTAAACATGGAAGACATTGTAGCAAGAGCATCTGCTAGCTGATTTTCTTCTCGCGGGAAATGCTCGAAGCTAATCTGCTCAAAATGAGGCAACAATGTTAAGACATGTTCTTTGTATGGGATAAGATTAGGATGCTTGGTGTCCCACTCTCCTTTGACCTGGCTGATAACCAAAGTTGAGTCCCCAAATATGACCAAAGATTTGATTCCCAAGTCTATAGCAGCCTTGAGACCAAAGATGCAAGCTTCATATTCATCCATGTTGTTGGTACAACTGAAGCAAAATCGGGCAGTGAAGGGTGTATGGCAACCTTTCGGAGAAATGAGTACCGCACCGATACTGTTTCCAAGTGCATTTGAAGCTCCATCAAAGTACAGGGTCTATCGGGATCCTTGTTCAGGTCTGTCATACGGTCTGTTACCTTCGATGTCGTCCAAAGTCATGATGTCCTCGTCAGGGAAGTCGAATCTCATAGATTGGTAATCTTCGACGGCTTGATGAGCTAGATGTTCAGCTAGTACACTCCCCTTTATTGCTTTTTGGGTAGTATACTGGATATCATACTCAGTTAGGATCATTTTCCATCTAGCGATTCTTCCAGATAAAGCAGGCTTCTCGAAGATATACTTGATCGGATCCATCTTGGAAATCAGCAAAGTGGTATGAGTCAACATATACTGCCTTAGCCGGCGAGCAGCCCATACCAAAGCGCAACAAGTTTTCTCGAGCAGTGAGTAGCGAGTCTCACAGTCGGTAAACTTTTTGCTAAGGTAATAAATGGCGTGCTCTTTTCGGCCAGACTCGTCATGTTGTCCCAGTACGCACCCCATTGAATTATCCAAAACAGTCAGATACATGATTAATGGCCTTCCTTCGACGGGTGGCATCAGAATAGGAGGTTCTAGTAAATACTCCTTTATTTTATCAAAAGCAACTTGACAATCATAGTTCCATTCAACTACATGATCTTTCTTTAACAGTTTTAAAATTGGCTCACAGGTAGATGTCAGGTGAGAGATGAACCTCACAATATAGTTCAAGCGTCCCAAGAATCCTCTAACCTCCTTTTTAGTACGGGGGGCAGGCATTTCTTGTATAGCCTTCACTTTAGCTAGATCAACCGCAATACCTTTGTTGCTGACAATAAATCCCAAAAGTTTACCAGACCTAACTCCAAAAGTGCACTTGCTTGGGTTCAGTCTGAGCTTATACTCCTTCAACCTGGAAAACAGCTTTTGCAAATGACCAAGGTGTTCTTCTTCTGTCTGTGATCGAGCTATCATGTCGTCTACGTAAACTTCGATCTCATGATGGATCATATCATGAAATAAAGCTACCATGGCGCGTTGATAGTTTGCCCCTGCGTTCTTCAGTCCGAACGACATCACTTTGTAGTAGAAGGTACCCCATTGCGTGACAAAGGTTGTTTTCTCCATGTCCTCGGGGGCGATTTTGATCTGGTTGTATCCCGAGAATCCATCCATGAAGGAAAAAACCTTGTGTTGAGCTGTGTTGTCAACCAAGATGTCGATATGTGGTAGTGGAAAATCGTCTTTAGGGCTAGCCCTGTTCAAATCCCTATAGTCCACACACATTCTGACTTTGTCGTCCTTCTTAGGCACGGGCACAATGTTTGCCACCCATTGTGGATAGGAAGTAACAGCCAGAAAGCCAGCGTTGAATTGCTTCATTACTTCAGCCTTAATCTTCTCAGACATGTCAGGCCTCATTCGTCGGACCTTTTGCTTGATCGGTGGATAGTCTTCTCTTGTAGGAAGACGGTGAACCACGATATCTGTGTCTAACCCTGGCATGTCTTCATAAGACCAGGCGAAGATTTCAACATATTCGTTCAGCAACTGTACTAAGCGCTCCTTGATACTTGTTTCCAGGTTGGCACCCACTTTTACTTCCTTCCTATCTTCCTCTGTCCCCAAGTTGATGGTTTCTAGCAACTCTTCATGAGGCAGAATGGCCCTCTCTTCCTGTTGTAAAAGTCTGGCTAACTCTCCCGGCACTTCACAATCTTCGTCAACTTCGTACTCAACATGATTGACCAAATCTTCAGAGTTATCGAAAGCTAAAGCAAAATAGTCACCCAGGGAATCCGGAGTGGATGGGTACCTGCATTTGTGAGTGTGGGTGTGTGTAAGGGATAACCATCCTTAAACAAACAAAAATGCAAAAAGGAAAGAAAATGAACACAACAGTTTATAGATGAAAAACGTCCAATGATTCATTAAAACATGGCATATGATTATGAAGAAAATCAAGCCCTTACAAATGGACCTACATGCCCCAGGCAAGGCATGAGGTGAAAATAGTGTGCGAATTGTTTTAGTTATTACAGACCATAAAAATGGGAAATTGTTCAAAGATAAAATTACTGGTTGATAAAGGTGATAGGAACAAAATCCTTTGCTTCCCAGTTGTTCAAACCCCCTTCGATGGTCGGAAAGATCCAATCTTCAAAGTGGCTCTCTTCATCTTCATCTTCTACAACATTGATTCCATGGTGTGAGATCTTGACGGGTGGTCCTCCGACCTTGGAGCGACGCATAGCCTTTTGTCCTGCAGGAGTAAACCCCAACCCAAACTTGTCTGTCTTATGGGGAAAGTCAGGCAATTGTCCCCATACGGTACTCTTCCCTTCTTTAATTACAGCCTCTGTGTCCTTGAGAGACGCCATCCTAGATACATGCTTGGGAACGATAGGCACCTCAACCACTGCCTTCGCAACTGCTACCTCAGGAGGCACTTCCTCGAAATGCTGGAAAGGCGTTTCGATGAACTCGCCATCCAACTCCACATAGCGAAAATAATTGAGATGACTTATCATGTATTCTTCCTCGCCGTGCACTGTTATAATCTTACCCTTAACGGGATATTTCAGCATTTGGTGCAAAGAGGAGGTAACTGCCCCGGCATAATAGATCCACGGTATTCCTAACAAACACGAATATGACGGACAGATGTCCATCACGTAGAAGGTGGAGTTGAAAACTTCTGTGCCTACTTTGATAGGAATATCAACCTCTCCATGAACCATTCTTTTGGAACCATCAAAAGCCCTAACAACGATGTTACTAGGTTTGAGAATCAGCCCTTCGCAGTCCAAACGGTCTAAGGCTTTCTTCGGTAGCACATTCAAGGAAGAACCAGTATCAACTAAAACATGGGCGAGGGTGGTTCCCCTGCATTCAACTGAGACATGTAGTGCATCATTGTGTTTTCTTCCTTTGGGAGTTAAGTCAGCATCGGAAAAGCCAACGCCATTATCAGTAGTAAGACTGGCCACACATTCTTGGAACTGGTCAGCCGAAGTCTCTTGGGGAACATGTGCCGCCTTCAAGAATTTGATTAGGGCCTTAGCATGGGCCTCAGAACAGAGCAGGAGAGCTAACATTGAAATTTTAGAAGGGGTCTTCCCTAACTGTTCCACAACGTCGTAGTCACTTTTTCTGATTACTTTCAAGATTTCATCCATTTCTTTCTGAGTGGTTTCGGGGATAACCACAACATGAGCCTTCGTCCTGACAGGCACTTCCAGTATCCCCTTACCCTTGTCGGTAGTATCAGCAGATGGTCTTATTTCAGGAGTATCCAATTCTTCGATCACTGGGCCTTGCACAGATGGTCCAACAGGTACAAAAGCTTTCAAGGGTCCGAAAACTGCTCGAGGGGGAGCAATCTCCGGAGAAAAGATCCGGCCACTGCGGGTTATCTTGCTTGTACCCGCAATGTTCCCTACATCAGGGTTTTCTTCTTCAGAAGTCTCTTGGACTGTCTCGATTTGTTTGATACCATGGTAGAAGATTTCTCCCCCATAGTTCCATGGTATCATTTTGCTGGATTGGTACGGGACGGGTCCCCGCATGGTGATCTTTAATGGTACGCATTCAGAGTTGGGTGTAATCCTGACAGGCCTTTTGCAAGCCTTGGGAGGATTGTCGGAAATGGTTATAATTGCGATATCGTTGGTTGAAGTAGCAAAAGTATCAGGAGTAACAGGATTGAAGGTATCAACAGGGATTTTCTGGAAAAGTATCTCTTGGGTATCCATCAGGCGTTGGATACCTGACTTCAACATTGGGCAATCACCTCGTATGTTCAAACAAAAATAGCTGTCTTTACCACAACCAGGAAAGATCCCGGATCTCAACAAATTTTCTTTAATCACACGTAACGGCGTCAACAGGTCAACAACATCAGTAACATGAGTGTCCTCCATAACAACATGAATATTGTGGTCGTGCTTGGACATCAGAGCAGATATAACATTGGGCTTCTCAGGAGCATCAAATTCTACTTCCTTAGCATCAATCAGATCCTGGATTTTGTTCTTAAGCGCCCAACAATTATTGGTATCGTGCCTAGCACTGTCGGAATGGTAAGCACACTTGGCATTGGAGTGGTAGTATGGAGAGGAAGTGTTAGGGTTCTTTGGCGCTTCCTTCAAACTGGTCAAATTCAGCTTTAACAAATGAGGAAGTACCTGAGCGGGCGTCATATTGATGCGGGTGAACTGCCGTTGTGGCCTTTCCACCCGTTGTGATTAGGTCTTGACTGATTGTTACGAGGTTGATCATTTGAGGAGTTTTGAATCATCACAGCCCCTACAGTCGGCCGGCGCTCAGTTCTTCCCTGTCCCTTATGAGAATACACAGCAGATGCTTCCTTCTTGGACAGGAAGGGTTTCTTAACAGCCGTGGATGCTGAAGCATCCTTTTGAATCTTTCCACTCTTAATACCGGCTTGAACCCTTTCGCCGGTCAAAATCAATTCAGTAAATCCCGCGAAAGAACTCCCGATTAGATGGTTGAAGAAAGGGCCAGACAGGGTCCCCAGAAACATGTCAACTAACTCCCTATCTGACAGAGGTGGCTGCACCCTTCCCGCCAGATCACGCCACTTCTGGGCGTACTCTTTAAACCCTTCATTGGAAGACATCCCCATACTTTGTAACTGAGTACGAGTGGGCGCCAAATCAGCATTGTATTGATACTGACGATAAAAAGCAGCTGCCAAGTCTTCCTAATTGTGAACCTCTGATCTCTCGAGTTGATAAAACCAGTCTAACTACGTGCCAAACAAGACGTCTTGGAAAAAGTGTACCCAGAGGTCTTTATCGGATAAGTGGGGTTAGATTTTTCTGACATACGACCTCAGGTGCATCTTTGGGGATGACAGACCGTCATACTTGGAAAATGTTGGCACCTTGAACTTGGGAGGGATAACAATCCCAGCTACCAGCCCTAGTTCTTCAAAATCCAATCCGGGCACCCTCTGCAACTCCATAGCTGCCAGTCTATCTTCAAGGTTCTTATATTTATCATCCGCTGGTGGATACTGTTGTTCGAAGTAGTCTTCGTCTTCTTCCTCTTCCTCCTCTTCAACCTCGAATTCAGAAGGTACAACAATCCCTTTCCCTTTATCGGCTCCTTCGTCAGACGTTGAGGGGAACTCAAGAACCTTCCTAGCATTACTCTCAAACCTTCTTCCAAAAGTGGCCACCCCAGGTCTCTTTTTCTTTTTCTCTTTATTCTTCTCCAACAAAACTTTGAGGTCCTCTTGACCCTTTGCCAAGGTCATGAGGAGTTGCTAGAACTGTGAATTTTGTGCCTGCAGATCCTTTACTGTTTGCTCCAAATCCATCTTGCTGAAATAAACAGCAGAAAGATAAGGAAACCTGGCGTGAAGACCTGTTTATGCATATGATAAATGGTATGTTATTCATGTAATGCATTCAAGGGTTCAAAAATTCAAATTTGTTGCAAACAAAAAGAACGCACGTCATATTAAGAAGAAATTTGTTAGTACATAAGTGCCCCATGGGCGAAATATTACAAAATTATTAATGTAAAAAGACATTGCGCATCCTCTTTGGCGCGATGTAAGTGTTGAGAGTTTCCTCCTCGTGAAGTCGGCGGGTAAGCTCCAAAACCTTCTTCTCACTGGCATAGAAGCTGGCTTCAAAAGTATCATGTTCTTCCTTGAGTTGGATCCAGATATTTTGCATTTCTTCCCATGATGTTGGCATGTCAAGATGCAAGATGGCGTATGGAACCTCTCCTTCCATAACAGGCTCTTTAATCAAGGGGAGAATGTGAGGGTATGGCATCATAAGATTCTGGGAGCGGGTTCGTACCCACTTGAGGTAAGGCTCAAGGGGGATGGAATTCTTGTGCCCCAGTGTCTTACTATCCACCTTGTTAGGCATCCTCCAAGCTCTGATGAACCTTTGTCGAAGTCCTTGTGCATCATTGCCGAAGTCAAAAACTAGGTCCGGAATTAGCATGTCATGAGGGCCATCCCTCCGAGCACATCCAAATTGTCTCAAAGCTAGATAGGGGTTGTAGGTGATGCCTCCCCTAATGCCAAGTAGTGGGACATTAGGGAATTCCCCATAACAATCAATGATGATGACATTTTCTCTGGACCGAGAACACCAATGTACATCAGAATGTGTGAGGGTCATCAACCGTTGTGACCACCTTAAACCCTGCTCATTCTTCAGAACTAATTGTGGAAGGTGAGAAATAAACCACCTTGCTAGGAGAGAAGTACAGCATATGAGAACACCTCTTTTCCTCATTGTTCGTGTGTAAAATGAGTGTAGGATGTCCCCAAGCAATGTAGGTATAGGATTTCTGGATATGAAAATCTTGACAGCATTCACATCTATAAGCTGATCAGGGTTTGGGAACAAGACCAACCCATAGATGAGGAGTGCCACAATCTCTTCAAAGGCTTGTAGATCAAGAGAATTCCAGCAGTCTTGTGCCTTCTCGAACAGAAACTTTGCCAAGAAGCCTTTGACACCACTTCTGGTTTCCCAATGCCCCTTGATGTCAGATGGTTGCAAGTGTAATGCTTGAGCAACATCTTCAGGCTTTGGTTCTTTTTTCGTACCATTGTAGGGTAGTTGATTAAGAATAGGAATTCTCAAGAGTTGAGAAAATTCCTCCAAAGTAGGCACTAGCTGGTAGTTAGGAAATGTGAAGCAGTGGTGTAGGGGGTCAAAGAACTGAAAGATAACTTTCACCATGTCTTCTTCAATGTTAGTGTTGACCAAGTTGAGGAGTCTACCATGTCTTTCACTGAAGAGAGAATTCTCGGGAATCCTGGATGTAAGCTCCTTGAGTTGAGGAGGGATTCTCACAAGGTTGACTTGAATTGTTTTCCTGCGAAGAGATTCCATGACCTACAAAACAAGAACAAAGATGAAGATCCAAACCCTTGAAATGGTTAGTGGATGCATATGATGCTTTATGATGTTTATGATGTATGCACAAGCACATGTACAAGCAAATCACACAAAACCCTAGTTTCAGGCTTGCATGAGGTTTCATAGGTAAGTACCCTCTTGAGTTTAGTTGGCTCAAACCTGTCCTATAAATAGTAACCGGGTTCTAAAGAGCTCAATATCACTGGATTATTTTCTGTGTTCATTGTTTTGGTTTAGCCACTTAACTAGCGACCAAAATATTCCAAGAAAACAACCCTCAATGAGTGTAGTATCGAGTATCTACCAACTTCGGACTGCACCAAAGCCGGTCATCTCACTAACCCTAATAAAAGGCCAAGATGGTCAAGTAAGGTTCTAAGAGTTCATTAGTGCTTCATGACATCACTCAGCGGCCCCGTATTCTCTTTGATTGACTCAAAGGCTACCGGTACTCACAAATATGTCGCATTAATATAGCTATTGCTTCAACCATGTCGGTATACCCCGCATAATTTCCACAACGTATTGCTATTTACCTATGAATGTTTCCCAAATCCGGGTAGAGGATTTCAAGCCCAAACAAGAGAGTTAAATGTAAAGCAATCAAAGCAAATAATTAATCATGCAAAGGGTGATCTAAGCCCTAAGGTTACTACACTTTTAGAAAAGATCCCCAGCAGAGTCGCCAGTTCTGTTATACGGTGGGAGAACTGACTTGGGATTTTGCGTTTGTGTTTGCAAATGTTTCAGTTTAGCAAGAGTCGCCACTGACTTTTTATTTTATCCTAAGGAAAGGTCAAAAAGCACAGGAAAGACCTTTGAGATGTTTTCTTGGGTTCAGGGAGTAGATTATAGAAAGGGAAGGTATTAGCACCCTTTCTATCCATGGTTATCCATGGGCTCTTAGTTACTTGCTTAGATCACTTGCTTTGCTTTTCAATTGTTTGAAATGGTGCTTTTAAATTGTTTGAAATGGTGCTTTGTGTGTGATTTTGAAAGATGTTTTGAAAAGAGGCCATCGTTGTGGCAACCTTTGTAATGATTCTTGTTTGAATGTATACAAAGGTGTTTTTGTCTTTTGAAAAGTTTTCAATGTTTGAAAGTAGGTTTTGAAATTGTGTTGTGAAGTATGTTTTGAAGATAGCAAGGATGTTTTTGCAAGTTTTGATCAAGTAACCAAGAGTTATCTACCCTATTTTACTCAAAGATCTTTCTTATGTTTTTAACCCTTTTAGCAGTGTTGTTTCACCATTGTATTTGGTGAACAACCTTGTGTTAGGATGTTAAAACGGGACAGGCGCGGGTCATCGTATAAACCATGATAGCAATTGTGTCAAGTATTTTGGCAATTTTTCTTAAGGGACTTGATCATTTTGTTTAGGCAACTCAGATAGCGTCATCGAGGGACTATGATCTCTTATTTTGTTTTTGTTTTGCCAAAGTACTTGACATGCAACCATGGCCCATTTTTGAAGGCAACAAGTGAATTGAAACCCTAGGGGGTGCAAGTGTGCATTGTGTTTGTTTTCATGCATTGTTATCTTTGGATTGGGTCAAACTACTTGTTGATTTTATTTTTGCATACAAACCCTAGGTCTAATCATGGAATAATTGGAAGCATTTAAAAGTGCGAGAATTTAAAGCCTACACTATTACAACATGATATAGGGAGGAGGGTACAAATTTGAATTGGGGGGTATTTGACAAGAAATTAAATTCTAAATTATTACAACCAAATCGAATGTATAGGCAATATTTAAATGTACAATAAATGAATAAAATACAATAAATAAATGTCAAATAAAATGTATTATGCAAAAATTTTTTATGTATGTAAAAAGTATTTTTTAATGTGAAATGTAAATAATAAAAAAAGTATCAATTTTAATTATTTTGTTATTTAGAGCAAAAACCCTAATTTTTTAAGTAAATAGTATTATTTATTAAATATATATAATAACACATTAATTTATACAAAAAATAAAAGTATATTGTAAAAAGATATTTTTAGTGTAAAATATTAATAAAAATGAAAATGTATTATTTTTGTATTTTTCCCTAATTATTTAATAAAATAAAATATATATATAAGTGTATATATATATATATATATATATATATATATATATATATATATATATATATATATATATATATATATATATATATATATATATATATATATATATATATATATATATATATATATATATATATATATATATATATATATATATATATATATATATATATATATATATATATATATATATATATATATATATATATATATATATACTTATATATATATATATATATTAAACATATTAAATATATAAAAAAATAAAAATTAAATATTTACAAAAAAATGTGTATATTCAAGAAAATGTTTTTTTTAAAATATAAATAAAATAGTAAATGAAAAAATAAACATATTTTTTACATTATTCTTTAAGTTTTAATAAAAGAAAAATAAATTATTTACCTATTTATACTAGCAGAATAAAATAAATATCAAATAAATATGAAAAAATATAAAATACTTTTTTTGGCATTTTTTATATTTGGACAAAAAATAATAAAGTCAGAATAAAAAATAAAAAATATCAAAATGACAAATATTCAAATAAATGGGCCAGGGGGGTGTAAACTGAATAATGGGGTGTTAGAAGTAAAAACAACCAGGCCGAACCCAGTCAGAGTTCATCTTCCTCCTTTGTTCACCAAAACGCGCGTTCTGTACATCAATGGCTATCTCCTGATTCCTTGATTTTTTGACAAAACTCATAACATGAAACTTGTAGAGCATCAAACAACGAATTCAACCATATAAAAAACTTAAGCTAACTCTCAAAGAGCAGAGAGAATTTCTCTGGCCCTAATTTCTAACCTAGTTTTTTCAGAAAGTTCATGGGTGAAATTCTCCTAGCACGATTAATATAAATGAAAACTAAGCATATGTATGGCTTCAGGGCTATGAGTACAACATATTTCATTCACAAACCTAAGCCTAACTATTCCTAAATAGAGAGATATAAGTTCATGAAATACCTGTTTCAGTTGACTTCGAGCTGGCCAATGCAGTAACTTCCAAGGGTGTTTGGGGTTCTATTGAGCTTGCTTGAGGTCCATTGAAGCTTTTCCAATGCTTGGCTTGTTTTGAAGTAGCCTGAATCGTGCTACAGAACTCAACCTGCAAATCTTTGAAACAAAAATGGCAATGTGTGTTAAAGGTATTACAGCTAGCAAGGGATGATCTGGATAACTTAGGTATGTTTGTTGGAAGTTGTTTGAAGTATCTTTGGACAAAACGCACGATGGAATTTGATTATGGCTTGAAGTTTGCAGAACTGACTCTATTTTGCAAGAAAATGGGGAATTTGAGTATGAGGAGGTTTGAGTGATGAAGGGGTCGTGTTTCTGGCTTGTTAGGAGGTACAAAACTTGTTTACAATGTTTGTGTAAGTTGGTTTTTATCAGATATGGAAGATGGCTTGTATTTTGCAACTTTCTTCTTCTTGAAGCAAGAGTGTGTATCTTCTCAATGTAGGCCTGTACAAGTCCTATATCATTCTGCATATCTTGCCCTTGGTTACTGGAATTGGTAGATTTGATCTTGCCTCAGAGATATGGCCCCATACCTCAAGGATCTTGTTTTGACATAAAGTGAAGTTTAAGCAAAAATGGCATTGTTACTTTTTCCATTTAAGGCTTAATCTAGTGTACAATGCCCTAATGACCAAGACAATACCTTAACTCAACGGATATGCATTAAATTATGGAGTACAAACTGGTTTTGAGGCCTGTAATTGTGAACCAAGCTAGCTAGATCAGATTTGCAAATTGGTATGAACATGTATTGGCCATGGATCAAAGTGAGTTTTTGCCAACTTCAAGCATTCGATTCTCTCTAACCACAAGGGTGTTTGAGGAGTTCTTGGACAATTTGGAAAGCTTTGAATATTTAATATAATCCATCTTTGAAATGAAACTTGAAACTCCAAGTGAAACTATGTGAAAAATGGCCAAAAATATGGGTCAAAATCTTGCCTAAATTAGGGCAAAGCTTCTCTAAGTTAAAAGTTTTAGGTACCCTTGTTCCAAAAATCATAACTTGAGATACAAGTCTCTTTTGAGAAAACTTTGTGAATAAAAGTTGTAGACTTTGTGATGTAATACAACTTTCATGTTTCAAGTTTGGTTTGAATCCATTTGCATCTTGGTGAAAAAATGGGACAAAGTTAGGAAAAAATAAGAAAATTTCATAACTTAGAAAATTTCTAAGTTATGAAATTTTGCCATTTTAAACCCTAATTTGCATTTTTGGGTTTCTTGATGAACAAGTTTCATAATTTGACATGTCTTGATGAAAAATAACTCTTGGCACTTGATTTTGACCAAAAAGTCAAAGTTTGACTTTTCAGTGTATAGTCAAATTTTGATCAGTTGACTGAAAAATTCATCTGTCAATCCTATGCATTTGAGATCTTTTGAACTTGTTGAATGGGTCAAGACAATATCATTGAGTCCGTTAGTCCATGTGTGAGCTTAATTTGCCATTGGCTAGGTCAAACAGTCAAAAATTGCCTTTGTGCAGTCAAAACCCTAAAAATGACCAGTTTGCCCTTTTGGTGATCTGACCAAATTTCTTGTGGATTTGTGATCCAAACTTGATCAAATGGTTCATATGAGTTCATAATGTTGATGTGGGTCAAGTTTCATGAGGTTTGACTGTCAATTGGTCACAGTTGACTTTTTCCCCAATACAGTTGATTTCTAGGTCAACTGTCCAATTGACTGGACAAAAATTTGAATCAAGGCTTGAAACTTGGTATGGACAAACTTGTGAGGCCAACATGAAGTATGAAAGTCACTTTGGGCATTGTAGGTCAAAACATCCCTGTGCAAACTCAAACCCTAATTTAGATCAACAGTGCAAGGAGGTGTCTTGAGCAGAGCAAACCCTAGCTTGATCTTGAGTTCCAAGAGTCTTGTGATGAGGAGTGTTGATGAAATGAGAGGGCAAATTTTGGGGTACAACACTATTCCATGAAGTCTCAGATCCACATATTCGGGATAACCATTGCATAGTCCGTTGCACAAGCTGAAAGTAACAGGATCAAAAGTTCGACGTCACAGGCATGAAGTCAAAGTAACCACCCATGAGGTATGTACTAGGGGTTTATCACCTTCCAAACAAGGTTCTAGAGAGTTCTCGAAGTCTACGCTCTTCCTTTGGATATTACCGACGTCCCAATTACTTGGTAATCAGTAATATTCGCAGGAAAAACTCGTCCGAGTGCAATATCGCATGACAACTACTTTCGGATTACTCCATCATAGTCTCCGCACTGCACCTAAAAGGCCAAGATGGGTTAATGGTTTTACGGACCTCAGCTTCTCGAGTTCCCAGGTTGAAAGCAACGACGTCTTCCCGATTACTCGGTAAACCTCCCTACTTTCAAGGGGACCTCCACTGAGTGGGGGATTTTCATGCCTCCTTCTTCGGGATTACTCCCTCAAAGTTAACATGACTATACCGCCCGTCCTAATCCTATGTGTAACCCAAGTCCGGGTATGGGACTTATCAAAAGTAATCACCAAACCCAATATCACAATGTATCCAGAATATGTGAGTAGCAACAATATATGCAATATATACAAAAGAATAAAATAAATAAAGAAATAAAACAATAAAGCAAGATAAAGCAAATAAATAAACACCCAAAAAGACAAATAAACAAAACTAGGAGAGACTCGCTAAAGGTCCCCAGCAGAGTCGCCAGCTGAAGCTACCGGCAAAAAACACAGAGCCGCCACCAAACTTTATTTATCCCGAAGGAAGGGGAAATATCAATAAAACCACAAGGGAATGGATAAGATGGTCTTGCGACCAAGAGAAAGGGTAAGGGAGTCGGTTATGCGAGGGGAAGGTATTAGCACCCCTCGCATCCGTTGTGCTCAACGGGATCCATTTTGTTTGTTTGTCTTAAAGGGTGTATTTATCTACAACTAGGCTTGCTTAAAGGGAAATGGATGGTTTTTATTATTGCGTTCGTGAGGGTTTCACGACCCTTTGCCTACGTATCCAATGAAGGAATCAGAACACCGTAGTTCCTCTAGAAAACGGTTGGTTTGTTTGTGTTTTTTAGTGGGTGACGTTAACGAACGCATTCTAGCAATAGGCACGGCCGGTATTGCGGTAGAACGGAGATAACATGCCCTTAGGGGAGTTTTGTTTGGTTGAGTGTTTTTGCAAGTTTTAAAGTAAATTCAAGTAATGATTAAGTGTTTTGAATTTTTGATTTATGAATGAGAAGTTTTAATTTAATTACAAAATAAAAATCTAGAAGGGGAAGTCTACTATAATGTTATTATGTACTTATTGAGCTAAAAGTCTACCTCAACATAAGACGATCGAAACGGGAATTAATCGCCTCATAGAGTTACCTAAGGGAGTATGGTATCAAGATATTAAACTAACAAAAATGAAAATAAATGCAAATTATTATTTTTTGTGTGTGACTTTTGTCAAGTAAAGAAATGTGAAACAAACAGAACAACCAAAAATAATTAATTAAATTAAAATAATGTATTAAAATCACAAATACGATAAATTAACTCTAAGGCTAAGCTACCTAAATAAAAATTTTCTAGAAAACTATATGATTATTTAATTAATAAACTTATTAAATAAAAAATAAATTAAGAAAATCTAATAAAAGAAAAATAAAAAAAATGCTAAAACAAACATTGGATGCAAAGCAGAATTATGGTGGTGTACCTAGCATTTCGGAATGGGCTGAAGGATAAAACAAATTTGTAAGGCCCAGATACTATATAAAAAAATATTATAAAAGAAAATTAAGAAAAAAAACAAAACAAAAATGCTGGGCCAGACCGGGTCCGGGAGGTCCAGACCCAACTCACTCAAAACACACAAGCGTTAGAAAAACCCCAAGACAATAAAATCTTCATCTTATTGACAACAATCGATTGACCCTTATTTCTCTCTACCACACCTTTCTTCTTCTTCTCCCAGCTCAAACGCATGCCCCTGTTTCCACTCCATACCTACTCCCTTAATCCCTAGTCGTACTCCCCTAGCCCTTCTCTTCTATCTAATACTCTTGTTGATTGTATTCCCTGTAAAACAACCACAAAGTCGCTCTTACAACTCCATCACGGTATCTATCTCAATAGTATTTCCAACGCGTTTTCAACAGTAAAACTCCTCTCGAGTGATGTTCCCATATTCACTTGGTTTCAAACCTTCTCGTCTCCACTTCACTCGATCAAAACGACAACATAAATCGTTCAAACAACAACAACACTCTTGATACAATAACAACGTTTGGTTCATGATACGGCAAGGTTAATAAATGTCCATGATTTCAATTTTTCGACAAATGAAAGAAAATAGAGTCATAGACCATTGATACAATTTAAAGAAGAAAGTGTTACCGATGGAGAGGAGAGTTTCTCTGGATTCAGGTACGAACTGATGCGAGATTTGTTTTCTGTTTGTTTTTGGCGATTGGAATTCCTTTTTCAGGTACTTTCTTTGTTTGTTTATTCTGTTTGTATGATTGTTGTCATGAACATCTCTCTCTTCTGATTTTTTAGATTCTCTGAATGGGGTTATTCGCCACTGCCATCGATTTCTGTTGATGTTAATAGGGAAAAAAGTGTGATGAGGTTTTAATGTAGTTTCTGTTGAAGAAGTGTGTCATGGCTGTAAATGCAGGTTAGGATGAAGAATCAAGTTGGATGCTTTTGAGGTTATGAGAGAGTATGGTAATGATTTTCTGTAGGTGGTCTGTGAGAGAGATTTTTTTTGGTTTTCTTTACTATTTTTAGTCAAATTTTGTATGCAGGGTGAATTTTGGAGAGTGATTTTTGAGGGTGATGAAACAATGGTATCCTTTCTCTTTGTTGTTTCTCTACCGTTTTATAACAGATGAGAGGTGGAAATTGGGGGGAAAATTGGCTGAGGTTTTGAACAATTTATGATGCTGTTTTGAGTACTTTTTGGTGCAGTCTGCCTTTGGCTATTTTGATATCATTTACAAGATGTTTGGAGCAGGTGTTTGTACTGTTTTGGGCAGATTTTTGCAGGGCAACAGGGTTTTGGTTTGTCTTGTTGGACAGTTTACCGCAGTTTGGGCATGTTATGAAGGTGCTATCTTTCCTCTTTCATCTTTCTATGATGCAAACTATTTTTTTTTATTTTTGAAAATTCTGAAGGGTTGGCTATTTTTGGAATATGATGACACAATAGGGTGTTGTGAATTACTTGATAACTTGTTATTTTTATGAACTGCTGCCTATTTTATTTGCTGCAAACCTGCCCTTTGCTTGCCTTATGTTTGTTGTTATGTTATTGTTGTTCTGCTTTGGCCTGTTGTTGCTACACTTGCTGGTTGGTTGCAGCGTGTGACTTGCTGTTGCTATGCCTAGGCAGCCTGCTGCCTTGTTCTGCAGCTTAGTTGTTTTGTTGGTTTTGTTTGCAGCATGGTTGTTTTGTGCGCTTGCTGGCCTGTAACTTTGCTTGTTTTTATATGTTGTTGGCAGTTTGCTTAGGCTCCAATTTAGCAATGTAACTTTAATTTGGCAGCTTGACTATTTCACTTTAGCAACAAGAAAAATGTTTGCAATTTTCTTTCTCCTCTCTGTGAACCAAAAGGGAAACTTTTTTTGATTTGCAACTGGGAGAAATGGCCCATGATTAAAGATAAACCCCTTCTGATTTTTGATTCCAAATACCAACCCTGATGATGAGCATTTTTATTTTAACAAATAATTGTTTGGGAAATTTTCACATATCAATTGTTTGCTAATTTTTTCTTTTCTTGATCCTGTTTGATGTACACTGAGAATTGTACGGCCAAAGCGAGATTGAATGATGAAAATACCATGGCAAGGAGTGAGGATGAACGACTTGAAGATGAAGACTCGAAGAAACACACATTATGTCTTTCTTTGTAAATAAAACAAATGTAATTTGTATTCCACACTGTAACATGCTTTGTAACTTGTCTCAAAAATGTAATGAGCACAAATTTGAACAAATTTATTAATGATGTACTTTATTGTAGAGATCAAATAACTCTTGAACCTTGTTTGAATTCTGAAATTCTCTCTTGAATAATTCAAATGCACATCTTAACTTTGTAACTTAAATCTCAAGAAATCATGAATAATGGTTGTAACTTGTTCTTCAAGCAATCAACGCGCCTTATCTTTCAAAATCCAATCAAACTCTCCAACAAAATAAATGCTTGAGAATTTAATTCCCTCTGGTTAATTTGAACCCAAAACACCGGTCGCTTGAACCTTGATCTTCAAACCACGCTTGAACCAAAGTTGTATTTCTTAAACAGAACTCTAACTTTGACACTCACATCGCAAGCAACTTGTAACTTAAGCAACAAAAACATGTCTTGACGGTCATGAATCCTCAGCCTCATTTCTTGTACCCAAACCTCGCATTTGTCAATTCAAACTTCGAATTCTCGACTCCATGGCTTAGAGACTTTAAGAAGAAACTTGAAATGTGAGGAGGTGAAATTCTTGACCTAATGCCCTGAGCTTTGAGCCATCTTCCAGGCAGGCGAGAGAAACATCTTCCCAGAAACCAAAGACTCGAAACCTTAGAATCTTGACCAGCACACAAAGGGAAATAAACCCTAATCCAGGCTCTGATAAATTTGAGCGAGAACCAACCTTGTAACGTGACAACACAATTCATTCCACGATCCGTTAATCGAGAACCAGAAGAATTCCCTTTCACCTGATAAGAAAACTTTAAAACAAAATTAGACATAAAGAGGGCGCAACCCTAATACTTCAAACCAAAGCGCCTGATCCCATGAGATGCGGGATATGCAAATGACTGAGTAATAAAATGATGCAAATGGAATTCAAAGTCCAAAGCCAGACAAAAATAAAGAGATAGGGCAAATTTGGGGTACGACAAGTTGGTCACTTGAAACTGAAGTTTTGCACCATGATCATATTTTCAAAACCTTTTAATCCCAATTACAAGTCAATTAAGAATGCATTTTTTCTTCTAATCAAGTCCAACAAGTTTCTAGAAGGTGATTAGCAACCAAACACGCATAATTCATGAGTTCTGAGAAGTTTCAAGTCACACTTTGTTCATGAATTTGGTGTATACAATTTGATTGAAATGCTTATCATTCACCCCACCTCAACATTCTATTTCATTCCTTCTATAAATAGGGACTTTCCTTTCTTCATTTAGCAAGCTTTTGATAGCCAAAACCACTCTGCCAATATCCCATATGAACTCTTGAGCTTGAACTTCATTTTCTCATTTACACACCCTACTCACTCAAAATATCAATTCAGTTAGCTTCACGAACATTCAGTGAAGCTAATTAGCTCAAGAGGAAGCAAAATCATGCCATAGTTGAAGCTCACCAAGTCATTTCAAGCATACTTCTTTTAAGTAGAAATCATTATCAATTCAACTTAAATTTGTTGCTACAATGTAGTTCTTGGCTCACTGATGCTCATAGTATCCTTACTTTTCATTAATTGATGTGTTTAATACGTATGTTTTTGAATCTCCTTTTGAAATTTCTTCTGGTTTTTTCCAAATCGAGTAAGTTGTAGTTTGAATAAATTTTTCGTGAGGATATGGTTGAGATCCTCTCCCTGAGATGCTTCCAATGGCATCAATCCCATGAGTAATGGTTACTTATTTAAGAAACATGAATTTTCCCTAGTTGCAGGTTGTTGGAGGTTGAAGATGACCTACGTGTCATCCTCAACCAATGAAGGCGTGACAATTGTTTTAATATGGACGACTTAACTTTTGATGGCTTTGTGTACATGCATTGACTCGTTTCCATGGTAGATGCACGCTTCTAAGTGTTCCAGATTTCTACGTCAATTAATGAGAGGGAGATCCAACACCTCCTACATTTTCTATTTTTATTTCTTTTTCTAATTTTATTTTAAATTGTTTTTAGTTTTAAAAATCAATAACTCTCTCATTTTAATTCCAAAAAAATACCAAAATTATTTCTAAAATTTCCTCCCTTTTTCTTCTTCTGATTCTTTTTTTTTTAATTTTTTAATTTTATTAATTTTCATAAATTTTTGAATGTTTGCTTAGTTTTAATTGGTTTAAAATATTTTTAATACTTTTAAAACTCTAAAAAAATATATATTATCCTATGATGGCTTCTCACTTATGGTGATTTTATTTGATTTTTATTTTTAACTTTACTATTTTTTTTTCTTTTTTTGATCTTCTTGCTTAATTTTTAATAGTTTAAAAGTAGTTTCTAATTTTTCTGATTTTTATATGGTCTTTTTTAATTTTTCTTTGATGTTTTAAATATAATTTTTTATTTATTATTTTATTTTCATTTTAAAAAACAATTTAAAAATCATTTTCTTATTGTACTTTGCTTGTTAATTTCAATTTTAATTTTGTATATATTATGGTTGGTATTGGATCATAGGAAATTGGATCATAAGTTTCATCAAATTTATTGGATCTTGGATGTTGAGTTTAAACTCTACCAAAATGGATGAATGATTTTGATAATAACTTGATTAATCATTTAAATTAATTTGGATTTATTTTTTGTTGATTATCTCTACTTCATCTCTTTCTTCTTATTTTTTCTTTTTGGGACAATTGGATGATTGATGATTCATCATGTTCAATTGAATGTGTATTGGTATTTGATGAACTTTCATCATTCTAAATCTACCTTTAAGTGATCATTTGATCACTCAAGGTACTTTAGATTAATGATAAGTTTATTCTAAGGTATCATGAAGAATTTGATTGATGTAATGATCATATCTCCTTGACTTAGGTTTTGATCCACCTTTATTTTTACTTGTGCTACATGTTTTAGGAGTATGATTTCTACCATATCTCTAACATGTATGGTACATACATTGTTATTTACCGGCCTCGTATAGTATTGACTTCAACATAAGTCCGTCTACGGTTGCTTAACATAACGTTATATTTGTCCTAAATCGAAAAATTAACATACTAACTCTAACATTTATTGCACTAATTTGTAACTTTAATGCAATTTAAATTTCCCGCAATTTACTTTATGTCATTTAATTTTAACATCTTTATTATTCATGTCATTTATCTTTTTGCTCTTTATTTTATGTCATTTTATCTTTGTCCACTTGGACTTTTATTTTTATGTCATTTTTTCCTTTGTCCACTAGGACATTTGTTTATGTTTATGCACTTTTTCCTTTGTCCACTTAGACTTTTATTTTTGTTCTTAAATCATTAATAATCAACTTGAACATTAAAAGACTTAAGGCTCCTTGTGGACTATGGTTACTATCTCTTGGCATATTAGAGTATTTGGACCTTTACACTTAGGATAGAACCTTAAGACTTTGAGACCTTTGGACCTTTGGATCTTGTTGTTATTTTATCTATATTGAGAAATTTTTTGTGTACAAATGTTACTTTAAAATTTCATCTGATACATGTCAAGCCATTTATGCCTTATTGGATTCATCTGATGCAAGCTTGCACCCGAGGCACATTATTCATCTGATGCTTACTTGATTGTGTGGCTTTAATCCAAAGGATGGAAATGCTATATTGACTTCATTATATCAAGTTTTGGCTTCTTGTTTGGTTAGATCTTTCCTACTTTAGCTTTTACTTTGCGCTTTAGGATAGTCCCTTCATCTCTTTCCCATATTCTTTAATTTCAAAATCTTCTCTCTCATTTTCAAAAACCTTCGTTGTTTGCAAACTTAAAGCACTTTCATAATAAAAACCTTGACTTTGTCAAGTGAATTTTCAAAAATCTTTTCTTAATTAAATCTTAATTCATTTAACCCAAGTTTAACTTTTTTCTTCTAAGACTAAAATATACAAAATCTCACTTCAAACTTTTTGCCACTTTTGCCTTTTAATTTTGAAACCTTTTCTTAAAGATTAGATGTGAGTCATCTCTATGGTTCATAATATTGATTGATATAATGTTGAATCTTTTTCACTGGAAGGGGTTAGTGGCATACCTGATGATATATCTCAGTTGGAACCCTCATTTCACTTGTGATGCAAAGGTCCATCATTATCGTGTTTATGGATATTTGGATGAGTATTCTCCCTAAGATGAAAAAATCTTTCTTCTCTTAAAATTAACTAACAAACAATTTTGTTCTTTTAAGAAGAACTACATGGTTCTTATTTCAACATTACACATTGGTGGTACGTAGGCACATAGCTTATTATAGTTTTGTCAAATCAAAATTGTAAAAACCATTTCTTTTCTCATCTCCATAAACTTTTTGCAAACAACTAATTTTAGCCAAATACAAAGATTTTCAAAGAGGTTCCTGCAGAGTACTATAGATATTTAGGGTGTTAATACCTTCCATTTGCATAACCAACCCACGTACCTGGATCTTTTTTTATTATTAGTTTTTTGGGTTAAAAATTTATTTGGATTGTATTCGCTCTTTTCCCATTTCCTTTAGAAACAATAAAGTGTGGTGGCGACTTTCACTTTGTGAGTTAAGTTAATCAATAGCTTAATCTCAACTTTTTACCGCTACATTGAGGCATGAGCAAAGATACCTCTTATTCTAGGACGACTATTCATGAAGACCGCAAGGATAACATTGACAAAGCTCAAGTGAAGGTAAGAGTAAAAGACCGTGAGGTATGTTTCAAGGTAATAGGTATAACTTGACACTGGAAATTGCCAAGGTATTGAATTAAACAATAACTTGTTGGGAGGCAACCCAACAAATCTTACCAAAAATCACAATGATGGAAGCAAAATTCCAAACCAAACTAAAGAGGGGTCATTATAGCACTTTAGCCCATGCCAATGCTCGACTAGTGCCTCTAGTGAAAAAGCCAAAATCCAAAACACATGCTTTCGACTAGTGCACACAAGCTATTGTCAAAGCCCACAAACTTCGAGCTGAGCAGCGGTTGAATGTGAAGTGGGTGGTACCTGTAAGACACTCTGATGCTAGAGTGAGGTTCAGATCAATGTAAGCAAGTGTGAGAGTGAGTATGAGAGAATGAATACATGACCCTCTCAAGTGAGAGGGTATTTATAGCCCCAGTGCTGGGCCAAGACCCCCATCGTTGGGCTGGGCAAGCAGGCCCAAAAATGGATATTGTCAGGTCCTACGTGCATAGTAGGGGCCAGCACGTGGTCCCTAACCCGGATGGACTCCCCCGAACTGTCAAGAGGATATGGATGCTTTCTTTTTGGGACCAAGAGGACTATGTGATATTTGGGGGTATTGAGAGTCAACCCTATGAGGAGGATGCTCACGATGTCCTTTTGTCTGTCGTGGACCCTCCCCGCCAATTGTGAGGTCGTCCGAGAGGACTGGTCTTGGTCGACGAGAAGAGTGGAGGATGCTTGTGAGATCTTCCTGACTATCGACGAACCCACTCGCAATTCCTGGATTTATCCCTGCATGACAAAGCCGTATCTTCCCGAAGGGTGAGGTTACTTCCCGACATAGTCGAGGGCAGGCTCGGTCTGCAAGCCTCATTAAGTAGAATGGATTGGGCTTCGTATGGAGTTGGGCAAAGTGCAGGCGCAGTCCAGAATAGGAGCCCCCCAAGTTGTTGCTCCTGATGAAGGAGTTATGACTTAAGTCCAACTTCTCCTTTCGGCGAGCGTAACTTAGTCGGGGATATTTTACTACGTCGAAGGAGAGGGTCGCAGTATGCGTGTGTAATACGGTGGGAGAACTGACTTTCTTGGTTTTGCATTTTATTGCAAATGTTGCGGTTAGTAAGAGTCGCCACCGACTTTTCTTATATCCAACAAAGGAAAGGGTGAAAAGAACAGGAAAGACCTTTTTAAAGATTTTGAGTTCGAGGGGAGTAGGTTATGGAAAGGGAAGGTATTATCACCCTTTCCATCTGTAGTTATCTACGGGATCTTAGTTGCTAGCTCACTTTGAAAATGCTTTTTAATGTAAGTGTATTTGAAAATATTTTTGAAAATACGCCTTAGTACGGTGAACTTTATAATGATTCTCGTATCATTTAGAATGCATACAAAGTGTTTTTGTCTTTGAAAATATTTAGAAAAAGAAAGTGTATGTGTGTGAAATTTTGTTTTATTTCGTGAGCAAGCAACTACAAGTTGTATACCTACTCGAAAGATCTTTGTTCTTTTCCTTTTTCCTTTGGATAGTATTATCCTACCATTAGTTAGTAGGTAGCCATATCATTGGATGTTTTGAGGGACATGCGCGGGTCATCATACAGTCAAGAAGGCAACTCGTAGGGCACATTAGCAATTTTATCGTAAGGGACTAGATCATTTACCGAAAGGCAACATTAAAGGGTCATCGAGGGACTATGATCTTTATATTGAGGGACATTGCTAAAGTGTCCCACGTTCGAGGGACATGACTGTTGTTTTATCCGAGGCAACAAGTGAGGAATACCCTAGAGGTGCGCATGTGCGAAGTGTGTTGTGTTTTAGTTATTAGTCTTGAGTTTAGGTTGTCTAGAGTTTGCTTTTAGTCTTCCCATATAAGTCTATTAGCATACATCTAGCAGTTAAATATATACAAGTGCGGAAAGTAAAAATGCAGAAATTAAACTACACTATTACATAGCTTCGGGGATGGGGAGTACAAACCAGAAATGGGGGAAAGAAAAATATAAAAAGTGCTAGTTTAAATTATTACATCCCTTTGTACAATTACATAATCCATGAAAGTAATGCGAATAAAGAAAACAAATGCGCGAAGGAGAAAAGGGAAAAGATGAAAAACCATAAATGAGTTGTAAGCATTTGAAAAATGTTTTTTTGTTGTTTTTAATTTGGAAATATAATTAAATTACGAGAATCTAATTCTAATTAGTTAATTAATTAATCGAAAATAATTTAATTAATAAAAATTTAAATCTAATATTTTTTGTGATTTTATGATTTTTTGTTTATTAAAATAAAACTATTTTTTTAAAAAGGAAAATATTAGTTATTCAAATCAAATAATAAAAAAAAAGCAACGGGCCAATCATGACATTTCGTTCTGCCACGCCTGTGTTGACCTCCTCTGAGTTTTTCAAACCACCATGGAGGGTGGAAAACACAATTATCTCTGATGGAGGTTTTTCTTCAAAACCTACAAAATCAATCAAACAAAAAAGGCAAAAATCTAGATCCAGTATATTGGATCCTACAATCTCAGTGGTGCCATTAGTTTGGCCTAAAGACGCCTGTGATACGGTGGGAGAACTGACTTGGGTGTTTTGAGTTTGATCGCAAGTGTTATGGTTAGCAAGAGTCACCACCGACTTTTCTTTTATCCAAAAGGAAAGGCTGAAAAGAACAGGAAAGACCTTTGAGATTATTTCTTGAGTTCAGGGGGGTAGATTATGAAAAGGGAAGGTTTTAGAATCCTTTTCATCCATAGTTATCTATGAGCTCTTAGTTGCTTTCTAGATCACTTGCTTTTGTTTGAAAATATGCTTTGTGTGGGTTTTGAAAGTATTTTGACAAGTCACCATCGTTTAGGCAAACTTTGTAATAGTTCTCGTTCGTAAGAACGTATACAAAGTGTTGAGCTTTTGAAAATGTTTAATGTTTGGAAAATGTTTTGAAAGTGTTTTTGAAAGTGTTGGTGTTTGTTTTGAAAATAAGCAAGGATGTTTGATTTGAAAATGAGCAAGCAACTAGGAACAATCTACCTACTCAAAAGTCTCAGTTCATTTCTTCCTTTCCTTTGATATTGTTATCTTACCATTGATTTGGTAAGAAGCCTTATCTTTGGATGTAAAGGGATGGGCGTGGGTCATCGTATAGCCATGATAGCAATGTTATGAGATATCTTAGCATTTCTCTTTGAGGGACTAATATCATTTTGAAAGGAAACATTGATAGCGTCATCGAGGGACTATGATCTTGTATTTTTTATTACTTTTTTCTAAGATGTCCCACATGCATAACATGGCCATTTTTGTAAGGAAACAAAGTGGAATTACCCTAAGGATGCAAGTGCGCAAATGTGTTTGATTTACATGCATTTTTTATCTTGAATTAGGGTTATCTACTTGTTTATTTTTATCTTCCCATACAAACCCTAATTTACTAGCATTGATATGAAAGCGATAAATTGCGGAAAAGTAAATTTACTACGCTATTACATCACTTGGGGATGGGGGATATAAATTTAAAAATGGGGATGACAAGTAAAGTAAACCCTAATTACTATTACAAGACTTTGACAATTACATAATTTATAATGCAAAAATAGTAAAATATGCAAGAAGATATAAACTGAGAGAAATTGTTTTTTAGGGTTTTTTATAGAAAAGGTTTTGTAATTAATTTCATTGAAGAAAAACCTAAGTCTAAGTTAACTTTAAAAAACTAATTGTTTAGAAAAATGTTTTTGAGGTTTCATTTGAAAACAAAGGTTTTATAGTGTTAGGTCATTTCCAAGCAATGCAATATGTCCAAAATAAGCTAAAAACTCTTAAAAATCAAGAAAATTGGTGCCTGAGCTGACAGGGGCCGTGTTAGTGGACACGGGCACCCGTATCAGGACCTGTCCATGACTTTTCTGCATCTTTTTTGTTTCAGCCAATCTGACCCGGCCGTGTCACGTGACACGGGCGCCTATGTCAGCCCCTGTCCATCTTTTTTCTGCTCGTGTATGCACCAGTAATATTGACACGGGTTGTGTCGTTTGAAATGGGCTGTGTCGTTTGACACGGGCATCGTGTCATCCCCTGTCCCTGCATTTTGTTATGTTTTTAACCCAACTAAGCTGACACGGGCCGTGTCGTGTGACACGGGCACCAGTGTCAGCCTCTGGTCTGGCTTTTTTTCTAGTTTTTTCTCTTTGATCTGTCTTGTTATATCTTTTGAACACAAAAACAAATAATGTATGAACAATGATATCACAGTTTGAGAAATTTTACCTCTCGAAGCGGAAGCTTTAGAACACGTGCGAATGTTTTTGGGTGCAAAGTGGTGATAAATCGAGCTCCTTTGAACCTTCTTGAAATAGCTCTAACCTTCCTTTTGTGCTGAAAATGGTTGAACCGCTCCAACTGAGTCAAGTTGCAATGTATGTTTTTTTTTAGTTTGGAAGATGGTGATAGTGATGTTACAGAAGTTATTCTTATGTTTGAACAACTTCTATATGGTGTATGTGAAGTGTTTGGATGGTTTGTTTGGAGAAAATTTACAAGGTATGAGATTCAAAGATTTGGACTTCAAAGATCAAAAATGGAGTTTTGTGAATAAATCTGGTTTTTGACAGCAAAAATGATTTTGAGTGTTAGTTTCTACTTCTATTTTTTTGGCCCCTTTCTCTTACAAATGCTTCCTCTATTTATAGGCAAGAGGTTTGTGCATATGAGTTGATTAGGTTTGAAAGACAACATGTTATGGGTTGGTTGGATTACAAAGATCAAACTATGTCAAGTACTCCATAGTCCCAAGATGAAGTACCAAAGTTGCTGGTATAAAGGAGCTACTTCCCATGATTTATGGTGGAGTATAATCAACAACAAGCAAGGTATGGGCTCAAGACAAACTTTGTACAAAAATCTTGCTTTTTAAGAATAGTAATGTTGCCTTTATGCCATAAATCGAAAGATCTTTTGGATAATGGTTTAAAACTTGGTTAATAGCTCAAGAGTGGGTGTAAGCATTAAATTATGATTATATTTGCAAGCAAGGAGGCCTGCAACATAAGATTATGCAGCAAATCATGTCAATTGGATTATGTGTTCTTCAACAAAAATGGCTTGCAATTCAAGAATGAATTCCCAACTTCAGGCCCTTGAATCTCCTAGCTCAAATATGATAAATTCATGCTCTTGGATGTTTTGTAAATCTTGAAGAACCCTCTACAACTTTCATGTTGATCACTTTTATTAAATCAAACTGGAACTTGATGAAAATTGGCCAAGAAGTTGGGATAAAAATCTGACCAAAACAGCTGAAAATTTCTCTAAGTGTTTATTAAAAAATGCCATGACTTCAGGAATTTATAACTTAAAATCCAAGCATTTCTAGAAAAAGTCATTCTCTACATTGTTTTATATATCATTGAGATCTACAACTTTCAAGTTGGAAGTTTTCTTGAATTATCTTGCATCTTGGTGAAAGAATGGCATGAAGTTATGAAAAAAAAATGAACTTTCTAACACTTAGAAAAAATTCTAAGTCTTAGAATTTTGACCTTTCAAAGATGAATTTTGACTTTCTTGATTTCTTGATGAACAATCTTCATATTTTGACATGTCTTGTTGAAAATGTGATTTTTGAACTTGAATTTGATCAAAAAGTCAAAGTTAGACTTTTCAGTGTACAATTGACTTTTCATCAATTGACTGAAATTCAACTATCAATCAATTGATCTTGAGAAATGTTTTGAGCCATGCCATTAAATACAAATGGTGCATTTGAATCCTTGAGATCATATCTTAAACTAATAAGTCATTGATTAGGTCAAAAGTTAACAATTGCACCTTCTCAGTCAAAACCCTAATTTTGACCATTTTACCCCTTTGATGATCTGATCAAATTTCTTGAGGATTTATGATCCAAACTTGATCAAATCACATATATGAGTTCTTGATATTGATATGGATAAAAAATTATGAAGTTTGACTGTAAATTGACCATAATTGACTTTTCCCCCAATACAACTGATTTTAGGTCAACTGATCAATTGATTGAGCAAAAATGTGATCCAAGACTTGAAACATGGCATGAGAAATCTTAATGGTCCAAAATGATCCATGAAAGTCATATGGGGAATTAAAAGTCCATTTTTCCCTGTGCAAACTCAAACCCTAATTTGAGTCATCAGTGTTTAAGGAGGTGTCTTGAGCTGATCAAACCTTGTGTGGTCTTGAATCAATGGAGATCTTGTGAGAGATTACTTGAGAAATGAGAGGGAAAATGTTGGGGTACAAAAAAGCCTATAACATAAGATCCGAATCTTTAAACGCTTCGTGCCCTAACAATGGCACGTCCTTATTTCTGCATCAAGACTTACATGTAAAACATCAAATACATTCCAATGATGCATATAAACAGATTAATCATGTCAACAATGGTTAATAATATCTGAGATAAATGTTTCGAATCTTCACCACACTTACCAACTGGAGTGAATGGGAGGAGAGGTTTTGGTGTGCTTCAGGTCTATGTGAGGACTGGATATGAGTGAAGTTACAGATTTTGCAACTTTTTATTTTATTTTTGAGAATTTGAGAGGGCTCTTGTATGTAAGGATTTCCGTCCCTCTTGAGTTGCTATGCTTGCCTATATATAGAAGGATGAAGTGAGCTGACAAATATGGAAAGAATCAAAGCCATGATGCCATGATAAAACAAGAATCAAACAACTTTAAAACTTGCCAAACTTGAGATCTTTCTTGCCATCTTGGTCTTGCACGATTTTGGAAAGGTTTTAACGAGTTGTCATGATTTGTCATGGTTGCCTTAGACCTTTGGATGATTGAAACAAAAAGCCTAAGCCTTTATACCATTGTTTCATATTTTATTTGATTTTATTTATATTTAAATGAATAAAAATTCAAATAAAAGAAATAAAAATCATAAAAAATGTTTGAATGGATTTATAGGTCCTCTAACATCTTATGACATGTTTGATCATCAAAAGTTAGGCCCACTAGTTCAAAACTTCAAGTTTGCATACTTTGCATTTCATGATTTCCCTCAAAATTCCCCAACTTGTGCACCGCATAACTTTCTCAATTTTCACCTTTTGAATATGATCCTGGACTTTTTGGAAATCCCAAGATGTCCTATACAATCTCTATGTTTATTATTTTTGCTTTTGAAGACATTATATTGATGTAAGTTGCCTTTACAAAAAGTGTCTTTTGTTGACTTTTGAAAATGACCTATAATATTTTAGCTCATATTTCAAATGAAGCATTTTTGGACTTCAGAATAAGATCAAAGTTTTATGGAATTCAATTTTATTCAAAATGAGCTTTGGATTTGGAAAAGTTGATGAAGTATGTGAAAGTTATGCCTGGTCAAAGTTCAGTTGACTTCTCCTAAAGAAACCCTAATTTGACAATTCTTGACTTCTGATGATTTGAGAGCTTTCCTTGGGGAATCATGATCAAACCTTGATAAAATAATGAATATCACTTAAAAATGTTTATGTTGACCAAAAATCTTGAAGTTTGATTGTATGTTGACCATAGTTGACTTTTTGACCAATACATTTGATTTTCAATCATCTGAGTCATTGACTGAGCAAACTTTCGATGTAGGGATTGAAACTTGACATAGACCTTGTTAAGGACCTATTAAGGACCATGGAAGCCACTTTATACCTTTTCAAACCAAATTTCCTTTAGAAACTCCAAACCCTAGTTGTAGGCCTTTTGCTTAGGAGGAGCATCTTGACTACTTAACCCTTGAGTGTCTTGAGTAGTTGAGAAGTCTTGCAAGAATGTCTTGAAGAAAATGGGAGGTAAAATTTTAGGGTAAAAAATCTTCCCATGTTCAATCTTATTAAACCTGAAGAGTTAGATTGGTATGTCCGCCATTCGTGACTTGAAGGTAGATGAGGATTGAACATATAAGTGCCTAGAAATTTGCACTCGCTTGTGCATTAAGTAACGTTATTGGTTGATTGTATCAGGAATGGGATTATAGATGCCATTTGGAGAGGTGACAGAGAGTTTTCAGAGGTAGGCTTATAGATGCCATCCAAAATAACTGTTGACTTCATCTCGAAGAAGTATCAGAATAAATCTTTGGTTGATTTAAACTGAACCAGAAAAAGGTCTACTAGAAAAGCATCAGGATAAATTATTGGTTAATTTAAACTAAACCAGCAGATGTCTGTACTTAACTTTAATTGGATAAGAATCAGAATAAATCTTTGATTGATTTAAGCTAAACCAGGGAAAGTCCTTGATTATCTTCAACTAGATAAGAATCAGAATAAATCTATGGTTGATTTAAACTGAACTAGAGAAAGGTCTACTGGAAAAGCATCAGGATAAACCATTGGTCGATTTCAACTGAACCAGTAGATGTCTGTACTTAACTTTAACTAGATAAGAGTCAAGATAAATCTTCGGGAAATTTAAATTGAACCAGAAAAAGTGTCTACTGGAAAAGAATCAGGATAAATCATTGGTTAATTTAAACTGAACCATCAGATGTCTATAATTGTCTTTAACTGGATAAGAATTAGAATAAATCTTTGGGCGATTTAAACTGAACTAGAGAAAGAGTCCACCAGAAAAGAATCAGGATAAATCATTGGTCGATTTAAACTGAACCAGCAGAGGTCTTTAATTGTATTTAACTGGATAAAAATCAAAATAAAGCATTGGGTCGATTTAAACTGAACCAAAGAAAGAGTCTACCAGAAAAGAATCGGGATAAATCCTTGGTCGATTTAAACTGAACCAGCAAATATCTTTAATTGTCTTTAACTGGATAAGAATCATAATAAATCATTGGGTCGATTTAAACTGAACCAGAGAAAGAGTCCACCGAAAAAGAATCAGGATAAATCATTGGTCGATTTAAACTGAACCAGCAGAGGTATTTAATTGTCTTTAACTGGATAAGAATTAGAATAAATCATTGGGTCGATTTAGACTGAACCAGAGGAAAAGTCCACCATAAAAGAATCAGGATAAATCATTGGTCGATTTAAACTAAACCAGCAGAGGTCTTTAATTATCTTTAACTGGATAAGAATCAGAATAAATCATTGGGTCGATTTAAATTAAACCAGAGAAAGAGTCCACCGGAAAAGAATCAGGATAAATCGTTGGTTGATTTAAACTGAACCAGGAGATGTCTATACTTGAGAATGACCTTATGAGGAAAATGCTGAAATAGCCCTTCGTCAGGTGTAACCTTTGAAAAGACTGTCAGGTCATATAAGTAGTTGATGATGTTTGTCGATTGATCTTTCCTGGAAAGGTGAGAGTTAGATGTATGCTATGTCATGATGTATGAAATGCATTGCATAACAATGTTCTCAAAATAAATGAGACTGTGCTATATGCGTTTCGTATGCATATGCTATGACATTTGGTAAATTATGTATGAATGCGACATGTTTTTGAAGTGCATTTGTAAACTCGAGCAACATCTTTGTCTGGGGAAAATAAATCCTTGACTGTTGTTGGGGATGAAGAATATGTGTATCTTCAATCTTCTGGGGATTGTTTCCGCTGGGGACCCCTGCTTTCCGGTTTGAGGAAACTCCACTAGGGAACATTGACTTTTGCTCTTTGTTTAAGGAAACTCGGTTGGAGAGTATTAATTCCTGCTTGGGGAGAAAAATTCAAGAAATCAGTTGTTCATTTCTCTATTGGGGAATTTATACCCTGATTAGGGATGAAAGAGGTGGATAACCTTCCAACTTATCTGGGGAAGATAAGGTTGACTGGTATTTAATTTGATTCCAGGTTCCATAGAAACTCTCTGGAGTTTTTCGCAACTTCACTGGGGAGAGGATTTTAGCTGGTGATTTATGGTAAAAGCATACTCAAGCTGGGGAGTGTAAGAATAAATCTATGCCTTGATTGTATCTGAAGATGTAATGATATCCATATCTGGACTATATCTGAACTGTATCTGAAAGATGTACTAAATGAGCATCAGAATAAATCTGTATCTTGATTGTATCTAAACTATATCTGGAAGATGTACTGAATGAGTATCAGAATGAATCTGTATCTTGATCATATCTGACTTGTATCTAGAAGAGAAATATGGAATAACTGCCAGAATGAATCTGTATCTTTATTGTATATGCATTGTATCTAGAAGTGGATATGTAATGAGTGTCAGAATGAATCTATATTTAGACAGTATCTAAACTGTATCTAGAAATGGATCTGGAATGAGTGTCAGAATGAATCTATATTTAGAATGTATCTAAACTGTATCTAGAAATGGATTTGGAATGAGTGTCAGAATGAATATGTATCTTGATTGTATCTGCACTGTATCTAGAAGAGAATCTAGAATGAGTGTTAGAATGAATCTATATCTAGATTGTATTTGAACTGTATCTAGAAGATTATAAACTATTGGAGAAATAAACCATGTTAGGGAAATACTCTTGTTGAGGAAACACCCTTGTTAAGGAAATGATCTCTCTTGGAGAACAAAAGTCTGAAAGGGGTTTTATAACCTTGGAGGAACAAGCTCAGCTGGGGAAGAGAAACTCCATGAACTATACTGATTGGAACTCCGTAGGTTGGTGATATTTCTGGGTAGAAAATCATACTCCTTTATCAGCCAGAGTGATCTGTTGTGGCAATTGCAAGGAATGTATGAACTTGTGAAGATTTCTCTATAGGGATAATCTCATTGAAGTGGCTCTGTGGGGATTTGTGGAGACTTAAACATGCCTCTACTTCTAGAGCCCTTGGTGAATTATGATCAGGGAGATAATTCTTATACTAATAGACAAGGGATGAGATGACGGGACATAGTCGTACACTTTAATCCCTAACTTTTCCTGGACTGTCCTTTTAGATTTTTAGTCCACCGGGATACCCTTTTTTGCCCAAGCTGCCTTTTCAGTTTTTTGACTTGCCGGGTGTACAGTTTTATTTATATATCCCTAATTTTTGCCCGAACTCTTTTGGTTCTCCGGGATGCCCTTATTTTTCCTAGGCCAGTCAACCTTGCGGGTCTTTTTTCTCCATGCGTAGTATTTTCCTACTATGTCCGTGTTCATGGGTGCAGAGAATTGTCATTGTCTATAGTAGTAAGTGTTGCAGCAATTCCAGAAAATGTTTGCTTGATCGTACGTGGCCCGTTGCTGAAATTCATGTTCAATGCCCCAGGTGATTCAGATGGAGATCTGTCCCTGGCTATTCAGCACTTTATTCAGCACTTTTGAGAGATTCTTTGAATCTTAACTTGACTTCCACAGATGAGTTGGGCAATAATATATCATGCCCCTTGATTATGGAAGTTTTGTTATTGGAAGTGTCTTTCCATCTGATGTGATTATGTTCATTGAGAGAATTTACGTTCATTGAATATTCGTCATGCGAATGTCTCTGTTGTGAACAATTAGTCATATGCAAACAATGGCATTTAAAATAGCAAAGCTTATGCCTGTCTTGAAGTTTTAAAAATTAATTTTTAGTAAACAAATAGAATTTTGTAAGGATATGAATTCAACTCAAGATTTACAGTAAACCTTACAAGAGTCAGGATACCTTTTGTAACAGTATGCTTTCGAACTAAGCCATGCTTCAGCTAGGACTTTTAAGGGTTGTAACGTGTCCTGGTTCACCATTTAAGAAACAAAGGATAAAGGCTCAAACTTTATTTGTACCCAACCCATTCTTCGTGATATTCTTCAGTCCTATACTCAGTTAATTGTGCATTTAGATCCCAAATGAGTCTGGAATCTTTGCCCTGATATTCCGGTGATGGTTCGGATACCGAAAGTTTATTTAAGAAGGCAGACTTTTTTTAGAACATTTTTTCTTTTTTTGAGGATTTGCAGCGACCTCTTTTTATTTTATTTTATTATCCCTACCTTTTGTTGGAACTGTTTCTTTTGTGATTACAGTCAGCGGGATACCTAGTTTTTTCTTAAGTCTCCTTCATGGGTTTTAACTTGACGGGCTTTTCTTTTGAAAAATGATGACTGCCTGTTTTAGTGATTACGGGGAACCATCACCGTCTTTTGATTTAGAAGAGCGTCTTCGACACTATTTTTCGTGTATGAAGGTAGAGCTTGCGACTGAATGCACATTTGAATTAACTGAAAAACTACCCTGCCCTAGGTTATGATTAAAGGTTTCAATTTGCGTGAAAAAGAAAACTCCTACTTGTTAGGCTCAAAGGGATTGACTAGGGATTATCTTCCTTATAACTCCACTGTTTAGGATTTAAAACAACGCTTGTACATCGTCAACAAGGTCTGTTCAAAAGCATAATGTATGAGATTATGGTATTGTTTTCGTCATCCTCCCTCTAAAGGCTTACAACTTTTAATAGAGAGTCGAATATCCAAAAAGGAAGTAAAAGCATAGTTTCAGTATAGTGAAAACAAATGGATTAAATCAAGACAAACATATGCAATGCATTAATGAAATAACAAAGTTTGACATAAGTGTTCAAACAATCAAAAGAAATTACAATTTGAAAATTCTAATGAACAAAAAGCCTTTCCATATGAACTTATCACTTCAGATGGTGTACCTTTGAGGGATGACAGAAGAATCCAGTCTGACCATCTTGTGTGAACTCCAGCACTCCCTCATCGATTAAGTCTTGAATCTTGTTTTTCAATGCCCAACAATCATTCGTATCATGTCCAGGACTATTATAATGGTATGCACACCTCGCGTTCGGATTGTTCTAAGGAGAGGAGGTGTTGGGATTCTGAGGAGGATCCTTCAACGTAATCAGCTCCATCCTCAACATATATTTCAATGCTTGAGCCAAGGACATGTTGATTTTGGTGAATTGCATTTTGGGTGTGTCATGCTTATGCTGGTTGCCCTGTCGTTGTTGTCGCACCGGTGCTGGATTAGAGATCTGCACTACCCTTATAGATTGGTTTACATCACTCTTATCACGACCCTTCTGGTCGTACACAGTACTTGACTCCTTCTTTCCGTTGTATGATCTCTTCTGAGTACTTGAAGATGCAGTCCCATGAATTTCACCGCTCTTGAGTTTATTTTCAATATGTTCCCGCATGAACATGTCACCCAATTCCCTGTCTGCCAAGAGAGGTTGATCACTGATTAGGCCCAAAATTCTAGCAGTTTTCCCCAGTATCTTTATTGATGAAGCTTGATGATGAGAATCCTCAACTTTTCTTGTCCCCGAGCTAAATTTTGGATAAGAGCCATCTGACTGTTCATATGGATTCTCATCCTTTCCATCTCAGCTTGCAGTTGTTCCAACTGGTCATCCTTGTTATCTTCAGGGTTTTTTTTGGCCATGTTCCCAGCGAGGAGTGATTTCAATACTTCTTTCCCCTTGGATAGATTTAGGAACATTTCCTTGAACTGAGCATCTTGAGCTTGTAGATCTCTGTCATTCTGTTTGAGAGCCATTTTCCTTGCTGAAATAAACAGCGAGAAAATGAGAAAACTGTCTTGAGAATACCTGTTATGTAATGATATGCATGCGGTGTTTTCAAAGATCTTGTGGGGGAAACACAAGTAAATGTTAGCAACTGAATCTGACTGCAGCCTCAATTGAAGAAGTTCGTATCGTTGAATGTCCTTCCATGAGAATCAAGCTCACCATGTCGTGTGGGTCATAACCTTTGACTCAAAATAGTGTACTTCGGTCTTTGACGACATTGGTTAGAGGAAAATAAATCCCCTTGCCCCTTACTAAATGTTGGCTCATGATACTTTGACAGCATTTGGTTAGAGGAAAATAAATCCTCCCGCCCCTTACTAGGCGTCTGGTTTATGATTACCTGTGTCACAGGCCCTTGAGATCCTTGAAATGGATAATGGAAATTGTATGGCATGATGTCATGATGTGTAAGCTATGCATCAAGCAAAAGTGTAAGGCGATGAAAATAAGTAAGTCTTGCAAGAAGTCCAAGTTATTGGATAATGACTACAAATAATTCCTGTACGGAATTCAAGTTATTAGATAATGAATGCAAAGAAGTCACACAAGTAGCCCTAGGTTCAGGCTTGCATGGAGTTTATAGGTAAGTACCCTCTTGAAGTTTAGTTGGCTCAACCTGTCCTAAAAGAAGTAACCGGGTTCTAAGGAATCTCAATGTCATTGATCTTTCTTCATCGAGCATTGTTTCAGCACAAGCTTCTTTATTAGCGACAGAAATATTCCAAAAGTATGATCTCAATGAGTGTAGTATCGAGTATCAACCAACTTTAGTCTTGCACCAAAGCCGCCTATCTTACTACATTCTAATGGACAAGTTGTTTAACTAAGGTTCTACGGTCAGTTAGTGCTTTATGACACCACACATCGGCCCTATATTCTCTTCGACTGGACTCAAGGAATACTGGTACCAACAAATGTGTCACACTAACGTAGCCATCGCTTCAACCATGTCAGTATTACGCTGTATAGTCCCCACGATCTATTGCTACGTACCTAATATGCCCTAGACCCTGGCATAGGATCTATATAAGAATACCCAAACAACCCTTCAAGAATAAATAAAGCAAGTCAAACAAGGAAATCACTTTAAAAAATGAACTATCTCTAAGGTAACCCAACTTTAAGTGTTCCCCAGCAGAGTCTCCAGTTCTGTAATATGGTGGGAGAACTGACTTTACTGGTTTTGCATTTTATCGCAAATGTTTTGGTTAGCAAGAGTCGCCATCGACTATTCTTTTATCCAACAAAGGAAAGGGTGAAAAGAACAGGAAAGACCTTTTTAAAGATTTTGAGTTCGGGGAGTAGGTTATGGAAAGGGAAGGTATTAGCACCCTTTCCATCTGCAGTTATCTACTGGCTTTTAGTTGCTAGCTCACTTTGAAAATGCTTTTTAGTGTAAGTGTATTTGAAAATATTTTTGAAAATACGCCATAGTACGGCGAACTTTGTAATGATTCTCATATCGTTGAGAATGCATACAAATTGTTTTTGTATTTGAAAATATTCAGAAAAAGAGAGTGTATGTGTGAGAGATTTTGTTTTGTTTTATGAGTAAGCAACTACAAGCTGTCTACCTACTCGAAAGATATTTTTTCTTTTCCTCTTTCCTTTTGAGAGTGCTATCCTACCATTAGTTAGTAGGTAGCCCTATCATTGGATGTTTTGAGGGACAGGCGCGGGTCATCGTACAGTCACGAAGGCAACTCGTAGGGCACTTTAGAAATTTTATCGTAAGGGACTAGATAATTTACCGAAAGGCAATATCGAAGGGTCATCAAGGGACTATGATCTTTATATAGAGGGACTTTGCTAAAGTGTCCCACGTTTGAGGGAGATGACTGTTGTTTTATCTGAAGCAACAAGTGAGTAATACCCTAAAGGTGTGCATGTGTGAAGTGTGTTGCGTTTCAGTTATTAGTCTTGAGGTTAGGTTGTCTAGCATTTTCTTTTAGTCTTCCCATACAAACCTATTAGCATACATCTAGCAGTTAAATATATACAAGTGCAAAAAGTAAACATGCGGAATTTAAACTACACTATTACATCGCTTCGGGGATGGGGAGTACAAACCAGAAATATGGGAAAGAAAAATGTAAAAAGTACTAGTTTAAACTATTACATCCCTTTGTATAATTACATAATCCATGAAAATAATGCGAATAAAGCAAACAAACGCGCAGAGGAGAAAAGGGAAAAGATGAAAAACCATAAACGAGTTCTAAGCATTGGAAAGATGTTTTTTTTTTGTTTTTAATTTGGAAATATAATTAAATTACGAGAATATAATTCAAATTAGTTCATTAATTAAAAAAAAGGGTGATTACATAATTAATCAAAATTAATTTAATTAATAAAAATTTAAATCTAATATTTTTGTGATTTTCTGATTTTCTGAATTTTTGTTTATTAATATAAAACTGATTTTTTTAAAATGAAAATATTAGTTATGCAAATCAAATAATAAAAAAAAGCAATGGGCCAATCATGACATTTCGTTCTGCCACGCTTGTGTTGACCTCCTCTACGTTTTTCAAACCACCATGGATGGTGGAAAACACCATCATCTCTGATGGGGGGTTTTCTTCAAAAGCTGCAAAATAAATCAAACAAAAAAGGCAAAACTCTAGATCCAGTATATTGGATCCTGTGATCTCAGTGATGCCATTAGTTTGGCCTAAAGACGCCTGTAACATGAGATCTGAATCTTTAAATGCTTTGTGCCCTAACAATGGCACGTTCTTATTTCTGCATCAAGACTCACATGTAAAACGTCAAATACATTTCAATGATGCATATGAACAGATTAATCATGTCAACAATGGTTAATGATGCATGAGATCAAAGTTTCGAATCTTCACCATACTTACCAATTGGCGTGAATGGGAGGAGAGGTTTTGGCGTGCTTTAGGCTAATGTGAGGACTGGATATGACTCCTGTAAGTCCCAGGAGTGTATTGATGGCCTTGGTTTGGATTGATAGCGCCTGAAAGTAAAGTTACAAATTTTGCAATTTTTCTTTGAATTTTGAGAATTTTGAGAGGGCTCTTGTATGTAAGTATTTTCGTCCCTTTTGAGTTGTTATGCTTGCCTTTATATAGAAGGATGAAGTGAGCTGACAAATATGGCAAGAATCAAAGCCATGATGCCATGATAAAAAAATAACCAAACAACTTTAAAACTTTCCAAACATGAGATTTTTCTTTCCATCTTGGTCTTGCACAAGTTTGACAAGGTTGTAATGAGTTGTCATGAGTTTTCTTGGTCCTTTGGATGATTGAAACAAAAATCCCAAGCCTTTATACCATTGTTTCATATTTTATTTGATTTTATTTGCATTTAAATGAATAAAAATTCAAATAAAAGAAATAAAAATCATAAAAAGTATTTGAATGGATTTAGAGGTCCTCTAACACCTTATGAACATGTTTGAACATCAAAAGTTAGGCCCACTAGTTCAAAACTTCAAGTTTGCTCACTTTGCATTTCATGAATTCCCTCAAAATTCCCCAACTTGTGCAACTTATAACTTGCAATATTTTCATATTTTGAAGATGATCTATGACTTTTTAGAAAGCTCAATATGTACTCTACAATATCTATGTTGATTATTTTTTATTTTGAAGACATTATCTTGATGTAAGTTGCCTTGACAAAAAGGTTCTTTTGTTGACTTTTGAAAATGATCAATAATGTTTTAGCTCATATCTTTCAAATGAAGCATTTTTGGACTTGAGCATAAAAACAAAGATGTAGGGAATTGAATTTTATTCAAAATAAGCTTTGGTTAGGGAAAAGTTGATGAATTATGTGAAAGTTATGCCTGGTCAAAGTTCAATTGACTTCTCCTAACAAAACCTTAATTTGACAATTCTTGACTTCTGATGATTCGAGAGCTTTCCTTGGGGAATCATGATCAACCCTTGATCAATTTATGAATATCAATTCAAAATGTTTATGTTTACCAAAAATCTTGAAGTTTGACTGTATGTTTACCATAGTTGACTTTTTGACCAATACAATTAATTTTCAATCATCTGAGCTATTGACTGAGCAAACTTTTGATGTAGGGCTTGAAACTTGATATAGACCTTGTTGAGAACCTATGAAGGACCATGGTAGTAACTTGAGACCTTTGGAAACCAAATTTCCTTGTGAAACTCCAAACCTAGTTATAGGCCTTTTGCTTAGGAGGAGCATCTTGACTAGTCAACCCTTGAGTGTCTTGAGTATTTGAGAAGTCTTGAAAGAATGTCTTAAAGAAAATGGGAGGGTAAATTTTAGGGTACAACAGAATGGTTACTCGATCAGTGGATGGAATTGGCTTGATGGGAACATTTTAGTTGTTCCTCGATGTAATACGATGGGAGAACTGACTTTACTAGTTTTTGTGTTTTATCGCAATTGTTGCGGTTAGCAAGAGTCACCACCGACTTTTCTTTTATCCAACAAAGGAAATGGTGAAAATAATAGGAAATACCTTTTTGAAGATTTTGAGTTCGGGGGGTAGGTTATGGAAAGGAAAGGTGTTATCACCGTTTCCATCTGTAGTTATCTACAGGCTCTTAGTTGCTAGCTTATTTTGGAAATGCTTTGTGTTGTGTGTTTGAAAATATTTTTGAAAAGACGCCTTAGTGAGACTAACTTTGTAATGTTTCTCGTTTCGGAGAGAACGTATAAAAAGTGTTTTTTGTCTTTGAAAATATTTAGAAAAGAGTTTGTGTATGTGTGAAAAAAAAAATTTATTTGTTTTTATGAGCAAGCAACAATGAGCTATCTACCTACTCGAAAGATATTGTTCTTTTCCTCTTTCCTTTAGATAGTGCTATCCTACTATTAGCCAGTAGGTGGCCCTATCATTGGATGTTTTTAGTGATAGGCGAGGGTCATCGTACAGTCACGAAAGCAACTCGTAAGATACTTTAGCAATTTCCATAAGGTTTTAAGATCATTTAACGAGGCAACGTCGAAAGGGTCATCGAGGGACTTATGATCTTTAAACCAAAGGGTCACCGCTAAAATCTCTTAAGTTCGAGAGATATGAATGTTTTATTCCTAAGCCAACAAGTGGAGGTACCTTAGAGGTGTGCATGTGCGAGTGTTTTTGTGTTTCAGTTAAGTTTATGTTGCGTGTTAGGTTTGTTAGAGTTTGCTTTTAGTCTTATCATACAAGCCTATTAGCATTCATCTAACAGTTAATTAAATAAGTATAGAAATAAAGTGCGGGATATTTGAATCTACACTATTACAAGGCTTCGGGATGGGGGAATTACAAACCAAAATAGGGAAAAGAAATGTAAATGGTCCTAGTTAAACTATTACAATCCATAGATAATTACATAATATTTATGAAAAATAATGCGAATAAATAAATGAACGCACAGAGGAGAAAGAAACAAAAATGAAAGATGAAGAAAAACGCTAAGAAAAATTTCTAAGTGATAAAAGAAATATTTTTGTTGTTTTTTACTTAGAAAAGATAATTAAATTATATTAAGAAATTTAAGTCTAATTAGTTAATTAAAAAAAGGTGATTAAAATGATTAAGTAAAAATTAATCTAATTAAAAACTAATTCTAATTATTTTTTGGTTTTTTGATTTCATGATATTTTATAATTTTAATTAAAAAAAAAAGAAATGAATTAAATGAAAGAAACAAAATATAAAAAAACGAAATGGGCCTTGTTGCAAAGAGTAAATAGGGGGTGTGAGAACTTGAAATGTCTCAAGCCCAATGTCCTAGATCCAGGCGTGGCAACAGGAAATGGAGGAGTGTGAGTTTGAAATCTCCAAGCCCATCAATGAGAAGGCCCAAATGCCCAATAACCTGTAAAAAAAAATGTTGAAACTCCAAAATGACTGTGATCGGTGGGAATGAGAACTGACTTTTTTTTAATGCTGGTTCGCGTTTGCGTTTGTTTTCGCAAAGTGTCGCGGTAAGCAAGAGTCGCCACCGTCTTTTATTTTATCCAACAAGGAAAGGACAAAAGCACAGAAAAATTCCTTTTCGAGATGTTTCTCGGGTTCGGGAGGTAGATTATAGAAAGGGAAGGTGTTAGCACCCTTTCTATCCGTGGTTATCCACGGGCTCTTAGGTACTTGCTCACTATGTTTTCAAAAGTTTGCTTTTCTTTGTGTTTGTGGGTTTTGAAAAGAGTTTTGTTTTTTGAAGAAAGTGTAAGTGCGAAAAGTTTTGTTTTGTTTTTTTAAAGGAGCAAGTACTTAAGAACCTCTACCTACTCAAAAAGGAATTAAATTGTGCTAATATCCTTTAGACAATGCTATCCCACTATTGAGGAGTAGGTAGCACCGTTGTTGGAGTTTTTCGGGTCAATTCGATTTTAGGGACGTGTGGTCACTAAAGCAACGTTAGGACGCTTTAGTGGTAATCCTAATATCTTAGATCATTTTTATCGAGGCAACCGTTTCGAGGCAACTTATGATCTTGGGACAACATGACGACCTCTAAAACATCTTATACTTAATGACCACATTTGAGGCAACCAAGTGAGGTGTACCCTAGGAGTGGCATGTGCAAGTGTGCCAATTTTCAGTTTATATCATCTTTGTATTTTTAGGTGTTCTACCATTTGCTTTTAGATCTTGTCATACAATCCGAGTTAGCATACATCTAAGCAGTTAATATATATACAGGAATTTAAAATGCGGAAATTGTAAATCCTACGCTATTACAAGGCTTCGGGGAGGGGGATTATTTACATGTCCAAAATTGGGGGAATAATAAGCAGTTACAATAAAATAAACGCGCGTGAATCTTAAAAATCCTAAGCATATGATCTTTTTATTGTTTTATTTTATTTTTTGGGAAAATGCTAAATGTTCAATTAAGTCAAATTTAATTAATTAAAAAAAATGATTAAAATTAACTCTAAAACATACCTAATATTTTTTGCATTTTTGTGTTTATTAAAAGGATTGAATACAAATAACTCCTAAGTCTACTGATTTTAAAAATTGAAGAAAATAAGTTAAAACAATTAACAAAATTAAATCCTAATTCTAAGTTATTTATTTTTATGATTTTTATGTTGATTAAAAAAAACAAACTAAAAGAAATAAACAAAAAACAAAGTAAACAAAGTACAAATGGGCCAGGCAACAAATCAAGAAAAAATATAGTTCTGGAGGCCTGGGTCGAAAGAGGTGCAGGCTGTCTTTCGACCCAGTGAAGAAGCTGGATCGAAGGTGCGTGAGGGGGTGCACTCTGAGGGTATTCGATCTGGACATGTCATCCTTCGAACTGGAAGTCCTGGGTCCAGTTCGAAGTTAAACTGCTGAGCTTCGAAACTCTGATCAGGAATCTGACGATGTAGTTCCTGCAAAACGAAACACATGTTAAAGGACCAGGGGGGATTTTACCCCTGGTTCGAATCCCCCCCTTATTCGCACCTGCTGAATCTGGGTCTGGGTTTGTTTTATCCTGGGATTCGAAGGAGAGACTCAGATTGTGCCCAAGCAATGGCACAATCTCATCTCTGCGCTGTAACTTATATGTAGCACATTAAATCATTCACAAACAACAGTAATAATATGAATATGCAATCAAAATGAATTTAAGAATGAGTTTGAGATTAGATCCTTTTTTACCAAACAGAGGTGCTTCGATCTGTAGTTCTGAGGGTGCTAGTGTTCGCTGGGTGGCAGCTTTGGCTTGTGCAAGGATTGGGTATGGCTTCCTGGAAGTGCTGATGACTTTTGGCAGCGTATCTCCAAGTTCTCTATTTTTCTGTATATTTTCGTGTGTCCTTTTGCAACATTTGTGATTTCTTTATATAGAGGGGGTGGAGGGGACAGGAAGACAAAGGTTTAAATGACCTTGATTATGTGTTTAACAGCCATGAATGAGAGTTTGTAACGTTAATTATGTGTTTGAAAGCCATGAATGAGAGTTTGTAACGTTGGCTAAACACATGGGATCCTGTCCCTTTTTGAATTTTGAATGACATGTAACTGTCCTTCGAATGCTCCCTTTAGAATGGGCTGATGACCTCCTTTGAATGCTCCCTTTCGAATGGGCTGATGACCTCCTTCAAATGCTCCCTTTCGAATGGGCTGATGGCCTCCTTCGAATGCTTTCCAAAGCTTCTTCGAATGGACCCTTTGAATGCTTCTTCGAATGGACCTTTTTTGGAATTCCAATCGAAGGGCACTGTTATAATGCCAATCGAAGTACTTGTCCATAATGCCAATCGAAAGGCTCCTTCAGAATGCCAATCGAAGGGTCTTTTAGAATGCCAATCGAAAGCCTTGACATAATGCCAATCGAAATGCTTGTCCATAATGCCAATCGAAGAGCTTGACAAAATGCCAATCGAAAGGCTCCTTCAGAACACCAATCGAAGGGTCTTTCATAATGCCAATTGAAATGTGCTTAAAGCACCACTCAAAAATTTTCCTTTTCCTTAGGCAAGAGTTTGTGATCAACCATGCAGGGGGAAGACTTTGGGAAACATGAGAGGGAAAATTTTGGGGTACAATAGTTGCCCCTGTTCAATCTTCTTAAACCTGAGGATGTAGATTGGCTTGCGTGCCTTTCGTGATCCGAAGGTGGAAGATGATTGAACACTAAAGTGCCCAGAAATTTGCACTCGCATGGTGTAGTATCAACATTGTGATGTCAGAAATGGGCTTACAGATTCCATTTGGAGATTATTGGTAGGAGGATGGGCTTATAGATGCCATCTGCAGGAGTGTCGATCGCATAAGAGATTCCTTAGCGAGAACTTGCATACCTGTTGTTGTAGAAGATTCCACTGGGGAAGTCTAACTTCATTGAGATTTAAGAACCTGCCTGTACTTCAACTGAGAGAATGCTTCAGCTGAGTTTTAGGAATCTATCCATAATTCAATTGGGGGGGAAACATCTTCATCAAGATCTAGGAACTGTATCGTGCTCAATGGAGTAAACCGCTGAGGTTATAGAACTTGTCCACGCTATGATGGAGGAAAACATCAAGATCCAGGAACTGACTCGTGCTCAATGGAGTATACCATTGAGGTTATAGTACTTGTCCACACTATGACGTAGGGAGACATCTTCATCAAGATCTAGGAACTGTCTCGTGCTCAATGGAGTAAATCGCTGAGGTTATAGAACTTGTCCACACTATGACAGAGGAAAACATCAAGATCCAGGAACTGACTTGTGCTCAATGGAGTATACCGTTGAGGTTATAGTACTTGTCCACACTATGACGTAGGGAAACATCTTCATCAAGATCTAGGAACTGACTCGTGCTCAATGGAGTATACCGTTGAGGTTATAGTACTTGTCCACACTATGACGGAGGAAACTGTCAAGATTGAGAACCTTATCTGAAATTCAACCGATGATAATTCAATTGAGATTTAAGAACTGGTCAGGTCTTCGACTAGGCTGAGAACTTTAACTGTATCTTTCCTGAAAGGTAAAGTTCAGTCATATGTAATGCATGATATAGATCAGGCAATGATGTTCTCAAAATAAATGAGATTGTATTCGTATGATGCGTATATGGATGTATCATGATGTATGGGAATGCGATGTTTTAGCTGGGGAACATAAATCCCGGAGCTGCTGGCGAATAGAGTTGAGTTCTTCGTTTCCGCTGGGGATGATGAACAAAGATGATTGTGAGAATAAACCTGTTAGGAGAAAAGAACTCCGTTGGGGGATAAACATGATGAGGGGAAATACTCTGTGGGAAAGAGATGTTCTGCTGATGATTTTAATGATAACTCCGCTGGGGATTCCGTTGATAAGCTCTGTTGGGGATTTTGATGATGACCTCCGCTGGGGATTGATTACCGTTGCTGGTGATATTGAACCTGTTGAGGATAGAAGTCCTGCTTGGGGAAAGGAAGAACTTCACTGGGGAAAATCTTTTCGTTGCAACTTACTGAGGATAACCCAGTTAGACTCTTGTGAGGATAATCTTCTGAATTTGGCTGAGGAGATGCATTTGTATTCTGCAGGGGACAAGCTTTCAGAATCTACTGGGTAAGATGACTCAACTCCGCTGGGGAAGCTTTTTTAGACTGCGCTAGGGAAATGGCTCTACCGGGGGTATCTTGTATTCCTCCAGGAAACATTCTTATACTCTGTTGAGGAATATTAAGACTGCCGGGGATGCTCTTACGCTTGCTGGAGAATGTCTTTATACTCCGTTGGAATATTAAGACCTTCTGGGGATACCCGACCTTTTCAGGGCTGATGGTAGACCAAATCTGCTTGGGGAGAGTATTGCCGACTCGTCCGTAGTTGCAAGTTTTAGCTGAGAGAGCTATCATTACTGTCTTAATCTGCGGGGAGTGAAGGTATCTTAGCCATATTCTTCAGCTGAATATATACCTTGGTACCTGGTGGACAGAGCAACTAGACCGCTCAGATAATTCTTATTGCCCCTACTTCTGATATCACCCGTAATTTGTCTTTTGTTTCGCATGTAAATATTTTATGAGCAGCAATTAATGTCAAATGCATATATCAAAAATGAACATTGGACGTTCTTTGCAAAACAAAACAGATAAAGGAAAAACAATTTGAAATTTGTTTGAAAATGAATTTGTATTGACTTTGAAGTTTGGCCTGTAAATAGGCATTTTGTACAAGAGGCTGACATCCTAGTAAGAGAACGCTGCCGAACAAATAGAATTTATACAATTTGTGAAAACAAAACAGCTACGTGAATAATCCCACTGGGTTCCAGCTCTGCTATTGCCTTTATATCTTCAAGTGTCTCATCACTTTGCTACTTAGTTGAAGATGAGTCTGATTGACCGGTGTCGTCCGAGCCTGATAGTTGATACTGAAGTCCGGATGCGAGGTGATCCAATGAGACATAGTCTTACGCTTTAATCCCTAACTTTTGCCTGGACCACCCTTTCGGGTTTTCAGTCCACCGGGATACCCATTTTTGCCCAAGCCGCCTTTTCAGGTTTTCGACTTGCCGGGTGTACAGATTTTTTTTATTTTCATCCCTTATTTTTGCCCGAACCCTTTTGGTTCGCCGGGAAGCCCTTATTTTTGCCTAGGCCAGTCAACCTAACGGGTCTTTGATTATGCGTAGTATCTTTTTACTATGTCTGCATTGACGGGGTGAGGAAGGTCGTCACCATCCATGGTGGTCAGAATCATCGCTCCTCCTGAGAAGATGTTTTTAACCACAAACGGCCCTTCGTAAGTAGGGGTCCATTTTCCCCTGGGATCACCTTGAGGTAGAATAATGTGCTTGATTACCAGGTCCCCAACTTGATATTCTTGTCGTCTGACTTTCTTGTTAAATGCCTTGATCATTCGTTTTTGGTACATCTGACCATGATAAATAGCAGTAAGTCTCTTTTCGTCGATTAGATTCAGTTGATCAAGTCGGGTCTGGATCCAGTCGTCTTCGCTCAAACCTGCATCCTTCATGATCCGAAGAGAGGGTATCTGAACTTCAATGGGCAAGACTGCCTCCATGCCATAAACCAAGGAATAGGGTGTTGCCCCTGTTGACGTCCGTGCTAAGGTACAGTACCCATGAAGAGCAAATGGTAACATCTCGTGCCAGTCTTTGTATGTCACTGTCATCTTCTGCACAATCTTCTTAATGTTCTTATTAGCCGCTTCTATAACCCCATTCATCTTCGGTCGGTAGGCAGAAGAGTTGTGGTGTTGTATCTTAAATTGCTTGCAGAGCTCAATGATCATTTTGTTATTAAGATTGGTACCATTGTCCGTAATGATCCTTTCTGGTATGCCGTATCGACATATCAGGTTGTGTCGAATGAATCGTGCCACGACGTTCTTGGTTACGGTAGCAAAGGAAGCTTCTTCAACCCACTTCGTAAAGTAATCAATCGCTACCAGGATGAAACGATGCCCGTTGGATGTCGTAGGTCTGATCTCGCCGATCATATCAATGCCCCACATTGCAAAAGGCCAAGGTGCTGTCAAGACATTTAGAGGAACTGGAGGTATGTGCACTTTATCAGCATAAACCTGGCACTTGTGACATGTCCGAGAATGCTGATGACAGTCAGCTTCCATTGTGGACCAGTAGTATCCTGCTCGAAGGATTTTCTTTGCCATGGTATGTCCACTGGAATGAGTTCCGAAAGTACCTTCGTGCAGCTCTTCCATGATCCTTTCTGCTTCAATCTTATCCACACAATGCAGTAAGGTTGAATCATGATTACGTTTATAAAGAATCCCATTGCTGATGAAGAACTTTGCCGTGAACCTTCTTAGAAACTTCTTGTCATTAACAGATGCACCCTCGGGGTATTCTTGAGCTTCAAGGTACCTCTTCACTTCATGATACCAAGGTTTTTCTGTTACCTCTTCAGTCTCAAGATCACAGCAATGTGCAGGTTCATCCAATTTCCAAATAATGATCCGGGGAGCCTCGTTGTCCCACTTGACTTTGAACATAGAAGACATCGTAGCTAACGCGTCCGCCAACTGATTCTCCTCTCTTGGGAAGTGTTCAAAGGTTATCTCCTCGAAATGGGGAAGCAACGTCAATACATACTCCTTGTAGGGAATAAGATTTGGGTGTTTCGTATCCCACTCTCCTTTGATCTGACTGATCACGAGAGCAGAATCTCCAAAGACACTCAGAAACTTAATCCTTAGGTCAATTGCAGCTCGCAGACCCATAATGCATGCTTCATACTCCGCCATGTTGTTGGTGCAGTTGAAACACAGTCGGGCTGTAAACGGAGTATGAGAGCCTTTAGGAGATGTGATTATAGCTCCAATGCCATTACCTAAAGCGTTTGAAGCTCCATCAAAGTGCATAGACCATCGGGATCCTTCCTCAGGTCCTTCATCCGGTCCAGGTGGTTCACAATCAGTTATCAACATGATATTCTCGTCTGGAAATTCAAAGTTCATAGACTGGTAATCATCCACTGCCTGGTGTGCCAAATGGTCTGCCAATACACTTCCCTTGATTGCTTTTTGAGTCGTGTACTGGTGTTGTACCCTAAATTTTGCCCCTAACTTTTTCAGTCGCATTTTCATACCATATTTTATCATTCAGTCATAATCATTAATAAATAGATTCATTCATCACATTTGCATCCTATCTTTAAGTTTGCTCTTGTGTTTTTGACTAACTTCTAATCAAAATGCAAAAAAATATTTGTCTTTGTCTTTTCGTATTTGTCTTTTGTAGGTACCGAGTCGAAGCATATGGCAAATAAGGTTTTCTGGTATTATTTCCCTAAAATCTCTATTTGCAAAGAAAAAGAATTAAAATTTTTCATTTTTTTTTCACTGTACAATCGATTGCTCCTAGAGTGCAATCGATTGCACAAAGTGAATTTTGTGTAATTTTTGGAAAAATACACTGTGCAAATCGATTTGCACTATAGTGCAATCGATTTGCATAGAGTGAAAATAAATAAAAAATCAGCATTTTAAAATTGTCAAATTTTTGGCTCCAATTTTCCTTCATTTTTGAAAGATGTATAATTAATTCAAATTTTAGTGCCAATTTTTCATTTTTAAGAAGAATTATCATTAATTCAAATTTTGGCTCTAATATTTGAAAGAATTATCATTAATTCAAATTTTGGCTCCAAGAATCAATTACCAAATTACCACTAATCCCAATCCTAAACTCTATAAATAGAGCCCTCATCTCATTCAAATTTCAAGCTTTTGATAGCCAAATCCACCTTGCTAAAAATATCTCAATTCTCTCCATCTACCAAATTCACTCAAAGCTCCATTTTCAAAAAGTTAGTAAGCTTTGCATTGAAGCTTACTAAGATTTGAGCTAAACCTTCATCCAAACACTTTTTATCCATCAATTCTCTATATCCAAGCTTGGTCAATTGATTCTTGTGGTTGAATTGAAGCAAATTCTTGAAGTTGTTTTGATAATTCTCTATATCTACCTTTGGTAAGTTTGGATAATTCATCTTTCACAATGTGATCTCTTGGTGATCTTTGGGATTGATTCTTTGAGCATTATTTTGCGATTCCAATGGTGTTATTTTCTCATAATTTGATGGAATTTTCGTGCTCAAGTGGATCCATGATCATAAGGTGTTTGATGGAAAGTTTGAACAAGCAATTGCCCTTTTAAAATGCTGTTTTTGGCTGCTGTTCTGTGTGCAATCGATTTGCACTATGTGTAAATCGATTTACACAACACGATTTTGCACAATTTTTTTGAAAATTATACTGTGTAAATCGATTTACATAGTAGTGTAAATCGATTTACACCAGAATAAAATGTGTTTTTTGCCTTGTTTTGGGGCAGCTTTGATCCAAAATGCTTTTTCTACTCATTCCTTGTGATTGTTGGTTTGGATTGCAATTTTAAATGTCCAATTTGTCTTTAAACTCAATGGACTTTGTGATGTAGATGAAGTTGGATAAATGTTCATTAATTCAAATCTACCTAAGAGTGAATTATTTAATTCATTTTTGGTGCTTTGGATTAATGATATGTTTAGTGCTTTAATCCATCTAGAGGAGTGGTTGAATTTAAAGATGAAAGAATTTTGAAATGGTGATCCAAATTAGCTTATCATTTCCCTCCCTCTTCATCTTACCCCTTTATTTTTTAATTGTGCTACATGTTAAGGGATGGTGATCTCTATATCATTTATCCAAACATGAAGTACATAGATTGCTATTGACTGGCCTCAAAATAGGTGCGACTTCTACATAAGTCCACTTACGATTGCTTAACATAGCGCTAAATTTTGTCCCGATTCGAATAAATGATCATTCATGGCCCAAACTTATGATTGCAAGCCCAAGTATGTTAATTTGATCTCTTTGATCCAATAACCTTGAGATTCATTGTGTAGAGGCTTTGGTTCTACCAATCCTCTGATGGATCTACAACACCTTTGGTCAACGCGGATCACTTAGACATCGTTGATCATTACATGTTGCCTTGTGAGAATTCCAAAATGGATGATATACTTGACAAAAAGCAAATGCAACTTGTTGTATAGAGGCTTTGGTTCTACCAATCCCCTAATGAGTTCCAAATGCAAGTTTCAAGATGGTCATCCAACTAACCACTAATTACTAACAATTAACTTTACTTTACGCTTTTATTTTTATGCTTTATGTACCATTTACTTTTAGCATTTTACATTTCATGCTATTTTCATCTTTGCTCACTTGAGAATTTACTTTTATGTCATTTTTATTTTGCTCACTTGAGCTTTTCTTTTCCTTTTAAAGACACTTAATAATCAACATGAACCATAAAAATCTTTAATGATACTTGGACTACATGGTTACTATCCTTTGCATTATGGAGTGATGGACTTCTTGGACTTAGGATTAGAGACTTTGGCCTATCTTGGAGACTTTGTGACTTTATTTGATATTTTGTCTGGAGTTCTTGAGGTTTACCTCAAGACATTGGGTTGTTTGTTTGTTTTGTGTGCAGGTTATTATGATTACATACTTTGTTTGTAATATGGAATTCACCCGTATACAGCCGTTACTCTGCCCAATTTTTGCGAAGACTTAAAACACTTAAAGTTTGGTTCTCTCAAGGGGTCTAGTATCCTTGCTTGCTTGGTTTCAATCCAAAGAATGGGAATTCTACATTGGCTTATAATGTCAAGTATCGGCTTCATGTTGGTTAGACGGTTCTTATCCCTAGCTTTTACCTTATGCTTTAGGATAGTCCCTTCATCTCCTCCCATCTTCTTTAATTTTCAAAACCTTCTCATCTTCTTTCAAAATCTTCTTTGTTTTTTTAACATCAAACTGCTTTCATAATAAACCTCGACCTTGTCGAGTGCCTTTTCTTTTAAAACTTCTTTTCTTTAAACAAATTTCAATTCACTTAATCATACTTTGACATCTTTCAAACTTAACAAAACAATTCAACACATTCAAACTCTTTTGTGCGCTCGAGCACACTTTACATTCAAAATTTTTTTTTCAAGATGAGACATGATTCATTGATAGTCGAGCAACATTCTCCTATCCCATGGTTATAAAGGTGTCTACTTTTCCACTTGAGTACTAGAGGCGTTCTCAAACCCTCACTCTTGTTGACGCATGGTCCATCTTTCTTACACCTTGTGGGCGTTAGTCGAGATTTCTCTCCTAACAATGACGACTTGTCTCTTTGTTTAAAAACAATCAACAAACAAGTCTTTTCTAGATGAACTACGTGTACCCTGATCCCCTATTGCACGAAAGGTGGTACGTAGGCACTAAAGGTTCGCAACCGCGGCGGGTGCAAAAATCATAAAAATATTTCTTTTCTCACCTCCACCATCCATTTTATATACAACACATTTTTATAGCCAAAATATACAGATTTTTACAAAGAGGTTCTTGCGGAGTACCGTGGATGTTTAGGGTGCTAATACCTTCCCTTTGCATAACCAACCCCCTTAGCTTGAATCTTTCCCCCTCTTTTGGGTTATTCTCTCTTTTCCCATTCCTTTGGAAACAATAAAGCGCAGTAGCGATTTTTATTTTGATTTGTATAAAGTCTAGTCAATCCAATGGCTTAGTCTTGCACATTTCTACCGCTACAACTGGATGTCATATTCAGTCAAGATCATCTGCCATCTTGCTATTCTTCCGGACAAGGCAGGCTTTTCGAAGATATACTTGATTGGATCCATCTTTGAAATCAACAGAGTAGTATGAGTCAACATATACTATCTCAGCCGGCGAGCAGCCCATGCCAAAGCGCAGCAAGTTTTCTCGAGCAGTGAGTATCGGGTCTCACAGTCGGTAAACTTTTTGCTAAGGTAATAAATGGAATGCTCTTTTCGGCCAGACTCGTCATGCTGCCCCATCACACACCCCATTGAGTTGTCAAGTACTGTCAAGTATAAGATTAGTGGTCTCCCTTCAACTGGGGGCATAAGAATAGGTGGCTCATGGAGGTACTCTTTGATTCTTTCGAAAGCAGCCTGACATTCATCGTTCCAACATACCACTTGATCTTTCTTCAGCAGTTTGAAGATTGGCTCACAAGTAGCAGTTAGGTGCGAGATGAATCGGGCAATGTAGTTCAGTCGTCCTAGAAAGCCTCTGACCTCTTTCTCTATCTTGGGAGATGGCATCTCTTGTATAGCTTTCACCTTGGCAGGGTCTTCTTGAATACCTTTGTTGCTTACGACGAAACCCAGCAGTTTACCAGACCGTACCCCTAAGGTGCATTTGTTTGGGTTCAATCTCAGCTTATATAACTTCAACCTGTCAAACAACTTCTGTAGATGGTCAAGGTGTTCCTCCTTAGTTTGGGACCTCGCAATCATATCGTCGACGTATACTTCAATCTCATGATGGATCATGTCATGAAATAAAGCAACCATGGCACGCTGATATGGTGCCCCAGCATTCTTCAACCCAAAAGGCATGACCTTGTAACAAAAGGTACCCCACTGGGTAATGAAAGTGGTCTTTTCCATGTCTTCAGGAGCCATCTTGATTTGATTATAACTGGAGAAACCATCCATAAAGGAGAATACCTTGTGCTGAGTAGTATTGTCAACCAGAACGTCAATGTGAGGTAGAGGGAAGTCATCCTTAGGGCTTGCCCTGTTCAAATCCCTGTAGTCAACACACATTCGGACCTTACCATCCTTCTTCGGTACCGGAACCACATTGGAAACCCACTGAGGGTAAGAAGTTACTGCTAGAAAACCGGCGTCAAATTGTTTCATAACTTCGGCCTTGATCTTCTCGGACATCTCTGGACGCATACGGCGAACCTTCTATTTTACTGGAGGACAGTCTTCCTTCGTAGGCAGGCGATGAACCACAATGTCGGTATCCAACCCAGGCATATCTTCGTAAGACCAGGCAAAGATTTCCACGTAGTCATGCAGCATCTAAATCAACCGCCGTTTCACGCTAAGCTCCAGATTTGCACCGATCTTGACTTCCTTTTTGTTTGTCTCAGTACCCAGATTCACTGTTTCTACTAGCTCTTCATGTGGCTTAATGGCCCTCTCTTCCTGGAGTAGTAGTCTTGCAAGCTCACCAGGCACTTCGCAATCATCTTCACCTTCGTATTCGGCTAAGTTGATCGGATTTTCGAAGTCATAACTGGCAGTAGCAGAGTCGTTACCAGTGAGATCCAGAGTGGATTGGGACCTGTATATGTGAGTGTGTGTAAAATAGTTGTTTTGCAATATGTAATAAAGAAAGACAAGGAGCACAAAATTTGAAATGCGAAAACGTCCAATGCTTTCATTAATGATATATGAAAATGACATACAAAATCCCTCACAAATGAAGCCACAGTGCCCCGGGTAAGAGACCGGGCCATAAAGTTTCAAAACATTGTCTGTTACAAATTCGAAACAAAAAGCTCATTACTGAGTAATAAAAGTAATAGGGATGAAATCCTTTGCTGTCCAGTTGTTTGGCCCACCGTTGGTTGTAGGATAGATCCAGCTGTCGAATTCAGACTCCTCCATGTCATCTTCGATGGCATTTACTCCCGAGTTACTGATGAACACAGGAGGTCTTCCAATCCTTGCACTTCGAACAACCCTCTGAGCTTCTGCAGTGAAACCCAAACCGAACTTGTTAGTCTTCTGAGTGAAATCAGGAAGTCGGCCCCAATTTGCATACTCACCCTTCTCAATAACAGCTCGGGCATCCTTTAAGGAAGCCATCTTCATGGGAGAATCTTCCATCACAGTCTCAGCTGACGCCAGTGTCTGAGGAACCTCTTCAAAGTGCTGAAATGGGGTCTCAATGAACTCCCCATCCATCTCTACGTACCGGAACGAGTTGAGGTGGCTGACCATGTACTCCTCCTCCCCTTGAACTGTCACAATCTTGCCTTTAACCGGGTACTTCAACTTCTGGTGGAGCGTTGAGGTTACGGCTCCAGCTTTGTGGATCCATGGACGACCCAGCAAACAAGAATAGGACGGCCGAATGTCCATCACGTAGAATGTAGAATTGAAGACCTGAGAACCAACTTTGATTGGGATATCAACCTCACCATGCACCATCCTCTTAGACCCATCAAAGGCCCGGACAACAATGTTACTCGGCTTTAGCTCCAAACCTTCGCAACCCAGCTTGTCTAGAGCTTTCTTGGGCAAGACGTTCAACGAGGAACCAGTGTAAACCAACACATGTGCAAGAGTAGTGCCCCTGCATTCAATGGAGACATGCAAGGCATCATTATGGTTCTTCCCTTTAGCAGTTAGATCAGCGTCGGAGAAACCCAAACCATTATCAGCAGTTAAATTGGCCACACAATCGGTAAATTGATCAGCTGACGTCTCTTGTGGCACGTGGGCCGTCTTCAGGAAGGTAATCAGAGCCTTGGCATGGGCCTCTGAACACAACAACAGTGATAACATAGAAATCTTGGATGGGGTTTGCCCCAGTTGCTCAACTACATTAAAATCACTCTTCTTAATAATCTTCAGAATCTCTTCCATCTCCTGTTTGGAAGCTTCAACAGCAATTGTCTTTGGCGCCTCTGTCTGGGCAGGCATATCAGTGGTGATCCCTTTGCCCCGAGCGTTAGAAGACTCGGCGACAGGGGGAGGAACAGGGACTTGATCAGGAAGGGCAGCAGGTATACTTGCAGGCTTAATGACAACAGGTCTTCGGACAGCTGGTGGAGCAATATCAGGTGAGAAAAGTCTACCGCTGCGGGTGACTTTAGTAGGCCCAGTAATGTTGCTGATGCCGGTATCAGCACCGAACTCTTGCTTAACTCCAAGAACATAAACATCTTCCCCATAGTGCCAAGGGACAGCTTTGTCAGATGTATAGGGGATGGGCCCCGGAACGGTGATGATTATATGTGCGATCTTCGGAACAGATGTAATTCTAACAAGCGTCCTCGAGGGAGCCTTGGAAGAATTGTCGAAAATGGTAATGATGTCAACTTCTTCAGAATGAATGGGTGGAACAGCAGTCTTCTCAAAAAGAATCTATTTACTATCCATCAGGTTTTGGATACCTGACTTCAAAGATGGGCAACCGGTAGGTGAAACAGAACACAAAATGCAACCTTCACCATAACCCGGAAATAAACCGGCTAGCAACAGGTTCCTCTTGACAGTCATCAGAGGGGTAACCATATCATCCACAGACACTACAAACAAGTCTTCCTCTACAGCATTCACTCCATGCCTGGGCATGGGAGCAGTTACAACATTAGGCATCTCATGCGCCTCGAACTCAATCTCCTTTGCATCAATTAAGTCCTGCACCTTGTTCTTCAAAACCCAGCAATCGTCTGTATTATGCCCCGGGCTATCAGAGTGAAAAGCGCAGCGGGCATTAGGGTTATACCTTGGTGACATTGTATTTGGATTCTTTGGAGCTTCTTTTAGGGTCACCAGATTGGTCTTCAGCAATTGTGGCAGAATCTTAGACAAAGTCATGCTGAGACGAGTGAATTGCCTTCGAGGTCTCTCGTCCCTTTGTTGGTTGTGATGCTGAGGAGCACCGACAGGTTTTGAGATAACAACCGCATTGACAGCTTGGCGGTGTTCAGGTCTGTTTTTTCTTCTTGAACTGTAGACCGCACTGGACTCTTTCTTAAACGGTCTCTTCTTGGTGCTCGATGAGGTACCCTTCTGTATCTTCCCAGCCTTAATGCCAGCTTCAATCCTCTCACCAGTCAAGATAAGGTCTGTAAACCCGGCTGAAGAGCTTCCAATCAAATGGTTAAAGAATGGACCGGACAGGGTCCCCAAAAACATATCAACAAGCTCACGATCAACTAAAGGTGGCTGCACCCTTCCGGCAAGGTCTCTCCATTTTTTAGCATACTCTTTAAATCCTTCACCCGTCCCTATTGACATACCCTGGAGTTGGGTACGCGTAGGAGCGAGGTCGGAATTATACTGATAATGCCTAAAGAATGCAGCAGCCAAATCCTCCCAGCTGCGGATACTGGCTCCGTCCAACTGATAGAACCACTCAAGCTGAGTCCTTGAGAGACTGTCTTGAAAGAAATGGATCCATAAGTTCTTATCAGTAGTGTAAGGTTGGATCTTCCTCACATATGACCGGAGGTGCAGCTTTGGACAGGAAGCTCCGTCATACTTGGCAAAGGCATGTGCTTTGAACTTATGGGGAATCACCACCCCAGATGATAAACCCAAATCTCCGAAGTCCAGACCGGGAACTTTCTGTACTTCCATAGCGTTCAAACGGTCTTCCAGTTGTTTGTACTTATCCTCAGCAGAAGGATACTGTTCTTCATCATAGTCTGTCTCGTTGTCAGAGACCATAGGGCTGGAAGCCCTCCTTTCTTGTGGACTGTCTTTTTCTCCAGACGGGGTGGCCAGATCAATTTCATTCTGCAGCCCGTTTCCAAACCTGCGTCCGGTGTTGAACAGGATGGTCCTCTTCTTCTTCTTCTTCCTATCTTTTAGAATCAAGGTCTTCAAGTCCTGCTGACCCTTAGTTAGGCTCAAGACCAACTCTTGAAATTGGGCATTTTGGGCCTGGAGGGCCCTGATAGCTTGCTCAGTGGAAGGTTCAGCAGACATGATGATTGCTGAAATAAACAGCGAAGAAGATAAGAGACCTGTAAAAGGGTACCTGTTATGCATATGATGAATGGTATGCTATTTATGTAATGCATTCAAGGGTTCAAAAATTCAAATTTGTTGCAGACAAAAAGAACACACGTCATACTAAGAAGAAATTTGTTAGTACATAAGTGCCCCATGGGCGAAATATTACAAAATTCTTAATGTAAAAAGACATTCGCATCCTTTTTGGAGCGATGTAAGTGTTGAGGGTCTCCTCCTCATGAAGTCGGCGGGTAAGCTCCAAAACCTTCTTTTCACTGGCATAGAAGCTGGCTTCAAAAGTATTCCGCTCTTCCTTGAGTTGGATCCAACTTTTTTGCATTTCTTCCCATGATGTTGGCATGTCAGGATGTAGGATGGCGTATGGAATCTCTCCTTCCATAACAGGCTCTTTGATCAAGGGGAGAATGTGAGGATATGGCATCATAAGATTCTGGGAGCGGGTTCGTATCCACTTGAGGTAAGGCTCAAGGGGGATGGAATTCTTGTGCCCCAGTGTCTTACTATCCACCTTATTAGGCATCCTCCAAGCTCTGATGAACCTTTGTCAAAGTCCTTGCATATCGTTGTTGAAGTCAAAAACTAGGTCAGGAATCAGCATGTCATGAGGGCCATCCCTCCGAGCATATCCAAATTGTCTCAAAGCTAGACAAGGGTTGTAGGTAATGCCTCCCCTAATTCCAAGTAATGGAACATTAGGAAATTCTCCACAACAATCAATAATGGTGACATTTTCTCTAGACCGAGAACACCAATGTACATCAGAATGTGTGAGGGTCATCAATCGTTGTGACCATCTTAAACCCTGCTCATTCTTCAAAACTGATTGTGGGAGGTGAGAAATAAACCACCTTGCTAGGAGAGGAGTACAGCACATGAGAACACCTCTTTTCCTTATTGTTCGTGTGTAAAATGAGTGGAGGATGTCCCCAAGCAATGTAGGTATGGGATTCCTGGATATGAAAATCTTGACAGCATTCACATCTATAAGTTGATCAGGATTTGGGAACAAAACCAACCCATAGATAATGAGTGCCACAATCTCTTCAAATGCTTGTAGATCAAGAGAATTCCAGCATTCTCGTGCCTTCTCAAACAGAAACTTTGCCAAGAATCCTTTGATACCACTTTTGGTTTCCCAATGCCCCTTGATGTCGGATGGTTGTAAGCGTAATGCTTGAGCAACATCTTCAAGTTTTGTTTCCTTTTCCGTACCGTTGTAGGGTAGTTGACTAACAATAGGAATTCTCAGGAGTTGAGAAAATTCTTCCAAAGTAGGCACCAATTGATAATCAGGGAATGTGAAACAGTGGTGTAGGGTGTCAAAGAACTGGAAGAGAACTTTCATCATGTCTTCTTCAATGTTGGTGTTGACCAGGCTGAGGAGTCTACCATGTCTTTCACTGAAAAGAGAATTCTCGGGAATCCTGGATGTAAGCTCCTTGAGTTGGAGAGGGATCCTTACATGGTTGACTTGAATTGTTTTCCTGCGGAGAGACTCCATGTTCTGCAAAACAAGAACAAAGATGAAGATCTAAACCCTTGAAATGGTTAGCAGATGCATATGATGCTTTATGATGTATGCAAAAACACATGTACAAGCAAGTCACACAAAAACCCTAGTTTCAGGCTTGCAGGAGGTTTCATAGGTAAGTACCCTCTTGAGTTTAGTTGGCTCAAAACCTGTCCTATAAATAGTAATCGGGTTCTAAGGAGCTCAATATCATTGGATTGTTTTCTATTTTCATCGTTTCGGTTTAGCCACTTAACTGGCGACCAAAATATTCCAAGAAAACAATCCTCAATGAGTGTAGTATCGAGTCTCTACCAACTTCAGACTGCACCAAAGTCGGTCATCTCACTACCCCTAAAAAAGGCCAAGATGGTCAAGTAAGGTTCTAGGTCATTAGTGCTTAGTGACATCACTCAGCGGCCCCGTATTCTCTTTGATTGACTCAAAGGCTACCGGTACTCACAAATATGTCGCACTAACATAGCTATTGCTTCAACCGTGTCGGTATACCCCGCACAGTTTCCACAACATATTGCTATCTATGAATGTTTCCCAAATCCGGATTAGGATTTATAGAACTCCGATACAAGCCCACAAAATTAAAAGCATACAAATCAATACAAATGAAAACAAAAGTGATCTAGTCCTAAGGTACACCTCACTTATGGAATTCCCCAGCAGAGTCGCCAGTTCTGTGATCGGTGGGAATGAGAACTGACTTTTTTTTAATGCTGGTTCGCGTTTGCGTTTGTTTTCGCAAAGTGTCGCGGTAAGCAAGAGTCACCACCGTCTTTTATTTTATCCAACAAGGAAAGGACAAAAGCACAGAAAAATTCCTTTTCGAGATGTTTCTTGGGTTCGGGAGGTAGATTATAGAAAGGGAAGGTGTTAGCACCTTTTCTATCTGTGGTTATCCACGGGCTCTTAGGTACTTGCTCACTATGTTTTCAAAAGTTTGCTTTTCTTTGTGTTTGTGGGTTTTGAAAATAGTTTTGTTTTTTGAAGAAAGTGTAAGTGCGAAAAGTTTTGTTTTGTTTTTTTAAAGGAGCAAGTACTTAAGAACTTCTACCTACTCAAAAAGGAATTAAATTGTGCTAATATCATTTAGACAATGCTATCCCACTATTGAGGAGTAGGTAGCACCGTCGTTGGAGTTTTTCGGGTCAATTCGATTTTAGGGACATGTGGTCACTAAAGCAATGTTAGGACGCTTTAGTGGTAATCCTAATGTCTTAGATCATTTTTATCGAGGCAACCGTTTTGAGGCAACTTATGATCTTGGGACAACAAGATGACCTCTAAAACATCCTATACTTAATGACCACATTTGAGGCAACCAAGTGAGGTGTACCCTAGGAGTGGCATGTGCAAGTGTGCCAATTTTCAGTTTATATCATCTTTGTATATTTAGGTGTTCTACCATTTGCTTTTAGATCTTGTCATACAATCCTAGTTAGCATACATCTAAGCAGTTAATATATATACAGGAATTTAAAATGCGGAAATTGTAAATCCTACGCTATTACAAGGCTTCGGGGAGGGGATTATTTACATGTCCAAAATTGGGGGAATAATAAGCAGTTACAATAAAATAAACGCGCGTGAATCTTAAAAATCCTAAGCATATGATCTTTTTGTTGTTTTATTTTATTTTTTGGGAAAATGCTAAATGTTCAATTAAGTTAAATTTAATTAATTAAAAAAATGATTAAAATTAACTCTAAAACATACCTAATATTTTTTGCATTTTTGTGTTTATGAAAAGGATTGAATTCAAATAAATCCTAACTCTACTGATTTTAAAAATTGAAGAAAACAAGTTAAAAAAATTAACTAAATTAAATCCTAATTCTAAGTTATTTATTTTTATGATTTTTATGTTGATTAAAAAAAAACAAACTAAAAGAAATAAACAAAAAACAAAGTAAACAAAGTACAAATGGGCCAGGCAGCAAATCAAGAAAAAATATAGTTCTGGAGGCCTGGGTCGAAAGAGGTGCAGGCTATCTTTCGACCCAGTGAAGAAGCTGGATCGAAGGTGCATGAGGGGGTGCACTCTGAGGGTATTCGATCTGGACATGTCATCCTTCGAATTGGAAGTCCTGGGTCCAGTTCGAAGTTAAACTGCTGAGCTTCGAAACTCTGATCAGGAATCTGACGATGTAGTTCCTGCAAAACGAAACACATGTTAAAGGTCCAGGGGGGATTTTACCCCCCTGGTTCGAATCCACCCTTTATTCGCACCTGCTGAATATGGGTCTGGGTTTGTTTTATCCTGGGATTCGAAGGAGAGACTCAGATTGTGCCCAAGCAATGGCACAATCTCATCTCTGCGCTGTAACTTATATGTAGCACATTAAATCATTCACAAACAGCAGTAATAATATGAATATGCAATCAAAATGAATTTAAGAATGAGTTTGAGATTAGATCCTTTTTTACCAAACAGAGGTGCTTCGATCTGTAGTTCTGAGGGTGCTAGTGTTCGCTGGGTGGCAGCTTTGGCTTGTGCAAGGATTGGGTATGGCTTCCTGGAAGTGCTGATGACTTTTGGCAGCGTATCTCCAAGTTCTCTATTTTTCTGTATATTTTCGTGTGTCCTTTTGCAACATTTGTGATTTCTTTATATAGAGGGGGTGGAGGGGACAGGAAGACAAAGGTTTAAATGACCTTGATTATGTGTTTGACAGCCATGAATGAGAGTTTGTAACGTTAATTATGTGTTTGAAAGCCATGAATGAGAGTTTGTAACGTTGGCTAAACACATGGGATCCTGTCCCTTTTTGAATTTTGAATGACATGTAATTGTCCTTCGAATGCTCCCTTTAGAATGGGCTGATGATATCCTTCGAATGCTCCCTTTCGAATGGGCTGATGAGCTCCTTCGAATGCTCCCTTTCGAATGGGCTGGTGGCCTCTTTCGAATGCTTTCCAAAGCTTCTTCGAATGGACCCTTTGAATGCTTCTACGAATGGACCTTTTTTGGAATTCCAATCGAAGGGCACTGTTATAATGCCAATCGAAGTACTTGTCCATAATGCCAATCGAAAGGCTCCTTCAGAATTCCAATCGAAGGGTCTTTCAGAATGCCAATCGAAAGCCTTGACATAATGTCAATCGAAATGCTTGTCCATAATGCCAATCGAAGAGCTTGACAGAATGCCAATCGAAAGGCTCCTTCAGAACACCAATCGAAGGGTCTTTCAGAATGCCAATCGAAATGTGCTTAAAGCACCACTCAAAAATTTTCCTTTTCCTTAGGAAAGAGTTTGTGATCAACCATGCAGGGGGAAGACTTTGGGAAACATGAGAGGGAAAATTTTGGGGTACAACAATGACAAAACTCGGGATTCGAACTCAGGCTCTAGGAGAGGAAGACCTTAAACGCGTGCTTGCTACCACTGGATCACTCTGCTCATTCGTTAATATAATAACATGATAATATTATAATACAAAAACCAGTCATAATTATTTAAATAAAAAAACGCACGTCCAAGTGGATTCAAATGGGCCAATTAGAACATGGATTTTTCCATGCAAGCTTTGACCAAATTCCACGCGTTACAGGGATGCCGGAATCAAACTCTAGTCATCCTCTTCGGTCACCTAAAATCTGGACCTACAAAAACTAGAAAACCAAAGTCCTAGATTCAGGCTACCCCCCCCCCCCCCCCCCCCCTAAATCATATGCTGCGAGTCCAACCATGTTACTGGTTTGGTCTGAAATGGATTGCAGGGTTGGATCCAAAACTCAAAAGTTCCTGAGCCCTAACAATGGCAAAACTGGATTCCTGCGTTAAAACTCGAAGGCAATGGTTCCAATCAAAGAAACTTCATGAGTGTATTCTAGCGTGCTTCAAGCTACAAGAAGGATAGGAATGAGATCCTGGGAGCTTCAGGGACACGATGCAAGGCTTGGTTTTGATGAATATGGGCTGGAAGTTTGAGTTTTGAATTTTACAACTTTCTGATTTTTTTTATAAATTTCATGGAGTTTCTCTAGCAGTTTTGTGTGTGTCCTTTCTTGCTTGCAATATCATGTATTTATAGAGGGGAAGATGTGAGTAGACCAACATGGAAAGAATCAAGTCTTAACCATGGCCTTAAAACCAAAAATAAAAATTTGAAAAAATGCTAAAATTATATGATTCTTGCCATTTTCGAATTTTGCATGAACCTAGACATTGGTGACGTACCTTGCATGAATTCTTGGGCTTCATAATTGGTCAAGCTAAGCCCAAATGCTCTAGCTCGTTAGTTCTTGTATTTTTATTTAATTTATCTGATTTTAACTTAAATAAAATCAAGATAAATACAAATACAAATCAAGGTCATGAAAAAATGGACTTAGAGGTCTTGTAAGATATTATGGATATGTTTGAACATTAGAAACTAGGCTCATTGGTTCAAAAATGCAATTTTGCTCAATTTGCACTTCTTGAATTTCTTCAAAATTCCCCAACTTATGCAACTTATAACTTGACTAATTTTCACCTTTTGAAGATGATCTTGGACTTTTTGGAAATCCAAGGATATATTATAAAATCTCTATGTTGATCGATTTTTCTTTTGAAGATTTTATCTTGATGTAAATTAAATTGCCTTGACAAAAAGTGTCTTTTGTTGACTTTTGAAAATGACCTGTAATCTTCCAAATGAAGCATCTTTTGGGCTTGAGAATAAAAGAAAAGTTGTATAGAATCTAACTTCCTTCAAAATGGTATTTGGTTAGGGAAAAGTTTATGAAGCATGTGAAAGTTATGTTTGGTCAAAGTTCAGTTGACTTCTCCTAAGGAAACCCTAATTTGGCAATTCTTGGCTTTTGATGATCTGAGGACTTTCCTTGGGGAATCATGAACAACCCTTGATAAAATGGTGAATATCACTTCAAAATGTTGATGTTGACCAAAAATCTATAAGTTTGATTGTATGTTGACCATACTTGACTTTTTGACCAATATAGTTGATTTTCAAACATTTGAGCCATTGAATGAGAAAACTTGTGATATAGGGCTTGAAACTTGACATGAACCTTATTGAGAACCTATAAATAACCATGTAAACCACTTGGGACCTTTGAAAACCACATTTCCTTGATAAACTCCAAACCCTAGTTGTAGGCCTTTGGTTTAGGAGGTGCATCTTGACTAGTCAACCCTTGAGTGTTTTGAGAAGCCTTGAAAGAATGTCTAGAAGAAAATGTGAGGGAAAATATTGGGGTACAACAACTTCCCCTGTTAAATCTTCTTAAACCTGAAGCGTTAGATTGGCTTATTCGCCATTCGTGACTTAAGGGTAGAAGATGATTGAACACTTAAGTGCCCATAAATTTGTACTCGCCTGTGCAAGAAGTAACGTTGTTGGTTGATTATATCATAAATGGGCTTAGAGATGCAATTCAGAGAGGTGACAGAGAATTATCGGAGATGGGCTTATAGATTCCATCTAGAGGTGATGGAGAGTCGCCAGAGATGGGCTTATTGATGCCATCCAAAGTAACTGTTGATAAAAATAATAAGAATAAGTCTATGCTTGACTTGGTCTTTAGGAGATGTATTCGGAAGGAGTCTACGCTCGACTACTACTTCAATAGGTATCAGAAAGAATCTATGGTGACTACTACTTTACAAGGTACTGGAAGGAATCTATGGTGACTACTATTTCAAAGGGTACCGGAAGGAATCTATGTCGACTATTACTTCAAAGGGTACCAGAAGGAATCTATGGAGACTAATACTTCACAAGATACTGGAAGGAATCTATGTCGACTACTACTTCAAAGGGTACCAGAAGGAACCTATAGCGACTACTACTTCAAGGGGTACTAGAAGGAATCTATGGAGACTACTACTTCAAAGGGTACCAGAAGGAATTTATGGTGACTACTACTTCAACAAGGTAATTGAAGGAATATATGGAGACTACTACTTCAAAGGGTACCAGAAGGAATCTATGGCGACTACTACATTAAAGGGTACTATAAGGAATCTATGGCGACTACTACTTCAAAGGGTACCAGAAGGAATCTATGGCGACTACTACTTCAAAGGGTACTAGAAGCAATCTATGGTGACAACTACTTCAATGGGTACCAGAAGGAATCTATGGCGACTACTACTTCATAAGGTACTAGAAGGAATCTATGGCGACTACTACTTCAAAGGGTACCAGAAGGAATCTATGGTGACTACTACTTCAAAGGATACCAGAAGGAATCTATGGCGACTACTACTTCAAAGGGTACCAGAAGGAATCTATGGCGAATACTACTTCAAAGGGTACCAGAAGGAATCTATGGCGACTACTACTTGTTGTACCCCAATTTCCCCCCCTAAGATCCCTCTATCACATCACATCAATTCAGTCACAATAAGATCACACTAGAGTTTGACTCTTCTCCTTATCTTTAAGTTTTGCTCATAAGGAATCACCAAGCACCCTGACTTGTGTTTTGTAATCATATATGTTTTTTAGTTATTAACTCTTAACTAACAAATACAAGGAATGTTTGCCCTAATTGATGATCTTGTAGGTGAAAGCACAATACATTCCATCAAGTAAATCTATAGGTTCATGAGAGCATTCATGTGCCTTCTTCAACAAAGCTTCATTAAGGTTCAAGCTTCACTATTGAAGATGATTTTAAGAAATATCATTACAAAGTATATTATGATTCATCATATTTCAAGTAGTCAAAGATGGTTCAAAGGTAGAAAGATTGATTGAAGAACTTTGACTCAATTGGTCAAATCCTTGATTCATTGATCACAAGTGCACATCTCCTTCATTTCTCAAGATTTGAAAGTGGTTTTGGTTGCTATGGTTTCTCCTTATCTTCCTCAACAATTTATATTCACATAACAAAAGTATTTGTCTAAGGAGATAGGTCAAAATTGCAAAGGATTCCCAAGGAATTTTCTTTCTCTAAGAGCTATGGTTTTGAAATTCAAAGGGGTATATATTACTCATCTTTTGGTATTTTTGAGTTATTCCAAATACATGCTTATATTCAAAGGGTTATTAATAAATCACTTCAAAAGTTTCAAGGAAATTTTGTATGGAAGAAACTTGATGATGAAGAAAGATTACAAGTCCTCCAGATGAACCCTCAAATTCCATTACATGATTTCAAATGATCATAACTTGGTGAATTTTTATCACCTTGAGCTTATTCTTTTTCCACAATTATCTTAAATATGTTAAATTCAATCCATCTTTTAAGTGCAAAGTGTGAAAAGGGATGGAAGATGCCCTAAGGATGCAAAATATTATAGGTCATTTCATGAATTTTTTCCAACTTCAACAAGTTATAATTTTCTCAATTTTTGGAGATTTTGAATGGTTCAAGTCTCAAAATTTCATTCAAGATATTTACTTCATGCCATCTTTTTTGGTCAAGATCAAATTTCAAGAGGAAGGCCATGTTTAGATGCAAGACATTACAAGCCATTTTTGAAGAAAAACTTAGAAATTTTCTAAGTATAGAAAGTCAACCTCTTTTTCTCAACTTTGACTCATTGCAACTTTCAGCTCAAGCATCATTTTGATCTCATTCTTTTCACATTGTAAAGCTTGTAATCTCATCTTTCTAAGCTTCAAGAATCATGCCCTAAGTTGGTAACTTGATTTGAGAATGCCATTGTTTTGAAGTTGGTAACTTGAAACTGAATTTCTCACCAATTCAGAATTATGAAATCCATAATGTGACTTCTAATCACAAGATTTATGCGCTTTTTTTATTTAAACTTGATTAACAAACTTTCCAGAAGTGTTTAGCACCTCAAAACGCGAAGATTGGATGATTTTTGATGAAAATGAAGTCACACTTCACTCGTGTTCAACCTCCACTCAATTTCCCTCCAAACTTCTTTGTTTTCTCCAGTTTTCATTACCATTCATTTTCTTATAAATAGAGGACCTTATTCCATTCATTTCCTCAAGCTTTGAGAGCCAAATACACCCTGCCAAAACCTCACACGAACTTCAAATTTTTGAAATCAGTTTCTGAGATTTAAACTTTTTTCTCCAAAATTCTTTGCACATTCATCATCCTCTATCATCATACAAGCTCACAACACTTAAACCAAGCAGAACAAGCCATAAACCAAGTTACAAAAGTCCATTTTTAGAGCTTCATTCTTGAACTTCGAACAGGTAGAATTCTCCATCATTTGGATCCAAATGAAGCACTAACTTACTCTACTCCTCCTTTTGATTCTTATGCTTCTTACAATTTTTAAATTCATTGAGAATTGAGAGATAAATCTCAACTGAAAGGTGCTCGCTAGTTTCTGGTTTTTTAATTCATATCTCTTTGCACACTTTACATAAGTTTGGCGCGATGGTGGGGTTAGGATCGTCTTGAAGAGACGAATCCAATGATACTAGTCTGAGATTCGAATTTTTCCATTTGAAGAAACTCACGAAATCTCCATTACAGGGTGTCTGGAGGTTGAAGACGATGACATGTCTCATCTCAACCAATGATAGCACGGCAATTGTTTTATTCTGATTCGTTGGCTATTTTCTAATCTAGTGTATTTTCAATTAAGGTCCATGTCAAGCACAGTGCGTCTGGTCCACTTGATCAGCTTACTAACGCGTTTTGACTATGATCTGATGGTCCACATCTTTTTAGTTTTATTTTTTGATTTTATATTTTAATTGTTTTAAATTTCAAAAATTCACAACTTTTTATTTTTTATCCAAAAATTATGAAAAAAATATATAAAAATACTTTGAATTATTTCTGACTCTATGAATATTTTTCATATATTTATTTTGAGGTTTGATATTTTTCATGATTTTTGCTTTGTCTGCTTTATTTTAATTGTTTTAAAAATACTTCCTGACATTTTTAAATTATGGAATTTTTTATAAAAATCATTTTCATAATTTCTGACCTTCTAAATTTTTTGTGGAATTTTATCTTAATTTTTACTATTTTTGATATTTTTTCCTTTATTTGAGCCATTTAAATTAGTTTGAAAAATAGTTTCTGACTTTAAAAAATTACCAAAAATTTCATAAAAATATTTGAGTTCATTTCTGATTTTTCTATGGTTTCACTTAATTTTTCTTGAGTTTTTTTAATAGAATTGCTATTTTTCCCTATTTCCAAATTTAAAAATCATTTAAAACCTTTTTTCTTTTATTTTAAACTTTATTTTATTTTTCGAACATATTCTGGTTGATCTTGGGCTATGAAATTTTGATCACGAACTTTATTAACATCATTGGATCGATGGTGTTGAGTCTAACTCCATAAAAATGGATGAATGATTTTAATAATAGTTTTGATTAAATTTTTAATTCAAATGTGGTTTATTCTTCACCCCATCCCTCTTCATCTAATCTCATTATTATTATACTAAATGTTATTGGAGCATGATTTTCATATCATGTCTCAAAGCATATGATACATAGATTGCTATTGACCGATCTCAAAATAGGTGTGACTTTTATATAAGTCCACTTACGATTGCTTAACATAGCGTTAAATTTTGTCCCGATTTGAGAAAATGATCATCGTGGCCCAAATCTATATTTGCAAGCCCAGGTATGTTGATTTGAACCCTTTGATCCAATAACCTTGAGATCCATTATTAGGAGGCTTTGGTTCTACCAATCCTCTAATGAATCTTCATCTATTTTGGTCAAAGTGGATCACTTAAACATCATTGATCATTTAATGATGCCTGTAGAATTCTTGAATGGATGATATACTTGACAAAAAGCAAATGCAACTTGTTGTTGAGAGGCTCTGGTTCTACTAATCCTTTAATGAGTTCCAAATGTAAGTTTCAAGATGGTCATTCAACTAACCACTAAATTCTAACAATTGACTTTATTTTATGCTTTTATCTTATGCTCTTTACTTTATGTACCATTTACTTTAGCATTTACATTTCATGCTATTTTCATATTTGCTCATTTGAGCATTTATATTTTATGTCTTTCTTATTTTCCTCACTTGAGCATTTCATTTCTTTTTTAAGATACTTAATAACCAACTTGAACCCTAAAAAACTTCAATGTTATTTGGACTATTTAGTTACTATCCTTGGTGTGATACAGTGGGAGAACTGACTTGATTGTTTTGCGTTTTATCGCAAATGTTGCGGTTAGCAAGAGTCGTCACCGACTTTTCTTTTATCCAAAAGGAAAGGTGAAAAAGCACAGGAAATACCTTTGAGATTGTTTCTTGAGTTTGGGGGGTAGATTATGGAAAGGGAAGGTATTAGCACCCTTTTCATCCATGGTTTTCCATAAGCTCTTAGTTACTTGCTAGATCACTTGCTTTTGTTTGAAATTTTGCTTTGTGTGATTTTTGAAAGTATTTTGTAAAGAGGCCATTGTTTAGGCAATCTTTGTAATGATTCTCGTTCGTAAGAATGTTGATCTTTTTGAAAATGTTTTCAATTTTGTAAGATGTTTGAAAGTGTGTGTCTTTATTTTGAAAATAGAAAGGATGTTTGTCTTTAAAATGGAGCAAGTAATTAGGAGCAATCTACCTACTCAAATGTCTTTCTTGTTCATTTTCTCTTCCTTTGACATTGTTGTCTTACCATTGAATTGGTAAGCAACCCTATCTTTGGATGTAAACAGGACGGGCATGGGTCATCGTATAGTCATGATTAGCAATGTTGCAAGGTATCTTAGCATTTTTTGAGGGACTAAGATCATTTTGTAAGGCAACTTGAATAGCATCATCGAGGGACTATGATCTTGTATTTATTTGTTTTTGCTAAGATACTTTACATGCGTAATATGGACATTTTTGTATAAGGCAACCAAGTGGGATAATCCTAGGGGTGTTTTGTGTGCAAGTGTGCCATTTTCATACTTGATTTTATCTTGAATTAGGGTTTTCTATTTGATTGGTTTTATCTTTCCATACAAACCCTAATTACTAGCATGTTACGTAAAAGTGATAAATTGCGAAATTTAAAGTTACTACGCTATTACAACACTTTTGGGAGGGGGGTATACAATTTTTGAATGGGGATTGCAATAATATAGACCTAATTAAGCTATTACAACCAAATTGAATATGTACAAATAATTGGAATAAATAGTATACAAGATAAATTAAATATGCAAAGATATGTAAATACAAAAGAAGATTTTTGTTTGGTTTTTTTATGTGAAAAAGTATTAACCTAAACCTAATAAATAAATCAATTAAGAAAAAGAAATTATTTTAGAAAAGATTTTGAATAAACCCTAATTCTATTTGATTAAAGGGAAATAAATTTCTTTATGAAAAAAAAGTAAGTATTTTTATCTTGAAAATAATATATGGAATTATGAGATATTTTTGGTCTTTTTATATTAAAATAATATATTTAATAGGTGTGAAAAAAAAATTAAACTAGTTCTAAATTAATTTACAAGTTTAATTAATAAAAATGGGTAATATATAACTGAATAAAAATATTTTTGTGAGAAAAATAAAATAAAATAAGCTAAAATATAAATCTATCATTTTTATATTTTTTATGATTTTTAATATTAAGAAAAATATATTTAATAAAATAAAATGAAAGTAAAATAAATAAATAAAATTATGTTGGGCCCGGGGTGTCATGAGTAGACAGGGTGCAGGATGTTAGCAAAAAAACCAAAAGCCCATGGAGTAAAGGCACAGCGCTGCAAAGTGACAAAAAATGGAAAAAATGTGAGAAAAAATGCAAAAGGCAGCGTGCTGAGGCTCGAACCCATGACCACTAGCATTTTTGCATGCTGCCTTACCATTGGGGTGGCTGTACATCTGTTTATATAAACAAAAGCACAAATATATATTAGAAAACGCCTCCTGAAGGCAACTTCGTCTTGAACCTTGAGCCATGGCCGGACCACCTGTATCTCTCTCATTTCTCCATAAAAATGGAAAGTCCAAACATGAAAGTTATGGTGTTTCTTCCCGTGAGTTCAACCATGTAATTTATGTAAACTAAAAGTCAAATATCAAAGCTAATTTTACTTTCCCTAATTTGAAACCTAATTTTTACAGAAATTTCAAATCCAAAAATCTCTATACATAGTTAATATAAATGAAAACTAAGAACATGGTTAGCTTTAGTGCGAGGATATCTACATTTTGTTTTCACAAATCAGGACCAAATGATGCTTGTATGAAGAGATAAAAGTTTGAGTTTTTACCTCATTCAGCTGGGATCGTGAATGAAGTTTGAGCAAGTTTTGAGAAGGCCTGAGGATCTGTTTAGCTTGCCTGGACCTCCCTGAGTGTATTTCAATCCTTACTTTGTCTTGAAAGTCCCTGAATCTCCCTACTCAATTTAACCTGCAAGCTTGATATTTAAAAATGGTGGATGATGGAGGAGGAGTTACAATGATGGAACAGGGGTCTGGATCACTTAGATATGAAGTATATTAAGTGTTTAGGTGGTTAAAACTCAAAACTCATGAGTGGTTTTAGAGATAGCTGTGTAAGGTTCAAAAATGTCAAGATATTGCAGATTCTGAGTTGCAGAGTGTTTGGGGGTGTTTCTGAGTCTTAGCATTCGTGTATAATGTTGCAATAAACTTGTGTATAAGTATGAAAAAGGTTAGACATCAACTCCACTCCAGGTTTCTAAGTTATTGCCTTTTGGCTCTATTACTCGCTTTTGAAGAAAAGTGAGGAGACAAGTCCCTAAGTGTTGTACAAGCATAGTCTGGTTTGGGAGAGTCCTTAGACAAGTTGCTTTTGGTTTTGACTTTGCTTGTGTGCAGAGAAAACAATTGAGAGGCTCAAGAAGTTGACAAAGGCAAAAGCAATGCTTTATCAAAATGGAAATGGCACCTTTGTGCCATAAATGGAATTATAACTTGGATAAAGGCTCAAAGGTTTGGATTAAAGCTCTAGCAGCTGTGTAAACATTTAATTATGGAGTGAGAAACAAGTTTGAGGCCTGCAAAGCAAAGATTATGCAGCCTAGGCTTGGATTTGAATTTTTGTTCATCATGAAATGGCTTGAAATCAAAGTGATAAATCACCAACTTCAACTCTTCGATTCTCCATACTCAAGAATGATCTCAAGGAGTTATTGGTCATTTTGGAAAGCTTGCAATGTGCTCTACGATTCATCTTTGAATTTCTTTTTAAAATTCCCTTTGGAACTATGTGAAATATTTCCATGAATTTAGGTCAAAAATCTGCCTAACTAGGGCAAAATTTCACTAAGTTATTTTAGTTCATGTGAATGTATTCACAAAATTATATCTTGAGATCCAAGAATTTTTAGGAGAAATTGTGTGAAGAAAAGTTGTATATTTCATGGATATCTACAACTTTCATGTTGGAAATTTCCTTTGAATCATCTTGCATCATGGTGAAAATTGGCTCAAAGTTGAGAAAAAATAAGAAATTTTCTATACTTAGAAAATTTTCTAAGTTAAAAATTTCAACTTTTCAAAAACAAAACTTAAACCCTTGATTTCTTGATGAACAAGTTTCACATTTTGACATGCTTTGATGAATTATGATATTTGGCACTTGATTTTGACCAAAAAGTCAAAGTTTGACTTTTCAGTATACAGTTGACTTTTGATCAGTTGACTGAAAAATTCATCTGTCAATCCAATGGACTTGCAATGTTTTGAATCATGTTATTAGGTTAAAATGATTCAATTGAACTCTTGAAATCATGCTTCAAACCAATTGATCATTTTCTAGGTCAAAAATCAGAAACTGTCATTTCTCAGTCAAAAGCCTAATTTTGACCATTTTGCCTTTTTGATGATTTGATGAAATTCCTTGAGGAATTATGCTCCAAATTTGACCAAATGATACATATGTGCCTAAGATGTTGATATGGATCAAAATTTATGAAGTTTGACTATAAATTGGCCATGGTTAACTTTTTTCCCAATACAGCTGATTTTTAGGTCAACTGTCCAATTGACTGATCAAAAATGTTATTCAAGGCTTGAAACTTGACATGAGTAACCTTGGGGGTCCCTAGTGATCCTTGGAAGTCATATGAAGCATTGATAGTCAAAAAATGCTTGTGCAAACTCAAACCCTAATTTTGGTCATCAGTGCATGAGGAGATGTCTTGAGCTGGTCAAACCCTAATCAAGTCTTGAGTCAAAGATATTTTGTGAGGAAATTCTTGATAAGTGAGAGGGAAAATTTTGGGGTACAACAGCTGCCCCTGTTCAATCTTCTTATACCTGAAGAGTTAGATTGGCGATTTTTGTCATTCGTGACTCAAAGGTGGAAGATGATTGGACACTAGAGTGCCCAGAAATTAGCACTCGATGATGCGATGATAGAAGAGATGGGCTTAAAGATGCCATTTGGAGAGGTGATAGAAAGCTTGTTGGAGATGGGCTTAAAGATGCCATCCAAAAGTGATTGTTGAATAGTCATTTGTAGGCTGGAAGAATGAGTATCAGAATTGCATCCGTGTTTGGAGCGTATCTGAAATGTATCTGGGGGTCGAATCCGAATGAACACCAGAATGGCATCCGTGTCTGGAGCGTATCTGAACAGTGTTGAAAAATTGAATCTGAATGAGTATCAGAATGGCGTCCTTGTCTAGAGAGTATCTGTATTGTATCTGGGGGTCGAATCCGAATGAACACCAGAATGGAATCCGTGTCTGGAGCGTATCTGAACAGTGTTGAAAAATTGAATCCGAATGAGTATCAAAATGGCGTCTTTGACTGGAGCGTATCTATACTTTATCTGAAAATTAACTCTGAATGAGTATCAAAATGGCGTCCTTGTATGGAACGTATCTTGAAGTTGAGATCTGAATGAGTATCAGAATGGCATCCTTGTCTAAAGCGTATATGTACTGTATCTATAGATTGAATCTGAATGAGTATCAGAATGGCGTCTGTATCTGGAGCGTACCGGAACTGTATCAAAAGCTATGAACATTATTAGTGATAGCTGTTAATCTTATCCTAAAAAGGGTAAAATGTTAGCAACAATGCAAAGTCATGTTGTATGAAATGCATGACATAATGCATTTGTGTAATCAATGTTTATGATATATGGATGCAATGTATGCGTATGTGAGCTAATCTGCTGCATTGCTGTTGGATTGAGGAAGATAAATCCCTGAATGTTGCTGAGGATATGTAAGTCTTCAAGTCTTGAAGTATTGTGAATTTTTGCTAAGAGAAATAAACTCTGTTGTAAGGGCAATGCCATGTACTGCTTGTAAAATCTTATTGGGGAATCCTGAGAAATTTGACGACTTCTACTGGGGATCAATAATTTGAAACTTTGTTCCGCTGGGGATTTAAATGACATAATGCAGGGGATTACTTATGGAATAGCCTAGAGATATTTTCCTATCCTTACAACCTATCAGTAATTGTCTTTCCCATTTTGTTTATTTGTAAATAATAATTATGTTCAGATGCATATGTTCAACAATGAATCATTGGACGTTTTTGTAAACAAAACACAAGCGTAAAGAAAAATACAAATAGTTTTTGCACTTTCAAAGGGATATCTTTGTATTGACTTTGAGTAAATATTTTTGTACAAGGGGACAAACATTCTAGTAAGAGAATGCTGTCGTAAAAGAGAAAAATTTGATACAAAGAAAATATAGTTATGTGTAATAATCCTATGGGGTTTCCATTTTGCTATAGCCTTCGTATCTATGAGCATCTTGTCTATTTGTTTCCTTGTCCGAAGATGACTGAATTGATCAAAACCTCTGAGTTTGTCAGTGGAAGCCAAAGGTTGTTTGTAAAGTGATCCGACGGGACATAGTCGTACGCCTTAATTCCCTAAATTTTTCATGGACCGCCCTTTCGGGTTTTCAGTCCACCGGGAAACCCCTTTTTGCCCATGTCGACCTTTCGGGTTTTCAACTTCCCGGGTATACATATTTTTGTTTTATCCCTAACTTTTTCCCGAACCTTTTTGGTTCGCTGGGATGCCCTTGTTTTGCCTAGGTGTGTCAACCTAGAGGGTTTATTATGCATAGTATCTTTTGACTATATCCGCGTTCGCAGGGTGTGGCAGGTCATCGCCATCCATGGTGGTCAAGATCATTGCCCCACCGGAGAATATGTTTTTGATTACGAATGGTCCTTCATAGGTAGGAGTCCATTTTCCCCTGGGATCACCTTGTGGCAAGATGATGCGTTTGATCACTAGATCTCCGAATTGATACACTTGGCATCTGACTTTCTTGTTGAAATCCTTGATCATCCGTTTTTGATACATTTGACCATGGCAAACAGCAGCAAGTCTCTTTTCATCAATCAAGTTCAGCTGATCAAGTCGAGTCTGGATCCAATCGTCTTCGTTCAACCCTGCATCCTTCATAATCCTCAGAGGGGGGATCCGAACCTCAATAGGCAAGACAACCTCCATGCCATAAACCAGAGAATAGGGTGTTTCTCTGGTTGATGTGAGAGTTGTGGTATGATACCCGTGGAAAGCGAATGGTAGTATCTCATGCCAGTTTTGTATGTGACTGTCATTTTTTGTATGATCTTTTTTATGTTCTTATTTGCAGCTTCGATAGCACCGTTCATCTTTGGCCGATAGGGAGAAGAATTGTGATGTTGAATCTTGAATTGCTCGCACAATGCGGTAATCATAATGTTGTTAAGATTTGTACCATTATCAGTGATGATCCTTTCCGGGATACCGTACTGGAAAATAAGGTTTTCCTTGATGAAACGGGAAACAAAATTCTTGGTAACGGAGGCGAAGGAGGCTGCCTCAACCCAGTTTGTAAAATAGTCAATGGCCACTAGGATGAAGCGGTGTCCATTGGAGGCTGTCGGCTTGATTTCCCCAATCATATCAATCCCCCACATAGCAAAGGGCCAAGGAGCCGTCAAGACATTCAGAGGAACCGGGGGTACGTGCACCTTGTCAGCATAAATTTGACACTTATGGCAGGTTCGAGAGTGTTGATAGCAATCTGCTTCCATGGTAGACCAGTAATAGCCTGCCTGTAGGATTTTCTTTGTCATCGTATGCCCACTGGAATGGGTACCAAAGGTGCCTTCATGCAATTCAGCCATGATCCTTTCAGCTTCAACCTTATCTATACATCGAAGCAACACAGAGTCATGATTGCGTTTGTACAGGATGTCGTTACTAAGGAAGAATTTAGCAGCAAATCTCCTTAAGAACTTCTTATCATTGATTGAAGCTCCTTCTGGATATTCTTGAGCCTCAAGATACCTCTTGACTTCGTGAAACCAAGGCTAGTCCACTACTTCTTCAGTATTAATCTCGTGACAGTGTGTTGGTGTATCCATTCGTTCAATGGTGATCTGAGGAGCCTCGTTATCCCAATTAAGTTTAAACATAGATGACATTGTGGCTAGAGCGTCTGCTAGCTGATTTTCTTCTCGAGGGAAATGCTCGAAGGTAATCTTCTCAAAATGTGGTAGTAATATCAAAACATGTTCTTTGTAAGGGATAAGGCTTGGGTGCTTGGTGTCCCATTCCCCTTTGATCTGACTGATAACCAAAGATGAATCTCCAAATACATCCAATGATTTGACCCCCAAGTCTATGGCCGTTTTGAGACCAAAGATGCACGCTTCGTATTCTGCCATGTTGTTTGTACAATTGAAGCAAAGTCTGGAAGTAAAAGGAGTATGACACCCTTCAGGAGATATTAGTACAACACCGATACCATTTCTGAGTGCATTGGAGGCTCCATCAAAGAACAGGGACCACCGGGATCCTTGTTCAGGTCCGTCATATGGCCTAATTTCTTCACAGTTGTCTAATGTCATGATGTCTTCATCCGGGAATTTGAACTTCATGGATTGGTAGTCTTCTACAGCTTGGTGAGCAAGGTGATCAGCTAGTACACTCCCCTTTATAGCTTTCTGGGTAGTATACTGTATGTCTTACTTTGTTAGATCATCTGCCATCTCACAATTCTCCCAGAAAGAGAAGGCTTCTCGAAGATGTATTTTATCGGATCCATTTTAGATATCAACAAGGTAGTATGAGTCCGCATATACTGTCTTAGCCGGCGAGCAGCCCATGCCAGAGCACAACAAGTTTTCTCGAGCAGTGAATATCTGGTTTCACAATCGGTAAACTTTTTGCTCAGGTAGTAAATAGCATGCTCTTTTCGGCCAGACTCGTCATGTTTCCCCAATACACACCCGTTTGAGTTTTCTAAAACAATCAGATACATGATCGATGGTCTTCCCTCAACTGGTGGCATCAACACAGGAGGCTCTTGTAAGTATTCTTTGATTTTGTCAAAAGCAACTTGGCACTCATCATTCCACTTGACTATTTGATCTTTCTTCTATAGTTTGAAGATTGGCTCACAAGTAGTGGTCAGGTGAGAAATGAATCTGGCAATGTAGTTCAGACGTCCCAAGAATCCTCTGACTTCCTTCTCAGTACAAGGAGCAGGCTTCTCTTGTATTGCTTTAACTTTGGCAGGATCGACCTTGATACCTTTGTTACCGACGACAAAGCCTAGGAGTTTACCAGACCGTACCCCAAATGTGTATTTGTTTGGATTCAACCTCAGCTTGTACTTCTTCAGTCTCTCAAATAGCTTTTGTAAGTGATCAAGTTACTCTTCTTCTGTTTGCGACCTGTCTATCATATCGTCCATGTAGACTTCTATTTCGTGATGTATCATGTCGTAAAGTAAAGCTACCATGGCACGCTGATAGGTTGCCCCAGCATTCTCCAATCCGAATGGCATCACCTTGTAGCAGAATGTGCCCCACTGTGTGACAAATGTTGTTTTCTCGATGTCCTTATGCTCCATTTTGATTTGGTTGTAACCTGAGAATCCGTCCATGAAGGAAAACACCTTATGTTGTGGTCGTGTTGTCAACTAGGATATCAATGTGGGGAAGTGGAAAATCGTCTTTAGGGATCGCCCTATTTAAATCTCTGTAGTCCACACACATTCGCACTTTTCCATCTTTCTTGGGCACGGGAACAATATTGGCAACCCATTGGGGATAAGAGGTGACAGCTAAGAATCCAGCGTTGAATTGCTTCATGACTTCTGCTTTAATCTTTTCTGACATATCAGGCCTCATGCGGCGAACCTTTTGCTTTACTGGTGGACAATCTTCTCTTGTTGGAAGACGATGTACCATAATGTCTGCATCAAGTCCCGGCATGTCTTCATATGACCAGGAAAAAACTTCAACATAATCGTGCAATAACTGAATCAGACGCTCCTTGACACTGGGTTCCAAATTGGCATATACCTTGACCTCTTTTTTGTCCTCTTTGGTACCTAGGTTGATTGTATCCACGGGTTCCTCGTGAGGCTGAATGGTTCTTTCTTTTCGTTGTAACAGTTTGGAAAGTTCCCCTGGTACTTCACAATCTTCCTCACCTTCGTCTTCGGCTTGGTAGATTAGATTCTCAGAGTCACAAAAGGCCATAGCAATATCGTTACCCATGGGATCCAAAATGGATGTGTACCTGCATTGTGAGTGTGGGTGTGTGTAAGGGTATAGCTATCTTTGAAAGAAAATAAAATGTAAAAGAAAAACAATGAGCACAAAAGTTTGTATGCGAAAACGTCCATGATTCATTGATGTCATATGAAAATGAGATAATAACCCTTACAAATGGATCATTGTGCCTCGGGTAAGACACAAGATTTTAAGAGTGCGAATTGTTTCAATATTACAGATCCAACAAAATGTAAAGGCAAATTACTGTGGGATAAAAGTGATCGGGACAAAGTCTCTAGCCTCCAAATTGCTGAGCCCTCCATTGACAGTCGGAAATATCCAATCCTCCAGGTTGCAATCATCTTCACCATCTTCTACCGCGTTGGCCTCACGCTTGCTGATCTTTAAGGGTGGTCCTCCAGCACGGGCACGACATACAGCCTTTTGAGCACCTGAAGTGAAACCTAGGCCAAATTTGTCAGACTTATACGGGATATCTGGGAGTTTCTCCCAGATGGTGCATTCACCTTCCTCTACTACTGCTTTGGCGTCCTTCAGAGATGACATCCAGAGTGGAGGCCTTGTAACCTTGGGAACCTGAGACACAGCCTTTTTCACTTCCACCTCTTGCGAGACCTCTTCGAAGTGTTGAAATGTAGTTTCAATGAATTCGCCATCCAATTCTACATATCTGAAGGAATTGAGATGGATGATCATGTATTCTTCCTCTCCATGGACGGTGATAATCTTCCCTTGAACCAGATATTTCAGCATCTGGTGCAATGTGGAGGTAACAGCGCCAGCATTGTGGATCCATGGCTGACCTAGCAAGAAGGAGTATGAAGGGCGGATGTCCATTACATAAAAGGTTGAATTGAAAGTTTGGATTCCAACCTTTATGGGTATATCCACTTCCCCATGCACCATCCTCTTCGAGCTGTCAAATGCCCTCACTACTATGTTGCTTGGCTTTAATTTCAGTCCCTCGCAGTCAAGTTTATCCAGAGCTTTTTTCAGTAATACATTCAAAGACGAGCCCGTGTCTACCAAGACATGGGCCAGAGTTGTGCCCCTACATTCCATAGAGACATGCAATGCCTCATTATGCTTTCTTCTCCTCAGTGTCAGATCAACATCTGAAAAACCTAGGCCATTGTCTGCTGTCAAGCTGGCTACGCAGTCTTGGAATTGATCAGCAGACGTCTCTTGAGGTACATGGGCTGTTTTTAAGAACTTTACCAAGGCTTTCGCATGCGCCTTGGAACACAATAGTAATGCCAGCATGGAGATTTTAGAGGGAGTTTGCCCCAATTGTTCAACTACATCGTAGTCGCTCCTCTTTATAATTTTTAGGATCTCCTCCATATCTTTCTTGCAAGTCTCGGGGATAGTTAGTGATTGAGCCTTCGTTCCGACAAGCTCAACCTGAATACTCTTTCCTCGAGTCTCGGAAGCGGGAGTGTTCGTGGGAATAATAATAGGGGTTGTAACGGCTTCATCAATAGGAGTACTTGCAGAGATGATTATGGGTATGGGAGCAGCCACAGGGATAATTACGGGTCCAAAAACTGCTTTTAGGGGATCAATTTCTGGAGAAAAGATCCTACCACTTCGGGTAAGTTTGCTTGTTCCGGCAATATTACTGATGTCGGAGTCTTCTTTCTCGGAATTTATCTCTTCGGCGGCTGGCCAATCTTGCTTGATGCCATGGTAGTAAATGTCCCCTCCGTAATTCCACGGCACGGTTTTGTCTAATTCATATGGGATTGGCCTAGGCATTGTGATTATTAAAGGAGTTGCTTTCGGAGCTGATGCAATTCTAACGGGTCTTTTGGTGGAGACCCTGGAAGAATTGTCGGAAATGGTAATGATAGAAACATCTTCAAAATGAACAGGTGGAACAAGAGTCTTTTCAAACAAAATCTCTTTGTTATCTATCAGGCGCTGAATGCTTGCTTTCAACAAAGGAAAATCAGTTGGTGAGGACAAGCAGAGATGGAAAACTTCATTACAGCCTGGGAACACACCGACTTTCAACAAGTTCATCTTAACAGTCAGAAATAGGTTCATGAGTTCATTAACTGAAGTAACAAACAATCCTTCTTCAATGGCATTGTCATTGTGACCATGTCTGGGCATAGGAGCAGAAATGACATTTGGCTTCTCGGGCGCATCAAACTCAATTTCTTTTGCTACGATGAGGTCTTGTATTTTGTTCTTCAAGGACCAACAGTTATTAGTATCGTGACCAGGACTTTCAGAGTGATATGCACAACGGGCATTGGGATGATAATTAAGGGATGTTGTATTGGGGTTTTTCGGAGCTTCTTTCAAGGTTTCCAAATTGGATCTCAGAAGATGCGGTAATACTTGAGACAGAGTCATGTTAATTCTGGTGAACTTCCTGACTGGCATTTCCACCCTTGGTTGATTACTTCTTTGTTGATCATTCATAGGCTTAGGAATCATAACGGCCCCCACCATTGATCGGCGTTCGGCCCTATCTTGGTTTCTTTATGGATATACAGCAACTATCTCTTTCTTCCCGATGAAAGGATTCCTTACAGCTGTAGAAGAAGATGAATCTTTCATAATCTTACCACTCTTTATGTCGGCTTCTACCCTCTCTCCGGCCAATATTAGTTCAGTAAAGCCTGTAGATGAACTTCCGATTAAATGATTGAAGAAGGGACCAGATAGAGTGCCTAAGAACATGTCTACCAATTCTCTCTCAGACAGAGGGGGTTGAACTCTTCCAGCCAAATCTCTCCATTTTTGCGCATAGTCCTTGAAACCTTCATTGGAGGCCATGGCCATACTCTGGAGTTGAGTACGGGTAGGCGCCAAATCAGCATTGTATTGATATTGCTTGTAGAAAGTTGTGGCAAGATCTTCCCAATTATGGATGTTGGCTCTTTCTAGTTGGTAAAACCAGTCGAGTTGAGTTCCAGACAGACTGTCTTGGAAGAAGTGCACCCACAAGTCTTTATCAGCGATATGGGGTTGGATTTTTCTCACATATGACCGGAGATGAATTTTAGGACATGAAACCCCGTCATATTTGGTAAATGTAGGTACTTTGAATTTCAGAGGAATCACAATCCCCGACACTAGTCCCAATTCCTCAAAGTCCAAGCCTGGCACCTTTTGGATTTCCATCGCACTCAACCGCTCTTCGAGATGTATGTACTTGTCATCAGCTGGAGGATACTGTTCCTCAGAGTAGTCTTCTTCTTCCTCTTCCTCTTCCAATTCTGACGGGATAACTGTTTCCTTGCCTTTCTCCTCTCCTTCACTGGATGTTGTTGCAAAGTTCAAAGTCCTTCTTGTCTGCCCATGAAACCTTCTCCCCATGTTTAAGACTCCAGTTACCTTCTTTGTTTTCTTTTTCCTCTCTTCAGCTAGCAGAGTCTTCAACTCTTCTTTCCCCTTGGCTAGGATCATGAGCAACTATTGAAATTGCATATTTTGAGCTTGGAGATCTTTCACTGTTTTCTCAAGATCCATCTTACTGAAATAAATAGTAGATAGATGAGGAGACTTGTTACAAAAGACTTGTTTATGTTATGACGAATGATATATGCATATGCAATGTTTTCAAGGATTTCAAAGAGTCAAATTTGTTTTAGACAAAAAAGGAAATACAAGTTATATTAATAAGATAAAGTTTGAGTACATCAATTCCCCTTGGGCAAAATAATACAAAAACTCTAAGATAAAAAAGTAGTACGCATCCTCTTTGGTGCAATGTAAGCATTCAGAGTCCGCTCCTCGTGAAGTAGCCTAGTGAATTCCAAAACCTTCTTCTCGCTTGCGTAGAATTGGGCTTCGAAAGTATCTCTCTCTCCTTTGAGTTGTATCCGATCCCTTTGTAGGTCTTCAAGAGATGTGGGCATGTCAGGATGTAGGATAGTGTATGGAACATCTCCTTCCTTAACAGGCTCAATGATTACCGGGAGAATGGAGGGGTAAGGCATCATAAGACTCTGAGCACAAGTTCGTACCCATTTGAGGTAAGGCTCAAGAGGAATGGAATTCTTGTGCCCTAAAGTCTTGCTATCTACCTTGTTTAGCATCCTCCAAGCTCGGATAAATCTCTGGCGAAGACCTCGATCGTCGTTGTCGTAGTCGAATACCAAACGTTGAATCAACATCTCGTGCGGGCCATCCCTTCGGGCGTAACCAAATTGTCTTAAGGCTAAACATGGGTTGTAGGTGATGCCTCCCCTAATTCCAAGTAGAGGGACATTAGGGAATTCTCCACAATGGTCAACGATGATAACATTCTCTTTGGATCGAGAGCACCAATGAATGTCTGAATGTTTGAGCGTCATCAACCTTTGTGACCACCTTAAACCTTGATCATTCTTTAATACAGATTGGGGAAGATGAGAAATAAACCATCTTGCCAAGAGAGGAGTGCAACACATAAGGACACCTCTTTTCCTCATTGTGCGAGTATGAAAAGAGTGTAGGATATCCCTAGCAATGTAGGCACCGGGTTGCGTGATATGAAGATTTTGACGGTGTTCACATCTATGAGCTGGTCAGGATTTGGAAACAAAACCATCCCATAGATAAGGAGAGCCACAATTTTCTCAAAGGCTTGAAAGTCTAAGGAATTCCAACATCTTTGGGCTTTCTCAAACAGGAACTTTGCTAGGAAACCTTTGACACCACTTCTTGTTTCCCAATGAGTTGTGACATCAGATGAGTGCAAGTGTAGAGCTTGAGCAATCTCTTCTGGATTTGGATCTCTTTCCGTACCGTTGAAAGGTAGTTGATTGAGAATGATAATCCTTAAGAGTTTTAAGAATTCTTCCAAAGTAGGCACAAGTTGATAGTCGGGAAACATGAAGCAATGGTGCAAAGGATCAAAGAACTGGAAGATCACCTTCATCATGTCCTCATCTGTCTTGGAGGTGACCAAGTTGAGTAGACGACCATGTCTCTCGGTGATTAGAGAGTTCTCAGGAATCCTTTAAGCAAGCTCCTTAAGTTGTGGAGGGATTCTCACAAGGTTGACTTGAATAGTTTTCATGCGAAGTGAATCTATATCCTACAAAACAAGAACAAAGATGAATCCCAAAATCCTTAAAATGATTAGTGGATGTATATGATGTTCATGATGTCCATGATGTTATGTACAAGCATGTATATACAAGCAAAGCAAATAAATCCTTAGTTTAGGCTTGCATGGAGTTTTATAGGTAAGTACCCTCTTGAAGTTTAGTTGGCTTAGACCTGTCCTAGTAATAGTAACCGGGTTCTAAGGAGCTCAATATCATTGGATTGTTTCCTTGGTCATTGTTTCAGCTCAAGCATCTTTAATGGCGACCGAAATATCCCAAGAAACCAAACCTCAATGAGTGTAGTATCGAGTATCTACCAACTTCGGACTGCACCAAAGTCGGTCATCTCACTACATCCTAAAGGCCAAGTTGGTCAAGCAAAGGTTCTAAAAGTTCATTAGTGCTTTATGACATCACTCAGCGGCCTCGTATTCTCTTTAATTAACTCAAAGGCTACCGGTACCCACAAATATGTCGCACTAACATAGCTATTGCTTAGACCATGTCGGTATACCCCGCACAGTTTCCACAATGTATTGCTACTTACATATAATGTATCCCAAATCCGGGTAAAGGATTTAAACCCAAACAAAGAACCATAATGTAAAGCCTAAAAGTCAAACAATGTAAGCAAGTAAATGTGATCTAAACCCTAAGGTAACCCCACTTTTAGAATTTTCCCCAGCAGAGTCGCCAGTTCTGTGATACGGTGGGAGAACTGACTTGATTGTTTTACGTTTTATCGCAAATGTTGCGGTTAGAAAGAGTCGCCACCGACTTTTCTTTTATCCAAAAGGAATGGTGAAAAAGCACAGGAAAGACCTTTGAGATTGTTTCTTGAGTTCGGGGGGTAGATTATGAAAAGGGAAGGTATTAGCACCCTTTTCATCCATGCTTTTCCATGGACTCTTAGTTACTTTTTAGATCACTTGCTTTTGTTTGAAATTGTGCTTTATGTGATTTTTGAAAGTATTTTGTAAAGAGGCCATTGCTTAGGCAATCTTTGTAATGATTCTCGTTCGTAAGAATGTATACAAAGATGTTGATATTTTTGAAAATGTTTTCAATTTTGTAAGATGTTTGAAAGTGTGTGTGTTTGTTTTGAAAATAGCAAGGATGTTTGTCTTTAAAATGGAGCAATTAATTAGGAGAAATCTACCTACTCAAATGTCTTTCTTGTTCATTTTCTCTTCCTTTGACATTGTTGTCTTACCATTGAATTGGTAAGCAACCCTATCTTTAGATGTAAATAGGACAGGCGTGGGTCATCGTATAGCCATGATTAGCAATGTTGCAAGGTATCTTAGCATTTTTTGAGGGACTAAGATCATTTTGTAAGGCAACTTGAATAGTGTCATCGAGGGACTATGATCTTGTATTTGTTTGTTTTTGCTAAGATACTTTACATGCATAATATGGCCATTTTTTGTATAAGGAAACCAAGTGGGATAACCCTAGGGGTGTTTTGTGTGCAAGTGTGCCATTTTCATGCTTGATTTTGTCTTGAATTAGGGTTTTCTATTTGATTGGTTTTATCTTTTCATACAAACCCTAATTACTAGCATGTTGCGTAAAAGCGATAAATTGCGAAATTTAAAGTTACTATGCTATTACAACACTTGTGGGGGGGGGGGGGGGGGGGAGGGGTATACAATTTATGAATGGGGATTGCAATAACATAGACCTAATTAAGCTATTACAACCAAATTGAATATGTACAAATAATTGGAATAAATAGTATACAAGATAAATTAAATATGCAAAGATATGTAAATGCAAAAGAAGATTTGTGTGTGGTTTTTTTATGTGAAAAAGTTTTAACCTAAACCTAATAAATAAATCAAGATTAAACTCAAATCAATTAAGAAAAAGAAATTATTTTAGAAAAGATTTTGAATAAACCCTAATTCTATTTGATTAAAGGGAAATAAACTTCTTTATGAAAAAAAAGTAACTATTTTTATCTTGAAAATAATATATGGCATTATGAGATATTTTTGGTATTTTTATATTAAAATAATATATTTAATGGGTGTGAAAAAAAATATTAAACTAGTTCTAAATTAATTTACAAGTTTAATTAATAAAAATGGGTAATATATAACTAAATAAAAATATTTTTTGTGAGAAAAATAAAATAAAATAAGCTAAAATATAAATCTATCATTTTTATATTTTTTATGATTTTTAATATTAAGAAAAATATATTTAATAAAATAAAATGAAAGTAAAATAAATAAATAAAATTATGTTGGGCTAGGGGTTTCATGAGTAGACTGGGTGTAGGATGTTAGCAAAAAAAAACCAAAAGCCCATGGAGTAAAGACCCGATGCTGCAAAGTGACAAAAAATGGAAAAAAATGTGAGAAAAAAATGCAAAAGGCAGGGCGCTGAGGCTCAAACCCATGACCTCTAGCATTTTTGCGCGCTGCCTTACCACTGGGGTGGTTGTACATCCGTTTATATAAACAAAAGCTTAAATATATATATATATATATATATATATATATATATATATATATATATATATATATATTAGAAAACGCCTCCTGAAGGCAACTTCGTCTTCAACCTTGAGCCATGGTCGGACCACCTGTATCTCTCTCATTTCTCCATAAAAATGGAAAGTCCAAACATGAAAGTTATGGTGTTTCTTCCCACGAGTTCAACCAGGTAATTTATGTAAACTAAAAGTCAAAGATCAAAGCTAATTTTACTTGCCCTAATTTGAAACCTAATTTTTACAGAAATTTCAAATCCAAAATTCTCTATACACAGTTAATATAAATGAAAACTAAGAACATGGTTAGCTTTAGTGCAAGGATATCTATATTTTGTTCTCACAAATCAGGACCAAATGATGCTTGTATGAAGAGATAGAAATTTGAGTTTTACCTCTTTCGGCTGGGATCGTGAATGGAGTTTGAGCAAGTTTTGAGAAGGCCTGAGGATCTGTTTAGCTTGCCTGGACCTCCCTGAGTGTATTACAATCCTTAATTTTTCTTGAAAGTCCCTGAATCTCCCTACTCAAGTCAACCTACAAGCTTGATATTTGAAAATGATGGATGATGGAGGAGGAGTTACAGTGAGGGAACATGGGTCTGGATCACTTAGATATGAAGTATATTAAGTGTTTAGGTGGTTAAAACTCAAAACGCACGAGTGATTTTAGAGATGGTTGTGTAAGGTTAAAAAATGTCAAGCTATTGCAGATTCTGAGTTGTAGAGTGTTTGGGGGTGTTTCTGAGTCTTAGCATTCGTGTCTGATGTTGAAATACACTTGTGTATAAGTATGGAAAAGGTTAGACATCAACTCCACTCCAGGTTTCTGAGTTATAGCCTTTTGGCTCTATTACTTGCTTTTGAAGAAAAGTGAGGAGACAAGTCCTTAAGTGTTGTACAAGCATGATCTGGTTTGGGAGAGGCCTTAGACAAGTTGCTTTTGGTTTTTACTTTTCTTGTGTGTAGAGAAAACAATTGAGAGGCTCAAGAAGTTGACAAAGGCTCAAGAAGTTGACAAAGGCAAAAGCAATGCTTTATCAAAATGGAAATGGCACCTTTGTGCCATAAATGGAATTATAACTTGGATAAAGGCTCAAAGGTTTGGATTAAAGCTCTAGCAGCTGTGTAAACATTTAATTATGGAGTGAGAAACAAGTTTGAGGCCTGCAAAGCAAAGATTATGCAGCCTAGGCTTGGATTTGAATTTTTGTTCATCATGAAATGGCTTGAAATCAAAATGATAAATCACCAACTTCAACTCTTCGATTCTCCATACTCAAGAATGATCTCAAGGAGTTCTTGGTCATTTTGGAAAGCTTGCAATGTTCTCTACAATTCATCTTTGAATTTCTTTTGAAAATTCCCTTTTGAACTATGTGAAAAATTGCAATGAATTTAGGTCAAAAATCTGCCTAACTAGGGCAAAATTTCACTAAGTTATTTTAGTTCATGAGAATGTATTCACAAAATTATATCTTGAGATACAAGCATTTTTAGGAGAAATTGTGTGAAGAAAAGTTGTAGACTTCATGGAGATCTACAACTTTCATGTTGGAAATTTCCTTTTAGTCATCTTGCATCATGGTGAAAATTTGGCTTAAAGTTGAGAAAAAATAAGTATTTTTCTATACTTAGAAAATTTTCTAAAAGTTAAAAATTTCAACTTTTCAAAACAAAAACTTAAACCCTTTATTTCTTGATGAACAAGTTTCACATTTTGACATGCTTTGATGAATTATGATCTTTGGCACTTGATTTTGACCAAAAAGTCAAAGTTTGACTTTTCAATATACAGTTGACTGAAAAATTCATATGTCAATCCAATGGACTTGCAATGTTTTGAATCATGTTATTAGGTTAAAATGATGCAATTGAACTCTTGAAGTCATGCTTCAAACCAATTGATCATTTGCTAGGTCAAAAATCAGAAACTGCCCTTTCTCAGTCAAAACCCTAATTTTGACCATTTTGCCCTTTTGATGATTTGATCAAATTCCTTGAGGAATTGTGGTCCAAATTTGACCAAATTATACATATGAGCCTAAGATGTTTATGTGGATCAAAAATTATGAAGTTTGACTGTTAACTGGCTACGGTTGACTTTTTCCTAATACAGCTGATTTTTAGGTCAACTGTCCAATTAACTGATCAAAAATGTGATTCAACGCTTGAAACTTGACATGAGTAATATTGGGGGTCCCTAGTGATCCTTGGAAGTCATATGAAGCATTTATAGTCCAAAAATCCTTGTGCAAACTCAAACCCTAATTTTGGTCATCAGTGCATGAGGAGATGTCTTGAGCTGGTCAAACCCTAATCAAGTCTTGAGTCAAAGAGATTTTGTGACGAAATTCTTGATAAGTGAGAGGGAAAATTTTGGGGTACAACTGTTTACAGTGATTTCTAATAAGCAACCGCTAGTCTTCCAATTTACTAATTATTATTGGTTACTTACAGGATCGACTAGATTGATCCTAGAACACATGTGTCATAACTCATTTCCACGTTCATATCTATTATATTGATAGACTTATATTGTATGTTAAGTTCGAATACGAGATTCTTAGGAAAGATTTCTAAAATGGTCTATAGGAATAAACTAACTGAATGTAGGCAGGAAAGGCTTCGAATTAGACTTGGGCTTGAATGTAAAGATAAGTGTTTGACTAAAAGGATAAAGTAAAAGTAAAGGTTCTAACGAAGTGACTATGTTTAAAGGCAAGTAAAACAAAGAAATGCAAGGAAATCGAAGGATTTAAGGGCAGAAATACTGTAATGGCGAACTAAATATAAGAAGACTTGTATTGAAATTGTAAAAAAGTAATGATGTTCAATACGTACATTGTATCTTCTGACTCGTTTTCCTTAATTCACGGTAGTTTGAGTATTTTGAGATCTTTTAGTACATAAAAGTGAACACACTAAATCTAACATAAGAACACCTATTTATAGTGTCTTGACCCTAACGGCCCTATTCTAAAATCACGCCACGTTCGAAGCATGCAGGCTTCCTAAGTTTGCTGACTTCCACGCGTCTTCTAGAATGGCGCTCTTTATTTGAAATTCGAAAAACTGTACCAATCAAAGCATCTTGTTTCTTCGTCGCTTTCGAAATAACCCAATTACCTGGACCGTTTCCAATTTCTGGCACCCTTGCATAAAGGAGCTCTTTATAATTCGAACACTAAAAAAGTCCAAATCGAAATCTGCTGGAAATTGAATAATCCTTCAACATAATGACTCCATATCTCCCACCAATATCCAATATTGATATTAATCTCCTTAGGTACTTTATTCGAAATACTATTTTGATAATGATTTCTTCCTTATTCGAAATAGCCAGCTAACAAATTGCCCCCCAAGAACATGTATTTCGACAAATATAAAGAAATACTTGTTTTTTGACTCATCCAGGCTATTTCGAGAGTATCAAAAACTCATGATGACCATACTGTACACGATGGCAGAGTAAGTGTCCTACTTTCTGCAAAATGTCCAATCACCATACCAAAGCGTGCAATCAGCAGTTATAGTTAATAATTAGCAGCAAAAACATCACTTCCCTAGGAAGCTCAAAAAATCCACCTTTTCTTTTTCCAATAAGGGAGTTACATGTATCCCACCTTTTTTCCAAAGGTCAAAAACTATTAAACTGTTAAGGAAGGTTATAAAATACTTCATCTTCTTCAGTCACCTGCCTGTTCCACATGATTTCCCTATCCCATTGGAATCCATTGGGACGCAAGGTTAGGGAATAATAAGCGTTCTCATTTGGATCGAAATATTCCTCAGGTGGGTGACATGGCCCTATGTTGGCCATATTTCTGTCGAAATTTCTTTTGGCAACATTGTTGATTTCTGCCATATAGTAACTTTGGTCTGCTTCTATATTTTCAACAGTCCCATTATCTCTCCACAACACCAACCTTTGATGCATTGAAGAAGGTACAGCTCCAACTCCATGGATCCATTCCCTGCCAAGCAACAGATTGTAATTTGCTTTTGCAGCAATGACCATAAACATTGTTGGCCTTGTGAGGGAACCAACTGTTAGGTTAACTTGTATTACTCCCAAAGTCTGGCCAACCTTCCCTTCATAATTCGAAAGCACCATATTGTGAGGTCTAACATCTGAATCCTGCATTCTATTCTCTTTAGCATGAATTGAGGCATCAGATTGACAGCAGCTCCACCATCTACCAGAACCTTGTTCACACCATATTGTTCCACCTTTGCCCTGATGAATAAGGGTTTGAGATGGTTTTTCATTCCTTCGTATGGCTTTTCAAAGAAAGCATTCTTCCCTTCGACCGCTCCATTGTTCATCACATAATAGCATATTGGCCTATGTCTGGCCATTTCGTCCTCATCAGTCTCCTCATCAGCATAAACCTCTGTTTCCTAATTGTACTCACAAGGCAGCACCTAAACTACATTGCAGTTTGCATTGAAGAAGGATTCCCCCTCAGATTCGAAGGCATCAGTCATCAAGTCCTCTTCGTTCATAGCTTCCTTCTGAGTCCTATTTTCTTTAGCGTGCTTCTGTGGAGAAAAAAGTTTCCTGGACACTGGGGGTTTGCTCCCAGTCTGGTTCAGTGATGTTGGGTTATTGGTAGTGGATTCTCCTACTCCTGTAGGTTTCGAATCCCTTGCTGCTTTTTGGTTTCTCTGGTGTTTGCGCCCCTGAGAGTGAGACATTGGGTTTTTTCCTTTATATTTCTCCAATCTTATTTCTTCCCTCCTGTTTGAATTGAATTGCCTCCTGTAAGCCATTGCAGTCCTGCCTCCTCGATCAAAGCTGCGCCACTTCCCTTTTCCCTTATCAGCATTCACTTGCAGCCATCTATCAGTGGGGATTTCTGCAGGTAGTTTAAAGGAAACTCTCTTTGCTCCCCTGGGATAAGGGCTATCTGGCCTCCTTGGCATACTTCTGGCTGTGCTAACAAGATTCGAAGGCATTCCGCCTTGGTGCCCCCAGCCTGACGCAAACAGAATTCTCTCGAATGCTTCAGCCATTTCCTTATCATACACTGCTGCACATCTGGGACATATCAAGCATTTTGTTCCAATCTTGTGGCAACGAACCAGGAATTCGAGCAGACTTTCATCAGCTTTTGGATAGACTTTGTATAGTTGGTTGTCTTGCCGCCAGTTGACTCCTGTTCGTTCATGCTGGGCCCTTTCGAATTCAGCAGCAATTCTGGGGTTGCAGATGATACTGCACCTTGGGCATAACAACTTTTCCTGATTTTTCTTATGACAGTGGAAGAGATATTCACGCAAACCTGCGTCCTTTCTAGGTAAGTTCTCTCTTCTCTGTTCTCTTTCCCTCTCTAAACAGCGTTCCACTTCTTCCATTTCAGCGTTAGGTTGTTCGAAGTCCACCATATTCACTCCCAGCATTTGGTCATCAGAAATTTTGACTTCTTCAAATTTCATCCTAAGACCTTCAGTGGCCTCATCTAATTTTCTGTCACTTAATATCTTTGCTTTGAGCACCTTTGGGAGGCCATCAATAGCTTCTGTTTCGTTTTTGATCAATGGGAGGCCATCAATAGCCTCTTTTTCGTTTTTGATCAATGGGAGGCCATCAGTAGCCTCTTTTTCGTTTTTGATTAGGATGAAGTCCCCATCCTCTTCGAATTCCACTTTTGATTCAAATTTCCTCTCAGCAATTTCTACCACATTGATGTCTAGTGGTTCAACATAGTTAATCTCCGCCATCAGCAACAGATCCGTATCAACTTTCATTGGATTCTTTCCCTTGTCTGAGAACTTCAGCCTGCCATCCTTGATCGCATTCTGTATCAAATCCCTGAAAAGAAAACATTGTGAGGTTTTATGGCCTAAAAAGTTGTGATATTTACAAAAGCCCCTCTTTTTCCTTTGTTCCAACGGCAGAACCTTAAGGTTAGGAGGAACTATTAACTGGCCATCTTTAACAAGTAGATCAAATATCTCATCACATTTAGTTATATCGAAAGTATAGATTTTCTTGGGGAATTTATCATTCCTTTCACTTTCGAGAGAATCCTTTCCATTGGAAGGAAGTAGAACTTTGCAAGCATAAGGGGGTGCTTCTTTTAGTTCTGCAAGATCTATTTCGAACTGATCGAAATCATAAGGGTCTTGAGAATCATCTATGTTTTCCTCTTCAGCCTCTATGTAGGCTATTCTCTCTTTCTTATGATTTTTACTAGCCCTAGCTTTTTCAGCTTTTAATCTTTCGACCTGACGCACTCTGTCTGCTAGTTGGGCCATATCTCTAAGATACTGTGTATCCAATTTCTTCCGAATGGAATAATCTAGGCCCCCAGCAGCCATTTCGACCAATTCATGTTCAGGGACCACTGTGAAGCATCTGGATTTTAATAAACGGAATCTATTCAAATATTCATCTATTGGTTCCATAAATTTTCTCTTAATGCTTGCTAGTTCCTTGAGACTGATTTTAGACTGACCCATATAAAATTATTCATAGAAAAGCCTTTCTAAATAAAGCCAGGTGTCTACAGATCCAGGGGGAAAGGTGGTGAACCAAGTGAACGCGTTCTTTGTCAAAGAACTTGGGAAGTATTTTATCCTAATATTTTCATTATTTGCTATATCTCATGCTTCTGTTAAATATCTTGCTATATGTTCCACTGTTGATTCACTTGTATCTCCAGCAAATTTCGTGAATTTAGGAACTTTAACGCCTCCGGATAATTCTGTTTGCATAATATAATCTATAATAGGAGATGTGTAGTTTGGCCTCCTAAATCCTGAATTTAAACCATTCTGGGCCATTATTCTTTCAATCATGGTGGTGAGGTTATTTTCTGCCACTAAATTGTCATTTCTAATTCTATGAACAATTTCGTCTGCATTTTGGTCCCTATTCACCATCAGTATAGGTCTAGGCTGTCCATTCTTAACTTCCTGAATTCCCTGATCTCTTAATCTCACCCCTATATTTCTTTCTTCGACCACTTGCACAGGGGGTCGAATTCGTTCGATTATGGGTTCTTCATTTCGAATTTCCACTGGGTTTTGCCTACGCCTTGCAGGCGCATTAGGGGCACCAAAGAAATCTGCTATTCTGGCCATCTGGGCTGCATTTTCTTGGTTTGTTCTATTTATATTCTGGATTAGGGGATTGAAAATAGCATTCATTTCACGAGCTAGGATGCCTACCATATCATGATTGATATCATCCATCTGTTGCCTAAGCGCTGCTTGACTATTAGTTATAAGAGTAGGCATTTGGGCAAAGTTTCCTATATTCTGGAAATTTGTACCCAAATGGTTCATTCCTGAACCAGATCCTTGGAGTGGGGACGAAGTTGTTGTATTATGTAACCCTGCCATAAACGAAGTTGGCATCCCATACTGAGGATTTCTAGGTCTCAAAGGTTCAAAACCTGGAGGCCTAGGGGGAGTCGAATACTGTTGATTCCCTATGTGTGACGCAGTTTACACTGAAGACACGTTTGATGGCATGTCTAATGTACTTACTGGGGTCGTATTCGAACTGCCAACAGGAATGGCATTGGAGGCATCAATCGAACTTGAAACGATTGTTGCAGCCCCCTGTGGGGGATTCTGTACCCCATCTTGGTTGGTTGTATTAACCATTATTTTGGTACGTTGTTTTCTGGGTATATGTGGATTGTTATTCTTTATTTTGCCGCTTCGAAGGTTCATGTACCGAAACGCGCTCCACACTCAGAAAATCCTAAAACTTCTCTAATATGTTTGTTTGATAAAACTTTTTGTTATAACACTGTCCCATTGGGCGTGCCAATTTGTTTACAGTGATTTCTAATAAACAACCACTAGTCTTCCAATTTACTAATTATTATTGGTTACTTGCAGGATCGACCAGATTGATCCTAGAACACATGTGTCATAACTCATTTCCATGTTCATAACTAATATATTGATAGACTTATATTGTATGTTAAGTTCGAATACGAGATTCTTAGGAAAGATTTCTAAAATGGTCTATAGGAATAAACTAACTGAATGTAGGTAGGAAAGGCTTCGAATTAGACTTGGGCTTGAATGTAAAGATAAGTGTTTGACTAAAAGGATAAAGTAAAAGTAAAGTTTCTAACGAAGTGACTGTGTTTAAAGGCAAGTAAAACAAAGAAATGCAAGGAAATCGAAGGATTCAAGGGCAGAAATATTGTAATGGCGAACTAAATATAACAAGACTTGTATTGAAATTGTAAAAAAGTAATGATGTTCAATACGTACATTGTATCTTCTGACTCGTTTTCCTTAATTCACGGTAGTTTGAGTATTTTGAGATCTTTTAGTACATAAAAGTGAACACACTAAATCTAACATAAGAACACCTATTTATAGTGTCTTGACCCTAACGGCCCTATTCTAAAATCATGCCACGTTCGAAGCATGCAGGCTTCCTATGTTTGCTGACTTCCACGCGTCTTCTAGAATGACGCTCTTTATTTGAAATTCGAAAAATTGTACCAATCAAAGCATCTTGTTTCTTCGTTGCTTTCGAAATAACCCAATTACCTGGACCGTTTCCAATTTCTGGCACCCTTGCATAAAGGAGCTCTTTATAATTCGAACACTAAAAAAGTCCAAATCGAAATCTGCTGGAAATTGAATAACCCTTCAACATAATGACTCCATATCTCCCACCAATATCCAATATTGATATTAATCTCCTTAGGTACTTTATTCGAAATACTATTTTGATAGTGATTTCTTCCTTATTCGAAATAGCCAGCTAACAACAACACTTGGAATTTTGGAGACATGGACCACTTGGACTTAGGATTAGAAGCCTTGACCTATTCTGGAGATTTTGTGACCTCAATTGTTATTTTGTCGGGATTTCTTGGGGTTTATCCCCAAGATAATTGGTTGTTTGTTTGTTTGTGTGCATGTTATTGTGATTACATGCTTTATCTGTGATCTGGAATTCATTTGTATACAGCTGTTACTCTGCTCAATTTATGTAAAGACTTAATACAATTGAAGCTTGGTTCTCTCAAGAGGTTTATTATCTTTGTTTGTTTGATTTCAAATCCAAAGGATGGGAATTATACATTGACTCATTGTGTCAAGTGTTGGCTTCTTGTTGGTTAGAAGGTTATTTTCTCTAGCTCTTACCTTATGCTTTAGGATAGTCCCTTCATCTCCTCCCATTTTCTTTAATTTGAAAAAATATTCTCTCTCCTTTTGAAAATTCTTCTTGTTTTAAAACTTGAACCACTTTCATAATAAACTTGGACTGATGTCCATGTATTTTCAAAATATTTTCTTAATTAAACTTTAATCAATTTAATAATGTTTTGACATTTTTTGAGAAGACTAAAAGTCAATCAATCTCCTGCAAACCATTTTTCCACTTTGGATTTTTACTTTAAAATTTTCTCAAATAATTAGACTCTTGTCAAATCCTTGAAGTGATGCAAACTACTATACTTCTACAATATATAATGAAGTGAGATGTTTTCCACTTGGGTGTTGAGTGAGGATTTGTTGATTTTAAAATCTAAGTTATATCATCCACTTTGAGATGATGCAAATTCTCATTTCTCATAATTGTGGGTAGTAAGTATGTTTTCCACTCGGATAAGACGATGATGTCTCGTCTCTTAAAATTAACCAACACACTTGTGTTTTAAAATTTTTAAAGGTGAACTACGTATACCCTGATCCCCTATTGCACGAAAGGTGGTATGTAGGCACTAAAGATTCGCAAATGCGGTGGGTGCCAAAATTTTAAAAAATACTTCTTTTCTCATCCCCATGATCTATTTTTATATACAACATTTTATAGCCAAAAAATATACAAATTTTTCAAAGAGGTTCCTGTGGGGTATCATAGATGTTTAGGGTGCTAATACCTTCCCTTTGCATAACTAACCCCCTTACCTAGAATCTTTCCCCCTCTTTTTGGGTTATTTTCTCTTTTCCCATTCCTTTGAAAATAATAAAGCGCGGTGGCAATTTTTAATTTGATCTGTGCGAGTCAAGTCAATCCAATGGCTTAGTCTCAACATTTCTACCGCTACAGAAAAATGGCGACTTCACTGGGGAAAGATTGACCTCTTGCTGGTCATTCCCTAAGTGGGTTGATCCTATCTTTTTTTATATTTGTATATGTTTTATTGTTTGTTATATATTATGTGTTGTATATATGTTTGTCTAGATTTTCCTAGTTTTCAGGGTGCTTGGTGATTTCTCATAAGTCTTATACCCGGACTTGGGCAAACTTAAGATAGGACGGGCGGTATAGTCATGTTAACTTTGAGGGAGTAATCCCAAAAAAGGAGAGATGAGATTCCCCACTTAGTGGAGGCCCCTTTGGTTGTAGTGTCGTTTACCAAATAATCGGGAAAATGTGATGCTTTCGACCTGGGAGCCTGCTGAAGTTGAGGATCGTAGAACCCCTAACCCATCTTGGCCTTTTAGGTGTAGTGCAGAAGCTATGACAGAGTAATCTGGAAGTATTTTTCACGCGATACTACACTCAGACGAGTTTTTCTTGAGAATATTACTAACTACCGAGTTAATTGGGAAGTTGGTAATATCTAAAGAAAGGATGTAGACTCTGGGAACCTTTTAGAACCTTGTTCGGCAGGTGATAACTTTAGACCATACCTTATGGGTAGTACCTTCGACCTCATGCTCGTGACGTTGAACCTATGAACCCTATGTTTGTGATCTTGTGTGTGATTGTTGCAGTATGCATACATGCACTCATGAGTACCTTCAAAAGACATTTTGTTCCAAGGGACTTAAAAGTTGACTCTTTGGGAATATCTCAGTTACTTTTTGACTATGGATTCTGGAAATAGAAAGACCGAGAAATACAGTTTCAATGATCCCAAGATAGATGAGTTGATGAGTCTGATTCTTGAGATCGAGAGTCCTACAGATTTTTAGAGGAAGTATGGGTCCATCATTTCTCTTATGAAGCTTAGGATGAAGGAGGGTATTCTCTCGACTTTGGTCCAGTTCTATAATTCGATGTATCGATGCTTTACTTTCCCTGATTATCAGTTGATTCCTACATTAGAGGAGTATTCTTATCTGCTCGATTTACCTATTACCGATTGTGTTCCTTTTACTGGTTTAGAGGGTGAGCCAAAATCTCATGAGATTGCTGCTTCGATCCATCTGGGAAAGTCTGGGGTTGAATCCCACATGACTACCACATGAGGTATTGGAGGATTACCAGCTCAGTTCTTATTGGAGAAAGCTTGCTACTTTACTAGGATGAAGAGCACAGTTTCTTTTGAGGCCATTTTTGCTCTACTTTCTTATGGGTTTTTCTTATTTCCCAATGTAGACAAATTTATTGATATCAATGCTATCAGGATCTTCATGATTGGAAACCCAGTTCCTACATTATTGGGTGATGCTTATTACTCTATCCATCTTAGGGATTCTTGTCATGGAGGGATGATCATCTGCTGCATGCCTTTGTTGTATCAGTGGTTTATTTCTCACTTACCTCAGTCTGATGCTTTTTGGGATGTCAGGAAGGAGCCTCGATGGGCTCCAAAGATTATGGCACTCACTCATTCAGATATTGTTTGGTATCATCATGTTTATCATGATGTGGAGATTGCTGACATTTATGGTAGTTTCCCCAATGTACCTCTTCTTGGTACAAAGGGAGGAATTAACTACAACCTTGTTCTTGTACGACGGTATCTTGGATATCCAATGAGGGATAAGCCAAATAGTATTCATTTGAGTAGTTTCTTCCTAAAAGAGGGATAAGTTCATAAGGAAGCTAAGGAGAATATTTTGAAGTCTTGGCGCCACATCCACATGAAGAGTAGGAAGGACTTGGGACCCAGAGGAGTCGTTTCTTTGGAGCCTTATCTACAGTGATTACAAGCAAGAGCCATCCAGTTGAAGATGTCGTATTCCCGAGAAGCACCCATGCCTAACATATTTATGAAGACCACTCCTCCCCTATTGGATGATGTGGAAGAGATCCAACTTACCTCAGTCTGGATGCAGCAAGAAAAGGAAGCTTGGAAGAATAAGTGCCAGACTTTAGAGGTATCCTACCAAGTAGATCTGAAGTAGAAAGATGATTTGATTGAGATTCTTGAGAGTCGTGTTGTAGAGGCAATGGAGAGGCAAGAGGATTTATTTTCCTCTAATCCTCAATTAGGCCTTAGTTGCTCACTTCCCGACTCTGAAGATTGGAAGGAGATCGCCACTAGGTATGCTGAAGAAAACCAGAGGTCGAAGGCAAAGATTTCCAGACTCATAGGGAAGTGACAGCGTGTAGAGTGACCTCTATCAACTTTGCTTTTATAGGGTTTTTAGACTTTATTTTCATCTTGTACTTGGGATTATTGTAGAGTGACCTCCATTTTGAAGTTATTATAATGAGATTTTTCAGTGTTTCAGATGAGTTATTACTTTGATATTAGTAAATTGTCTATAAATCTTTGAGTCCCTTGAAATGTTAATAATAAAATAAATCATGTGCATTGAATATCATGCATCATATTGAACATACTTCTTGCATTTTGTGTACATATTCAAGTGTCTTATAAAGCTTTATTCTTAAACTTCATACAAGAACATGTCTAATCAGTATAATACTCGGGTTAATTTCAGAAGGAAGATGGATAATCTAGAATAAGAGAATCGCGAGCTACACAGGGAAGTTTCTACTCTGAAGGCCGGTATGGCCAATTTCACTACGCTGATGGAATCTTTGGTGGTTGCTCAGAATCACCCACCAATTGCTCAGCCTCAACAGACAATGGTTTCTACTGAAGCTCCAATTGTTCCTGTTTCTGCTACTCCACCCGTTGTTGTTCAGAATCGTATGCCTCCAGGATATCCTTGGGGAACTCCAGAGAACTTTATGATAGAAGGTTATAATCAAGATACTCAGGTTGCTCCACTTGCTTAGACTGTTGTTGCTGCTCCCACACCTCCTGTGGTGCATGTTACCCCTGCTGCTAGAAACGAGATTCACTATGTTGTACCTCCCTCGGTGAAAATATGGTCTCGTTTGCTAATGGTGAGATGTATCCCCCTATTCCTCCACCAAGTGAAAGCTTGGGTTTCTATGATCGAATGGAAGATTTTCAAGACCAGTTTGATAAGATGCAGAAGGAGTTAAAGGCCCTTAGAGGAAAAGATCAGTTTGGGCAAAATGTGAATGATATGTGTTTGGTTCCAAATGTGAAGATACCTGCAAAGTTAAAAGTGACAGAGTTCGAAAAGTATAAGTGAAACACTTTCCCTCGTGCTCACTTGGTGATATATGTGAGGAGAATGTCTACTCATACAGGTGACCAGCGCCTGTTAATTCATTTCTTTCAAGACAGCTTGACAGGTGCAGTGTTGAAATGGTACATGAGCTTGGACAGTGCCAATATTCATTCCTTCAACGGCCTGGGTGAAGTGTTTATCAGGCAGTACAAATACAATGTGGACATGGCACCTGACCGTGATCAACTCAGGGCCATGATCCAGAAGGACAAAGAGTCATTTAAAGAATATGCACAGAGATGGCGTGAAGTAGCCGCCCGGGTGATTTCTCCAATGGAAGAAAAAGAGATGACAAAGATTTTTATGAAGACACTAGGTGCATTCTATTATGAAATGATGGTGGCGAGTGCACCCAGTGATTTTACCAAAATGGTGGGAATGGGTGTCCGTTTGAAGCCGTAAGAAAAGGTCGTCTGACAAAAGGTAAAAATTCCTGAAGTATGAAGAAAACATTGTATGAGTTTGGTAAAAAGAAAGAAGGAGAGACAAATGCTGTTATTCAAGAGAGAAGGGTTAATCCTACTAGAAGAAATCATCAGCGTCATTAACAGGTTAACTCGGTAACTCCGAATGTAAATGCTGCTTCGACTACAGTTGCTTATCAAAGACCAACCCATCAAGGAAGTCAAGGGCAGAATCAGAGGAGAGAGCCTTTTGACTCTATCTCTATGAGTTATGGAGAGTTACTCCCAGCATTGATCTAGAAAAATTTGGTCCAGACTAGGCCACCTCCTGTTATACCATCCCCTTTGCCTTGGTACTACAAGGCAAATCAGACATGTGCTTTCCATCAGGGTGCACCAGGGCATAATTTGGAAAAGTGTTATCCTCTGAAGTTTGAGGTACAAAAAAGGTTAGATCTAGCCTTTTGTCCTTCAAAGATGTCAGTCTTAATGTAAAAAACAATCTTCTACCGAAGCATGAAGGGAAAGATGTTATAAAGATGGTTGTTGGTTGTCCAGGGGACTTCCGCATTTATGATATTAACTTGTTCAGAGGAGATTTGGTAAAGATGTAAGCAGACCTTTGCGAGTTTAGTTACTATACTTATGACCATGCTAGTTGTGGTTTTTATAGCACTGATATACAGGGCTGCGATAAGATAAAGGATGATTTGCAAGAGATGGTTGATGAAGGCCTCATCCATATAATCAAGCCTAGGGTAAAGTATGAGGACGAAGTGAACATTGCCTTTGGATGTCCTGGGGAGTTCCGGATCTTTGATGTGGACCATATGAATGATGATCTCGTACAACTGCACGCTACTTTATGCCATATGGCTGGTCAGGTAGAACACCACTATGGATCTTGTCGGGTTTGCTGCAGGGATTCCCGAGAATGTTCCATTGTAAGAACATGTATTCAGTTGTTATTGGATAATGGAACGATCAAGGTGTCAGGACAAAGAGATGATTACCATGAGGTTAATAAGATTGAATTTTGCTTGGTTGAAGGTGAGTCAGATGATGAATATGTTTCTGCGGATGAATCCTTTTTCTCAGATGAGGATATGTTCTCCGGCAATGGTTCTTTGATGTCCTGTTTTTCTGAAGAAAGTGTGAACATAATTGTGCCTTGTTTCAATGATGCTGCTCTTGTTGAAATTGACTATTATAGCAAGCCAGTGGTTTCCTTTGTGGTGATTTGCTTGCCAGGGCCCGTTCCTTACAAGTCAGACAAAGTTGTACCGTACAAGTATAATGCTACTATTTTAGAGGATGGTGTGGAAGTTCCTATCCAGCCTTTGTCTAGTATTAAGAATATTGTTAAAACTAGCAGGGTGACCCGTAGTGGTCGTGTATTTGCACCGGTTGTTCGGGGAAATGATAATGCTGGTAAGAAATTTGTGGAAAATGTTGAGAATAAGAAAGTTGTGGGGGAGTCCAGTGGTGCCACCCTGGAGAAAGATGTGGATGATATTTTCAAGATTATCAAAATGAGTGATTACAGAATTGTAGATCAGTTATTTCATACTCCTTCAAAGATATTTATCCTAGCATTGTTGATGAGTTTTGCTGCCCATAGAGAATATTTAATGTGGGTGTTAGATCAAGCCTTCATGGAGTATGATATTTCGTTAGATCAATTCAGTAGTGTGGTAGGTAATATTAAATCTTGTAATAACCTAAGCTTTTACGATTATGAATTGTCTAACGAAGGGAGGAATCACAATCTAACTCTCCACATATCCATGAACTGTAAAAATGATTCATTATCAAGTGTGTTGATTGATAATGGGTCTGCCTTAAATGTTATACCAAGGAGTACGCTGATGAAGTTGAAATATCAAGGGGCTCCCATGCGCCCAAGTGGTATTATTTTAAAAGCTTTCGATGGATCAAGGAAGTCAGTTATCGGGGAAGTGGATCTGCCTATTCACATAGGCCCACACCTTTTCCAGATCACTTTCCAAGTTATGGATATTATGCCCGCATATTGTTGTCTTCTAGGAAGACCATGGATATGCGAAGCAGGGGCTGTCACTTTGACTCTACACCAAAAGCTTAAGTTCATGCGCGAAGGAAAAGTGGTTATTATAAATGGAGAGCAAGCATTGCTTATTTCTCATCTATCATATTTTAGTGTTGTAGAAGCATATGAAGTTGTTGTAGGGATGCAATTCCAAGCTCTGTCCGTTGATAACATAAGAGATCATGAGAATTCTATGGCTTCATTCAAAGATTCTCAATAGGTTGTGCGCAATGTTCCAAGTAAAGTATGGGGGAAGATTGTTGATCCTCCGGTAAACAAGAACAAGGTTGGTTTAGGATTCTCTGCAAAGAATGGTAAAGTTGAGAGTTTGAAGTCAAATTTTATTGAGAGTAACTATCAGGATATCTTCCTCAATGGAGGTTACCTCCATCCAACTGCTTCTGGAGTTAATGCCATTATAGAGGATGAAGAAGAACATGAGATGCCGAATTATGTGACGCCTGGAGTCAAAATCCAAAACTGGGTCACTTATGATGTTCCCTCTTGAATCCATGTCTCAAAGTAATTTTTTTTGTCTATCTTTTCAAAAAGCTTTCACCTGGCCCAAGGTGAAAGTTAATATTGTATGGGCTTGTCTGTTTGCTTTGCTCATTAAAATCATTAATAAAAGATGTCTTTGATTCTCAAATTGTGTTTTTATTTTATGCTTTTTCTTGAAAAATGGTAATCAGAAAAAACCCTTTTGGGAACAAATAATAACTGTAAATAAATATGCATGATCACTTGATATATGTGTCCGTTTCTAAAAAGAAATCATAAATCACATGTGCAGATTAATTAATAAACATGTTAAATACAATGACCATGCACCCTCTCCTAACTTTGAATATCATGTGTTTGGGACGAAAGAAGAAGAATATGATGAAATTCCATAAGAGGTTTCACGGTTTCTCGAGCACGGGGAAAGTTCCATTCAGCCGTATAAAGAGCCGTTGGAGAAAATCAATTTGGGTTCAGAGGAAGAGCCAAAGGAAGTCAAAATTGGAGCATTGTTGCATCCTGATGTGAAGAGTAGGTTAACTGAACTATTGAAAGAGTATATGGACATATTTTCTTGGTCTTATCAAGATATGCCTGGTCTAGATACTTATGTTGTGGAGTATCATTTTCCTTTAAAGCCAGAGTTCCCGCCAGTCAAGCAGAAGTTAAGAAGAACTCACCCTGATATGGAAGTAAAAATTAAAGAAGAAGTGTTAAAGCAGATTAATGTCGATTTTCTTGTGACATCAGTGTATCCTCAGTGGATTACCAATATTGTCTCTGTACTAAAGAAAGATAGAAAAGTTCGCATGTGCGTTGATTATAGAGATCTAAATAAAGCTAGTCCAAAAGATGATTTCCCATTGCCACATATTGATATGTTGGTTGATAGCACAGCAAAATTTAAAGTGTTCTCGCTCATGGACGGATTTTCTGGATATAATCAAATAATAATGTCTCCTGAGGACATGGAAAAAACAACGTTTATCACACCCTGTGGAACATTCTATTATAGAGTGATGCCCTTCGGGTAGAAGAACGCTAGTGCAACGTACTAGAGGGCTATGCCAACCATATTCCATGATCTGATACATAAGAAAATTGAGGTATATGTTGATGACATGATTGCTAAATCACAGACCGAAGCAGGGCATGTGGAAGATTTGTTGAAGTTGTTTCAGCGTTTGCGAAAGTATCGTCTCCGCCTGAATCCGAACAACTGCACCTTCGGTGTCTGATCAAGGAAGTTGTTGGGTTTTATTGTCAGTCGGAAAGGGATTGAAGTTGACCCTGATAAAGTCAAAGAAATTCAAGATATGCCTACGCCAAGGACTGAAAAGCAAGTTAGAGGCTTCCTTGGGCGGTTGAATTACATTTCCAGATTCATTTCCCACATGACTGCAACGTGTGAACCGATCTTTAGGTTGTTAAAGAAAAATCAGAGTTGCGTATGGACAGATGATTGTCAAAGGGAATTTTAAAGTATCAAAGAATATTTGCTTGAACCACCTATCTTGCTCCCTCCCGTTGAAGGAAGACCATTGATCATGTATCTGACAGTGTTAGATAGTTCTATGGGTTGTATTTTGGGATAACAAGATGAAACAGGAAATAAAGAATATAACATCTACTATCTTAGTAAGAAGTTTACTGACTGTGAGTCACAGTATTCTATGCTGGAAAAGACCTGTTGTGCTTTGGCCTGGGCAGCAAAGCAGTTGCGGCAATATATGCTAAACCATACCACTTGTTGATTTCTAAAATGGACCCAATTAAGTATATTTTTGAAATGCCCGCTCTTACAGGGAGAATTGTCCGTTGGCGGATGTTATTGTCTGAATACAATATTGAGTACCGCACACAAAAGGCCATAAAAAGTAGTGTTCTGGTGGACTATCTTGCTCACCAACCGGTAGATGATTGTCAATCTGTCAAGTTTGATTTCCATGATGAGGATGTAATGTTCTTGAAAGCGAAAGATTGTGATGAACCTTTGCCCGGGGAAGGTCCTGATCATGTATCCTGGTGGGGTATGGTATTCGATGGAGCTGTGTACGCTTATGAAAAATTAATTGGCGTTGTGATTATCACTCCACATGGATCACACATTCCTTTTATTGCAAGGTTTACATTTGATTGTACCAATAATATAGAGGAGTATGAGGCTTGTATCATGGGTCTCGAGGAAGCCATTGATCTTAGAATCAAATTTCTATATGTATATGGTGATTCAGCTTTGGTAGTTAACCATATTAAAGAAGAATGGGATACTCGTCACCCTGGCTTGACCCCTTACAAAGATTATGCAAGAAGATTGCTACCCTTCTTCAACAAAGTTGAATTCCATCATATTCTGAGAGATGAAAATCAAATGGCGGATGCTTTGGAAACTTTGGCTTCTATGTACCAAGTGAATACTTGGAATGATGTGCCTCGTATCATGGTGTGACGTTTGGATAGACCGGCTCATGTGTTCATAACGGAGGGAGTGACAGAAGAAAATCCTTGGTATTTTGATATCAAGCATTTTCTCCAAACTCAGGAATACCTGGTTGGTGCATCAAATAAAGATAGAAAAACATTGAGATGGTTGGCATGCAACTTTTTCCTCAACGAAGATGTGTTGTATAAAAGAAATTATGACATGGTCTTGCTCAGATGCGTGGATAGACACGAAGCAGACATGTTGATGCATGAAGTCCATGAAGGTTCCTTTGGTACCCATGCCGATGGATATTCGACGATGGAAAAGATGCTTAAGGCATGTTACTATTGGCTGACAATGGAATCCAATTGTTATAAATTTGCAAAGAAGTGCCATAAATGGCAGATATATGCTGACAAAATTCATGTGCCTCCAACGTTTCTCAATGTTATTTCTTCCCCATGGCCTTTCTCTATGTGGGGTATTCACATGATTGGAATGATTGAACCAAAGGCGTCAAATGGACATCGTTTCATACTAGTGGCAATTGACTACTTCACCAAATGGGTGGAAGCAACTTCATATGCTAATGTCACCAAGCAGGTGGTGGTGCGTATTATCAAGAATAATTTAATTTGTCGATATGGTGTGCCTAGCAGGATTATCACCGATAATGGCTCAAATTTGAATAATAAGATGATGACGGAACTTCGCAAAGAATTCAATATTATTCACCATAATTCATCTCCCTACAGGCCAAAGATGAATGGAGATGTTGAAACTGCTAATAAGAACATCAAGAAGATCATCTAGAAAATGGTTGTCACTTATAAAGACTGGCATGTGATGCTCCCCTTTGATTTATATGGGTATCGAACATCTATCCGCACTTCAACAGAGCAACCCCTTTCTCTCTTGTGTATGGCATGGAAGCAGTGCTCCCCATTGAGGTTGAGATTCCCTATTTGTGCGTGATAATGGAAGCCAATTTGTCAGAGGCTGAATGAGTCCAGAACAGGTTTGACCAACTGAATCTAATTGAAAAGAAAAGAATGATGATCTTGTGTCATGGTCAGTTATACCATAAGAGAATAAAGAAAGCTTTTGATAAGAAGGTCAAACCCCGTGAATTCAGAGAAGGCGACCTCGTGCTCAGGAAGATCATGTCCTTTAACGCTGATTCTAGGGGCAAGTGGACTCCTAGTTTTGAAGGCTCATATGTTATCAAGAAAGCCTTCTCTAGCGGTGCACTGATTCTTGAAACAATGGATGGCGAGGAGTTCTCACGTCCTGTGAATGCTGATGTAGTCAAGAAATAATTTTCCTAGAAAAATAAAAAGAACAGCTCGCTAAGACGAAAACCCTAAAGGGCGGCTTAGGCAAAAAGGAGCATCTCGGTAGACCGAAAACCTGAAAGGGCGGTCTAGGAAAAAATTAGAGACATAAACAGAATAAATTTCTCACAGTAGGTTGAAAACCCGCAAGGTCAACCTAGGAAAAAGTTAGGAATTTCATGGGAAGTAACTGCATTAGACAAGACTTGATCGTTAAAGCAACAATCTTCTTGGATCCTCTCCACACTTCAGCTGAAGTCTCTGCTCAGGAATTCAAAGTTGTTAGGAAGAATAGTGGTCATTATATCTCAATGTATCTTTTCCAATGTATATAAACATTTTCCAAACTATGTAATCATCTATGGAGTCTTGCCGTTTGCAGACTATCATCCTATTAATAAAGTTTGATCTTTTATCCAATTCTTTGCAATTCTTACTTTATTCAGCGTACTAAGACTTTATTTATTATTGATAGTAACGATCAAAGCAAACAGATTAAATATCAAAATTATTTTTGAAAAGAATTTACAAATTACTTATTGCTTTAGATTTTGTGACGCAAAGAGAACAAAAATAGAGACTCCGGGGATGGACAAACCCATAAGTTTTGAAAGTTTGTTGTCCCCAGGAAATTTCCCAGGATATTTTTTGGGTTGGGTATGTTCTTCGCGTTTTTTCTCAGATAATTGAAGACGATACCAATTGATGTATGGTGTGGTATTGGGTTTGTTACCCCATTTTCCCCAGCCAAATCTTGGTTCATTTTAATTTTATATTTGCATGATATGAAGACTCTATCCCAGATTCCCCAGCAACCGGACAAGGGTAATATCTTTTCTAAGAAGTGTTGAAACAATTGTCAACTTTTTGGGTTTTCACCCGCCAAATGTTGGGTTTGATTTAAAATCCCCATACGTTTGGTTGCTTGCTGTAATGTTTGACTTCTTAACTCCCTAAGTTTCTACCCCCATGAGATTTCATACTTTATCCCCAGAGAAGTTAGTGCAATACTCACTCTCAATATTGAAGGATGTATCTTGGTGTTACCCTCCTCAATGAATTCAATATGAGATCCTCAGTTGATGTCTCGACAACGTGGTTTTGTTTTCCCCATTTGAGTCAGTATTGTAATCCCCAGTAGAAGGACATATGTTGAAGCATTTTCTTTTCCATGTTAAAGTATGTATGAAGTTCCCAGGTGAAGTCGTGAAGAGAATGTTATATCCTTGTGTTTGTACAGATATGTTATGATGTGATTACTTTCAGATTATGTTCCTTCCTAGTGAAGTTAAGTTTTGAAATGGGAATTTGTGTCCTCAGTTGGTGCTTACTTTCTTATGAAGTCTTCACCTTGGATGTGATTTAGCTGAGTATTGACGTTACTCGAGTTGGTTTTGTCTGGTTATCCCCAGTTTTGTGTGTCTATTTTATCAGTATATACATGATAACATTCATACATACAACATGCATAGTTGAATTTGGAAATTCATTGCTCATATGCATTCATTAATATCTTATTGGCATATGTTGCAGAGTTATGTTATCCTCTCTCCAATAGAGTGTCAACCTTAAGAATAAAGTGTATATCCTTTCAATTTCTCCACTAAGTTATCCCTTGTGGAAGAATTTTGCTCTAAATTTCCTTTCAACTCCCTGTCTGGATAGAATGTGATTCCCCTTTGAGTTTATTTCTCATGAGGATTTATTTTCATTGATTGTTTCATTCCAATTTATTTTGGGTTTGAATCTATGATCCTCGGCAATATTATTACTTTTAATTTCAGTAAGCTTTGAGCCCTGGTTTAAGAACGTGCATTTATTTTGCATGAGAAGACTTTATCTCCTCATTGGAACTTCCCCAAGAAGCCATATTTCTTTCCCCGTGAATTCATTTTTTATAACTCCTTCTCAAAACAGCAAGTATCAAGTCTCTTTATTTGAGCAACCTGTACTTCCCCGGTGAATCTTTTATTTCCCATAAAAGATTCAGATTTGTTACTCTAATGGATGGCAAGTCTTTTCCATACGATAAAGACAATTCATTGTGAAATCTTTACAAGTGGTAGTCTATTTATTTGAGACATCTTGTATATTACCCTTTCTAGGCAGGATGCCTTGTGTAATACGGTGGGAGAACTGACTTGGGTGTTTTGCATTTGATTGCAATTGTTGCAGATAGCAAGAATCGCCACCGACTTTTCTTTTATCCAATAAAGGAAAGGGTGAAAAGAACAGGAAAGACCTTTGAGATATTTTCTTGAGTTCGGAGGGTAGGTTATGAAAAGGGAAGGTGTTAGCACACTTTTCATCCGTAGTTATCTACAGGCTCTTAGTTACTTGCTAGATCACTTGAAAATTCTTTGTTTGAAAATGTGTTTGTGGTGGGTTTTGAAAGTATTTCGAAAACGCCTTTGTTTCGGCAAACTTTGTAATGATTCTCGTCTCTATAAGAATGTATAAAAAGTGTTGGTTATGAAAATAGTTCAAAGAGATGTTTATTTTTGAAAGATGTTTTGAAAGTGTAAGTGTGGAAATGGTTTTAGTTTGTGAGTAAGCGACTACGAGCATCCTACCTACTCAAAAGGTCTTGTTTTTTTCCTCCTCCTTTAGATGTTGCTATCTTACCATTGATTGGTAAGAAGCCCCATCATTGGATGTGAAAGGACATGCGTAGGTTATCCTATAGTCATGAATGGCAATATTGTGAGATATCTTAGCATTTCTCTTAATGGAATAAGATAATTTGTAAGGCAACATTCGACGTGTCACCGAGGGACTATGATCTTGCATTTTTTATTGTTTTTTGCTAAGATACCTCACATGCGCAACATGACCATTTTTTAAGGCAACAAAGTTGAGTTAAACCCTTAGAGGTGCAAAGTGTGCAAGTGTATTGTATTTCATGCTTGGTTTAATCTTGAACTAGGATTGTCTACTTGTTGATTTTAAATCTTGTCATACACACCCTAATTACTAGCATTTTATATAAAAAGCAGTAAATTGCAGGAAATAAATGTCCTACGCTATTACATAATTTGGGGATGGGGTATACATATTTACAAATGGGGGTGGAAAGCAATAAATTTCCTAATTATTACAACCATATTGAATAGATATGAAAGAAAATATATACAAAATATAAAAAAAAACAAGAACAATGCAAAAGAGAGAAAAAAGAAATCTTTTGATTCATGCAGTATGTTCAAACATGCACCCTTCGATTCACAGAGAAAAAACAAATCTTTCGATTCATGCAGTATGTTTGAAGCATGCACCCTTCGATTCACACACCCTTTTTACTTCTGTTTGGGCCTGTAAAGCAGTGTGTGTCAAAGCCTAAGGCTTTGTGTCGAACCATATAATTGACAAGAAAGGAAAACAATAAAAGTCCTAATTATTACGACCATATTGAATATCAATGAAAGAAAATATATAGAAAATATAAAAAATCAAGAACATCGCAAAAGAGAGAAAAAACAAATCTTTCGATTCATGCAGTATGTTCGAAGCATGCACCCTTCGATTCACAGAGAAAAAACAAATCTTTCGATTCATGCAGTATGTTCGAAGCATGCACCCTTCGAATCACACACCCTTTTTTCTTCTGTTTGGGCCTGTAAAGTAGTGTGTGTCGAAGCCTAAGGCTTTGTGTCGAACCATGCTGTAATTTCTCACTCCAACGTTGTTTTATGGTCTGTACAGGTTAGTTCTTAAGATATAATTGACAAGAAAGGAAAACAAACAAAAAGGGTAGCTTCAAAAGCAATGATTATTACAGGTTATCTTCGAAGGTGAACCCTCAATGATGCTTGAAACGAGGAGTTTAAAGTCCAAAAGACTTACCTTAAAGCTGGAATGTGTGCTTCGAACTTGAGTTGTTGCCTTGAATGCTCTTAGGTTCCGAAGAAAAGAACAGAGGTGTTGTGTTTTTTGGTTCTGGGTTCAAAAGAAAAGAACATAGGTGTTGTGTTTTTTGGTTCTGGGTTTAAGAGTGTTTCAAGGCTTCATCCTTCATGTTCTCTCCTCTCTCTTTTTTTTCTTCTCCTTTTTCCTTGTCCAAAAGCCCCCCTTTGTGTGTTGTGAAACAACTTATTTATAGAAGAGTCTTGCTGGAGTTTGGGGGGGGGGGGAACAAATGAAATTTAAACAGTTTGGGTATGTTCTTTTCATAGCTTTCGAGGTGCAACTCTTATATGCTAGTTTGGTGCAAATATGAGACTAAGATAATGCAGGCTTGGACTGGTTTGCAGTAGTTTTGGAGTGTTGTGGAAGCTTGGTGCAGGGTTGTTTCATAGCAGTACAGCAGACTGTTTTTGGCATGGTTTTAGGCTTTTATATGGACCGTGCATCAAACTTGGGCTTGGTAGCATATAGGACTTTGTTCAGCAGCCTTTGACCAAACTCATCAAAAGACAAGACAATATTTGTTTCCACCAATTGTGTGTTCTTCGAATGGACCAACAATTGTATGTTCTTCGAATCCATCAATTGTATGTTCTTCGAATGGACCACCAATTGTTTGTTTTTCGAATCCACCAATTATATGTTCTTCGAATCCACCAATTGTATGTTCTTCGAATGGACCGCCAATTGTATGTCCTTCGAATCCACCAGTTGTATGTTCTTCGAATCTACCAAATGTATGTTCTTTGAATAGACCACCAAATCTATGTTCTTAGAATCCATCAATTGTATGTTCTTCGAATGGACTACCAATTGTATGTTCTTCGAATGGACCACCAAATGTACGTTCTTCGTATCCACCAATTGTATGTTCTTCGAATGGACCAATAATTGTATGTTCTTCGAATGAACCACCAATTATATGTTCTTCGAATCCAACAAAAGTATGTTCTTCAAATGGACCACCAAATGTATTTTCTTCAAATCCACCAAATGTATGTTCTTTGAATGGGCCACCAAATGTATGTTCTTTGAATCCACCAATTATATGTTCTTCTAATGGACCATATTCACCTGAATGTACCACTCGAAGCTTGTGGATCGAAGCAAGCTTGCTCTTCTTCGATTTTCCATAATTTTCCAACCACTCCTTTTGCTCAGTCATGTGGTTCGAATAGCCTGAACTAGATTTTGAATTTGACATAGTTATTCACATACCTTTTTTATCTGCTTTTCCCTTTACACAGTTTCCTCTTCGACCTGATGCTTGAAAGTCCAATATGATCCATGGAAACTATATGGGGAATTAAGTCCAATTGTACTTGTGCAAACTTGAACTTTTGAAAATCCTTGTGAGAAATGTCTTGAGAAAAGAGAGGGAAAAGTTTGGGGTACAACAGCTGCCCCTGTTCAATCTTTTTAAACCTGAAGAGTTAGATTCACGAGTCTACCATTCATAGCTTGAAGGTAGAAGGTGATTAAACACTAGAGTACCCATAAATTTGTACTCGACCATGTGTTAGTTGATTGTGTAGGGAAAGATCTTAAAGATGCCATTTGTAGAGATGATGGAGAGTTGTCGGAGATGGGCTTATAGATGCCATCTAAAGGTGATTGTTGATAGAAATTAGACTAAGTCTAAGCTTGACTGTAACTGGGAGAAGTATCAGAATAAATATTTGGTCGATTTGATTCTGAATGACATGTTGGAATGGACCTGTGTTAAGCCGTGTTTGGAAATGTATTAGAAGGAATCCATGTAAGACTGCTTCCGGATGAATCTATGAGAGACTATATCTGGAAATTCACGAGGAGGAACCTGTGCAGGGATACTTCGGGTTGAGTTCGTGTGAAACTTTATCTTGAAATGTATGAGAAGAAATCTGTGTAAGATTCCTTCGAGGTGAGTCTGTGTGAAACTGCATCTGGAAATGTATGAGAAGAAATCTGTGTAAGATTGCTTCGGGATGAGTCCGTGTGAAACTGCATCTGGAAATGTATGAGAAGGATCCTAGGTAATGTTGCTTCAGGATGAATCTGTGTGAAACATCATTTGGAAATGCACGAGAAGGAACCTGGGTAGGGCTACATCAGGATGAATCCGTGTGAAACTTCATCTGGAAATGCATGAGAAGGAACCTGGGTAGGGCTGCTTCATGATAAGTCTGGGTGAAACTTCATCTGGAAATGTATGAGAAGGAACCTGGGTAGGGCTGCTTCAGGATGAGTCCATGTGAAACTTCATCTGGAAATGTATGAGAAGGAACCTGGGTAGGGCTGCTTCATGATGAGTCTGGGTGAAACTTCATCTGGAAATGTATGAGAAGGAACCTGGGTAGGGCTGCTTCAGGATGAGTCCGTGTGAAACTTCATCTGGAAATCTATGAGAAGGAACCTGGGTAAGGCTGCTTCATGATGAGCTCGGGTGAAACTTCATCTGGAAATGTATGAGAAGGAACCTGGGTAGGGCTGCTTCAGGATGAGTCCGTGTGAAACTTCATCTGAAAATGTATGAGAAGGAACCTGGGTAGCGCTGCTTCATGATGAGTCTGGGTGAAACTTCATCTGGAAATGTATGAGAAGGATCCTGGGTAGGGCTGCTTCAGGATGAGTCCGTGTGAAACTTCATCTGGAAATTTATGAGAAGGAACCCGTGTAAGATTGCTTCTTGATGAATCTGTGTGAAAATTCATCTCGAAATGTATGAGAAGAAATCTGTGTAAGATTGCTTCGGGATGAGTCTGTGTGAAACTGCATCTAGAAATTCATGAGAAGGAACCTGTGTAGGGCTGCTTCGGGGTGAATTAGTGTGAAACTTCATCTGGAAATGTATGAGAAGAAAGCTGTGTAAGATTGCTTCATGATGAGCCTGTATGAAGCTGCATCTGGAATTTAGAAGGAACTCGTTTTTTGTTGATCGTTGAGATAGTTGCCTTGGCTTGTTTCAGGAATTAATCTCTGACCTATTTGAGAAAGAAAGATAGTTTCCCCAGCTTATTTTGGGAGTTAATCTTCAATCTTCTCATGTAGATAGTTGTCATGTCTCATTTCAGGTATTAATTTATAATTAGTTGTTCACAAATAGTTGTCATGTCTTGTTTCAAGTATTAATTTGGAACCCGCTTTTTGTTGGTTGTAAAGATAGTTGCCCTGGCTTGTTTCAGGAATTAATCTCTGACCTATTTGAGAAAGAAATATAGTTTCCCCAGCTTGTTTCGGGAGTTAATCTTCAATCTGCTCATGTAGATAGTTATCTTGTCTTGATTCAGGTATTAATCTATAATCAGTTGTTCACAGATAGTTGTCCTGTCTTGTTTTAGGTATTAATCTAGAACTCACTTTTTGTTGGTCATAGAGATAGTTGCCATGGCTTGTTTCAGGAATTAATCTCTGACCTTTTGAGAAAGAAAGATAGTTTCCCCGGCTTATTTTGGAAGTTAATCTTCAATCTGCTCATGTAGATAGTTGTCTTGTCTTGTTTCAGGTATTAATATACAACCAGTTGTTCATAGATAATTGTCCTGTCTTATTTGAGGTATTAATCTAGAACCCGCTTTTTGATGGTTGTAAAGATAGTTTCCCTGGCTTGTTTTAGGAATTAATCTCTAACCTATTTGAGAAAGAAAGATAGTTTCCCCAGCTTGTTTCGGGAGTTAATCTTCAATTTGTTCATGTAGATAGTTGTCATGTCTTGCTTCAGGTATTAATCTACAATCAGTTGTTCACAGATAGTTGTCCTGTCTTGTTTCAGGTATTAATCTGAAACTCACTTTTTTGGTCGTAGAGATAATTTCCCTGGCTTGTTTCAAGGATTAATCTCTGACATTTTGAGAAATGGTTGTGGTATTTTCCAAAAGAGGATTTTTGTTTATTGACTTTTTCCTGCAAGGAAGAAGATTAGTTGCATGCAGATGTATGCATGGCTTGATGATGTTCCTAAAATAAATGAGATTATGCATTTATCATGTATGTAATATGATGTATGAATGTGAAATATTTGTTGAAATGTATCTTTGCCTCGGAAACTAAATCCTTGGCAAGTGTTGGGGGATTTTGGGGAGTTAAATCCTGGAATGCTGTTGGGGATGAAGATTATGCACATCTTCAAACCTCGTTTTGAATGTTTCCATTGGGAATTCCTGTTTTTTTGTTTTGAGAAGAAATCCGCTGGGGGACATTGATTTTGCTTGAAGGAAACTCTGTGGAGAGTGTTGATTTCTTCTTTGGGGAAAAGTTCAGGAGTTTTAGTTGTCCATTGCTCTACTGGGGAGTTATCTCTTGATTGGAGAGAATGGAAGTTAACAACTTGTTGGGGATAAAGAAGTCAATTGTTATCTGATTGGATTCTAGGATTTGCAGTAAATCACTAGGGATAGTGGCAAACTTTACTGGGGAAAAAGAGTTTTGTTAGTAATTTGAAGAAGTTAAACTATTATCTAGTTGGGTCCAGGCTCTATCCACTTGAAATTGAAATTTACTGTTATCTGGTCGGGTCCAGTCTTCAGCAATTTGAACTTGAGATCAACTGTTATCTGGTCGGGTTCTAGGATTCACAGTCACTTTCAGGGATAGTAACGACTCTGTTGGCGACTTCCATTGGGAATTAGGGATTGTGGTCCCTTGATTTGTAATATTCTGAGAGGCAAACTCAAACTGGGGAATTTGTAGTCTCTTGGGGAAATAAACCCTGCTGAAGAGGATTTTTGACGAACTGCTGGGGAGGATACTTTTTAGGAAGAATTCCATGAGGCTCCCTTTTAAGGCCAACTCAGCCGGGGAGAGGATCTTCCGGAGATTGAAACTCTGGTTGTGGATTGCATGAATCCAACTTTGTAGGGATGATTCTATGGAGATATCCATGAATTTGGCCTTGTGGGGTTTTGACCCTTATTTGTGAAGATTATTCTGTGGGGATAACCTTATATTGGTGACTCTGGCGACTTTACTAGGGATCACCTTATGAAAGGGACTTTGTGGGGATTTTTCATTGTCCACAGCAGTAAGTGTTGTAGTTACTGCCAAAAAATGTTTTCTTGGTCGTGTGTGACCTTTTACTGGGACTCATGTTCGATGCCACGAGTGATTCAGATGGAGACCTGCCCCCAGCTATGAGAGATTTCTTGGAATCTTGACTTGACTTCCCCAGATATGCTGGACAATAATAATGTTATGCCCCTTGATTATGGAGGGTTGTTCATTGGATTTGAAGTGACTTTGTTCATTAAGAGAATTTATGTTTATTGGATATTCATCGTACGAATTTCTGTGTTGTCAAACAATTAGCTATACGCAAACAACATTATTCAAACAATGTAAAGTTTATGTTTGTCTTGAAGTTTTGAAAATGCATTTTTAGCACATAAAACCATTTTGTAAGAATGTGAATTCAACTCGGAATTTACATTAAGCCTTACAGGAGTCATGATACCTTTTGTAACAGTATGTTTTCGAACTAACCCATGCTTCAATTAGGACTTTTAAAGGGTTGTAGCATGGCCTGGTTCACGGTTTAAGAAACAAAGGATAAGGCTCAAAGTGTGTTTGTGCCCAACCCTCTCTCTGTGATGTTCTCCAGTCCTATACTCAGTTAATTGCGTGTTTTGAATTCCAATTGAGTATGGAATAACATTTTGGTGATGGTTCGAATATTGAAAGTGTATTCGTGAAGGCGGTCATTTTTGCAACATTTTTCATGTTTGTAAAAGATTTGTAGCGCTCTCTTTTTTTGATTTATTATCCCTAATTTTGGCCTGACTGCTCTTATTTTGAGATTACAGCCAGCAGGATGCCCCAGTTTTTCTTAAGTCTCCTTCATAGGTTTTGACTCAGTGGGTTTTCTTTTGAGAGATAATGACTGCCTATTTCATGGGGAACCATCACCATCTTTTGATTCATAAGGATGTTTGTGTATGAAGTGAAAGCTTATGACTGAACACACATTTGAATTAACTGAGAAACTAACCCTGCCCCAAGTTTTGATTAAAGGTTTCAATTTGTGTGAAAAAGAAAACTCCTACTTCTTTGGCTCAAAGGGGTTGACTAGGGATTATCTTCCTTATAACTCCAGTGTTTAGGAATTTGAAACAACGCCTGTATATCATCAGCAAGGTCTACCCAAAAGCATACTGTATGAGATTATGGTATTAGTTTCGTCATCCTCCCTTTAAAGGCTTTAGACTTGTAGTTGAGAGTTGAATATCATACAAAAAGAGGTAAAAGCATAATTTTAATATAATGAAAACGAATGGATTAACTCAAGACAAACATATACAATGCTTTAACGAGAATAACCAAAGTTTGACATAAGGACAAATGTTTAAGCAAACAAAGAAATTATAACTGAAAATTCGAATAAACAAAAGTTTCTCCGCCTAAACTTCGTCACTTCAGATGATGTGCCTTTGAAAGATGACAGAAAAACTCAAGTTGACCATCTTGTGTGAATTCCAACGCCCTTTCGTCGATCAGGTCTTAAATCTTGTTTTTCAATGTCCAGCAGTGGTCAATACCTTGTCCAGGACAGTTAGAGTGGTACGCACACCTTTCTTCATGATTGTAACGGGGAGAAGCAGTAAAGGGTTTTTGAGGAGGCTCCCTCGATGTGACTAGCTTGGCTTCCAACATATGATGCAATGCTTGAGCCACGGGCATGTTGATCTCAGCAAATTGTCTTTCTTGCTTATGCCGACCACCTTGTCGTGGTTGGCTAGGTTGTTGTTAGACTCTTGGTATAGTAGCCATTTTGAAGGGTGTCCTCTCGACCAAACCAACTTCTTGTCTCATCGGAGGCTGATTAATGACTCGATCCCCAATTTCAATTGTTTGTTCCATATGGTTGATTATGTCTTGATGAAGCTTGTTGACAAGGGCTCTCATCTCTTCTTGTCCCCGAGCTAAATTTTGGATAAGAGCCATCTGACCCACCATTTGTCCCATCATCTGGATTTTCATGTTTTCCATTTCAGTTTGTAATTTTTCCAACTGGTCATCCTTGTTGTCTTCAGGATTCCTCTTGGTCATGCTCTCAATGAGGAGTTCTTTCACTTCTTTTTTCCCCTTGGATAGGTTCAAGAACAATTCTTGAATTTGAGCATTTTGGGTCTGAAGATCTATGACAGTCTACTCTAGAGCCATCTCTACAGAAATAAATAGTAAGCAGGTTAGAAACCTGTGTGGAGAAATTCTGTTATGATGACATGCATGATATGTGGATGCAATGTTTTCAAGGATCTCGCGGGGTAAACACAAGAAGATGTTAGAAGTTGAACTTTGATCACAACTTTGTTTGGAGAACTTTGTATCGTTGAATGTCCTTCTATGAGAATCAATATCACCATGTCAAGTGGGTCATAGCCCTTGACTCAAGCTACCATGCTTTGGTCTTTTGAGAGCGTTTGGTTAGAGGAAAATAAATCCTCTTGCCCCTTGATAGACATCTGGTTTAACATAACCCTGCATCACAGGCCCTTGAGACCCTTGAAATGGTTATTGAAAATTCTATGGTATGATGTCATGATGTTATGTACAAGTATACACACAAAGTAAATAAGTCGTTATATACAAATAATCATATACACACAAAGCAGACAAGTCCTTAGGTTTAGGCTTGCATGAGTTTAAAGGTAAGTACCCTCTTGAAGTTTCGATTGGCTCAACATGTCCTATTAATAGTAATCGGGTTCTACGGAGTCTCATATCACTGACCTTTCTTTTAGACATTGTTTTAGCTCAAGCACCGAAGTATTTCGGCCAAAATATCCCAAAAGTCCAATCTCAATGAGTGTAGTATCGAGTATCAACCAATCTTCGGTCGGAACCAAAGCCTACCATCTCACTACTTTCTAATGGCTTAGGATGAGTCAATTAAGGGTTCTAAAGGTCAGTTAGTGCTTAATGACACTATAAGGAAGCCTAATGTTATCCTTGACTAACTCAAGGAATATTAGTACAAGCCAGATTATCACACTAACGTAGCTATCACTTTGTCCATACCGGTCTACGCCGTACAGCCTCCATGATTTATTGCTACTTACATAAAAAAGTACCCCAGATCCGGGTAGATGATATTTAACAATAACCCCAGCAAAACCCTTTAAAAATAAAGCAGACAAAGCAAACAAGGAAATCAATTTAAAATGATCTAACTCTAAGGTAATCCCTCTTTTATGAGCTCTCCGGCAGAGTCGCCAGTTCTGTAATACGGTGGGAGAACTGACTTGGGTGTTTTGCGTTTGATTGCAATTGTTGCAGATAGAAAGAATCGCCACCGACTTTTCTTTTATCCAATAAAGGAAAGGGTGAAAAGAACAGGAAAGACCTTTGAGATATTTTCTTGAGTTCGGGGGGTAGGTTATGAAAAGGGAAGGTGTTAGCACACTTTTCATCCGTAGTTATCTACAGGCTCTTAGTTGCTTGCTAGATCACTTGAAAATTCTTTGTTTGAAAATGTGTTTGTGGTGGGTTTTGAAAGTATTTTGAAAACGCCTTTGTTTCGGCAAACTTTGTAATGATTCTCGTCTCTATAAGAATGTATACAAAGTGTTGGTTATGAAAATAGTTCAAAGAGATGTTTATTTTTGAAAGATGTTTTGAAAGTGTAAGTGTGGAAATGGTTTTAGTTTGTGAGCAAGCGACTACGAGCGTCCTACCTACTCAAAAGGTCTTGTTTTTTTCCTCCTCCTTTAGATGTTGCTATCTTACCATTGATTGGTAAGAAGCCCCATCATTGGATGTGAAAGGACATGCGTGGGTTATCCTATAGTCATGAATGGCAATATTGTGAGATATCTGAGCATTTCTCTTAATGGAATAAGATAATTTGTAAGGCAACATTCGAAGTGTCATCTTGCATTTTTTATTGTTTTTTGCTAAGATACCTCACATGCGCAACATGACCATTTTTTAAGGCAACAAAGTGGAGTTAAACCCTTAGAGATGAAAAGTGTGCAAGTGTATTGTATTTCATGCTTTGTTTAATCTTGAATTATGGTTGTCTACTTGTTTATTTTAAATCTTGCCATACATACCCTAATTACTAGCATTTTATATAAAAAACGGTAAATTGCGGAAAATAAATATCCTACGCTATTACATAATTTGGGGATGGGGTATACAAATTTACAAATGGGGGGAGGAAAGCAATAAAAGTCCTAATTATTACAACCATATTGAATATCAATGAAATAAAATATATAGAAAATATAAAAAAATCAAGAACATCGCAAAAGAGAGAAAAAAACAAATCTTTCGATTCATGCAGTATGTTCGAAGCATGCACCCTTCGATTCACAAAGAAAAAACAAATCTTTCGATTCATGCAGTATGTTCGAAGCATGCACCCTTCGAATCACACACCATTTTTTCTTCTGTTTGGGCCTGTAAAGTAGTGTGTGTCGAAGCCTAAGGCTTTGTGTCGAACCATGCTGTAATTTCTCACTCCAACGTTGTTTTATGGTCTGTACAGGTTAGTTCTTAAGATATAATTGACAAGAAAGGAAAACAAACAAAAAGGGTAGCTTCAAAAGCAATGATTATTACAGGTTATCTTCGAAGGTGAACCCTCAATGATGCTTGAAACGAGGAGTTTAAAGTCCAAAAGACTTACCTTGAAGCTGGAATGTGTGCTTCAAACTTGAGTTGCTGCCTTGAATGCTCTTAGGTTCCGAAGAAAAGAACAGAGGTGTTGTGTTTTTTGGTTCTGGGTTCAAAATAAAAGAACAGAGGTGTTGTGTTTTTTGGTTTTGGGTTTAAGAGTGTCTCAAGGCTTCAGACTTCGTGTTCTCTCCTCTCTTTTTTTTTCTCCTCTTTCCTTGTCCAAAAGCCCCCCATTTGTGTGTTGTGAAATAACTTATTTATAAAAGATTTTTGCTGGAGATTTGGGGGGGGGGGGGGGGGGGGACAAATGAAATTTGAACAATTTGGGTATGTTCTTTTCATAGCTTTCGAGGCGCAGCTCTTATATGCTAGTTTGGTGCAAATATGGGACTGACATAGTGCAGGCTTGGACTGGTTTGCAGCAGTTTTGGAGTGTTGTGGTAGCTTGGTGCAGGCCTGTTTCATAGCAGTACAGCATACTGTTTTTGACATCGTTTTAGGCTGTTATAAGGACAGTATAGCAAACTTGGGCTTGGTAGCATATAGGACTTTCTTCAGTCACCTTCGACCAATCTCATCAAAAGACAAGATAATATTTGTTTCCACCAAGTGTGTGTTCTTCGAATGGACCAACAATTGTATGTTCTTCAAATCCATCAATTGTATGTTCTTCGAATGGACCACCAATTGTATGTTCTTCGAATCCACCAATTATATGTTCTTCGAATCCACCAATTGTATGTTCTTCAAATGGACCACCAATTGTATGTCCTTCGAATCCACCTATTGTATGTTCTTCGAATCCACCAAATGTATGTTCTTCGAATGGACCACCAAATGTATGTTCTTCGAATCCACCAATTGTATGTTCTTCGAATGGACCACCAATTGTATGTTCTTCGAATGTACCACCAAATGTACGTTCTTCAAATCCACCAATTGTATGTTCTTCTGACGGACCACCAATTGTATGTTCTTCGAATGGACCACCAATTGTATGTTCTTCAAATCCACCAAATGTATGTTCTTCGAATGGACCACCAAATGTATGTTCCTCGAATCCACCAAATGTATGTTCTTCTAATCCACCAATTGTATGTTCTTCAAATAGACCGCATTCATCTGAATGTACCACTCGAAGCTTGTGGATTGAAGCAAGCTTTCTCTTCTTAGATTTTTCAAATTTTGACAACCACTCCTTTTTATCAGTCATGTGGTTCGAATAGCCTTAACTAGATTTTGAATTTGACATAGTTATCTGCACACCTTTTTTATCTGCTTTGCCCTTTTGACGGTTTCCTCTTCGAGCTGGTGCTTGAAAGTCCAATATGATCCATGGAAACTATATGGGGCATTAAAAGTCCAGTTATACTTATGCAAACTTGAACCTTTGAAAATCCTTATGAGAAATGTCTTGAGAAAAGAGAGGGCAAATTTTGGGGTACAACACCTTGGTTAAAGAAGAAGTTGACCCCCGTTCCAGGTGAAACGACGGAATTTTGGGAAGCTTGTTATTATCAATAAGTTATCTCTAACTTCAATAAAATTTGGTAGCTCACCTTCAGTAAAAGTTGGTGTCTTCTCTCTCTTCCTTCAGTAAAATTTGGTAGCTCACCTTCAGTAAAAGTTGGTGTCTTCTCTCTCTACCTTCAGTAAAAGTTGGTATCTCATCTTCGGTAAAATTTGGTGTCTTCTCTCTCTACCTTCAGTAAAAGTTGGTAGATCACCTTCAGTAAAAGTTGGTGTTTTCTCTCTCTACCTTCAATAAGAGTTGGTAGTGTACCTTCAGTAAAAGTTGGTGTCTTCTCTCTCTACCTTCAGTAAAAGTTGGTAGCTCACCTTCAGTAAAAGTTGGTGTTTTCTCTCTCTACCTTCAGTAAAAGTTGGTAGTTTACCTTCAGGAAAAGTTGGAGCTCACCTTCAGTAAAAGTGTGTGTTTTCTCTCTCTACCTTCAATAAAAGTTGGTAGTTTACCTTTAGTAAAAGCTGGTAGTTTACCTTCAGTAAAATTTGGTAGTTTACCTTCAGTAAAAGTTGGTAGTTTACCTTCAGTAAAAGCTGGTGTATCTTTTTTATCTTCTACCGTTAACCATTGAGTTAGTAGTTCATAGTTATCTGTTGGTCGTTATCATCCTTTGCTTTCTCTCCTCAACCTTTGAGTTGATAACACCTTTTCTCATCTTTGGGCTTTACCCCATGAGAGTATGATCTTTGGCTCACCAGTGATTTATTTTCCTGGTTGAGTTTTCATTTGGAGCCTGCTTTATTTACTACATCCCTAGTGGAGTGTTGTGTCCCTTTTTGTATTTGTTCATTCGCATCCATAATCATTATCATTACATGGCATCTTAGGGCCAAAAATAGGGCTTGTTTTATATTTAAGTATCTTCAATCGTGTTCAACACGAAGATTTTTAACCTTCGCATCTCCGGATTGAAGACACTTAAATAAGGGCAGCTGTTGTACCCCAATTTTTGCCCCCAAGATCCCTCTATCACATCACATCAATTTAATCACAACAAGATCACACTAGAGTTTGGAACTTATCCTTATCTTTAAGTTTTGCTCATAAGGAATCTCTAAGTACCTTGATTTGTGTTTTGTAATCATATATTTTTTGTAGTGATTAACTCTTAACTAACAAATACAATAAATGTTTGCCCTAATTGATGATCTTGTAGGTGAAAGCACAATACATTCCATCAAGTTGATATATAGGTTCATGAGAGCATTCATGTGCCTTCTTCAACAAAGCTTCATTGTGGTTCAAGCTTCACTATTTAAGATTCTTTGAAGCAATTTCAAGACAAATTCTATTATGATTCATCATATTTCAAGTTGTCAAAGATGGTTCAAAGGTACAAAGATTGATTGAAGAAGTTTGACTCAATTGGGCAAATTCTTGATTCATTGATCACAAGTGCACATCTCCTTCATTTCTCAAGATTTGAAAGTGGTTTTGGTTGCTATGTTTTATCCTTATCAACCTCAGCAACTCATATTCACATGACAAAAGTATTTGTCTAAGGATATAGGTCAAAATTGCAAAGGTTTCCCAAGGCATTTTATTGCTCTAAGAGCTAGGGTTTTGAACTTCAAAGGGGTATATCTTATTCATCTTTTGGTATTTTTGAGTGATTCCAAATACATGCTTCTATTCAAAGGGTTATTAACAAATCACTTCAAAAGTTTCAAGGAAATTTTGTGTGGAAGAAACTTGATGATGAAGAAAGATTACAAGTCCTCTAGATGAACCCTCAAATTCCATTGGGTGATTTTAAATGATCATAACTTGGTCAATTTTTATCACCTTTAGCCTACTATTTTTCCATAATTATATTAAAGATGTTAAATTCAACCCATATTTTAAGTGAAAAGTGTGAAAAGGGATGGAAGATGCCCTAAGGATGCAAAAGATTATAGGTCATTTCATAAATTTTTGCCAACTTCAACAAGTCATAACTTTCTCAATTTTTGGAGATTTTGAATGGTTCGAGTCTCAAAATGTCATTCAAGAGATCTACTTCATGCAATATTTTTTGGTCAAGAGAAAATTTCAAGAGGAGGGCCATGTTTGGATGCAAGACATTATTACAAGTCATTTTTGAAGAAAAACTTAGAAATTTTCTAAGTATAGAAAGTCAACCTCTTTTTCTCAACTTTGACTCATTGCAACTTTCAGCTCAAGAATCCATTTGATCCCGTTATTTGAACATTTTAAAGCTTGTAATCTCATATTTCTAAAGCTTCAAGAATCATGTCCTAAGACCCCTTGATTTGAGAATGCCATTGTTTTGAAGTTGGTAACTTGAAACTGATTTTCTCACCAATTCAGAATTATGAAATCTATAATGTGGCTTCTAATCACAAGATTTTTGTGTGTTTTTTATTTAAATTTGATTAACAAACTTGCCATAAGTGTTTAGCACCTCAAAATGCAAAGATTGCATGAGTTTTAATGAAAATGAAGTCACACTTCACTTGTGTTCAACCTCCACTCAATTTCCCTCCAAACTTCTTTGTTTTCTCCAATTTTGTTTTCTATTCGTTTTCCTATAAATAGGGGATCTTATTTCACTCACTTCCTTAAGCTCTGAGAGTCAAACGCACCCTGCCAAAACCTCACACGAACTTCAAACTTTTTGAAATCAGTTTCTTAGATTTAAACTTTTTCTCCAAAATTCTTTGCCCATTCATTATCCTTTATAATCATACAAGGTCTCCAACACTTAAACAGAACGAGCCATAAATCAAGTTACAGAAGTCCATTTTCAGAGCTTCATTCTTGAACTTTGAACAGGTAGAATTCTCCACCATTTGGATCCAAACGAAGCACTAACTTACTCTACTCCTCCTTCTGATTTTTATGCTTCTTAAAATTTTTAAATTCATTAAGAATTGAGAGAGAAATCTCAACTGAAAGGTGCTCTCTATTTTCTGAGTTTTTGATCCATATCTCTTTGCACACTTTACATAAATGTGGCGCGACGGTAGGGTTAGGATCATCTTGAAGAGACGAATCCAATGATATTAGTCTGAGATTCTAATTTTTCCATTTGAAGAAACTCATGAAATCTCCATTGCAGGGTGTTTGGAGGTTGAAAACGATGACATGTCTCATCTCAACCAATCATAGCGCGCCAATTGTTTTATTCTGATTCGTTGGTTATTTTCTGATCCAGTATATTTTCAATTAAGGTTCATATCAAGCACAGCGCGTCTGGTCCACTTGATCAGCTTACTAACGTATTTTGACTATGATCTGATGGTCCATATCTTTTTAGTTTTATTTTTATTTTTTGATTTTATATTTTAATTGTTTTAAATTTCAAAAATTCATAACTCTTTTATTTTTTATTCAAAAATCATGAAAAATATATATAAAAATACTTTGAATTATTTCTGACTTTGTGAATATTTTTTCATATTTTTTATTTTGATGTTTGATATTCATAATTTTTGCTTTGTCTGCTTTATTTTAATTGTTTTAAAAATTCTTCCTGGCATTTTTAAATTCTGAAATTTTTTATAAAAATTATTTTCATAATTTCTGACGTTCTAAATTTTTTGTGGAATTTTATCTTTATTTTTACTATTTTTGATCTTTTTTCCTTTATTTGAGCCATTTAAATTAGTTTAAAAAACAGTTTCTGACTTTAAAAAATTACCAAAAATTTCATAAAAACATTTAAGTTCATTTCTGATTTTTCTATGGTCTCACTTAATTTTTCTTGAGTGTTTTGAATACAATTGTTATTTTTCCTCCATTTCCAAATTTAAAAATCATTTAAAACCTTTTTTCTTTTATTTTAAATATTATTTTATTTTTTGTACATATTCTGGTTGATCTTGGACTATGAAATTTTAATCACGAACTTTATTAACATCATTGGATTCATGGTGTTGAGTCTAACTCCATAAAAATGGATGAATGATTTTAATAATAGTTTTGATTAAATTTTTAGTTCAAATATGGTTTATTCTTCACCCCATCTCTCTTCATCTTATCTCATTCTTATTATACTAAATATTATTGGAACATGATTTTCATATCATGTCTCAAAGCATATGGTACATAGATTGTTATTGACAGGCCTCAAAATAGATGCGACTTCTATATAAGTCCTCTTACGATTTCTTAACATAGTGCTAAATTTTATCCCGATTTGAGAAAATGATCATTCGTGGCCCAAACCTATGTTTGCAAGCCCAAGTATGTTGATTTGAACCCTTTGATCCAATAACTTTGAGATTCATTGTTAGGAAGCTTTGGTTCTACCAATCTTCTAATGAATCTTCATCAATTTTGGTCAAAGTGGATCACTTAAACATCATTGATCATTTAATGATGCCTGGAGAATTCTTGAATGGATGATATACTTGACAAAAAGCAGATGCAACTTGTTGTTGAGAGGCTTTGGTTCTATCAATCCTCTAATGAGTTCCAAATGCAAGTTTTAAGATGGTCATTCAACTAACCACTAAATTCTAACAATTTACTTTATTTTATGTTTTTATCTTATGCTCTTTACTTTATGTACCATTTACTTTCGCATTTACATTTCATGCTATTTTCATATTTGCTCATTTGAGCATTTATCTTTTATGTCTTTCTTATTTTGCTCACTTGAACTTTTCATTTCTTTTTGAAGATACTTAATAATCAACTTGTACCCTAAAAAACTTTAATGTTATTTGGACTATTTGGTTATTATCCTTGGAATTTTAGAGACATGGATCTCTTGGACTTAGGATTAGAAGCCTTGACCTATTCTGGAGATTTTGTGACCTCAATTGTTATTTTTTCTGGAGTTCTTGGGGTTTACCCCCAAGACATTGGGTTGTTTGTTTGTTTTGCGTGCAGGTTATTGTGATTACATGTTATGTCTGTGATCTGGAATTCATCTGTATACAGTTGTTACTCTGCCCAATTTTTGTGAAGACTTAATACAATTGAAGCTTGGTTCTCTTAATAGGATTATTATCTTTGTTTGTTTGGTTTCAAATCCAAAGGATAGGAATTCTACATTGACTCATTGTGTCTAGTGTTAGCTTCTTGTTGGTTAGATGGTTTTTTTCTCTAACTCTTACCTTATGCTTTAGGATAGTCCCTTCATCTCCTCCCATTTTCTTTAATTTCAAAAAATATTCTCTCTCTTTTTGAAAACTTTTCTTGTTTTAAAACTTGAACCACTTTCATAATAAACTTGGACTTATGTCCATGTATTTTCAAAATATTTTATTAATCAAACTTTAATTAATTTAATAATATTTTGAATTTTTTTGAGAAGATTAAAAGTCAATCAATCGCATGCAAACCATTTTGCCACTTTGTCTTTTTACTTTAAAATTTTCTCAAAAGATTAGACTTTTGTCAAATCCTTGAAGTGATGCAAACTACTATACTTCTACAATATATAGTGAAGTGAAATATTTTCCACTTGGGTGTTGAGTGAGGCTTTGTTAATTTTAAAATCCAAGTTATATCCTCCACTTTTAGATGACGCAAGTTCTCCTTTCTTATAATTGTGGGTAGTAAGTATAATTTCCACTCGGATAAGACGATGATGTCTCATCTCTTAAAATTAACCAACACACTTGTGTTTTAAATTTTTTAAAGGTGAACTACGTGTACCCTGATCCCCTATTGCACGGAAGGTGGTACGTAGGCACTAAAGGTTCGCAACCGCGGAGGGTGCAAAAATTGTAAAAAATACTTCTTTTGTCATCCCCACAATCTATTTTTCTATACAACATTTATAGCCAAAAAATATACAGATTTTTCAAAGAGGTTCATGTGGAGTACCGTAGATGTTTAGGGTGCTAATACCTTCCCTTTGCATAACCAACCCCTTACCTAGAATCTTCCCCCCTGTTTTTGGGTTATTCGCTCTTTTCCCATTCCTTTGGAAACAAAAAAAGCGCAGTGGCGATTTTTAATTTGATATGTGTGAGTCAAGTCAATCCAATGGCTTAGTCTCAACATTTCTACCGCTACACTACTTCACAAGGTACTGGAAGGAATCTATGGCGACTACTACTTCACAAGGGTACCATAAAGAATATATGGAGACTACTACTTCAAAGGGTACTAGAAGGAATCTATGGCGACTACTACTCCAAAGGGTACCAGAAGGAATCTATGGCGACTACTACTTCAAAGGGTAATAGAAGGAATCTATGGCGACTCCTACTTCAAAGGGTACCAGAAGGAATCTATGACGACTACTACTTCAAAGGGTACCAGAAGGAATCTATGGAGACTACTACTTTAACAAGGTACTGGAAGGAATCTATGGTGACTACTACTTCAAAGGGTACCTGAAGAAATTTATGGCAACTACTACTTCAAAGAGTACCAGAAGGAATCTATGGAGACTACTACTTCAACAAGGTACCAGAAGGAATCTATGGAGACTACTACTTCAAAGAGTACCAGAAGGAATCTATAGTGACTACTACTTCAAAGGGTACCAAAAGGAATCTATGGCGACTACTACTTCAAAGGGTACCAGAAGGAATTTATGGCGACTGCTACTTCAACAAGGTACTGGAAGGAATATATGACGACTACTAATTCAAAGGGTACCAGAAGGAATCTATGGCGACTACTACTTCAAAGGGTACCAGAAGGAATCTATGACGACTACTACTTCAACAAGGTACTGGAACAAATCTATGGTGATTACTACTTCAAAGGGTACTAGAAGGAATTTATGGCGACTACTACTTCAAAGGGTACCAAAAGGAATCTATGGCGACTACTACTTCACAAGGTACTAGAAGGAATCTATAGCGACTACTACTTTAAAGGGTACCAGAAGGAATCTATGGCGACTACTACTTCACAAGGTACTGGAAGGAATCTATGATGACTACTACTTTGAAGGGTACTAGAAGGAATCTATTGCGATTACTACTTCAAAGGGTACCAGAACAAATCCGCGGTTGATTTCGTCTGAATGATGCACTCGAAGATGTTTACGCCTAACTTCATCTAGAAGAGATATTTTTCAGAATGACTTTCTGGGGAAAGTCTTTGAGGGAAATACTTGTCAGAATTTAGTTTCTCAAGAATTTGTATGGTCGTGTAGATAGTTGATGATATTCGTCTGTTTATAGATTTTACCTGAAAAGATAAAGGGTTAGTTATATGCAATGTCATGATGTATGAAATGAATTGTGTAATGACGTTCTCAAAATAAATGAGACTGTGCTATATGAGTTTCGTATGCATATGATATGGTATTGGTCAGTGATGGTGAATGTGAAATGCTATTGAAGTGCATTCTCAAATTTGAGCAGCATATTAGTTTGGGGAAAATAAATCCCTGATTGTTACTGGGGATGAAGAGTATGTGTATTTCGATCTTCTGGAGATTGTTTCCGCTGGGGAATCCTACTTTCTTATTTGAGGAAACTTCATTTGGGAACATTGATTTCTGCTTTCTGAGGGAACTCTACTGAAGAGTGTTACCTCCTTCTTGGGGAAGAAGAGTTCAAAACTTTGGTTGTTCTTTGATCTACTAGGGAGTTGTAATTCCTTGTATACCTTGACTGGGGATAACATTAATGAATAACTTTCCGACTCTTCTGAGAAGGATAAAGTCGACTGACATCTGATCTAATTTTAGATTCAGTAGCAACTCTTTGGGGATAGTGATGACTTCACTGGGGAAGGGAGTTTTGCCGGTGATTTATGGTAGAAGCACACTCAAGATGGGGAGTGTCAGAATAAATCTATTCCTTGATTGTATCTGAGGATGTATTGAATGGGTATCATAATGATATCCATATCAGAACTGTATCAAAACTGTATCTGGAAGATGCATTAAATGAGTATCTTTTGACTATATCCGTGTTCACAGAGCGCAAAGAATTTCCAGTGTCCATAGTAGTAAGTGTTGCATCACTGCTAGAAAATGTTTGCTTGATCGTACGTGACCCTTTGCTAGAACTCATGTTTAATGCCCCAAGTGATTCAGATGGAGGTCTACCCCTGGCTATTCGGCACTTTTGAGAGATTCCTTGAGTTTTGACTCGACTACCCCCAGATCATTTAGACACCATGTCATGCCCCTTGATTATGAAAGGCCTGTTACTGGAATTTTCTTTCCATATGAGGTGATTCTGTTCATTGAGAGGATTTCCGTTCATTGAATATCTGTCGTGTGAATTTCTCTGTTGCCGAATAATTAGTCATATGAAAACAATGGCATTTAAAAATGCAAAGCTCATGTCTGTCTTGAAGTTTTGAAAATGCAGTTTTAGTAAACAAACAGAATTTTGTAAGAATATGAACTCAACTCGGGATTTATAGTAAACCTTACAGGAGTCAGGATACCTTTTGTAACAGTATGCTTTCGAAGTTAACCCATGCTTCAGCTAGGACTTTTAAGGGTTGTAGCATGGCATGGTTCACGGTTTAAGAAACAAAGGATAAAGGCTCAAACTTTGTTTGTACCCAACCCGTTCTTCATGATGTTATTCAGTCCTATACCCAGTTAATTATGCGTTTAGATCCCAATTGAGTCTAGAATATTTGCCCTGATATTTCGGCGATGGTTCGTGTTGTACCCAAAAATTTGCCCTCTCATTTCTCAAAGAATTTCACACAAGGATTCTCAAAATTCAAGCTTGCACAAGTACATTTGGATTTTCCAGCATCAAGTTAAAGAGGAAGCTGTTAAAAAAGGGGAAAACAGATAAAAATAATCTTTTGACAAAATTGAAGAAAAAACAAGTTTCCTTTGATTCACATCCTTTGATTGGACTTCTGGCCTCTTTCGATGCAAGCTTGGCTTGCATCCTTCTATTGTGCATTGGCCTCTGACGCGCTGGCTTTGATTTACAAGGCATGAGCTTCCTGTATGCAACCTTCGATTACATCATTGGCCTCACATGGTTCACAATGTAATGGTGGCTTGCATACCTGCTTCGATTGGACATTGGATGCTTTCATATCTGTGTTGATTAGACAAATAATTCCCTTCATGCTTGCTTTGATTCACAAGTTGATGGCTGGCTGCATGCAGCCTCCGATTGGGCCATGGATTCCTTCTTGCACGCAAGAGGCTCCCACCAGGCCAGCAAGCACAGGGCAAAGAGCCTCTTGTAGCATCCTTCGATTCAAAGAGGAAAAGCCTCATGAACACAAGCTTCGATTGCACCGTTGGCCCCTTACATGTTTGCCTTGAGTCATAAAGCAGTGAGCCCCTGCATGCAGGCTTTGACAGGGCATTGGCTATGTTTATACTAGCTTCGACTAGACAACATTTCCCTTTGAAATAACATGTTGCAATTCCACACTTGAAAACCCTCAGCACACATGGTTGGTGGCCCCCCTCAAAGGACCTATATTGGTGGATTTGAAGGGCATACATAGGGGTCCCTTTCGAAGGATGTACCTTACTAGCCCATTCGGAGAATTGCATAGTCCATTAGAAGGACACATTTGGCCCTTTCAAAGATACATACATGACCCATTCAAAGGACATGTCTGGGTGTCCCAATCGAAGGACAAGTTTGATGGCCCATTCAAAGGACTTACAAGACCCACCTTAAGGCATACTTTGGTGACCCATTCAAGGGGAACACATTTGGCTCCTTCGAAGGATGCACAAAAGTGACCCATTCGAAAGACAATGGTTGGGTGAAAATCAAATAATGTTGTTTGAAGGAGAATCTGGTCGAAGGGGGATCAAAATGAAAGGTGGAGATATCAAAAGACGCTTGCTGCCAAGTTCAAGCCTGATACACTGGCCATAACGCTCCAAAACTGATGCACAACAGTCCTGAAACACTGCCCCATTCTTGCGCCAAAATGGCATACGAACACTGCCCCTCGAAAGCTACAAAAAACAGTTTACTCAATTTGTTCAAATTGTTTTGTTTTCCCTCCTAAATCTCAGCCAGCTTTGCCTATAAATAAAAAGCTCCATAACATGTATAAGGGGCTGGACAACACATCCAAGGACTTTGGGGGCGTGGAGAAAAAATCAAACACTCTCAAAAACTCTCAAACAGTTAAACACATATTAAAGCCCAGAGTTAAACAAAGAAATACACTTGTTTCTACCCTTCGAATCCAGAAGAAACACCACACCTGTTTCCTTGGCCCTTCGAATCCAGAAGAAACACAATACTTGTTTCTTTCTCTCTTTCGAATATGAAGCAATCCAACGCTTGGTTCCTTCCTTTGAATCCAGTCAAAGAAACACCATACTTGTTTCTTTCCTTCGAATCCAGGAGCATATAGGCAGCCACTCAAGTTCCAGCACACACGTTCCAGCTTCAAACAAGATAAGTGTCTCTTAACCTTGAACCTTTTGTTTCTAGCAAAACATGTGAATAATCTTTTTCTTTCGTTCCAAGCATGTACATTGCATTTGTTTACTTTTCATTTCTGCCCTTTTCGTTTGTCTCTTGTCAAATATATGGTAGAACTAATCAGTATAGGCCCAAACGAAAGAAGGAGTTTTTTGTATGAAATGAAGCCTCGGGCTTCACCCCCCTAAGTACTTCACATTCCAAACGAAGGAGCAAGAAGGGAGAAACGAAAGGTGTTTACATTGATTCCCTGGCCCAATCGAAAGAAGCGGCCAGTAGAATGCCCACACTGACTGCCAAGCCTCAAACGAAAGAGGCAGCCAGAAGGTTGGCCACACTGACTTCCAGGCCCCAATCGAAGGAAGCAGAAAGGCATACTACATCTCATGCTTAATTTCTAAGCCCCAAATCTAAAGGCACACCCTCACTACTTCCAGGACAAATCGAAGGGAGCCAGAGAAGCAGAATCGAAGGGTTTTGCTGCTCAAATCAAAAAGATCATTTTCCATTCTTTATTTTGTTTTGTCTTTACATTTTCTTACTATTCAATATGGTTGTAATAATGTAGGATTTGTTTTTTTGCATTTTTATTGCTTTTGTACAAATGCTAGTAATTAGGATGTATGGCAAGATAAAACCAACAAGTAGACAACCTAAAAATCAAAGACTAAATGCATGCAAATCAAAAACACTATTCACACATGCACCTCTAGGGTAATCTCACTTGTTGGCTCAGAAAAATAGTCATGTCCCTCGAATATGAGCGTTTTAGAAAAAGACCCTTGATAAAAGATAGTAGTCCCTTTATGACCCTCAATGTTGTCTTCGGTAAACGATCTAGTCCCTAAACGACATTGCTAAAACATCCCATAGGTTGCCTTCTATGACTATACAAACGTCTCACGCCCGTCATTTCACATCCAATGATGGGGCTTCTTACCAAATAAATGGTAAGATAGTAACATCTAAAGGAGGACGAAAAGAACAAAGACCTTTTGAGTAGGTAAGATGCTCCTAGTTGCTCGCTTGCTCATAACAAAAAACATTTTTATACACCAACACTTTCATTTGAAACATTTTCAAAAGAGAAAGCTCTTTGTACACATTCTTATAGAAACGAGAGTCATTACAAAGACACTTTTCAAAATCACTTTCAAAAACACATTCCACAAACACCTTTTTTTTAAATATCTTTAAAATCAACACTTTGTACGTGTTCTTATAGAAATGAGAACCATTACAAAGATGTTTTCAAAATACTTTCAAAACCCACATCACAAGCACATTTTCAAACAAAAGCAAGTGATCTAGCAAGCAACTAAGAGCCCGTGGATAACTACGGATGAAAGGGTGCTAATACCTTCCCTTTTCATAACCTACCCTCCAAACTCAAGAAAACATCTCTAAAGGTCTTTCCTGTTCTTTTCACCCTTTCCTTTGTTAGATAAAAGAAAAGTCAGTGGCGAATCTTGCTATCCGCAACAATTGCAATTAAACGTAAAACACCTAAGTCAGTTCTCCCATCTTATTACATAACTGGAGACTCTGCTGGGGACATTACTTAAAAGTGGGGTTACCTTAGGGTTAAATCACCTTTACTTGTTTTTCATTGTTTGACTTGCTTGCTTTACATTATGGTTCCTTGTTTGGGCCTGTTTTGATCCTCTACCCGGGTCTAGGGCACCTTTTTAGGTAAGTAGCAATAAGTTGTGGAAACTATGCAGGGTTACCGACATGGTCAAAGCAATAGCTACGTTAGTGTGACACATTTGTTGGTACTGGTAGCCCTTGAGTAGTCAAGGAGAATACGAGGCCGATGTGTCGTGTCATGAAACACTAACTGACCTTAGAACCTTAATTGAACAACTTGGCCATTAGGAAGTAGTGAGATAGTCGGCTTTGGTGCAGTCTGAAGTTGGTTGATACTCGATGCTACGCTCATTGAGATCAGACTTTCGAGATATTTGAGTCGCCATTAAAGAGGCTTGCGCTGAAAGAATGCCCGATGAAGAAAGATCAGTGATATTGAGATCCCCTAGAACCCAATTACTATTACTAGGACAGGTTGAGCCAACTAAAATTCAAGAGGATACTTATCTACAAACTCCATGCAAGCCTAAACCTAAGGACTTGTCTGCTTTGTGTGTACATAATAACTTGCTTGCTTTGCATACTTGTACATAACATCATGACATCATGTCATAGCTTTTTCAAATAACCATTTCAAGGATCTCAGAGGCCTATGATGCAGGGTCATGTTAAACCAGACACCTATCAAGGGGCAAGAGCATTCATTCTCTAATAAAACGTTGTCAAAGACCAAAGCATGGTAACTTAAGTCAAGGGCTATGACTCACTTGACATGGTGAGCTTGATTCTCATGGAAGGACATCCACCGGTACGAAGTTCTCCAAATCAAAGCGGTTGATCAAAATTCAACTTCTAACATCTTTTTGTGTTTACCCCGCGATATCCTTGAAAACATGCAACTACATACCATGCATCATATCATGACAGGTTTCTCCCATACAGGTCTCTTTATCTTCCTACTGTTTATTTCAGTAAGATGAATATGGAACAAACCATGAAGGATCTTCAAGCACAAAATGCTCAATTCCAACAAATGTTCTTGACTTTGGCTAAAGGGCAAGAGGACCTGGAGACTCTTCTTCTCAAAGACAAGAAGAAAAAGACAAAGAAGCCAGTGGGCGTCATAAATTTGGGAAGAAGACTTAGAGGACCAGTCAAGAGAGCTCTAGATCTCTCAACTCCATCAAATGAGGGGAATAATCATGAAGAAGATAACAACCTGGGGACTGGTGAAGATGAAGTCGACTACTCTAAGGAACAATATCCTCCCGCTGATGATAAATACAAACAGTTGGAGGATCGCCTCAATGCTATGGAGATTCAGAAGATACCTGGCTTGGACTTTGAAGAGTTAAGGTTGGTTTCCGGAGTGGTCATCTCACTAAAGTTCAAAATCCATACATTTTCCATGTATGATGGGGTCTCTTGTCCTAAGATGCATTTGAGATCTTATGTCCGCAAGATTTAGCCTCACACTGCTGACCGGAAGCTATGGGTCCATTTCTTCTAAGAAAGTTTGACTGGCACTCAACTGGAGTGGTTCTATCAGTTAGAAGGAACCGACATTCATACCTGGGAGGACTTGGCTTCTTCTTTCTACAAGCAGTACCAATACAATGCTGATCTTGCACCAACTCATGTGCACTTGTAGAGTATGACCATGCGTTCCAACAAGGGCTTCAAAGAATACGCCCAAAAGTGGAGAGACCTGGCTGGCAGGGTGCAGCCACCCTTAACTGACAGGGAGCTGATTGGAATATTTATAGGAACTTTGATGGTACCTTTCTTCAATCACCTAATCGGAAGCTCTTCATCCGGGTTCACCGAGCTAATACTGACTAGCGAAAGAGTCGAAGTTGGCATCAAAAGCAGAAAGATCCAAGGAGCTACATCCTCTGATACTCAGAAAAAGCCATACAATGGGAAGCAGGAGTCCAATGTTGTGTACGGTAAGAAGGGTCATAACAAGAGCAACCACGACCAACATGTAGGGGCAGTCCTGATCTCCGGTCCTGCATCGCAGCGACAACAATAAAGGGGAAATCAGTGAAGGCAAGACTAGCCCAAAAGACAGTTTACAAACATCAACATGCCGTTATCTCAACCACTACAACACTTGTTGAAGATGAATTTGATTACGTTGATAGGACCTTATCCAAACCCCAAAACTTCCTCCCCTAACTACAATCCTGATGCAATATGTGCATATCATTCTGGCAGTCCTGGGCATGATACTAATGACCGTTGGACGCTGAAATACAAGATTAAAAACATGATTGATGCCAAGGAGATCGAGTTAGATCCTTCAGAGACTCCCAGCGTGATCACCGCTCCCATGCCAAATCATTGAGCGTTCCAGCTCATTTTTAATTTTCAATTGTAATTTTTTTTGTTATTCAAACACTTATCTATTAATGTTAAACTCTGTTTCATTAATGCATCACATATGTTTGTCTTGAATTCATCCATTTATTTTCACTATATTTAAGCTATGCTTTTTACTCTCTTTATGACATCCAACTCTTGCTAAAAGTTACAAGCCTTTAGAGGGAGGATGACGAAAACAATGCCATAATCTCATGCAGTATGCTTTTGGACAGACCTTGCTAATGATGTATAGGCATTTGTTTCAATTCCTAATCACTAGAGTCATAAGGAAGATAATCCCTAGTCAACCCCCTCTTAGCCAAAGAAGTAGGAGTTTTCTTTTTCACATAAATTGGAACCTTTAATCAAAACCTGGGGCAGGGTAATCTCTCAGTTAATTCAAATGCTCATTTTGTCACAAACTTTCACTTCATATACAACGAATGACATCAAAAAACATTCCTCTGGAATCAAAAGACGGCAATGGTTCCCTATCAAATAGGTAGTCATTATCTCTCAAAAGAAAAACCCACTAAGTCAAAATCTATGAAGGAGACTTAAGAAAAAAACTGGGGCATCCCGCTGACCGTAATCTCAAAACAAGAACAGCCAGGAAAAAAATTAGGGATAGTAAATCAAAAAAAGAGGACACTACAAATCCTCGACAACATGAAAAACGTTACAAAAATGAATACCTTCCGATAAACTTAACTTATCCGAACCATCACCAAAATGTCATTCAGACTCAATTGGAGTTCAAAATGCACAATTAACTGAGTTTAGGAATGAAGAACATCACGAAGAACGGGCAGGTATAAATACACTTTGAGCCTTATCCTTTGTTTCTTAAACCGTGAACCAAGCCATGTTACAAACCTTCAAAAGTCCTAATTGAAGCATGGGTTAGTTCGAAAGCATACTGTTACAAAAGGTATCCTGACTCCTGCAAGGCTTACTCTAAATCCTGAGTTAAACATTCTTACAAAATTCTTTTATATGCTAAAATTAATTTTCAAAACTTCAAGACAAAAATAAAACTTTGCATTATTTTGAATACTGTTGTTTTCATATAGCTATTTGTTTGACAACAGAGAAATTCACATGACGAATATCCAGTGAACAAAAACTCTCTCGGGGAACAAAATCATTTCAAATCGGATGGCATTTCTAATGACAAATATCCTATAAGAAAGGGGGCATGACATATCATTGTACAACTCATCTGGGGGAAGTCAAGTCTAGATTCCAAGAAATCTCTCAAGAAGTGCTGAGTAACCAGGGGTAGGTCTTTATCTGAATCACTTGGAGCGTAGAACTTAAAATTCCAACAAAGGATTACATACGGTCAGGCAAACTTTTTCTGGAAATACTATAAACACTTTCTACTAGGGGCAATGACAAATCTCCCACGAAGTCCTTTTCATAGGGTGATCCCCAGCTAGAGTTTCAATCTCTAAAAACTTCTACCCAACTGAGTTGATCTCAAGAATCATTGAGGAGTTCTGCCAAAAGAAAACACCTCTCCAGCAGATTGGCAACAGGGTTTATTTCCCTAACAAACGGCAAGATTCCCCAACTTGAGTTTTCCTCTCATACTATCACAAATCAAAGGACCACAACCCCTCTTACCCAGTAGACTTTTCTACGATCCTCTGTGAGTTGCTGCAAAGCCTGGAAGCCAAACCAGATAATAGTTAACTTCTTTATCCCCAACAAGTTGTTAACTTCCTTTCTATTCCATCAAGAGATAACTCCCCAGTAGAGTAACGGACAACTGAAACACCTGAACTCTTATCCCCAAGCGGAAATCAACACTCTCCACATAGTCTTCTTCTTAAGCAAAATGAACATCCCCCAGTGGATTTCTCCTCAAAACAACAAAAATATGTATCCCCAGCGGAAACATTCTAAACAAAGTTAGGAGATGCACATACTCTTGATACCCAACGGTCGTCCGAGATTCAGCTTCCCAAAGCTCCCCATCACTTGTCAAGGATTTATTTTCCAAAGAAAAAATTACATTCCAACAACATTTCATACATCAAATTTACATACATGATAAACGCATACAGCATAATCTCATTTATTTTGAGAACATCATTACGCCACGCATTTCATACATCATGACATTCCATGCAGCTAATTCTTTACCTTTTCAGGAAAGATCAAGCAACAGATAACTATCTTCAACAAGTTTCAACAGTTCCAGATTAAATACCTGTAACAAGATAGGACAACTATTTATGGACGACCGATTGTAGATTAATATTTGTAACAAGCCCGAAAAGCTATCTACATGAGCAGATTGAAGATTAATACCTGTAACAAGATAGGAAAACTATCTTTCTTTCTAAGGTCAAAGATCAATACCTGAAACAAGTCAGGGCAACTATCTGCACGACTATCCTGAAGTAACCCTACCCAGGTTCCTTCTTAGACATTTCCAGATGCATTTTTAACACGGACTCGTCATGAATTAACCCTACACAGGTTCCTTCTCATTTTCCAGATGAAGTTAAACACTGACTCATCATGAAGCAACCCTACCCAGGTTCCTTCTCATAATTTCAAAATGCAGTTTTACACAGACTCATCATGAAGCAACCCTACCCATGTTCCTTCTCATAATTTCCAGATGCAGTTTAACACAGACTCATCATGAAGCAACCCTATCCAGGTTCCTTCTCATAATTTCCAAATGCACTTTTACACAGACTCATCATGAAGTAACCCTACCCAGGTTCCTTCTCAGACATTTCCAGATGCAGTTTTACACGAACTCATCATGAAGTAACCCTACCCAGATTCCTTCTCATTTTCCAAATGAAGTTTAACATGGACTCATCATGAAGCAACCCTACCCAGGTTCCTTCTCATTTTAAGATGTAGTTTCACACAGACTCATAATAAAGCAAACCTACCCAGGTTACTTCTCAGACATTTCCAGATGAAGTTTTACACGGACTCATCCTGAAGCAACCCTACCCAGGTTCTTTAACATACAATCCCAGATAAATTTTCACATGGATTCATCTTGAAGTAGCCCTACCCATGTTTCCCTTTCATATATCTCCTAAGGAGGCCCTACACATGCACACCATAAAGCAATCTTACACATATTCCTTATGATACATTTCCAGACACGCCTTAACACGGGTTTGTTCTAACATATCCTTCGGAGTTAAATCAACCAAGGATTTATTCTGATACTCCTCCCAGTTACAGTGAAACTTATACTTAGTTTAATTTCTGTCAACAATCACCTTTGGATGGAATCTATAAGCCCATCTCTGACAACTCTCCATCATCTCTCCAAATGGCATCTTTAAGCCCATTCCCTACATAATCAACCACCACATCATCAAGTGCAAATTTTGGGCACTCTAATGTTCAATCATCTTCTACCTTCAAGTCACGAATGACGGACTCGCCAATCTAACTCTTCAGGTTTAAGAAGATTGAACAGGGGCAGCTGTTGTACCCCAAAATTTGCCCTCTCATTTCTCAAGGCATTTCTCACAAGGATTCTCAAAATTCAAGCTTGCACAAGTACATTTGGATTTTCCAGCATCAAGTTAAAGAGGAAGCTCTTAAAAAAGGGGAAAACAGATAAAAATAATCTTTTGACAAAATTGAACGAAAAACAAGTTTCCTTCAATTCACGTCCTTCGATTGGACTCCTGGCCTCTTTGGATGCAAGCTTGGCTTGCATCCTTCGATTGGGTGTTGGCCTTTGACGCACTGGCTTTGATTCACAAGGCAGGAGCTTCCTGCATGCAACTTTCGATTGCATCATTGGCCTCACATGGCTCACAATGTAATGGTGGCTTGCATACCTACTTTGATTGGACATTGGATGCTTGCATACCTGTGTTGATTAGACAAATAATTCCATCCATGTTTGCTTTGATTCACAAGTTGATGGTTGGCTGCATGCAGCCATCGATTGAGCCATGGATTCCTTCTTGCACGCAAGGGGCTCCCACTAGGCCAGCAGGGACAAGGCAAAGAGCCTCCTGTAGCATCCTTCGATTCAAAGAGGAAAAGCCTCTTGTACGCAAGCTTCGTTTTCACCATTGGCCTGTTACATGTTTGCCTTGAGTCACAAAGCAATGACTCCCTGCATGAAGGGCATTGGCTATGTTTATACTAACTTCGACTGGACAACATTTCCCTTTGAAATAGTATGTTGCAGTTCCACCCTTGAAAACCCTCAACAATATGGTTGGTGGCCCCCCTCAAAGGACCTATATGGGTGGATTTGAAGGGAATACATAGGGGTCCCTTTCAAAGGATGTACCTCACTAGCCCATTCGAAGAATTGCATAGTCCATTCGAAGGACACATTTGGCCCTTTCAAAGATACATACATGACCCATTCAAAGGACATGTCTAGGTGTCCTATTCGAAGGATGGGTTTGATGGCCCATTCGAAGGACTTACAAGACCCATCTTAAGGCATACTTTGGTGACCCATTCAAGGGGCACACATTTAGCTCCTTCGAAGGATGCACAAAAGTGACCCATTCGAAAGACACTTGTTGGGTGAAAATCAAATAATGTTGTTTGAAGGAGAATCTGGTCGAATGGGGGGTCAAAACGAAAGGTGAAGATATCAAAAGATGCTTGCTTCCAAGTTCAGGCCTGATACACTGGCCATAACGCTCCAAAATGGCTGCACAGCAATCCTGAAACACTTCCCCATTCTTGCACCAAAATGGCATACGAACATTGCCCCTCGAAAGCTACAAAAAACAATTTACTCAATTTGTTCAAATTGTTTTGTTTTCCCTCCTAAATCTCAGCCAGCTTTGCCTATAAATAAAAAGATCCATAACATGTATAAGGGGTTGGACAACACATCCAAGGACTTTGGGGGCGTGGAGGAAAAATCAAACACTCTCAAAAACTCTCAAACACTCTCAAACACTTAAACATATATTCAAGCCCAGAGTCAAACGAAGCAATACACTTGTTTCTACCCTTCGAATCTAGAAGAAACACCACACCTGTTTCCTTGGCCCTTCGAAACCAGAAGAAACACAACACTTGTTTTTTTCTCTCTTTCGAATCTGAAGCAATCCAACGCTTGGTTCCTTCCTTCGAATCCAGTAAAAAAAAACACACATGTTTCTTTCCTTCGAATCCATGAGCGTATAGGCAGCCACTCAAGGTCCAGCACACACGTTCCAACTTCAAACAAGGTAAGTGTCTCTTAACCTTGAACCTTTCGTTTCTAGCCAAATATGTGAATAGTCTTTTTCTTTCATTCCAAGCATGTACATGACGTTTGTTTACTTTCCATATCTGCCTTTTTCATTTGTCTCTTGTCAAATATATGGTAGAACTAACCAGTATAGGCCCAAAAGAGAGAAGGAGTTTTTTGTATGAAATGAAGCCTCGGGCTTCACCCCCTTACTACTTTACAGTCCAAACAAAGGAGCAATAAGGGAGAAACGAAAGGTGTTTACATTGATTCCCTGGCCCAGTCGAAAGAAGCAGCCAGTAGAATGCCGACATTGACTGCCAAGCCGCAAATGAAAGAGGCAGCCAGAAGGTTGGCCACACTGACTTCCAGGCCCCAATCGAAGGAAGCAGAAAGGCATACTGCATCTCATGCTTCATTGCTAAGCCCCAAATCTAAAGGCACACCCTCACTACTTCCAGGCCAAATCGAAGGGAGCCAGAGAAGCAGAATCGAAGGGTTTTGCTGCCCAAATCGAAAAGCTCATTTTTAATTCTTTATTTTGTTTTGTCTTTACATTTTCTTACTATTCAATATGGTTGTAATAATGTAGGATTTGTTTTTTGCATTTTTATTGCTTTTGTACAAATGCTAGTAATTAGGATGTATGGCAAGATAAAACCAACTAGTAGACAACCTAAAAATCAAAGACTAAATGCATTCAAATCAAACACACTATTCACACATGCACCTCTAGGGTAATCTCACTTGTTGTCTTAGAAAAATAGTCATGACCCTTGAATATGGGCGTTTTAGGAAAGACCATCGATAAAAGATCATAGTCCCTCGATGACCCTCAATGTTGCCTTCGGTAAACGTTCTAGTCCCTAAACAACATTGCTTAAACATCCCATAGGTTGCCTTCTATGACTATACAAATGTCCCACGCCCGTCCCTTCACATCCAACGACGGGGCTTCTTACCAAATCAATGGTAAGATAGTAACATATAAAGGAGGAGGAAAAGAACATAGACCTTTTGAGTAGGTAGGATGCTCCTAGTTTCTCGTTTGCTCACAACAAAAAACATTTTTATACACCAACACTTTCATTTGAAACATTTTCAAAAGACAAAGCTCTTTGTATGCATTCTTATAGAAACGAGAGTCATTACAAAGACACTTTTGAAAATCACTTTCAAAAACACATTCCACAAACACCTTTTTTTAAAAATATCTTTAAAATCAACACTTTGTACGCGTTCTTATAGAAACGAGAACCATTACAAAGATGTTTTCAAAATACTTTCAAAACCCATATCACAAGCACATTTTCAAACAAAAGCAAGTGATCTAGCAAGCAACTAAGAGCTTGTGGATAACTACGGGAGAAAAGGGTGCTAATACCTTCCATTTTCATAACCCACCCCTCAAACTCAAGAAAACATATCTAAAGGTCTTTCCTGTTCTTTTCACCCTTTCCTTTGTTGGATAAAAGAAAAGTCACTGGCGACTCTTGCTATCCGCAACAATTGCGATCAAACGCAAAACACCCAAGTCAGTTATCCCACCATATTACAGTTCGGATACTGAAAGTTTATTTGAGAAGGAAGTCATTTTTGTAACCTTTTCCTTTTGTTGAGGATTTGTAGAGACCTCTTTTTTATTATCCCTACCTTTTTCCTAAACTGTTTCTTTTGTGATTACAGTCAGCGAGATGCCCCCATTTTTTTCTTTAAGTCTCCTTCTTAGGTTTTGACTTAGTGGGCTTTTCTTTTAAGATATAATGATTACTTGTTTTAATAATTATGTGAAACCATCACCATCTTTTGTTTTGTAAGGATACCTCTGACACTACTCATCATGTACGAAGGGAAAGCTTGTGATTAAATGCACCATTTAATTAACTGAGAAACTACCCTACCTAGGGTTATGATTAAAGGTTTCAATTTGTGTAAAAAAAGAAAACTCCTACTTCTTAGGCTCAAAGGGGTTGACTAGGGATTATCTTCCTTATAACTCCACTGTTTAGGATTTGAAACAACGCATGTACATCGTCATCCAGGTCTGCTCAAAAGCATACTATAGAGATTGTGGTATCTTTTTAGTCATCCTCCCTCTAAAGGCTTACAGTTGTTTAATTGAGAGTCGAATATCACAAAAAGGAAGTAAACACATAGTTTCAGTATAGTGAAAACGAATGGATTAAATCAAGACAAACATATGCAATGCATTAATGAAATAACAAAGTTTGACATAAATCTTCGAACAATCAAAAGAAATTACAATTTGAAAATTCTAATGAACAAAAAGCCTTTTCGTCTGAACTTGTCACTTCAAATTGTGTGCCTTGGATGACAGAAGAATTCAGTATGGCCATCTTGTATGAACTCTAACACTCCTTCTTCAATCAAGTCTTGAATCTTATTTTTCAAAGCCCAACAGTTATTAGTGTCATGGCCTGGACTATTGGAATGATAAGTGCATCTCACATTAGGATTGTACTGAGGCGAAGCGGTGTTGGGATTCTGAGGAGGATCCTTCAGCGTAATCAAACTCCATCCTCAACATGTGTTTCAATACTTGAGTCGAGGACATGTCAATTTTGGTGAATTGCCTTTTGGGCGTGTCCTGTTTACGCTAATTTCCTTGTCGTTTTTGTTGCACCGGTGCTGGATTAGAGATTCGCACCGCCCCCATAGATTGGTTGAAATCACTCTTATCACGACCCTTCTGGTTGTACACAGTATTGGACTCTTTCTTTCAGTTGAAGATGAAATCCCCTGAATTTCATCACTCCTGAGTTTATTTTCAATATGTTTCCGCATGAACATGTCACCCAATTCCCTGTCTGCCAAGAGAGGTTGATCACTGATTAGGCCTCAAATTCTAGCAGTTTTACCTAGACGGTCGTATCTATCTTGATGAAGCTTGCTGATGAGAATCCTTAACTCTTCTTGTCCCCGAGCTAAATTTTGGATAAGATTCATCTGACTGCTCATCTAGATTCTCATCCCTTCCATCTCAGGTTGCAGTTGTTCCAACTGGTCATCCTTGTTATCTTCTGGGTTTTTTTGCCATGTTCCCAGCGAGGAGTGTTTTCAATTCTTCTTTCCCCTTGGATAGGTTCAGGAACATTTCTTTGAACTGAGTATCTTGAACTTGGAAATCTCTGTCATTCTGTTGGAGAGCCATTTTTCTGAAGAAATAAACAACGGGAAAATGAGAAACCTGTACTGGAAGACCTGTCATGTAATGACATGCATGAAATTTTTTCAGGGATCTCGCAGGGTAAACCAAGAAAATGTTAGAATCTGACTGCAGCTTTGATTAAGAACTTCGTATTGTTGGATGTCCTTCTACGAGAATCAAGCTCACCATGTCGAGTGGGTCATAGCCTCTGACTCAAGACATCGTGCTTTGACGGTATTGGCTAGAGGAAAATAAATCCTCTTGCCCCTTGCTAGACGTCTGTTTCATCATACTTTGGCGGCCTTTGGTTAGAGGAAAATAAATCCTTCGTCCCTTGCTAGATGTCTAGTTCATGATAACCAACATCACAGGCCCTTGAGATCCTTGAAATGGTTAACAATGTGATATAGTATGATATTATGATGTGTATGTTATGCACCAAACAAAAGTGTACTGCGACAAAGACAAGTAAGTCTTGCAGGAAATCCAGGTTATTGGATAATGAATACAAACAAGTCCTGCAAGGAACTCACGTCATTAGATAATGAAAATAAAAAGCCCTGGAAGGAGTTCAAGTTATTAGATAATGAAAGCGAACAAGTCACACAAGTAGCCTTAGGTTCAGGCTTACATGGAGTTTGTAGGTAAGTACCCTCTTTAAGTTTTAGTTGGCTCAACTTGTACTAAAAAAAGTAATCGGGTTCTAGGAATCTCAATATCACTGATCTTTCTCCCGGGAATTGTTTCATCTCAAGCATCTAAATTGCGATCGAAATATCCCGAGAGTTCGACCTCAATGAGTGTAGCATCGAGTATCAACCAACTTCAGTCTGCACCAAAGTCGGCTACCTCGCTACCTTCTAATGGCTAAGTTGTGTCAACTAAGGTTCTATAGTAAGTTAGTGCTTTATGACACCACACGAAAGCCCAGCATTCTCCTTGACTTACTCAAGGGACACCAGTACCAACCAATATGTCGCACTAACGTAGCCATCGCTTCAACTGTATCAGTATATGCTGTACAGTCTCCCCGATCTACTGCTACTTACCTAAAAGTACCCCAGATCCGAGAATATGATATTTAAGAATAACCCAAACATAAACCCAAAAAATAAAGCTCATAAATCAAACAATTAAAGCATTTTAAATATGTTCAAGCTCTAAGATAACCCCACTTTTAGTTTTAGTTTTCCCCAGCAGAGTCGCCAGTTCTACAATACAGTGGGAGAATTGACTTTACTGTTTTTTACGTTGTATCTCAATTGTTGTGGTTAGCAAGAGTCGCCATAGAATTTTCTTTTATACAATAAAGGAAAGGGTGAAAAGAACAGGAAAGACCTTTTTAAAGATTTTGAGTTCGGGGGGTAGGTTATGGAAAGGGAAGGTGTTAGCACCCTTTCCATCTGTAGTTATCTACCGGCTCTTAGTTGTTAGCTTATTTTGAAAATGCTTTGTGTTGTGTGTTTGAAAATATTTTTGAAAAGATGCCTTAGTGCGAAGAACTTTGTAATATTTCTCGTTTCGGAGAGAACGTATATAAAGTGTTTTTTGCCTTTGAAAATATTTAGAAAAGAGTTTGTGTATGTGTGAAAAAATTGTTTTATTTGTTTTTATGAGCAAGCAACTATGAGTTATCTACCTACTCAAAGGTTTTTTCTTTTCCTCTTTCCGTTAGATAGTGTTATCCTACTATTAGTCAGTAGGTAGCCCTATCGTTGGATGTTTTGATGGACAGGCGAGAGTCATCGTACAGTCACAAAAGCAACTCGTAAGATACTTTAGCAATTACCCTAAGGTTTTAAGATCATTTACCGAGGCAACATCGAAAGGGTCATCGATGGAATTAATATCTTTAAACCAACGGGTCACTGCTAAAATCTCTTACGTTCAAGAGACATGACTATTTTATTCTGAAGGCAACAAGTGAAGGTACCTTAGAGGTGTGTGTGTGCAAGTTGTGTTTGTGTTTCAGTTAAGTTTATCTTGAGTGTTAGGTTTGCTAGCATTCGCTTTTAGTCTTATCATACAAGCATATTAGAATTCATCTAACAGTTAATTAAATAAGTATAGAAATAAAGTTCGGGAATTTTGAATCTACGCTATTAAAAGGCTTCGGGATGGGGGAATTACAAACCAAAACGGAGAAAAGAAATGTAAATGGTCATAGTTAAACTATTACAATCCATAGGCAATTACATAATATTTATGCAAAATAACGTGAGTAAATAAATGAACGCGCGAAGGAGAAAGAAATAAAAATAAAAGGATGAAGAAAAACCCTAAGAAAAATTAATAAGTGATAAAAGAAATATTTTTGTTGTTTTTTATTTAGAAAAGATAATTAAATTCATATAAGAAATCTAAGTCTAATTAGTTAATTAAAAAAATGTGATTAAAATAATTAATTAAAAATTAATCTAATTAAAAACTAATTCTAATTATTTTTTGGTTTTTTTATTTTATGATCTTTTATAATTTTAATTTAAAAAAGAAATGAATTAAATGAAAGAAAAATAATAATAAAAAAACGAAATGGGCCTTGCTGCAAAGAGTAAACAAGGGGTGTGAGAACTTGAAATGTCTCAAGCCCAATGTCCTAGGTACAGGCGTGGCAACAGGAAATAGAGGGGTATGAGTCTGAAATCTCCAAGCCCATCAATGAGAAGGCCCAAACGCCCAATAACCTGCAAAAAATATGTTGAAACCCCAAAATGTCAAAACCCAAGATTCGAAATCAGGCTCTAGGAGAGAAAGGCCTTAAACGCGCGCTTGCTACCACTGGATCACTCTGCTCATTCGTTAATATAATAACATGATAATATTATAATACAAAAACCAGTCAGAATTATTTAAATAAAAAAAACATGCACCCAAGTGGATTCAAATGGGCCAATTAGAACAAGGATTTTTCCACGTAAGCTTTGACCAAAGTCCACACGTTACAGAGATGCCAGAATCAAATTTAGGTCATCCTCTCCAGTCACCTAAAATTCGGACCTGCAAAAACAAGCAAAATCAAAGCCCTAGATTCATGCTACCCCCCCCCCCCCCCCTCCCCTTAAATCATATACTGCGAGTGCAACCATGGTACTGGTTTGGTCTGAAATGGCTTGTAGGGTTGGATCCAAAACTCAAAAGTTCCCTAAGCCTTAACAATGGCAGAACTGGATTCCTACATCAAAACTCGAAGGCAATGGTTCCAACTGGAGCAACTTCGTGAGCGTATTCTAGCGTGCTTCAAGCTATAAGAAGGATAGGAATGAGATCCTGGGAGCTTCAGGGACACGATGTAAGGCTTGGTTTTGATGAATATGGGTTGGAAGTTTGAGTTTCAAATTTTACAACTTTGTGATTTTTTTTGTGAAATTTCGTGGAGTTTCTCTAGCGGTTTTGTGTGTGTCCTTCCTTGCTTGCAATGTCATGTATTTTTAGAGGGAAGCATGAGAGTAGACCAACATGGAAAGAATCAAGTCTTAACCATGGCCTTAAAACCAAAAATCAAAATTTGAAAAAATTCCAAAATTATATGATTCTTGCCATTTTCGAATTTTGCATGAACCTAGACATTGGTGATGTACCTTGCACGAATTCTTGGGCTTCATAATTGGTCAAGCTAACCCCAAATGCTCTAGCCCATTATTTCTTATATTTTTATTTAATTATTTGATTTTAACTTAAATAAAATCAATATAAATAAAAATAAAAATCAAGGTCATGCAAAAATGGACTTAGAGGTCCTCTAAGATATTATGGACATGTTTGAACATTAAAAACTAGGCTCATTGGTTCAAAAATGCAATTTTTCTCAATTTGCATTTCATGAATTTCTTCAAAATTCCCCAACTTGTGAAACTCATAACTTGCTCAATTTTCACCTTTTGAAGATTATATTTGACTTTTTAGAAAGCCTAATATGTCCTATACAATCTCTATGTTGATCATTTTTGCTTTTGAAGAATTTATCTTGATGTAAGTTACCTTGACAAAAAGTGTCTTTTGTTGACTTTTGAAAATGACCTGTAATGTATGAGATCATATCTTCCAAATGAAGCATCTTTTGGACTTTAGAATAAAACCAATGTTACATAGAATTTAACTTCCTTCAAAATGGGATTTGTTTGGGGAAAAGTTGATAAAGCATGTGAAAGTTATGCTTGATCAAAGTTCAGTTGACTTCTCCTAAGGAAACCCTAATTTGGTAATTCTTGACTTTTGATGATTTGAGGACTTTCCTTGGGGAAACATGATCAAACCTTGATCAAATGATGAATATCACTTCAAAAAATTTATGTTGACCAAAAATCTTGAAGTTTGACTATATGTTGACCATAATTGACTTTTTGACCAATACAGTTGATTTTCAAACATTTGAGCCATTGACTGAGCAAACTTGTGATGTAGGGATTGAAACTTGACATGAACCTTGTTGAGGACCTATTAAGAACCATGGAAACCACTTGGGACCTTTGAAAACCACATTTCCTTGAGAAACTCCAAACCCTAGTTATAGGTCTTTGGTTTAGGAGGTGCGTCTTGACTAGTCAAGCCTTGAGTGTTTTGAGAAGCCTTGAAAGAATGTCTTAAATAAAATGGGAGGGGAAATTTTGAGGTACAACACTTGACTCGCAGGGAAAGGAAAGCTTGCAGGGTGAAACCATGTGGCGTGGTCGTTGGGATAGTAATGATGGCCTAGAGAGTAAGGGTCATTATGACCTGAGCGCATAGGCGGCGAGGAGAAGGGCGGTTGGTGCATTGTCTAACGCGATGCTTCGTATTCCATGTAAGACCTATAAATAGTGCCTTAGGGCCCATTTCCCATATTTCAACTTTTCTCTCTCTCCACTCTCTCTGTCGCCTACATCGTCTGCCATCTTTCCCAATCGTTAACGCCGCTGCAAGATTCGTCGTGGACTTCCTACCTACTATGATCAAATAGGTGTTTTTTAATACTGATTATTGTGTATGATTTGCTTTTTGATGACTATTTGATGAATTTCGCTACTGGGGGATTTTTACTCGGGGTGTTGATACATTTATTCGTAATGTTTGCAAGTGGGCCCATGGAATTCATCTGCTCCCTGCAAAATTCGTGAATTTTCCCGTGATATTCATCTACTCCCTACATAATTCGTGAATTCTGCCTATGAAACTTATTTGCTCCATGGTGAATTCATGAATTTGCCCAGCAAATTCATATATTCCCCGCGGCATTTATGGATATGCTCGTGAGATTTATCCCATGGTCGCGGTACTCATGAGTATTCATTTTGTATTTGTCACCGTCGTGAGGCCGTACAAGGTGTGTTCTATCTCCCTGTGTTACTCGTGAGTCGTGTATATTTCTCACTACACGAGTGATCATTGACCTGGTCCGAGCGTAGCTATCCCCTTTCACATGTGTTGCACTGGAAGGGTGGATTTGATTTAGCTGTCAAATTCACTGGTTTCCTCTTCTTTATAGGTGAAATGGATGAAACCCCCCGAGTCATCCAAGCATATCGATATCGAAGAGACAAGCGTAGCTGACGAAGGTGTCCATTTGGTCAACACGATCGATGATCCGTCGCTATCCTGGGTCGGGCCAGAACCTCGAGGGATAGCTTCGGTCTTCAGTTATACTAGAAGGGAAGCATATACGACTGTCAAGTATGGCAGTGACCAAGAAGGTTTTCGTTAGAGTTTCACGATCCTGCGATCGACGCCTACGGCCAGGATATACTCAGAATTTGAAGAGGACCATTTCCCCATGTACGAGGTCGTCTTCAGATATTTGGGGCTTCGTCTTCCCTTTAGTGATCTTCATATGGGTGTGTTTAATCACTTGAACTTGGTTCCCTCTCAACTACACCCCAACGTTATCGCCTTTATCCGAGCTTTTGAAATCACTTGCCGGTTCTTGAGGATCGGGGTGACCATTGACTTGTTCTTCAGAGTTTTCCACCTCCAACGGTAGTCTAGGGGTGGGAAACATAGTTGCGTTTCTTTCAAACAGTCGAAGAGGCTATTTAGGATATACATGGATTTTGTATGTGAATTCAAGGATAAATGGTATGTCGTGCAACCTTTATCTCAGGTGGCTGTAGATGTTGTGTTCGACCTAGTTTCCATCGTAGATGAAGACGGGGAAGTATGCTATGACGGGGATGGGAACCCAGAGATTGGTAGACTCTCGAAATTCCCTATCCACTGGTGCTCGGGCCACTACGAGCATAGTCCCAACCACTACCATACCCCAGCCGACAACATGAGTGTCGAGGATGAAGAGGCCTTCAGTGTTCTCAGTCGTTTCATCGACGGGTTCTTTCCCTCGAGGTGGGTCACAAATAAAGGAAACGAAATTCTTGACGAAGATGGCGAACATATGTTCGAGACGCGTATGATCAATACTAAGGCGCTCATCGAGCGTCATACCTACGGGCAAGCAGTGAACCTTCTAGGTTTCTGATTGCGTGTTTCTATTGTATTTTTACTCCTTGATTTATTTTTTTTATGTCCTTCTAACAAGGCTGACTCGAGGGTGTTGTTTTTTTATTTGCAGGTAACATGGTCGAGCATCGTGAAGGACTTCTAAAGCTGACCCGGGAGAAGATGAATCACAAAAGGTTGGTGAAGCTGCACCAGCTCACACGCCTTGGTTCAGTCTCAGAGCCGACTATGGATCGGACAATCGATTCATGAGTACTCACAACGTCATGCAACATGCGGCCGCGTTGAGTAAGAAGAGAATTCGTCCCGAAGGTGGACTTGTAGATGTGACCAATGAGGGGGGTAACTGCTCGGGATGATAGGGCTTTCACCCTTCCCCCTTTCTTCGTTGAAAAATATTTCTTTGAAGGTTTTCCTTTGACCGTGTCTGATGGCGAAGAAGATGTCATCAGGCGCCTCGACGAGGAGGGTCGAAGAAAGCATCTAGTTTCTGGCATGGTCGGCCTAATGAAGGTCACGGAGATGGTCGCCGTCCTTTCAGGTGGGGGAGCTGGCTCTTTGGGCCTGGTGAAGGAACTGGAGTTAGAGAAGGTGGCTCTTTAGGTGAAGACGCAGAAGTTAAAACTGCACTCGAGCGAAGCGAGGAGATGTTTCGAGGGCAGGCTGACGAGTTGACCATGGAGAAGGAAAAGGTGATCAAAACCTATGAGAAAAGGGATTCCCTCCTGCTCGAGAGAGAACTCTTAGATAAGAAGATTTCCAATTTAAAGGCTATCGTGCTTCCCGGGGAAGGAGAGCCCGAGGGAGTAGCTGATTTGCAAACCCGTGTGGAGCTTGTTGCTCGGATTCAGGTCCTCGAGTCAGATTGTGTCGATGCTTTAACTGATAGCTTCGAGAATGCATTGGTTCAATTATCCATATTAAATCTTGGGCTCAACACTGACAGTGTCGGGGTTTTATCTCAAGTGATCGATGGTAAGTTGTTTCCTCCTCCCGATTCCCCCGAGGTAGAGACCGAAGTGAGCACTCCGCGGAGCGACTAGTGTTTCTAAGATAACTTGTTGTTTGTATTCGAGGCTTGCATCTCCGTAATTTTTGTAATATTCAGACAACATCGGCCTTCATGGTCGGAATTTATAAATGTTTTTACTTTGCTTTTATGCCTTTATGTATTTGTTGATGCTTTTTAAATATTTGCTTGTCGTTGTTTTTGACTTGTTTATTTCATGAAAGTTTGAAATTTTGTGAATGGAGATTTGTGTTCGACCTCAGTCATGGTCGACACACATTGGGATGTGTTGAGGAAGTGGTGCGGGAATTCGTAGGATAAACTCAAGATCACGGTCGGGATCTTGACTTCGTGGCATGAACTGCTCATCGTGAGCTGGATGTTCTGTCTGTTGGGTACTTCGACAACAAAGCTCGATCGAGGTGTCCCATTCGGGCTAAGGTTTGGCACAAGAAATGAACAACAAAACCCGCCTTTTGTTAATGTTTGGAGGCTATGTCTGCACCTCGACATACCTCTGTGGTCGAGCGTGTCCTGTCGTCTGTTAGAGAGGATCAGTCGACTGCTAATGCTCGTCGCTTAACAAGGACTTAGCTATAATATTGTTTCAACTTTGTAGCATTCCATAATCGAGGTAGTGGTTTACCAGTTAGTTGTTCGAGGTAGTATGCCTCGGTGCCCGTAGCTCCGTGGATGCGGTATGGTCCTTCCCAGTTCACGGCCAGTTTCCCTTTGCGGGAATCTTTCTGATTTCTCTATAAGACTAGGCTGCCGACCTGAAATTTGCATTTTATGACTTTGTTGTCATGGCGAAGGGCTATCTGTTGTTTCAGTGTGTCCTTGCAAAAAGTTGCTCCTGATCGGATTTCCTCGACTAGTTTGAGCTCTTCTCTTGGGGCCTCGTATGTGCCATAAGTCATCCAGAATGGGGTCTCATCAGTCGTCGAGTGTGGTGTTGTTCGGTATGCCCATAAGACGTTGTGCAGTCCTTCGAACCACCCCATTTTGGCTTCGCCTAGCCTAAGCTTGAGTCCTTGCAAGATGACTCTATTCGCGGCTTCATCTTGTCTGTTGGTTTGAGGGTGTTCGACCGAGGTGAAGTTCTGCTTGATGCTGAGTTTGGTGACGAAGTCTTAGAAACCTTGATCGGTGAACTACGTCCCGTTGTTGGTGACGATCGCTTGTGGTATCTCGAATAGGGCGAGTATGTTTCGCTTGTAGAAATAGAGGATTTTGTGCGAAGTGATTCTATCTAGATCTTTGGCTTCTATCCACTTCATGAAATAGTTGACAACCATGATCAGGAATTTATTTTGATATGACCCTTGCATGAAGGGTCCGAGTATGTCCATACCCCACCAGGAAAACAACCATGGGGATGACAATTTTTTGAGCTCGTGCGGGGGTGCGAGGTCCATGTATGCATGCCTCTTACACTTGTCATATTTCTTGACGTGCTCCTTTGCATCTTGCTGCATGATCGGCCAGTAATAGCCTGCTCGAAGCGCTTTTCGTGCCAGGGATCTTCTGCCCAAGTGTTAGGCGTTGATTCCCTCTTGGATTTCTCGCAATATCTTGAGGATTATGGATTCCTTGATGCATTTCAGAAGCGGGATGGAGAATCCCCACCGATAAATTTTTTACTCGAGTACCACATACGTACATGCTTGTCATTTGGTTGCAGCTGCCTCCCTTTAGTTTACGGGTAATTCCCCCTTTGTCAAAAAGTTGAACATCGAGGTCATCCAACATGAATTGTCCCTGATGGCATTCACCTTGGGTGGTACAGTGGATTTTTCAATACTCAAACGAGAAAGGGATTCTTGGATGATGGATTTGTTCCCACCTTTCTTCTTTGTGCTCGCGAGCTTTGAAAGTATGTATGCCCGTGTGTTCTGTTCGTGAGGTACGTGTTTCATTTATGCTCGGTCAAACCTCTTTATCCGTTCTCAGACTTAGTTTAGATATTCGACAAAGCTGTTGTTCTTAGCCTGGTATCCCCCTTGTACTTGAGATGCAACGAGTTGGGAGTCTGTGAAAATTTATATTTCCTGAGCATCCAAATCCTCGGCCAGCCTTAATCCTGTGAGTAGGGCCTCGTATTCAGCCTGATTGTTCGACGTCAAAAAATAAAAGGTGAGAGAGTTCTCGATCACAACGCCTTCCTCGTTCTCAAGGAGGATTCCCACTCCGCTCCCTGTCGAGTTGGAAGCTCCGTCTACAAAGATGGTCCACTTATACTTCTTCCATGTAGGGGAATGTGATTTGTCAACTCTGTGACGAAGTCGGCCAGCACTTGGGCTTTGAGGGCCTTCCTGCTCTCGTACTGAATGTCAAACTCCGAGAGCTCCAAGGACCATTTTAGCATTCTACCGGCCATGTCTGGTCGGTATAGGAGTTGCCTTACGGGTTGGTTTGTTCGTACGATGATCGTGTGGTCCAGGAAGTAGTGTCTAAGTCTCCTCACCGTGTTGATGAGGGCTAAGGCTACTTTTTCAATCTATTGATACCTAACCTCAGTCCCTTGTAGCGCTTTGCTCATAAAATATACTGGTTTTTACCCGTCTGGAGTCTCGCGAATGAGGGTCGCGCTTACGGCCTCGTAGGAGACGGCCAGGTAAAGAAATAAGGTTCCCCATTTCAGGTCACGACAACACGGGCAGTTGCGAAAGGATTTTCTTGAGGTGGAGGAGGGCTTTCTCGCATTCCTCGTTCCACTTGAAACCGCCTCTTTGTGCAGAAGTTTGAAAAATGGTAGAGCGTGCTGCACAGACTTTGCTACAAAACGGGAGAGCGATTTGAGCATATTGTTTAGGACTTATATGGATTTTTTTTAGCTAGGCGTGGGAAGATCGGAGAATGCCCGACACTTGTCGGATTTGGCTTCAATTCCCTGTTCAGTCAGATAGAAACTGAGGAATTTTCCCGCCTTAACCTCGAAGGTGCATTTCTCGGGGTTGAATCTCGTTTTGCATTGTCTTTCTTGGGCGAAGACTCTTTTGAGGTGGGCAGCATGGTCGGTTTCTGTTCGATATTTGACGATCATGTCGTCCATGTACACCTCGAGCATATCTCTGATCTCATCATGGAAGACTTTGTTCATCATCCGCTGGTATGTTTCCCCTGTGTTTTTAAGGCCAAATGGCATTACGTTGTAATAGTAGTTTCCAGAGCTGGTCATGAAAGCAATACAATGCTTATTGCTCATCGCCATTGGAATTTGGTTGTAGCCCGAGTAGGCGTCCAGAAACGATAAAATTTTATAGTCGGCCGAGTTGTCAACGAGCATATCAATGTTAGGTAAAGGAAAAGCATCTTTGGGAGATGCCCGATTAAGATCAGTATAATCAACACACATTCTCCATTTTCCATTATTCTTTTTAACAAGTACAAAGTTTAAGATCCAAGTTGAATATCGGGCCTAAGAAATAAAATTTGCCTCTATGAGGTCTTTTACAGCATTTTTAGCAGCCTCTTCTTTCTCGGGAGATTGCCTACGTCTATGTTATACTACTGCCCTAACGATCAGATCAATGGAGAGTTAGTGACAGGAGACCTCGGGGTTGAGTCCAGGCATCTCCACAACGCTCTATGTGAACAGGTCTGCATTCTCCCTTAAGCAAGCTTTGAGCTGCCTCCTCGCCAAGTCAGGGAGTCAAGTACCAATCTTCACGCCTTTGTGAGGGTCTTCACCGAGGGGGATGAACTCGAAGTCTCCATCTGGAATCGGTTGGAGAAGTTCATGTTCTTCGTTGGGGGCTTCGACTTTTTCTTTGTCGAAGCGGGTGTCGAGAGAGATGCAGTCGACCTTAGGTGGAGCCCTTTGTTCTTTTGTTCGAGCGGGCTGCGATTTAGGTCGAGTAGTGGTAGCTCTTTTGGTAGGTCGCGCTCCAGTGTCGACCATGCTCTGCCCTTTGGAATCCGCGTGAAAATATCTTCTGGAAGCTAAGATGTCCCCGTGGATGGTGGCGACGCGCCCTCTCCGGGTGTAGAACTTCATCTTCAAATGGACAGTGGAGGGAAAGGCGGTCAACTCGGCCAATATTAGTCTCCCTAGGATGCAGTTGTAGAGAGATGGACAGTCGATCACCAGAAACCGCACCTTGATTTTTTGGGAGGGAGTCTCTTCCCCGAAGATGACAAAAAGCTCAACATAGACCCATGGTTTGGAGGTCGAGTCGTTGAAGCCTTACAGGTCGGACCCCACGTATGGTGATAGGTGGGTGTCGTCGAGTTGTAAGGTTCGGAATAGATGATTGTACATGACGTCGACAGAACTCCCCTCATCGACCAGAATACGGTTCACGTCGAAGTTATCCATCCTTTCCCTCACCAGTAGAGGGATGCTCAAGTTAGGGGACTCGTCGGGCAACTCCTCCAAGTAGAAAGTGATTGATTCAGATTTTCTTTTGAACCTCTCGAGCGTCACCGCTTGGGTTGGGGCTGCGTCCACCAACTTGCCGAGCTTCCTCTTCACAGAGTTTACGGAGAGGTCATTGAATCCCCCGCTAGTTATGACCATGGCAGAGGGGAATTTCTCCCATCTGATGTGTGTGGACAAAGGTTCGTCCTTATATATGTCGGGGACGTAGAAGTCCTCCGGTCTTGTCACAGAGAAAGCTATCTGGATAGGGCCCGACTCATCTAATGGTCGGTTTTCTTCCCCGGCTTCTTTCAGCTCACGGGTGTCTCGGCGAGGGGCGTTATTGTGTCGATGGCATCCTTGAGGTGGAAACAATCTTCTGTCAGGTGCCCGTGACTCCGATGGTACTGACAGTATTTTGTCCTGTAAGCCCCGGGCTTCGCAGTAGAAGATCGAGGACTTCTGACGCCTTCGTCCTTGAAGTTGGTATTAGAGCACTCTTCCAGAACGCGCTCGCGGGAAGAGATCAGTGGGGTGTACTCTGTGAATTGCCATGTGGATCCCTTGTGCTCGCGGGGACCGTGCGGTTTATCATCCCTTCTCTTCTCGCCCGTCCATCGAGAAGGGCCCGCGTCCTGGTGTCGCTGGATGTTAGCTAGTCCGCAATTCCTCAAGTCGTAGGCTTTATTGGCTGTTTCCTTCTCCTCGTAGTCCATGTAGGCCCTGGCTTTTTGGATGTGAGCATCAAAATACTGGGGTGGTTCAATGCCGACGACCTTTCTGAACTCAGTGCCCGGGAGGAGTCCTCTCTCAAGCAGGTACCTTTTCATGTGATCGATACACGGAACCTTAATGGCCTCACGATTGAACCGATCAATGTATTCCCTAAGAGTCTCTTCGATTCTCTGGATGATAGCCTCAAGGGAGGCCTCAGTCTCCGGGTGTTGATAAGACGCACTGAAGGAGCTGGTGAAATGGTTCTTGAGGTTTCTCCAGGAGGTGATCAACTCTGGGGAGAGGTTCTTCTACCAGTCCATGGATGTTTTTCTCAAGGTCGTGGAAAACAATTGGCATTTGATCAGTCCCCCGACATTATAGTAATGGAGCATTGCCTCAAATCCGTCGATATGGTCGACACGATCCACAATGTCGTCGTATTCCTTTCGTTGGGTAGGTTTCTCCATTCCTCTAGGAATGGGCGCCTCCATGATAGCCGGGGATAAGGGACCGCTGGGGTCATCTTTGTATCTTCTATATGGGGAGCGGGAGGGGTACCGGTTGTAATGGCAGTCGTAGTGACGGCCTTGGCCTCGGGGAGAATCCCTTGGTCGAGGTTGTGTTTCTCCATTTCCCCTATTTCTATTTTCAAGGGATTGTCGTTCCCTACGCGGGGGGGGGGGGGGGGGGGGGGGGGGGGGGTGAGGACGCGTCTCCCGGTGGCTTCGGGCAGTGTTCTCTCCAACATAGGGCCTAACCTAGTCTGTCAGGGAGAAAGGCTTCGCGATCTGTCCCGTGTGTGTCTCCGTTAGGAGATAAAGGACAGACTTCGTTCTGACGGGGAGGAGCACTGTCAGGTCTCCAGTGTCTTCTAAGGCCCCGGCGAGTTTGTTCGAGCACCCTTAGCCACTCACCTTGTGAGATTATCAAGTAGTTTGTTTGGTTGATGGCCGCGAACAGAGCTCTGGCCGTGGCATCAGCTCCTGCGGGGACGGGGACCTCCTAGAAAGCATTTGGTTCATAGTTCTGAGGGGGATAAATATCCTCGTGCGGTCGAGAGTGGTATGATGAAGAGGCAGTCAACCCGTCTATATAGTTCTTCTCGATACTGGCCATGTTGATGTCATTCCCAGCGTTGTTGTTACCAATGTTGTTGTCCGTGTTGTTATTGAAGTCGACGAGATGGGAATTTTGGTTGTTGTTGGGCGCTTGGTCGGCCATGACAATCACGGAGTTTGATGGAGAGTTTCTTTAGTCTTGAGATGGAGACGGGGAAGATGGTTTCCCACAGACGGCACAACTGATCGTACCTGACCAGAAGGGATTATCAAAGCCCACAAGCTTCGTGTCAAGCAACGGTTGGATGTGAAGTGGGGGGTACCTGCAAGACACTCTGATGCCAAAGTGAAGTTCAGAGCAATGCAAGTAAGTATGAGAGTGAGTATGAGAGAATGAATACCTGACTCTCTCAAGTGAGAGGGTATTTATAGCCCCTAGCGTTGGGCCAAGATCTCCATCGTTGGGCTGAGCAAGCAGGCCTAAAAACGAAGACTGTCAGGTCCTACATACATAGTGGGGGCTAGAACATGGTCCCCAATCTGGATTAACTCCCTTGAACTATCAGGAGCATATGGATGCGGTCTTTTCGGGACCAAGAGAACACCGTGATATTCGGGGGTGTTGAGAGTCAATCCTACGAGGAGGATGCTCGCGATGTTCTTCTGTCAGTCGTGGACCCTTCCCGCCAGCTGTGAGGTCGTCTGGGAGGACTGGTCTTGGTCGACGAGAAGAACAGATGATGCTCGCGAGGTCCTCCTGACCGTCGATGAACCCACTCACAATTCCTGGATTTATCCTCGCATGACGAAACTGCGTCTTTCTGAAGGGTGGGGTTACTGTCTGACATAATCAAGGGCAGACTCGATCAACAGACCTCCTTAAGAAGCATAGTTGGATTAGGCCTTATATTAAATTGGACCAAGTGCAGGCCCAATCCAAAACATATATATTTATCACCTAATCTATGATTGAATGCATGTGTGATCATATTCATATGTATGTTGTGATTGAAATTGAACCAAGTACAACAAGGAGACAAAAACTATAGAAGCTGGATAAACGAGCTTTGGTGTACACTTAGCTTACATTGGTGTTCAGTGGTGGCTAAGTGAAGCCTCTTGATTTCTTAGCGAGCCTTGATGCACGTTGGTGGATAAGCAAATTCTTTGTGGTTAAGTGAAATTTTCCGCAACAACATTCCTATTCTCATGACTATTGGAAATATAATTTAGTTATTATCTACAATTCCCAATGCTTATTCTTTAATAGGGCCTTTTGGAATTTTCAATATTTAGTATAAATATGCTATACTAGTCTATCAATATTGTAACCCAATTTATCTCCTCTATTTGATATACAACAGTAGTCTTGTTATCATTTTTATTCATTCTTCTTCTCCCACTTCATTACCTTGCACCAACAAATTGGAATCTAGAGCACTTGGTTATGTTTTTTCCTGGGAAACACGAGTGTTTGTGAGTTGTGTGTTTGATTTTGGTTCATTGATTTTCTGTTGAAATCTTGAACAAAATATGAACAGAATCTGATTCTGTGGGTTGAGAAACAGTGTGTTTGAAGATCTGAAAATTTGTTTAAGGTTTAAAATGAGTGGAGGCAGTAGTTTGAACATCAAACTCCCAGTTTTTAATGGCAAAAACTGGAACAGATGGATGATACAAATGCGTGTGTTGTTTGGTGCGCAAGATGTTCTGGATCTGGTTACAGATGGTTATGTACCAGCTGCAGCAGATGCAACTGAAGAACAGAGAACTGCTGAGAGGGTTATGAGGAAGAGGGACCAGAAAGCTTTGTTCTATATCCATCAGTGTGTGGATGAAAGTGTGTTCGAGAAGATTGTTGATTCAACAACGTCAAAAGGGGCGTGGGATTTACTTGTGAGATGTTACGATGGTGATGCATCAGTAAAGAAGGTGAAGCTTCAATCCCTGCGAAAGAAATATGAGAACTTGAACATGAAGAACAGTGAGAAAGTTTCTGAATATATCTCCAGAGTGATTCTGATCACTAACGAGATGAAGGAGTATGGATAAACTATGTCTGAACAAGTAATCATATAGAAGATTCTGAGGTCGCTTACCCCTCAGTTTGATTACATTGTTGTTTCTATTGAACATTATAAAGATCTAGAAACCATGAGAATAGAAGAATTGTAAAGCAACTTAGAAGCACAGAAGTTACGTCTGTCTGAGAGAACTTCTGAGAGGGAAGCTGAGCAAGATCTGAAGGCTTCTTTTGTCAAGAAAGACCAGAAATAGAACAAACATGGTGATAGATTCCAGAAGTCAGAAACCTCAACTTCTGATGATAAAAGATAACACAAAGGAAAGGATAGGTATGATAAAAGGAAGGTTCAATGTTACTCTTGTAAACAATTTGGCCATTTTTCCAGAGATTGTAGGTCAAACAAGGAAAGGAAATCAGAAGAAGCGTATATGGCTAAAAGAAACTCTGATGATGAAACTGTGTTACTAATGGCTTCTGATTCTGATGGAAAATGCTCAGAAGATTAGTGGTATATGGACACTAGTTGTTCAAATCACTTAACTGGAAACAAACAATGGCTGACAGACTTTCACTCCAGAAGGAGAACAAAGATCAGATGTGCTGGCGATAAGTATCTTAATGCAGAAGGTATGGGAGATGTCAGGGTTAGAGTGAAGAATGGGAAAGAAATTTTGATCAGATACGTTTGGTATGTTCCTGGTATTAGAAGCAATCTGATGAGCGTAGGTCAGCTGATTGAGAAAGGTTTCTCAGTTGTTATGAAAAACAATCTCCTGACGTTGTATGATTCTAATCAAAAGTTGATTATGAAGTCTGGACAAGGAAGCAACAGAACTTTCAAAGTGAATGTAGAAACAGCTGAAGCAACGTGTCTTAGTGCAGAAGGCGCTAAAGGTGATAGTAAGTTGTGGCATAAGAGATCGGGGAATTTTAATTATAGAAGCCTAGGGCATCTATGTTCTAAGAAGCTTGTACATGGTATTTCTAAGATTGTGAAGCCTGAGAAGTCATGTGAGATATGCATGAAAGGAAAGCAACCCAGATTTCCATTTGCATCAGAAGTAGCCCCCATAGCGAAGCATGCTCTGGGAGTAGTACATTTTGATGTGTGTGGACCATTTCTAGTACCTTCACTTGGAGGAAACAAATATTTTGTGTCTTTTTTGGATGAGTTCACAAGAATGACATGGGTAACACTCATCAAATTTAAGCATGAAGTGTTTACTGAGTTTCAGAAGTTCAAAGTGAAGGTTGAGAAGCAGAGTGGTCAGAAGTTGAAAATTATGAGAACGGATGGTGGAGGTGAGTATAACTCTACAGAATTTCAGAAGTTCTATGAGGAGAGTGGAATAGAACATGAGGTTACTGCTCCATATACTCCTCAGCACAACGGTCTTGCTGAAAGAAGAAATAGAACTTTGCTTGATATGACCAGAAGCATGCTGAAAGAGAAAAAGCTACCTCACGTGCTATGGGGATAAGTTGTTGCCACATCAGCATATATTCTGAACAGGTGTCCAACGAATAAACTGAAGGAAGTTGTTCCTTTAGAGAAATGGACTGGAGATAAGCAGAGTGTTAGTCATCTGAAGGTGTTTGGCTCTGTCTGTTATAAACACGTTCTAGAAGCTAGAAGACAAAAAATGGATGATAAAAGCAAAGTAATGTTGTTGGTGGGGTACCATAGTACATGTGCGTATAAGCTTTATTGTCTAGAAACTAATAAAGTTGAGGTCAGCAGAGACGTTGTGGTGAAAGAATCTGAAACATGGGATTGAAACAAGTCTCAATCAGATTCTAGTGTAGTGCCAACACCAGAGTTAGCCTCTGAAGATGTTTTAGAAAGTTCAGAAGATGAATCTGATTCTGAAGATTTTGGAGATGAGTCAGAAGAAGATTCTGATAATGGATCTGATCCAGATGCTGATTCTGATCCAAAATCTGGTGGTGATCATGGTTCTGGAAGGGAAACTCTGAAGGTGGTAACTCTGAAGGTAGTAGTTCTGATGCAACTTCAGAACAAGCTCAAAGACCATAGAGAATCAGACAAAAACCAAGAAGGTTTGCAGATTTTGACATGTTGCAGGATAATGAAGTTGACTCTGAAGGAGAAGTCGTTCAGTGTGCCATGTTAGTAGATTCTGAACCAGTAGGCATTGAAGAAGCTCTCAAGAAAAAAGAATGTTTGAAAGCCATGAAAGAAGAACTTGAGGCGATAGAAAGGAACAAAACATGAAAATTGACTAAACTTCCAGATAAGAAAAAATAAATCAACGTCATATGGGTTTTTAAGTTGAAACTTAAGCCGGATGGTCCAATTGACAAGCAAAAATCTAGACTAGTAGCTAGAGGTTTTCCTCAGAAACCTGGGCTAGATTATTTTGAGGTATTTGTGCCTGTAGCTAGGCATGAAACAATCAGACTGGTGATTGCTTTAGCTGTAAATAGAAATTGACCTTTAATACATCTGGATGTGAAGTATGCATTTCTGAACGGTCCATTACAGGAAGAAGTTTACGTGTTACAACCTCATGAATTTGTGAAAAAGAATCAGGAAGGGATAGTATACAGGTTGAATAAAGCTCTGTATGGACTGAAGCAAGCGCCCAGAGCTTGGAATCTGAAAATTGGTTCATTTTTCAAGAAGTAGAAGTTTCAGAAATGTGAGATGGAATATGGCGTTTATGTGCAACACTCTGATAACAATATGATTCTGGTGTGTCTCTATGTTGATGATGTTTTGCTAACAGGTGGTTGTTCAAAAGATATAAAGAAGTTCAAAGAAATTCTGATGAATGAGTTCGAGATGACAGATATAGAAAAAATGACATATTTCCTAGAGATGGAGATTTTGTACTCGAAGAAAGGTATCATTCTATATCAGTTGAAGTACGAACTAGAATTTCTGAAGAGATTTAAGCTGCAGAATTGCAAAGTTGCTGTGACACCATCAGAAATCAACCAAAAATTGGATTCTGACTCTGATGGTGATTATGTTGATACTACAACCTTCAAACAGTTGGTTGGTTCTCTAAGGTATTTATGCAATACTAGATCTGACATTTGTTATGCAGTTGGATTGATTAGCAGATACATGAGAAATCTAAAGTGGTCTCATTTCTAAGCTGCTGTCAGAATTCTGAGATATATCAAAGGAACCCTGAAATATGGAGTGTTATTTCCTTATGAAAGAAAGACAGAATCAGAATTAGTAAGTTATTCTGATTTTGACTGGTGTGGAGACAGAGTGGACAGGAGAAGTACTTCTGGATACTTGTTTAAATTTCTAGGAGGTCCCATTTCCTAGAGTTCCAAGAAACAGCCTGTCGTGGCTCTGTCAACATGTGAAGCTGAGTATATCGCAAGTGTTGTAGCTGCTTGTCAAGTTGTTTGGCTTCTGAATCTCTTACATGATCTGAAGATTGAAGTTGAGGAACCTCTGAAGCTGATGATTGATAATAAGTCTGCAATTGATCTTGCCAAGAACCCAGTGCTACATGAAAGAAGCAAACACATTGAGACAAAGTATCATTTTCTCAGAAGTCAAGTGCAGAAATGAGTGTTACAAGTTCTGCACTACAGCACTCAGAAACAGCTAGCAGATCTTCTGACGAAGGCAGTTAAAACAGATCGATTTCTTTGCTTGAGAGGTGAAATTGGTGTTGTTAGCTTCTGATAGAATATCTAAATTAAAGGATGGTATTGGAAATATAATTTAGTTATTATCTACAATTTCCAATGCTTACTCTTTAATATGGCCTTTTGGCATTTTCAATATTTAGTATAAATATGTTATACTAGTCTCTCAATATTGTAACCCAATTTATCTCCTCTATTTGATATACAACAGTAGTCTGTTAATTATTTTTGTTCATTCTTCTTCTCTCACTTCATTTACCTTGCACCAACAGCAATGACTAATGAATAAATTAAACTTCTATGTAAGAGGTGGATGCTATCAAAGTTGAAGCATACATAATATTTGTGATATTTAAAGTGTTTTCATGATTAAGTATTTATTTGAAAATTTTTAAAATCTTAAAAAATTTCAAAATTAAAAATATTATGGGACATTTATCATTTTATAAACTTAAAAACACTACACTTAATAGTTAATTTAAAATTGATACTAGTATACAATGCATGATATTCCCCGTTGCCGACACAAGTGATCGTAGCGTTTCACACATCTTAAGTGCTGGTCACGTTTTATTCTTCCTCCTTATCCCATTATTTTTATTTTAACAAGCAAAGTTAGAAACAACAAAAAAGAAAGTCTCTATCCCAAACAATAAAGTTTCAATATATGTAATGATTTAGAGAAAAAAAAATAGTATGTAATAGAATAGAGGATGAGGATGTTTATAGATAAGAATAAAAATTTGGCATTTTACACATTGATCAAACTGGGTTGATTGAAAAGACACGTGCACTTATTTATACCCTCAAATAGTTATTACCTTTACTTGTACCTTTTTTTTAATATTCATTGAACGTTAATGGTCCTATAAGATCCATTCACAAACATTAAACAATGAGGTGTGTTACGTTTTACATGTGTGCTTATCATGTGTACGATGTAGAAGAAAAGGAACGTGAGATTCTTGTCGTGTGTTTACTTTGTATTCTACGTGTCATTTACTTCTACGGTATTCAATCTTCACGTCTCTTCTTATCACACTAATGACTTTGTTTCTGTAACTTGAAGATTTCAAATTTATGATAAGAATGGATAAAGATAAAACACCGTTTTTGAATAGTTAAGAAGGTGCCCAATTTTAGGCCAAAAACCCTTTGCGTGTAAGACGGAAAATTGAATGAAGGTAATAAGGTATATATACCTTATACTAGTGTTTGTGTTCATACTAGAACTTTTCTCTCTCTCTTGAAAATCAACAACTTTTGTCGTCATGGTAAGTTAAATGTGGTGAACGCGTGGACTTTGATGCACAAGTTTTTTAATTCTAGTTCCTAGCTAGAATATTACTACACGCTAGTGAATTTCTACTTCTCAAATATATTTTATTCGGATAATGTTTAACACATGATATCATGTCCCCACCCCACACACAACATAAAGAATAATAGAACACTACTATTTGTGCTCAAAAAACGTGAACTAGGATTAATATTAAGATTGAACAACAAACACCACAAAGACGGTTTGGCCGAGTGGTCTAAGGCGCCAGATTTAGGCTCTGGTCCGCAAGGGCGTGGGTTCAAATCCCACAGCCGTCAATATTTTTGTGATTTTTTTCAATTTCTTTGTTAAATTATGGATAAAATCACATATAGCGCTTAATTTAATTTCCTTCCTTGGCGTGCTTACAATAATACTAATAAACTAGCTTTGAATCATAAGGCGCATAAATAAAAATATCTCACACGTGAACATTTATATGTAATAACTTTCTCGTTGGACTTATATAATAACAATAATACGAGATCAAATAATAATAATAATAATAAATAGACATTTATCTCTGTGATGCACTGATAAATATTATTATTTAAAGACTTAATAGTTTAAAGAATAAATATTATTATTTAAGGACTTTTTTGTTGGACTTATATAATAATAATAAGAGATCAAATAATAATAATAATAATAAATAGACATTTATCTCTGTGATGCACTGATAAATATTATTATTTAAAGACTTAATAGTTTAAAAAATAAATATTATTATTTAAGGATATAATAGTTTAAAGAAGTAATTAAGATCATATTTATTTAAATCTTAATAAATTATTTTTATAGTTTGTGTATCTTTTATATTTAAAATAGTAATAAATTAATACTTTACATATAAAAAATAACAAAGTAATTTTTATCATAATTAAGAAATTGAGAACAAAAATAAAAATAAAAAATAATAATAAAATTTAAAAATTGTAAGAAATAATAAATATTTAACCCCTCATAATAAATAAAAAACTTTCCATTAGAAAAAAAAAACCATCCCACGTAATAAATAAAAAATCATTTAATTAAATAAAAATAGTCAAAAAAGCAAGTTACAACTTTTTAATGTATAGCCATACGCACTATAAGAAAAAAATATCTCTGAAACGTATTTTTGTGATGTGATTATTATGTGGCAAAAAATTGTCTGTCACGACGTGATAATCACGTCACTATATTTTTTAATGTTGAATATAATAGCTGTTAATTTATGACGTGTGATTTTATATTTTTATTATTAAAAAATAGTTGTGGCGTGTTTATCACGTCGCAATTTTTAAACTAAAAAAAATAAATCAAAAAGGTTTGACGTTCTGAAAGAGAGAAGTTTGAAAATTTTATAAAATTAATTGCGACGTAAAAATTACATCACAAATATTTAAGAGGGAAAATGTGTGACTTTGAACTGATGGAGTGTATGGTGATTAATGATGGTTTCTGACTGTTGGGTGTTGCGACTAGGGATGTAAATGGATATCCATGGGAACAGATAATATGATATCCGTGTCTGTCCCGTTGGATAAATATGATATTCATATCCACCACATATCCATGCGGATATCTACTAAGCGGGTAATCCACGGGTTTTAAGATACCCGCGGATATTTACAGATATCCGTGGATAACATTTTATTCTAAAATTATTTTTAAAAAAAATATTTTTTCAGTTTTTTTTAAAGACACAAAAAAATTATTATCATATAACATTTATACAATTTAGTCTCAATTTAATAACAAAATTTTATCATATTAATATTTGTCTTTTTCACCAAAACATAATAACATCCATATAGATCCATAATTTTTAACTAAAACAATATTCATCATAGCATATAATAATTGTTCCAAACAAAATAAAAAGTAATGATGCAGATAGTTTTCATCAATCATTTGTAAAATTCTATATTACGCATTCCTTGCTTCAACAATTCCACTTTGATTTCCTAACTCCTGAAATAAAACCATAAAAATGTTCAAATAAAAATCTAAATAATCAACATAATAATAATATTTAAAATGAAATCTTTAACATTTCACTAACAATGTCAGCATCCATATCTTCCAATACTGAATTAATTTCAATGACTCTGGTATACTACAATCCCTAGCCTGTAGGGTCTATCTCTCATAAGTCACAACCCCTAGCCGGTAGGGATTCTTCAATCATCCATTATTCTATTACAATCCCTAGCTGGTAGTAATTTTCGTCCCTCGATTACCATCTCTAGCTCGTAGGGATTCCCCTTCGTCTTCTATGGTCCTTTCATCCTTAAGGAGTTCCTATCTGTCTCAATGTCTGAGTTAATTTAGGATATCATCAAACTCATATTTACTATTTCCGCCCTCAAGGAATTCCTATATGTCTCAATATTTGAGACACTGTAGGATACCTCCAAATCCACATCAAATTATTTTCGTCCTCAAGGAATCCACATCTACCATTAAACCTGCATAGGGTACTCCTACGTCTACCCTCATACTACGTCTGCATCGCATTGCATATCTGATCCGCTGTCGCGCGCGGGTCAAAAACGAGTTAAATTGCAAAACTGTAGTAACGATGGTAACGGTAACTCGTGTATCGTCTCTCAAGGACTCTTGGGTTTTACTAACTAAAAACGAAATTGGGGGGGTTTGGTTTGGTCTAAAAATGATTATCAAAAGTGATTATGAAAATAAGTTGTTTTGAAAAAGTGATTATGAAAATAAGTCAATCTACCGATTCAGTTCCTACCAATCATCGATTATTAAAATCTCACTATCCTAAGCGGATTCCTTTCCCGTTCGATTACAATATAATCAACAAGCGCAACAATATTATACGAATTATATTTTTCGTTTGCCGAATTAAGCATCCGGTTAAGGGATAAACGGTTTAACGATTAAGCATACGATAAACACGCAGATAAATTGAAAAACATAGATCAATCGAACCAAACAATATATATTACGAATATCAAATTAAGCAAAAGATAAACAAAATATATAATTGAAGGAAAAGGAATTTTATTGCAAAACTTATAATAATCTCATAGTTTCGGAACCTGAATTCGGTAGATCAACCAAAAATGATTAGTTCTCCATGGCCATTCGTACAAGCTTACAATCAAAATCGTCAATGAAAGACTGCTGCTACAGTACCGCGGCTGCTACCCTAAGGGGAAAGAGTACAACCCGTTTTACAATCCAACTGGGTCAAACATACGACCCAGGCCCAAAACTAATTGACTCGAAACTTAACTAAAACTAGTTCTGCAACTTCAACGAATTTTCTGGCCCTTCTACAGTCCGATTATGACTTCGACTCCAACATAAGAATTGTAGCTCTTTCTCTTAGCTTTCCGTCGATTATTAGAACGCCTCAATCGGACTTCTGGAACTCCAGTTATGATCGTTTCCGTGCAGACTTCTAAAGCTGAAAATTAAATACGAAAATCAAATAACAATAAAAATAAATTAAAACATAAAAACATTATAAAATACAAAAATAAGACAAGCAAACCATGGAAATGTATAAGTACAACCGTAGAGTAATGTGCATCAAAATGCACTGATCAATATCCATGAAACATTTTGCATACCCAAAAGCCAAAAACATTTTTGCATACCCATGCATTCACATACATTCGTACATTTGCTTCTAATGCATTTCCACCTTCTCCCTTATCCGACTATCATCCATATGCTATTTGATTTCCTGGTACTCGCGAACAACTCAAGAAAGTCTAAAATTATGGAAATAAGGGATTATCTATTGGAGACTCATTGGAGCTTGGCCCTACAAAGAAAGAAGGCAGCCCTTCACAAGGTCAACAACGGGTCTACGCAGCGCCTCAAGTGCCACTACCATTGGTGATTCCCCTCATGCTCTGATAATTCCAAAATCACTAAGCTCTCCAAAAGTCAAGAGGATCCACAGAGAAGCTTTTCTCTAGGAATAATAGACCTTTATAATTCCATTGTTGCTAAGTTGTGTTTATTATAAACTTGTATCTTTGGATCAGTAATTCTAATAAAATAAGCATGCATGTTTTTGAAATTGATTCAATCCACAAAAATCAACAATTTTCTATTTTCACTCTTTTCCATTTCCAATTAAAAAACTGCGATGGAGAATGATGAAAATCAAATAACTGAATTTTGCTAAGCTATGCTTTCAATGTAAGACCGAGCTGATGATGTAAGGCATTGTTTCAATTCCCAAACAGTGGAGAAATAAGGAGTTAACCCATAGTCAACCCCCTCGAGCCAGAAGTTGGAGTTTTTTCGATTTAAAAAAAAACCTTATTTTTAACCAGGGGCGGGGTAGTCTTTCAATTAATTCAATGGCGTGTGCTATTCTCAAGAGAAGTGATTTATCTAAACAAAAGGTTCAAGCATATCTCTTTCCTTGATACATCATTAGGGAAATAATCTAAGAAAGGGTTCAAGCACATCCTTTTCCTCGCATCCATCAAGAATGAGGAATCCATGAAGCTCTCAATATCTTCTTCCTCAATATAAAATCGAGGAAAACAATAAATACAAAACTTACAAAAATCAGTGTGGCAGTCACAAAATTTAAAAATCAAAAGAAATTAAAAAAAATAATTTCAAAAAGAGAGAGAGAGAGAGAGAGAGAGAGAGAGAGAGAGAGAGAGAGAGAGAGAGAGAGAGAGAGAGCCCGCTAAGTCAAAAACAAAAAGCAAAAAAAAAATTGACTTAGGAAAGAGCATTCCGATGGACTGGAAAATTCAAAAAAATTGCGTCCATGCAAAAATAAGGGATTGAAAACAAAATTGGAGAAAAAATATTGTGAGTTCCACCTCAAAGGCTTCTCATCAACGCTTGGATCTTATCGATGCTTGGATTTTATTAATGCTTCTCATCGTCCGCGCGACTATAAATTTTCTCTTGGAGATTGAACGCATCTATTGGATTAATTGAACTTAGGATTGAAGAACATCAAGGAGAATGGGGTGAGATAAATAAAATTTGAGACTTATATCCTTTTTTATTAAACCACGAACCATGGCCACGTTACAACCTTCAAAAGTCCTAATTGAAGCAAGGTTAACTATGAAAGCAGACTAAGCAAAATTTGTGTTAAACTGACTCCTACATTTGTTAAATTTATCACTTCGCTTCTTCGAATATCCATCTTCTAATCTTCCATTTCTTTTCAAATAATCGATTTCGATTTCAAGAACTTGCATGTGCATCAAACAGAATTACTTTTTCAAAATGTACAATTTAACTACGAATCAATACTTTACATCAAGGAGATTTCAAAATTGGTCTGATCAAAGGAAACATTTCCAAGAAGCTTCTAATTAGGGGCAAAGAATCTAAGAGGATCCCTATATATAGGGGCAAATGCTAATGATCACGGGGGCATACCTTTCGAAGGAACATTCCTTAATCAGGTCATATCATAATAGGGTATGACTCGGTTCCCTCGTTTACATAAATCTATCAAGGCTTTGTTTCAAGGGGAAATCTTCCAAGATTTAAATGTTGAGGCAGAGCATATCAGGTTCATCCTACCACATGTAGGGTCCAAATTCTTCGAGCAACTTCAAAGTACAAACTCTTCAAGTTCCAAACATTTGGGGTAATCTATGTCAAGTTCATGGTGAGATCTAAGGGTACTTCCTCCAGACCCTGGAGATTGGGGGCACATCTTTTCAAAATTCGAATGTTGTAGCAAACCACTGTGAGGCTCGACCAAAAGGAGTTGATTCAAAATGGTTCATCAAAGCCAAACATTTTCAAGAGCCGTTTGATCAGGGGAATAATGCAAAATAGTGGGGACATCCACATTATTATAAAACTATTTCCAAGATCATATCCATGATAATCTCTTCCAAGACCCTACCAACAAATTAGGGAAATACATGCCACAAAAAACAAGCTCTCTGCGCACTTTCATAATATCCAATGGATCTTTCTCCTACATCAACAATCTTCAAAGTTCAAGTCAAGTATCAGGAAATCATGATAGCATAACATCAACCATTATGTGACAAGAAACCTTGTTAAATAGTCTAACCTCTACGCTTAATCATCAACGACCCATCACAGGGGCACCATTCAACCAATCAGGCGAGTCATAATCATAAAGCATAAGTCTGCATAAATCATTAGCATACATTCATTAGGATATTGCGAAAAAGCCCAATTCTCGTTGGCGTGTCAAAATTTTAACAACGCATATCCAAGTCACCCATTACACGCATTGGTCAGTCATTCTACGCATTAACACATGCATCTACATGCATACATAACATATCATAGGCCAAGATTTAGGACTCCGTAAAAATCCAGAGTCAATTTCCAGGGGAGTAACTATTGCAGTCTCCAACATATCCTCAACTATCCATCTCCGTGAGTTTGTCATACAAACATTCTTCGTACAACCACCCAAGACGTGAGCAGCCTCACGCAATCTCATCCATTATTCATTCATAGGCAGCCATACGAAGCATGAGCAACCTCATGCATTCACCATCCAAGTCGTGAGCAGCCTCACACTTTCCAATTAAATGTCTCTAGGTAACCTTACCAATATTTGAGACCTTGTTATCCGTTTCACCTTTCCAAGCCACCAAGTTGATACTATTCAAGCAACCATATGGATATTGGTGCAAAGCCCAGTTCCCGTCTAGCACACCTTTTCAAAAGCCCAACCCCTAATTGGCATGGCTTCGCAGCAAAAATAAACCTTGGTTGATAGTTTGCCTTAAGCATTGGTTCCGTAGTTCAAATAACAAGGGCATTGCATTTATCAATCATCACATCATTTTAATTCATAACATTATCATATCAAGCATACATACCATACATCATGTATACATCAAGCATAATCATATCAAACATGCATACATTACATTCAATCATAAATGCCCCTAGAAAATTAGGGAAAATCTCAAGGCATGACTACCAGCTAAGACAAACTCAAATTCAAATCCAAGCTCAGCATTATCCATTCACCTTGCTATATCTACCTCGGTTGACAACAGACACAATCGTCAAAGGTGCTGCTACCAAAATCTCACTAGGTAGCTTACCTATGATTCACATCCACTCCTATTTATACGACGACGCCTACACCTACGTCCATGTCTATACTTGCGCCCACGTACACACCTACACATGCGCCTACAATACAAATGTTAAGACACTCTTCATCATGTCCACACCAATTCATCATGTTAGGGGATTGATAACTCAAGACCAGTGGTTTAACAAAAGAGAATTATCAAAAACATTTTCAAACTACTTGGGGCATACACACTCAGCGAATATGCACACATGGTTTCATACATATACAAACATTCAATACACACACTCAGTGTTCCATCCCGATATCAAGCAGCATGCGCCTATAAAACACGCTTCTTAAAGTTTAGTGGAACCTATTTTAAAGTTTTTAATAAATTATATAAATAAAATTGCAAGAATGTAGTTGATTTGTTTTAAATGTGAGATTCATTTTAGATTTTTTGATGAGTTACATGGATATTTGAGAATTGAAGATGTGTTGTTTAAAAAATTGAGAAGTGTAAAATAATATAAAAAATTTTGTGGATCCCATTTAAAGAATTCAAATGGGTATGATGGATGTGGATGCTCTAATGTTATTAATTAATTAGTAATTAATTGAGACGTGAGTAGATTTATAATAATTAATTAATATTTATCGTAACTGAATGTCTGCATAAAAATGAAAATTCTATTATTAACATGAGTGTTTTGAAAACATTTAATAAAATAACATGATTATCATTTAGTTATGTGTATTAATCGAAGAAGTGGTTGAATTTATAATAATTAATTATTATTTATTTTAATTGGAGGAGAGGTGTATTTGGAGGAAGTTAATTACTTTAGGTGGGTTGATAGATAATTTATTATTATTATTATTATTAATATTATTGTTTAATTAATTAAGAGATGTGGATAATTAATTAACTATTATTTTTTTTATTAATTGGTAAAAAGATTTGACGAAAATTTTAGAAAGAAGAAACTATAGAATTATAATTTAGTATGATTTGACGGAAAAATTTAGAAAAAAGAAATTATAGAAAATAATAATAATAATAATAATAATAATAATAATAATAATAATAATAATAATAATAATAATAATAATAATAATAATAATAATAATAATAATAATAATAATAATAATAATAATAATAATAATAATAATAATAAAAGATTATATGGCTCAAGTCAATTTATACTTTAAAAACATATTAACTAAAAATTCATAAAAACAATACAAATATTATAAAAATAAAAAATAAATAAAAATTCATAGAGCTTAGAATATGCATCAATAAAATTGATTTATTGTTTAAATTTTTTTGCATAAGTCAATAAGACAATTTAAAATAAAAAGGTTTAATAAATTTATCAAAGTAGTTACATGAGTTTTTTTCTCTCTCTAGGTTAATTATGAGAGAAAATTATAAATTTTATTAACTTATAAAATGATGATGTCTAAGGTAGAACACCAATTAAATGAATTTTTGTTGTCTACTGTATTTATTTTCATAATTGTTGATAAATTTGATCGTCAAATGTTTTAAAAATTGTTCGATTTCTCAAAAGTTTCGTCAGTGAAATTCAGTGTAAACATAATGTCGTAGTATTTATGTCAAAAGAAATCATAACTAAAATTATTGTATTCATGAAGATTTACAAGGAGATTGTACTTGTGAGAAGATCGTGGTAAGTTTGTAATAGTAGCAAGAATGTGTAAACCGCGATTGATTGATTTGTGTGTAATTCATAGATTAAAAGGCTAAATTGACAGTTAACAAATATAATTATAAAAAAAGATTAAATTCCCATTTTACATCATCTAGATGTGAGAGATTCCAAGACTAAAACTATAATGACCCTAGATGAAAAGTCTTTATCGGTCAAGAAGAAGTAATGATCAAAGATGATTTATTAAGATCAAGTCGTGTTGCTATGAAATCATGATATCAAGTTAGATTCAATAAAGTCAACACTTAATTTCAAGCATCATTTAGTGGAGTCCTTGATGTTCTCTAGTCAAATAATCTCTGATGTTAGTGTCTATCAAGAAGTCCTACCAAGCCTCGTCAATCAGAAGAAGTCAATGTTAGACGATAGACTACGATCTAGAGGGGGTGAATAGATCTCAAATGAAATTTTCTTATTTAAAATTCGGTTTTGAAAATTGTTTAACTATGGCTAGCAGAAACAATCTCGGATCAACAATCGTTTATCCCCCACCTTTATCGAAAAGATCAGATATGCGCTAAACTGATAGAACATATACATTTGATGAGAAAAACAATCAATATATTTTCAGCAACAATGTTTGAATAAAACCACACAATAGTAATCGATTTCCAATGAAATATTTAACAAAAACATATTTAAGTAATTCGTCTAACACTTGGTGTGCAACAAATTCAAAACCAATTTTTCTTTGATTTTGTTGATATGAGAAACCAATTGCACTCTTACAGATTGCAATCAACTCAACAAAACAGTTTGAAGTATTAGACATAGAAACTACCTCAGTGTATTGATTGCATAATCAATGGTTTCACAGTTTGCAAGTAAAAGTAAAAGAGATCGTGAGAGAGACAAGAATTTGTTTAGGAAGTTTCCCAACCTGCCTCACTATGGGTATGTCTGCCCCCCAATTTCAATGGAATTGAGATAATGAAAATTAACCTTTGCAAATGTAGTTTACAAGAGAAAAATAGCAATTCAACCCTCCAAACCATATGGTTGATGTTGATCATATCTTCTTCTCTTCCATCGATCTTGAGCTCGATCAAATAACCTAATACTTCCAATTTAATCCTCAGGTTACTGTTACTCCTTTGACATAACCCTCGTTCTTCAAAGCTTTCACTCGATTGAATCTAAATTGCGAATGTATTGTGACCCAAGATTATCAAAGTGATCCTCTGGTTATCGTTACTCCCGTTCTTCAAGAATTTCACTCAGTTGAATCCAAATTGTCCAATCTTGTGAAAACTCCCAAATCAATCTTTGATCTTGGAAGAAAAATCCAAATGAATTTATCTTGAAACCCCTAAAAAGTTCTCAACCCAATTTGATTACAACAATCCTAAATTAGACCTTACCAACCTAAATCTAGGTGGCATCCAACAAAAATGATTGTGTGTAATTATTGTGTGTATGCATAGAGAGAGGTTGGAGATGATGAACAATGCTTTGTATATTTTTGGTTTCAATATCTTGAAATGATGCATGAATGTTGTTTATATGATACGTGTTAAGTGAGAAACAAAACAGAAAAAAAAATTATAGGGGTTTTACAATTTTTCAAAATTGACACTGTATGTGTCGACCTGAGCATGCATGTGTCAACATATAGTAGAAATTTTACTACTATGTTCTGACCTGAAAGTCGTATGTATCGACCTGAGCTGGACATAAACTTCTGGTTTTGAAAACATACAGTATGTGTCGACCTGTGGCTCATATGTGTCGACCTATATAAGTAATCTTACTTCTATGTGTCGATTTGTAACACGTGTGTGTCGATTTGTAACACGCGTGTGTCGACACATACTGAACAAAATATAATTTTTCAAAATTGTTCCAGCATGTATCGACCTATAGATTTTATGTGTCGACCTCTATTGAACAAAGTGTATATTTTCAACTAATGCTTCAATATGTGTTGACCTGAAGAACATGTAGGTCGACCTATGCATAGTCTTTTCATAAAACACTTGATTTTCAACATGTAAAACAACTCTAACATGATTTTAAGTTTCCTAAAGAAAAGATACACATTTAGACATATGAAGACATGTCCAATTGTTGGCTGAAGATTTTGATGATATTATTAGAAGCGAAGCAAATTGGACGTTTCGATTGGAATAAAGCAAGATGTCATGTTTCGAAATGGTAGAAGCAGTGCTTCGAATGGGCATATCAAAGCTTGGAGCTTCGAGTGACAGTTATGAGGATATATTCAAAGAAGTCTCGAAATTTTAACAAGGTTGTGTCCAAGAAATGCGTTCGAAGCGAAGAAATGCCAAAACATTTGAAATTCAAATGCAAGCGGGATGTTCGAAATTTGAAATATATGCGCTGGAGAATTTGAAGACGCGTGGAAGCTAGGGAGAGGCATTGCTCTGCATGTTCTGAACGTGGCAGAATCTTATAGCAAGACCGTTATGGTCGAAGTAGTATAAATAGAAGTCTTAGCATTAGGATTTCGTGTGTCATATCTATTGTACAAAAAACTCAGTAAACATTCAAAATACCACATGGCTAGGGAAATGAATGCACGAGCAATGTACGTATGATAACACCAAGTGTTTATGATTTAATAAAAACTCTTTATCATTTCCAGTATTTTCCTTTATCTTCATGTCAATACCATTCAAAAGCTTTTGCATAAAAATGTTTTCATTCGAAGTCTTTTTACTGATGCCTTACATTTAAATGCTTTCTTTCCATTTCAAATACTTTACATTTCAGAAATTGTTGTACATTTCATGCCTTTATCTTAAAGCTTTTATCATTCGAACACCTTTTTTCACTTAAAGTCATTTTACTGTTTTCTTGCATTTAAACGCTTTCTTCATATTTCGAATCTTTTACATTCCAGAGAATCTTTTACATTACATGTTTTTATGCTTCGAAGTTATTTACTTGTCTTTTATGTAGTTTTACATATCTTTACAATTGAACTTTATTCATGCAATTTAGTTTCGCGCACATTTACTTGATCACGCCTTTAGATCTTTAATAGAGTAATCGAAGTAAGTTAAACACCTACACAACATTCTAAATACCAACCATGAATACCAGTTCTATCATGAGAGTTACCCTGATGACCAATACATCCTAGGATCAATCTAGTCGATCCTGCGAGTTACCAGAGAGATTGAATAACAGTCAGTAAGATTATTCGATAGTTTGGAGGACTAGCGGTTGTTTACCAGAAATCACTGTAAACAAATTGGCACATCCGGTGGGACAAGTCATTGGCCATTACGGAATTTAGAACAAAGTAAAAAATTGTTAAGACATAACCATTGTAAAAATACTCTCTGAGCGATAAGTTTGTTGTTTTATGAACCTTAGAAGTGGTAGAATAACCAATAGCAACCAACCCTTATCCAGAAGAAAACGTTTGAACAAGATGTCTAATTCTGACAATCAACAAGGGGAACAAAATATCCCACATGCAACAGGCACTAATATGTCTGCTTCAATGGGAACATCTAATGTGATCCCTTCGAATGCACAGTCTGTCGCTTCCTCCACCAGTAATATAGCCACCAATGGAATAAGTGGCATATCAACTAACAGTTCGATCCTAGGAAATACTGGAACCATTGGTTATCCTGGGGGATTCGTCCCACCATCAGGGACACAAACCCATTTCGCCACCCCACTAACTAGACCACCCGGTTTCGATGGTAATAGAACCAGAAATTCCTCTTATGGAATGCCAACATCTTTTATGGCAGGCTTACACAATTCCACATCGAATTCATCACCACAATTAGGGTCTGGGTCTGGGGAAAATCAGTTTATGACAAATAACCAAGGATCAGTGGGTTATAATGCAATGCCTATTTTAACCACAGAAAACCAGTTGGCTTTTAGGCAATTGATGGATGACAGTAACCATAATATGATAGGAGTATTAGCACAAACTATGCAGGAAATATTTGCCCCAATAGTACAAAATGTGACTGTGACAAACAGAGAAAACGCGGATAACATGAGTCGAATAGCAGATTTCTTTGCTCCCCCAGAGAGGCGTAGGCAGAATCAGGCGGGAGTTCGAGCGAACGTACCTATTATAGAACAAGTTGCTAACGACCCAACCTATAGACCAGCCAGAGAGGAGGTTAACTTGGGGGCAAGGGCACAAAGGCTATAAGCCCCAATGATCCAAGGCCCACAAAGGGAAATTATGGAACCAGGGGCAAGGGTCGAAAGGGTGGAATTCCCAGAGTTTCGTGAAGAACAACCTAGAGGGGTTGTCATGGTGGGTCGAAATCAAGATGCTGATGCAGTCGTTCATAGAATTCGAAACGATAACATCTTGGCAGAAAATAATTTAACCACCATGATAGAGAGAATCATGGCCCAGAATAGCCTCAACACAGGAATTAGAAGGCCAAATTATGCCTCCCCTATATTAGATTACATAATGCACACTGATTTACCAAGGGGATATAAAGTCCCTAAATTTACAAAGTTTGCTGGGGATACCAATGAGTCAACAGTCGAACATATAGCCAGGTATCTAACCGAAGCGGGAGATATAGCCAATAATGAAGACCTCAGGATCAAATATTTCCCAAGTTCCCTGACTAAGAACGCTTTCACATGGTTCACCACTTTGCCTCCTGGGTCCATTGATACTTGGGCTCTTCTGGAGAGATTATTCCATGAACAGTTCTACATGGGACAATAAAAAATAAGTCTAAAGGAACTAGCCAGTGTCAAGAGGAAGTTCACTGGGCCCATAGATGATTATCTGAATAGATTCAGGCTCTTGAAATCTAGATGCTTTACAGTAGTGCCTAAACATGAGTTAGTCGAAATGGCCGCTGGCGGCTTGGATTACTCTATTCGAAAGAAACTAGACACTCAATACTTGAGGGATATGGCTCAATTAGCCGATAGGGTTCGACAGGTCGAAAGGCTAAAGGCCGAAAAGGCCAGAGTCTTTAAAAATAACAAGAAGGAAAGGATCTCCTATGTTGGAACTGAGGAAGCAGAAGATTATCCTGAATTCGAATTCGAAGAGGTCGAAATCGACCTCGCTGAATTAAAACAGGCACCACCTTACTCCTGCAAATTATTAGTTCCCACAAAAGGGAAAGAAATTGTTGAAAATGAGAAAAGTGACAAATTCCCAAAGAAGGTTTATACCTTCGATGTCACTAAATGTGACGAGATTTTTGATTTACTTGTCAAATATGGCCAACTCATTGTGCCATCAAATGTCAAAATACCTCCTTTAGATCAAAGAAAGAAAAGAGGATTTTGCAAATATCATAGTTTCCTAGGCCACAAAACCTCACAATGTTTTCTTTTCAGGGACCTAATTCAGAATGCAATTAAAGATGGCAGACTGAAGTTTGCTGATAAGGCAAAAATGAAAGTGGACAAAGACCCTTTGGACGTCGCAGACACCAATTACTCCGAGCCTGCATGCATTGGAGAAATTAACATGGTGGAAGCTGACCAGAGTGACGCCCCAATAGGAGAGAAAGGTACTGAAAATGAAAGTTGGGTGATAGTCGAAGTCAATAAGGAGGTCACTGAAGACGTCCACAAGCAACCAGGGACTTCGATTGAAGCATCACCTCTAGCTGTTGCAGAAGAAATCCAGGCTACTGAAGGCCGGGAAAACCAAAACCAAGAATTGACACAGGTTACTGAAGGCCTGAGGCTAGAATTGGAGAAAGTCCAAATCACGAAGCCAACCTCCCCTCAGAAAAAAATATGGGATACTCTAGGGGAACCCAGTGGAAAGTTTGACTACTTGGTCAAATATTCTGCCCCAGAGAGTTCAAAGGTCCACATTGAAGATATAAAACCCACATGATGGGGAGATGATGACGCTAAGGGGGAGGATGTTGAGGTATACATGGTGGATATGGAGAGACCTCGCTCTGAGATGGAGGAGGTAGAGAGATACTTAGAAAAAGAGAAGTATAAAATGGAGGATAATCATGCTGGAGATGCTAGTCTCAAGGATTACCTCATGATGTGCCACAAGGGAGATACAGGAATGATACTATGCCCTAGGTGCAGCATCCTCTGCAATCAGAGAATCGCTGCGAACTTCGAGAGGGTACAGAGGGCGCGAACTGGCAACAACTGGCGCCAGGATAACTAGCTATTCAGGTGTTATCCTAAGGCTGGAGAAAGTTTGCTGGAATTTGTGTTTCGCTGCTACAAAGGGGCAACCAAATGCTTGATATGCCCAAGGTGTTCTGCTGGGTATGATCAAAGCATGGCCAGAGCCTTCGAAACAGTCCCCTTCGCCCCTTGCTGGAACCATCAAGAAACTGTTTAGATGGGCCCACGTTTCGATAGCAAATACAAACAACGAAGGCCTGATAGTCTTCATCCCAAGGGTGCTCGAAGAGTGACGTTCAAACTCCCTGCTGAAGTGCCAACAGACAGATGGCTGCAAGTCAGAAATGACAAAGGCAAAGACAAATGGAGAAACGCTGAACGAAACGCACACCACGCTATGACATATAGAAGGCAATTCAACATAGCGAAGAGGGAAGAGGTGAGATTAGAGAACTAAAAGGGAAGAAACCCCATGTCAAGATCCCAGTGGCGAAGGCAACAGAGGATTCGAAAGGCTGAGAGAGAAGTTGTGGCAAATAAAGGGGCAACTTCAACAAAGAACCAAGGTGAATCTAGCACCAACAAACCCACACCAAAAAATCAAACTGAAGACAAACCCCCAGTTAATAGGAGGCTTTTCTCTGAAGTACAACTAGATGAACCAAAGGAATACACTCCAAGTCCAGAAGAAGACGAAGATATGATAACGGATAACTTCGAATCAGAGGGGGAGTCTTCGTTCAACCTCAATTGCAACGTGGTATCTGTGCTTCCCTGTGAGTTTGGACAGGAAACTGAAATTGATGAATATGAGGAAGAAGATACCATAGACCTGATGAAGCATAGGCCTGTGTGCTACTATGTGATGGACAATGGGGCTGTCGAGGAGCAGAATGCGTTCTTCGAACATCCAGAACCAGCTATGAAGAACCATCTTAAGCCATTATTTATTCGGGCAAAGGTTGGTGTCCATGGCGTGAATAAGGTTCTAGTGGATGGGGGTGCTGCAATCAACTTAATACCCCACTTCATGCTGAAAAGGTTAGAAATACGCGAAGGAGACATCAAGCCCCACAACATGGTTCTGTCAAATTATGAAGGGAAAGTAGGCAAAACATTGGGGGTGGTTCAATTGGACTTGACAATAGGCTCAAGCTGTAGGCCCACCATGTTCATGGTGATCGAAGCCAAGGCCAACTACAACTTGTTGCTGGGAAGGGAGTGGATCCATGGCGTAGGGGCAGTTCCTTCGTCAATGCACCAGCGATTAGTTTTATGGAGAGAAGATGGGATCGTGGAAAACATTGAAGCATACCAGAGTTACTTCATGTCAACAGTCAACTTAGTTGACAAGAGGAATTATGACAAACATCTGGAAAAGATTGCTCCCTGTGTCCCAAATGATGAAATCAACGAAACCAGAAATGCCCACTACTATATGACCCTTCGCCATGATGGCCTATACTGGGATAGAAGAATAATCAGTGAAGACGAAGGAGTCGAAAGTACTATACAAAGACGGCCAGCAGGCTGGGAATTCGACAACCTTACTCATGACTGAGTCCTCCTTTTTCGAAAGGATTTCGGCCTATATGGCTGAAAACGAATCAAAGGAGGCCTTAGAGGCTGAAATGAATAAACTGGCTGTAAAGATGAACGAATTAAATGGGGATAGCTCGAAAGGCTCACCCTTTAAAGAACTTGAGATAGATCAAAGGCTGGACTCCATCTATGATAAAGAACCCTTAGGCTTCGAAAGGGACCCCATAGACTCAGGTGCCAAAATGTTGGCGCAGGATCCACTCGAAGAAGTGAACTTAGGGGATGAAAACACGAAAAGAATAACCTACATAAGTGCAAAACTTAGCCCAGGCCTCAAGCAGGAAGTGATCGAAGTCCTCAAGAAAAACAAAGATTGCTTCGCATGGGATTATGACGAAATGCCTGGTTTAAAGAGGGAGTTAGTCGAACACAGACTTCCAATCAAAGATGGCAAGAAGCCCATCAAGCAAACTCCTAGAAGATTCGCACCAGCGGTTCTCACAAAGATTAAAGCTGAGATCGAAAGGTTGCTGCGTTGCAGATTCATCAGAACCACAAGGTATGTCGAATGGTTAGCAAATATAGTACCTGTTATTAAGAAAAATGGTTCTTTGAGAATCTGCATAGATTTTAGGATTTAAACACTGCAACCCCTAAGGATGAGTACTCCATGCCTGTGGCAGAAATGCTAGTAGACTCTGCTACAGGATTCGAATATTTGAGTATGTTAGATGGATACTCTGGGTATAATCAGATTTTTATTGCTGAAGAAGATGTTGCCAAGACAGCATTTAGTTGCCCAGGAGCCTTAGGCACCTACGAATGGGTGGTGATGCCTTTTGGTTTAAAAAACGCTGGGGCAACTTATCAAAGGGCAATGAATTCGATTTTCCATGATTTCATTGAAACCTTTATGCAGGTGTATATTGATGATATAGTCATCAAATCTATATCTGCAGAAGCCCATTTGTATCATTTGAGCCAATCATTCAAACGAATGAGAAAACATGGCTTAAAGATGAATCCCCTTAAATGTGCATTTTTTGTGCAGGCTGGAGATTTCCTTGGCTTTGTGGTTCACAAGAAAGGAATTGAGATCAACCAAAACAAAACCAAAGCCATAATGGAGACGAAAGCACCTACGTCAAAAAGGGAGCTGCAATCTTTGCTAGGGAAGATTAACTTTCTCAGAAGGTTCATTTCGAATCTGAGTGGAAGAACCCAAGCTTTCTCTCCGTTGCTTCGTTTAAAGCAAGGCCAAGCCTTCGAATGGAACGAAGCCCATCAGGAGGCATTTGACAAGATAAAAAGATATCTCCCTCAGCCTCCCATCTTGTCTCCACCTTCATGGGGAAAGCCCATGAGATTGTACATATCTGCCTCTGAAGTTAGTATAGGTAGTATGTTAGCACAAGAAGATAGCAATGGCATCGAAAGAGCCATATACTATTTAAGTAGAGTATTGAATGATGCAGAGACCAGATATAGCAATTTAGAAAAGCTATGTCCCTGTTTGTACTTCTCTTGTATGAAACTCAAGTATTATATAAAGCCTGTTGATGTTTATGTTTCATCTCATTTCGATGTCATTAAACACATGCTTTCGAAACCAATAATGCATAGCAGAGTTGGTAAATGGGCTTTAGCCTTAACATAATATTCTTTGACTTTCATGCCTTTAAAAGCTATGAAAGGCCAAGTGATTTCTGATTTCATTGTGGACCATTCATTGGTTGAGTAGACTGTCATGAGTTACGTCGAAATACAACCATGGAAATTATACTTTGATGGTTCGACCCACAGGAATGGAAGTGGTGTTGGAGTCCTTATAATTTCTCCTGAAGGAATTCCAACAAAATTCAAGTATAAATTAGATGGTCCTCGTTGCTCGAACAACGAAGCTGAGTATGAAGCGCTCATTGTTGGACTTGAAGCTTTGTTGGAATTGGGGGCAACTAGAGTCGAAATTAAAGGAGACTCAGAATTAGTGGTCAAGCAAATAACAAAGGAGTATAAATGCATAAAGGAAAACCTGATGATATACTTCGTCATAGTTAACAGGCTACTTAGGAAATTTGAATACATGGATATTCAACATATACCAAGAATAGAAAACCAAGAAGCAAATGACTTAGCACAGTTGGCTTCAGGTTATAAAGTTTCTGCCAGAAACTTTGAGGATTTAGTTGAATTAAGGGGTAGAGTTATGGCTACTAGATTCACACCATCAGATCTAGAGAGTATGAAATTGGGTTATGCTGAGAAACAGGGATTCGAAATATTAGCCATAAACACTTTATCAGATGCAGATTGGCGAAGTCCACTTGTGAGTTATTTAACAAACCCAACTCTGAATGTTGATAGGAAGACAAAATATAGAGCATTGTCATATGTCCTCATGGGAAACGAATTGTTCAAAAAGACCCAAGAAGGCGTATTACTGAAGTGCCTAGGAGAAAGTGAGGCATACTTAGCATTGTCAGAAGTCCACAATGGGGCATGTGGGGCACATCAAGCAGGTCATAAAATGAAATGGCTGTTATTTCGATATGGCATGTATTGGCCCAGCATGCTCAAAGATTGTATAGACTTTGCTAAAGGTTGTGAAGAATGTCAGGAACATGCAGGGATTCAACGTGCCCCTGCAAGTGAGTTACATTCAATCATTAAACCATGGCATTTAGAGGATGGGCATTGGATCTAATAGGAGAAATAAATCCTGCTTCGTCTAAAGGACAGAAATATATCTTGGTAGGAATAGATTATTTTACCAAGTGGATCGAAGCAATACCATTAATAGTTGCTGATCAAGAGGCTGTTATTGAGTTTATACAGAAACAAATTATCTATAGGTTCGGATTGCCAGAGAGCATAACCACAGACCAAGGCTCTGTGTTTACTGGTAGAAAGATGCAAGAATTTGCTCAAGGAATGGGGTTTATATTACTAACATCAACACCATATTATGCTCAAGCAAATGGTCAGGTCGAAGCAGCTAATAAAGTAATAATAGGGTTAATTAAGAAACACATTGGTAAAAAGCCAAGGAACTGGCACAAAACTTTGGACCAAATACTATGGTCCTGTAGAACATCTCCTAAAGAAGCTACTAACACCACGCCTTTCCAACTCACATTTGGTCATGATGCAGTTCTGCCAGTAGAAATTCATCTACAATCAGTTCAAATTCAAAGACAAAACGAAATTCCAGCTGCATTATATTGGGAGATGATGATGAATGAGTTAGTTGAGTTGGACGAAGTTAGATTACATGCATTGGAAATCTTGATGAGACAAAAAGAAAGAGTGGCCAGGACATATAACAAAAGAGTGAAAAGAAAAGCATTCATTATTAATGACTTAGTCTGGAAAGTCATATTGCCCATGGACAAGAAAAATAAAACGTTAGGTAAATGGTCACCTCATTGGGAAGGGCCCTTTCGAATAATAAAGGTATTCTCAAACAATGCATATGAAATCGAAGAGCTGACGGATGATAAACGTATCCTAAAGGTTAATGGGAAATATTTAAAGAAATATAAGCCACGCCTGCAGGAGATTCGAATAGTAACAACGTAATCAGAATATCATAAAAATGCCAAAATGGCAATATGGGGTTGCCAAAATGGCGTTGTTCAAATGTTACATACAAAAAGTGATATTTTAACCAAATCAACACTAAGATTTAGAAATAGGAATTATTCTTCAATCTGTTAAAGGTACTTCGAAAAGACTTAAGCCTTTGTTGAGCAAAACGTCTTGCTCCCTGTTGTACCCCAAAATTTGCCCTCCCATATTCTTCAAGATTTGCCAAGTCAAGCTGCAAAATTCCCCAAGGGTTGCACAATGCAAAGGTCTCCTATACAGTCAAAACTAGGGTTTGTGTTCTAATCAGGAAAATGAAGTTTTCAAAGGTCCAATCAAGTCTCACATGCCTACAAATATGGGCAAGCATCCTCATATCAAGTTTCAAGACATTCAGCTCAAGATTGCACAGTCAAAACCCTAAATTGCACTACAGTCAACTGTAGGGGCAAAATGGTCATTTGACAGTCAAAAGTTCAAATTTTTGGTCAATATATCATTTTGAAGCCACAAAAATCATTTGATCAATGCTTGATCATGATTCTCACAGCTTGGCTCAAAAATCATCAAAATGCAAAAGTTTCCTTATTTGGACAGTTGAAAAAGTCAACTGAAATTGACCAGGGCATAACTTTCACATGGATTATCAGAAAAATTCCATCCAAAGCTCATTTTGAAGAGAAAGACATTTCCTACAACTCATCTTCATACTTCACGTCCAAGAAATGCTCTCACAAAAAGTTATCAATTTCAACATTATAGGTCATTTTCAAAAGTCAACAAAAAGGGACTTTAAGTCAAAGGCCATAACTTGAGATTGTTAAATCAAAATGACATGGGACCAAAGACATTGGTTAGAGGACTCAAAGACCTTTCCAAAATGTCCAAGAACATGAGAAAAGCTTAAAAATTGAGCAAGTTATGCCTTGTGGAAGTTGGGAAATTTTTGGATATTTTGAAAAGTCAACATTACTTCAAATGACCTAAAATTGCTAATGGGCCCATTTTTCTTCCATAATTCATCATCCATGACATGTGCACGACCACTTGGCCCAAAGGGAAGTATTTTCTCAATTTTTATTTATTTATTTGAATTTTTATTTATATTAATTCATTTAAATCATTTAAATATGTGAAAAATATTTAATTTAACCTAACAAATCTTTTTGTACATGTTTTAGCCTCAAGATTTCGTGCACATGCAAATGTGGAAAGATTGGGAGTGATTTGATCTTAATTGGTACAAAAACATATGAAAAATATTTGAAAAAGATCTTGCAAATCAAATCTTTCAAAGTCATGGATGCTAAGCCTTTTGGATCAAATTTCTTAACCTAATTGTTCCTACATATACAAGAAACATAACCCTAATGCAAACACACGCTCAGCTGCTCAAGAAGGCCATAACCAAACTTGGAATTTTTGTCTAAAAAGTCAATTCTGAAATCATCTTTACAAGTCGATTCAAAGCACAATTCTTGTTCCAATAGCTTCCTCAAGCATCACTTGACATATTCCAATCAAAAACAGTCATTCAAACCCCAAGAATTGGTAACATGAACGCAAATTGTACCATGAAAAATTCATAATCGTGCATCATGATTTACGCATCTTTTGTAACTTTTATTCATTGATTCATGATTATTACCTTGTTCTGAAGCTAACCAATACGTTTAATTGCCTTTTTATGTGTTGTACGCAAATATGCCATTGTTAATTTTTAGGGTTCAAGAAGCTTGGAATTAGGGCTTTTATAATGGGGAAAAATTAGCCCTTAAGACTACCACCATTAGAATCAGTGCATCTGGACGATCTCAAACCAACCCTCGCGCTCAATTTATGAGTGACTGAGGGCTAATCGCTATTTTCTCTAAAGCCACCTAATAGAACACGTTTAAAACCGTTGCCTCATGTTTTGTATTTCAGGGATGGTGAAGACGATGATGTCATGGCAAAACATGATACGCTGGTTTGAAATTCGCGCGCTTTAATCCACTAACGCGTAGTTTCACATTATATTAATTGTTGTTTATTTATTTAACAAACGCGTTGTAATGGCTCAGTGGTAGGTGTACACGTTTGCAATGTCCATGACCTGGGTTCGAGCCCCAGGTCTTACATGTTTCCATATTATTTTGCAATAACAATTCCCATGCGCTTCAAGGCTGCAGACGTACCATATGTCTTCAAATATCTCACATCCATGTGTCCCTGGAGATCAAATCAAGGGCGTAGATTGGAAGCGCATCATAAGCCTGGTCAAAAGTGCCACATAGTGCCTGGAAAAGTCAACAAATTTCAAGGTTATTGGGCTCAGAATTCTTGGGCCAGACCTCCACTTTGGGGACTGATACCCCCTTGGTTTGCAACTTCTCTTAATTTTCTCTATTTTTTTTATGTTTGTTATAATTTTTTATTTTTCTTTTAATTACTGTTTGTTTAATTTATTATATTTTCATAAAATCATAAAATACATAAAAAAGTCAGAAAAGAGCAAAAAAATCAATATTTTTATTTCTAGTATTTTTATAAATAAATTTGCATGTAAACAAAATTAATCTTAAATTAAGTTGCAATTTTAATTCTTTTCATAATAAAAATCTAAAAAATGTAGAATTAGGGTTTATTCAATTTTTCATCTTTTGATTTATTTTCTTTCATAAAAATTTAATATTATTTATTTATTTTTATAATTAAATTGCATATAAAAATTAGGTTTAAATTAGGTTAAAATTCAACATATTTCTTAATAATTTAAAAATAACTAGAATTAGGGTTTGCATCTCATTCAAATTGCAATTAATTTTTCTTATTAAATCTTAAAACATTAAAAACACCAAAAAAAAACAATTTCTTTTCTTAATTAATTAACTTCATCATTAATTTTAATTTTTGCAAAAGGGTCCAACGCCCATGTTCTTAATTTCTTATTCGTTCGTGTATTTGTTCTATTTCGCTTAAATAATTATGTACCTCTCCCAAAGCCTTGTAATTACTTCTCGCACTTTTACTTTATTTACTTTTCTTTATTTTCCGTCAAATCGGGTCCTGGTTAATTTTGGCGATGTGGACCCGCGCCATTTGTAATAGCTTTAGATTTATTTTCCTCGCAACTTTTAACTGTTAAACAAAGCATGCAAGAATGAATGGCCTTAAATAAAATCAAGCGTAGAACACCAATGACATGACAAGATAAATGCAAATGAAAACAACACACAAATCACACGCCACCCCTAGGGTACGCCTCACTGTTGCCTTGCCTCGAAAGGTGATCGTCGAGTAGAGGATGTCTTAGCAAGTCCTCGTGATCCGGGAACCTGGCATGAGGGTAGCTTCTAAGGTGTCTGCCCATTGCTCTGGTGATCACCATGTCCCGAACCTCGAATTGACCCGAACACCTCCAACGGTGGTGCTACCTACCTCTCAATGGTGGGATGGCACTACTTTAAAGGACATTTACACAGACGAATTCCTTAGGGTAGGTAGACGACTCTAGATACTTGCTCTAAATTTCAAAACAAATTTAAAAATACTTTTCACACCGACACCTTTTCAAAAAGCTTTCGAAAGAAATTTTTCAAACACTCTTGAGGACCGATACAAGAGTCGAACTGGAATTTTCAAAGAAACTTTTTAAAAACCCACATTGAAAAGCAAACAAACACATTTTGAAAACACAAATGAGCAAGTATCTAAGAGCCCATGGATAACCATGGATAGAAAGGGTGCTAACACCTTCCCTTTCTATAATCTACCTCCCGAACCGAGAGCAATCTCTATAAGGAATTTTTCTGTGCTTTTGTCCTTTCCATTTGGAGAAAATAAAAGACGGTGGCGACTCTTGCTTACCGCGACATTTTGCGAACCAGCGTTAAACAGTCAGTTCCAGATCCACCGATCACAGAACTGGCGACTCTGCTGGGGAATATAACTTAAAGTGAGGTGTACCTTAGGACTAAGATCACTGTGTTTTCAATTGCTTTCTTTGCTTGCTTTAAATTGTGGGACTGTCTTGGGAGTTCTATAGATCCTAACCCGGATCTGGGGATACCTTTCTTAGAAAGTAGCAACAAGGCTGTGAGGGAACTGTGCGGGGTATACCGACATGGTTGAAACAGTCTGCTACATTGATGTGGCACTTTGGTGTGTACCGGTAACCCTTGAGTTCAGTCAAGGAGAGTACGGGGCCTCCGCGTGGTGTCATGAAGCATCGACAAACCTTAGGAACCTTAATTGAACTATCTTGGCCTCTTTAGGGTAGTGAGATAACTGACTTTGGTGCAGTCCGAGGTTGGTTGATACTCGATACTACGCTCAATTGAGGGTTGCTTTCCTGGAATATTTCGGTCGCCAGTTCAGTGGCTAAATCGAAACGATGAACAATGAAAGCAATCCAGTGATATTGGGACCCTTAGAACCCGGTTACTTCTAATAGGACAGGTTGAGCCCACCAACTTCAAGAGGGTAGTACCCCAAACTTCATGCTGGCCTAAACTCTAAGGGCTTTCTCTTGTGTGACTTGTGTGCCTTCAAACTTGGATTACTTGCATGCTTGTTATCTGACATCTGAACTTCTTGCAGGTTTTGTTTATAGTCTTTAACTAGGACTCATAACAGGGTTTACTGAATTTCCTGCAGGTTTTGTTCATAGTCTTTAACTAGGACTTATAACAAGGCTTACTAAGTTTCTTGCAGGTTTTTTGTTTTAGTCCTTAACTAGGACTCATAACAGGTTTTACCGAGTTTCTTGCAGGTTTTGGTTTGCAGTCCTTAACTGGGACTCGTAACAGGGTTACTCACATTACCCCATGCATACCATAACATCATACCATTGCATACATCCTAACCCATTTCAAGGATCTCAAGGGTTTGTGATGCAGGTCATGATGAATCAACTATCCCAGCAAGGGGCAAAGGGGATTTATTTTCCTCTAGCCAAGGTTGTCAGAGGCTATGACCCACTTGATATGGTGAGCCTTTGACCCTTCAAGAAGAATCCTCAACAGCATGGGTTTCCTTCAATCAAAGCTACCGGTTTCAAATCTTAACCAATTTTCTTGTTTACCCCGCGAGGTCCTTGAAAACATTACATGCATGTCATACTCATCATTGCATAACGGGTATCCTTGTTGCAGGTCACTTACCCTTCTCGCTGTTTATTTCAGCCATGGCTTCACAACGAGATAACCAGGACCTTCACACTCAAGAGACTCAGTTCAAGGAGATCCTCCTAAGCCTATCCAAGGGGCAGGAAGAGTTGAGGACACTCCTCATGGGGAATATGATCAGAAAGAGTCCTGAAGATGACAAGGACGAACAGCTGAAACGTCTACAAGCTGAGGTAGACACATTGAAAACCCAAATGCTGGGGCAGAGGAATGCCATTCAAGGTTTAGCTCAAAGACAAGATGAGCTCCGGTTTCTCGTCAACCAACTGCTTCAGGATAACCAACTAGGGCAAACGTCTAAGGATAAAAAGCCAGTCACCATTCGACCATCTTTGAGACAAAGAGGCAAGGAGAAAGCCCCTCATATGGCTTCAATATCACCAACTCAGTATCAACCTCACCAGCTTCAACCAGACAAGCCCCAAAGGCAATTTACCGAGCTCAACGTGTCACTGCCTCAAGCCTTACAACAACTACTGAGGTTGAAATTGGTAACTCGAAAGGATCCTCCTAAGAATCCCAACAAGACACCTTCAAGGTATAACCCCAATGCTCACTGCGCTTATCATTCTGACAGCCCGGGGCATGCTACAGAGGATTGTTGGAATTTGAAGAATAAAATCCAGGATCTGATTGAGGAAGGAGCTGTGGAATTCACCCAGGATGGCCAGGCTGAGTGCTTCTACCATCCCTACAGGAGGCACCATTTGAAGTGACAAGCCCTGAGATTAGGAAATTTTTGTTCATTCGAATGTTCAAGTTGCAATTTTCTTTTGTTCAAACCTTTATTCATGTTAAACATTGTTATCACATTAATGCATCGCTTATGTCTATTTTGAAACAATATATTCGTATTCACTAAATGCAAACTATTTTCATATTTTTTCTGATGATCAACTCTTAATTAATAATTCTAAGCCTCTTGAGGGAGGATGACGAAAACGATACCACGATCTTTACAGTATGCTTTTGAACAGACCCCGCTGATGAGGTACAGGCATTGTTTCAATCCCTAAACACTGGAGTTATAAGGATGATAATCCCTCGTCAACCCCTCTGAGCCAAAGAAGTAGGAGTTTTTCTTTTCGAAATTTAAAACCCTTAATCATAACCTAGGGCAGGGTAGTCTCTCAGTTGATCCAAGTGCATAACGAATGGCACCACAAAGGTCCTTACAAAATGAAAGACAATGATGGTTCCGAATAATCAATAAAGAAAGGCAGTCATTATCTCAAAAAATAAAAAACCCATTAAGTCAAAACCCATGAAGGAGACTTATAAAACTGGGGCATCCCGCTGACTGTAATCCCAAAAAAGGAAACAGTTCAGGCAAAAAAAGAAAGGGATAACAAAAATAAAAAAGAAAGAGGTCCTACAAACCCTCAGCAAAAAAAGGAGATGACTGCCTATTCAAATAAACGTTCAACATCCGAATCATCACCGGAAAATCAGAGCAAAGACTCAAACAAGGTCTAATGTATGATCAACTGAGTTTAGGTTTGAAGAACATCACGAAGAGTGGGTGGGTACAAATAATTTGAGCCTTTATCCATTGTTTCTTAAACCGTGAACCAAGCCACGTTATAACCCTTAAAAGTCCTAGCTGAAGCATGGGTTAGTTCGAAAGCATATTGTGACGAAAGGTATCCTGACTCCTTAAGGCTTACTATAAAAAAGGATTTGACATCACGTTTTACAAACAATCACTTGTTTTATGAAAAGAATGCATTTTCAAAATCTTCAAGACAGACATAAGCTTTGCATTTTTAACATAACTTTGTTGGCATATGACTTTTTGTTTGAACAGCAGGAAAATTCGCACGATGAATGCCTAATGAACAGAAGCACCTCCAATCAAGGGGCATGACATGATCATGGTCTACCATCTGGGGCAATCCAATCAAGATTCGGAGAATCTCTCAAAGGCAAAATAGCCTGGGGAAAATCTCCGCCTGAGTCACTTGGGGCATTCCAGCAACAAATTTTGCACGATCAGACATCTTCTGGTAATATGGCAACACAAACAGCCAGGGGCAACTCCCTACATTCTAAGAGAACGGACATGGTCGAAAAGAATACTACGCAAAATCAAAGACCCGCTAGGTTGACATACCTAGGCAAAAATAAGGGCTTCCCGGCGAACCAAAAGGGTTCGGGCAAAATGAAGGGATGAAATGAAAAATCTGTACACCCGGCAAGTCGAAAACCTGAAAAGGCGGCTTGGGCAAAAAAGGGTATCCCGGTGGACTGAAAACCCGAAAGGGCAGTCCAGGCAAAAGTTAGGGATCAAAGCGTACGACTATGTCATGTCATCTCGTCACTTTCCTACCAGAAGAAGGTTTTCCTGTCAACAACTATCAGCACCTCACAGGTCTTCCTCTCCCACCTCAGAAACAGGGGCAATGATGAGTTGTCCAAACAATCTAATCACTCTGTCCACCAAGGTACCAAGGTAGGTTCAGCTAAAGAATATAACCAGTACATCTTAATCCCCCAGAGAGTGAGCCAGCAAGCAGTGCATTCTTCTCCAAGCAGAATTATCAAATCTCAAGGAAGTTGGGTACCCTCCAGCAGATCTCAACATCTCCCCAGCAGCATATATACATATTCTTAACAAGCATCCCCGGCAGTCTTGGTCTAAAGATCGTTCCCCGGCGGCATATCCATATTCAAAGGAATCATTTCCCTGCAATTCAAAACTTCCCCAAGAGTCCAGCTGTGATACGGTGGGAGAACTTACTTGGGTTTTGCGTTTGTATTCGCAAATGTTGCGGTTAGCAAGAGTCGCCACCGACTTTTATTTTATCCTAAGGAAAGGTTGAAAAGCACAGCAAAAACCTTTTGAGATGTTTTCTTGGGTTCGGGGAGTAGATTATAGAAAGGGAAGGTATTAGCACCCTTTCTATCCATGGTTATCCATGGGCTCTTAGTTACTTGCTTAGATCACTTGCCTTTTGTTTTCAATTGTTTTAAATGGTGCTTGAGTGTGTGGGTTTTGAAAATGTTTTGAAAAAATGCCAATGTGGTGGCAACCTTTGTAATGATCCATGTGGGGATGTATACAAAGATGTATGTCTTTTGAAAAGGTTTTCATTTATTTTTTGAAAGTTGTTTTTAAAGTGTAGTGTTGTGTGGTTTTGAAATTAGGCAAGTGTTTTGTTTTGCAAGTTTGATTCAAGTAACTAAGAGGTTATCTACTCCTAAATTTCTCAAAAGATTATTGCTATGTTTTAACCCTTTTAACAAGTTTGTTCCACCATTGTATTTGGTGGACAATCTTGTGTTAGGATGTGAAAGGGACAGGCGCGGGTCATCGTTTAGACCATAATTGCAACGGCGTTAAATGTCTTTGGGCAATTTTCTTTAAGGGACTTGATCATTTGTTTTTGTTTGTTTTGAAAAGTTTTGTCGAGGGACTATGATCATTCAAATTGTTTGCTTTGCCCAAAGAAGTTCAACATACAATATGGCCCATTTATTTGAAGGCAACAAGTGGAATACCCTAGGGGTGCAAGTGTGAGATGTGTTGTTTATTTTCATGCTCATTTATCTTGTATTAGGTCAAACTATTTTTTATCGTTTTTTCGCATACAAACCCTAATTCTAACATATTATCATTAGAAAGCAATAAAGTGCGAAATTAAAATTACTAAGCTATTACAAAACCAAATATGGGAAGGGGGGTACAAATGTTCAAATGGGGATGTTGACAAGAATTTAAATCTAAATTATTACATCATTTTGAATATTTGCAATTAATCAATGTACAAAAATTAAATAACAATGCAAGATGCAAAATAAATGTTTTGTATATGTATGAAAAAAAAATTATTTATGTAAAAGAGAAAAGAAAATAAAAATATATTATTTTTTAGAGTATTTTGAATTTAGGGCAAAAAACCCTAATTTTAAAAGAAAATGTATTATTATCTAATTTAATACAAATGTTTATTTATTATTTATAAAAATAAAATAAAATGAAGTATATTATGGAAAAAGTATTTTTGTATCAAATATTAATAAGAAATAAAAATTCAAGTATTTTTTATATTTTTAAACTTAAATATATTGATAAACATATATATATATATATATATATATATATATATATATATATATATATATATATATATATATATATATATATATATATATATATATATATATATATATATATATATATATATATATATATATATATATATATATATATATATATATATATATATATATATATATATATATATATATATATATATATATATATATATATATATATATATATATATATATATATATATATATATATATATATATATATATATATATATATATATATATATATATATATATATATATATATATATATATATATATATATATATATATATATATATATATATATATATATATATATATATATATATATATATATATATATATATATATATATATATATATATATATATATATATATATATATATATATATATATATATATATATATATATATATATATATATATATATTAAATATTAAATATGTATTATACACAAAACAAATATTTATTTAATATTTTAATAAAATAAATAGAAAGAGTATTTTTTATGTGAAATATTTTCAGAAGGTAAATAAAAATAAAAAAATGTATTTACACTATTTTTTCTATTTATTCTAATAATAGTATATATATATTTATGCATAAACAAAAGAAATAAATCAAATAAATATGCCATAAATTCAAAAAAAGATGGAAAAAATATTTTTATGTTTTTTATATCATGAGAAAAAATAAACAAAGTCAATCAGAAAAGAAAAAGTTAAAAAGAGTCAAAAATGAAGCAAATGGGCTCAGGGGGTGTAATAGCAATTAAGTGGTGTGAAGAGAAATAACACAAAAGCCCAGCCCAATGATCACTGTCTTCAACCTCCAGCACAAAATATTTGAAAAAACGCGCGCCATGTTCAGCTTCTTCTAACTCTTGATTCCTGGCTTTTTAGCAAAAACTCATAACACAACAAATGTTCAGCATGAAGAGACGGTTCTAACCATGTATGGAACTTGACCTAACTCTCTAAGATGAGGGAGAATTTCTCCTCCCCCAAATCCTAACCTAATTTTTCTGCCATTTTTAAACTACAAATTCTCCCTACTCAGGCAAAAGAAATAAAATGTAAAGATATGTACATGTTCAGGGCTATGAGTAGAACCTTGTTTCTTCACAAACTTAAGACTAAAGATGCATGATAAGAGAGATACGAGTTCAAAGTTTTACCTGTGCAGTTGAACTTCTATGTGGAGAATGAGGAACTTTCAGTGCAATGTAATGATTGGAAAAGCTTCCTTGAGGTCCAGGGATGCTGTTTCAATGCTTACTTTGTCTTGAGAGCTTCTGAATCAAGCTATGGAACTTCAACTGCAAAAGGAAAAAATGAAAATGGTGGAAACTGTTAGGGTGATTACAGGTCAGGTTTTAGGCCATGGTTAGCTTGCATATGTTGTAAGGAAGGTAGAGGAACAGGTTTGGATAAGAATGCTCGAAGGGATTGAGAGATAGCACTCAATCTGCAGGGGTTCCCCTGTTTGTGCAGTTTCAAGGTGATTAGGGCAATGGGAGTGTTTTAGATGGCAAGGGTTCGTGAGTTAGCTTGGATATGTTCTTCTGAATGTGTTTGATAACTTTTGTGTTGTGTTTGTAAGCTGAGATTCAAGTTGTCACAAGTTATGGTCTTTTCTTCTATGTTAAGCAACAAAATGCCACTTGATGTTTCTAGCCTGTACAGGCCCTCCCACTATGCTGCTATCCCTTGCCTTGATCAGTGCAATTTGCTCACAAACTTGTGCCAAGAAGATCTTGATTGTACCACTTGGATTGCAAACTTGACATAAAGTTCTTCTTTTCAAGAATGGAAATAGTGCTTTTTCTAGTTTAGGCTTAATTCCTTGTGTAAACACAAACCCTAATTTGAGTCCACAGTGCAAGGAGAAGTCTTGAGCAGAGGAAACCCTAACTGGATCTTGATCTTCAAAGGTCTTGTGATGAGAAAATGTTGAGGAAATGGGAGGGCAAATTTTGGGGTACAACAGTTGCCCCTGTTCAATCTTCTTGAACCTGAAGAGTTAGATTGGCAAGTTTGCCTTTCGTGACTCGAGGGTAAAAGGAGATTGGACACTAGAGTGCCCGGAAATTTGCACTCGCATGCTGGAGTCTCAACAATTTGATGTCAGGAATGGACTTGTAGATGCCATTTGGAGAGGTAGTAGATAGGGAGATGGGCTTACAGATGCCATCTGGAGACGTGACGGAACCTTGTCGGGAATGGGCCTATAGATGCCATTTGGAAGTGTCGGTCGCATAAGAGATTCCTTAGCGAGAACTTGTGTATTTGAGAAAGACGGATGTTTTCCTGGCTTGTTACAGGTGTTTGATCCTCAGTCTCCTTATGCAGATATGCCATGGCTGGATACAGGTATTGAATCTACAATTGGTTGCTCATAGATATGCCCTGGCTGGATACAGGAGTCGAATCTGGAAATAGTCGTTAATAGATGTGCCCTGGCTGGATACAGGAATCGAATCTCCGAACTCTTCAGACGTGCCCTGGCTAGATACAGGAATCGAGTCTGGAAACGTGGTCAACAGATATGCCCTGGCTGGATACAGGAATCGAATCTGGAGATGTTGTAGTTGATAGATGTGCCCTGGCTGGATACAGGAATCGAATCTTCGAACTCTTCAGACGTGCCCTGGCTAGATACAGGAATCGAGTCTGGAAACTGATCACTCTCAGATGTGCCCTGGCTAGATACAGGAATCGGATCTGGAATTGCGACAGTTGAAGGTAATTGTTTTTGGGATTGTCTTTTTTCCTGAAAAGGCAAAAACGTAAGTTGTATGCAATGTCATGATGTATGATATGCATGATATCATGATGTTCAACATGAGATAGTGTTGTATGCGTTTCATCAGGTATGTAAGCAAGATGTATGAAAATGTGAAATGTTTATGGATGTAATTTCGCCTTTAGGAAAATAAATCCTTGACGGTCGGCCGGAGAATTGCTCTGTGGAAGAGATACTTGGCCGAAGTTTTGATGCGAGGCCTGTTGAGGACTCTAAAGATGGATTCCGCTGGGGACTGAAGGAACTTTTCCGAGGGCGGTCTTCCGTGGTTTTTAGCTGAGGATAACCCAGTTATAAGTCCTTGCGAGGAAATAACTCTAAATAAAACTCGGGAGAGACGTCCGCGCTCCGCAGGGGATAAGCTTCCAGAATCTACTGGGGATGAGCTTTAAGACCTGCCGGGGAATGTTGTGTCCTTTCAGGATCGACGGGGAATCAACTCCGCTTGGGGAAAGTATTGCTGAATCTTGTTTTACTCTGCGGGTCGTTGAGATGATTTGGCCACATTCTTCAGTTGAACCTACCTCGGTGCCTTGGCGGACAAAACAACCAGGCTGTATTAGACAACTTCAATTGCCCCTGTCTCTGATGTCACCTGTAATCGATCTCTCGTTTCATATGCAAATATTTATGAATTAGCAATTTAATGGCAAATGCATATATCAACAACGAACATTGGACGTTCTTCGCAAGACAAAACAGAAAAAGGAAAACAATGGTAATTTGTATGGACAAGTAAATTTGTATTGATTTAAACTTTGCCTGTGAATAGGCGTTTTTGTACAAGGGGGCTGACATCCTAGTAAGAGGACGCCGCCAAATAGTATAGAGTTTACAATTTGAAAAAAAGAAACAAAACAGCTATGTGAACAATCCCACTGGGTTCCAACTCTGCTATCGCCTTTATGTCTTCGAACGTCTCATCGCTTTACTGCCTGGTCGAAGATGAAGCTGATTGGTCGATGCCGAAATCTGGAGCCAGATAGTTGATGCCGAATTCCGGATGTGAAGTGATCCAATGAGACATAGTGTTACGCTTTTATCCCTAACTTTTGCCTGGACCGCCCTTTCGGGTTTTCAGTCCACCGGGATACCCATTTTTGCCCAAGCCGCCCTTTCAGGTTTTCGACTTGCCGGGTGTACATATTTTTATTCATTTCATCCCTTATTTTTGCCCGAACCCTTTTGGTTCGCCGGGAAGCCCTTATTTTTGCCTAGGTATGTCAACCTAGCGGGTCTTTTATTTATGCGTAGTATTTTTTCACTATGTCTGCATTGGCGGGGTGAGGAAGGTCGTCACCATCCATGGTGGTTAGGATCATGGCTCCTCCTGAGAACACACGTTTAACCACAAATGGCCCTTCGTAAGTAGGGGTCCATTTGCCCCGGGGATCACTTTGAGGAAGGATGATGCGTTTGATTACCAGGTCCCCAACTTGATACTCTTGCGGTCTGACTTTCTTGTTAAACGCCCTGATCATCCGTTTTTGATACGTTTGACCATGACAGATAGCAGTGAGCCTTTTTTCGTCAATCAGATTTAATTGATCAAGTCGATTCTGGATCCAATCATCTTCATTCAAGTCTGCATCCTTCATTATCCGGAGAGAGGGTATCTGGACTTCAATTGGCAAGACTGCCTCCATGCCATAGACCAAGGAGAAGGGGGTTGCCCCGGTTGACGTCCTCGCTGAGGTGCGGTACCCATGAAGAGCGAATGGTAACATCTCGTGCCAATCTTTATAGGTCACTGTCATCTTCTGCACAATTTTCTTGATATTTTTATTGGCTGCCTCTACAGCCACATTCATCTTCGGCCGGTAGGGAGAAGAATTGTGGTGCTGTATCTTGAATTTTTCAGAGTTCGGTGATCATTTTGTTATTGAGATTGGTACCATTGTCCGTAATGATTCTTTCTGGGACGCCGTACCGACAGATCAGATTATGCCGGATGAAACGTGCCACGACACTCTTGGTTACCGTGGCGTAGGAAGCTGCCTCAACCCACTTCGTGAAGTAATCGATTGCCACCAAGATGAAGCGATGCCCATTGGATGCCGTCAGTCGGATCTCACCGATCATATCGATGCCCCACATTGCAAACGGCCAAGGCGCAGTCAGAACATTCAAAGGAACCGGAGGGATATGCACCTTGTCAGCATAGATCTGGCACTTATGACAAGTTCGGGAGTGTTGGTAACAATCGGCTTCCATTGTGGACCAGAAATATCCTGCTCGAAGGATTTTCTTAGCCATGGTGTGCCCACTGGAATGTGTTCCAAATGTCCCTTCATGCAGTTCTATCATGATTTTCTCTGCTTCTGCCTTATCCACACAACGTAGCAGAGTTGAATCATGATTCTGTTTGTAGAGAATGCCGTTGCTGAGGAAGAATTTTGCAGCAAACCTCCTCATGAACTTCTTATCATTGACAGACGCACCTTCAGGGTATTCCTGAGCTTCCAAGTACCTCTTCACATCATGATACCAGGGTTTTTCGGTCACCTCCTCAGTCTCGAGCTCGCAACAGTATGCCGGTTCATCAAACTTCCAGATAATGATTCGGGGAGCCTCATTGTCCCATTTAACTTTGAACATCGAAGACATCGTAGCTAGGGCGTCCGCTAGCTGATTCTCCTCTCTAGGGAAGTGTTCGAAAGTTATCTCTTCAAAGTGGGGAAGCAAGGTCAACACATACTCTTTGTAAGGAATAAGATTCGGGTGTTTCGTATCCCACTCGCCTTTGATCTGATTGATCACGAGAGCGGAATCTCCGAAAACACTTAGGAATTTGATCCTTAAGTCGATTGCAGCTTGTAAACCCATGATACATGCCTCATATTCTGCCATATTGTTGGTGCAGCTGAAACATAATCGGGCGGTGAGGGGAGTATGAGTTCCTTTGGGAGATATGATTACAGCGCCGACGCTGTTACCCAAAGCATTGGAGGCTCCATCAAAATGCATAGACCATCGGGATCCTTCCTCAGGTCCTTCATCCGGTCCAGGTACTTCACAGTCAGTTACCACCATGATGTCTTCGTCCGGAAAATCAAAATTCAGTGATTGGTAATCGTCCACAGGTTGGTGTGCCAAATGATCTGCCAGTACACTTCCCTTAATTGCTTTCTGAGTTGTATACTGGATATCATATTCGGTCAAGATCATTTGCCATCTTGCTATTCTTCCAGACAGAGCGGGCTTTTCAAATATGTACTTGATGGGATCCATCTTTGAAATCAATAAAGTAGTGTGAGTCAGCATATACTGTCTCAGCCGGCGAGCAGCCCATACAAGAGCGCAGCAAGTTTTCTCAAGCAGTGAGTAACGAGACTCACAGTCGGTAAACTTTTTGCTCAAGTAATAAATAGCGTGCTCTTTTCGGCCAGACTCGTCATGCTGCCCCAGCACACACCCCATTGAATTGTCAAGTACTGTAAAGTATAGTATCAGAGGTCTCCCTTCCACCGGTGGCATAAGAATGGGTGGCTCTTGAAGGTATTCCTTTATCCTTTCAAAGGCAGCCTGACATTCATCGTTCCAGCGTACTACTTGATCTTTCTTCAGCAATTTGAAGATTGGCTCACAAGTAGTAGTTAGATGTGAGATGAATCAGGAAATGTAATTTAGTCGTCCCAGGAAGCCTCTGACTTCCTTCTCTGTTTTTGGAGTCAGCATCTCTTGTATGGCTTTTACCTTGGCAGGGTCCACCTGAATACCTTTATCACTTACAATGAAACCTAGCAATTTTCCGGATCTTACCCCAAAGGTGCATTTGTTGGGATTCAATCTCAGCTTGTACAACTTGAGTCGGTCAAACAACTTCCTCAGATGGTCAAGGTGCTCCTCCTCAGTTTGAGACCTTGCAATCATGTCATCAACGTATACCTCAATCTCATGATGGATCATATCATGAAATAAAGCAACCATGGCACGTTGATAGGTTGCCCCAGCATTTTTCAATCCGAATGGCATGACCTTATAACAGAAGGTGCCCCACTGAGTCACAAAGGTAGTCTTCTCCATATCCTCTGGAGCCATCTTGATCTGATTATACCCTGAAAAACCATCCATGAAGGAGAACACCTTGTGTTGAGCTGTATTGTCGACAAGGACATCAATGTGAGGTAGGGGAAGTCATCCTTGGGGCTGGCCCTGTTCAGATCCCTGTAGTCAACGCACATTCTGACTTTACCGTCCTTCTTCGGTACTGGCACTACATTGGCAACCCACTGAGGGTAGGAAGTCACTGCGAGGAATCCGGCATCAAACTGCTTCATAACCTCGGCCTTGATCTTTTCAGACATCTCTGGACGCATTCGTCAGACTTTTTGCTTTACTGGAGGGCAATCTTCCTTGGTTGGCAGGTGGTGAACTACAATGTCGGCATCCAACCCAGGCATATCTTCATAGGACCAAGCAAAAATTTCCATGTAGTCCTGTAGCATCTGGATCAATCGTTGCTTCACGCTGAGCTCTAGATTAGCACCAATCTTGACCTCTTTCCTATCTGTCTCAGTACCCAGGTTAATCGTTTCCACAGGCTCTTCATGTGGTTGAATAGCTCTCTCTTCCTGGAGTAGCAGTCTTGCGAGTTCGCCAGGCACTTCACAATCATCTTCACCTTCGTCTTCGGCCAAGTTGATCGGATTTTCGAAGTCATAACTGGCGGTAGCAGAGCTGTTACCAGTGAGATCCAGAGTGGATTGAAACCTGTATAAGTGAGTGTGTGTAAATATAGCTGTTTTGCAATATATATAACACAGAAAGGAAAAGAGCACAAGATTTGAAATGCAACAAACGTCCAATGTTTTGATTGATGATATATGAAAATGTCATACAAAAAGCCCTCACAAATGGAGCTACGATGCCCCGGGTAGGACACCGAGCCAACAAAGTTTTAACATATTGTTTGTTACAAATTGGAAATCAAAAGAAATTAATTACTGTGTGACAAATGTGATAGGGGTAAAATCCTTTGCCGTCCAGTTGCTTGGTCTGTTGCTGGTAGTTGGGTAGATCCAACTGTCGAACTCTGCTTCCTCCACATCCTCCTCGATAGCATTCACCCTTGAGCTGGAGATAAACACCGGAGCCTTTCTGATCTTCTCTTTGCGCACAGCTTTCTGAGCCTCTGCAGTAAAGCCTAGCCCAAACTTGTCGTTCTTCTGAGTGAAGTCAGGAAGCTGACCCCAGTTTGCACAATCGCCTTTCTGAACCACAACCCGGGCATCCCTCAGGGAAGCCATCTTCAAGGAAACATTCTCTTCGACTGTTGTTTCTGCTGCTGCTGAAATTGGATGCACCTCCTCGAAATGCTGAAATGGGGTTTCAATAAACTCCCCATCCATCTCAATGTATCTGAAGGAAATCAAATGGCTCACCATATACTCCTCTTCTCCTTGCACAGTGACGATCTTCCCTCTGACAGGGTACTTCAGCTTCTGGTGCAAGGTGGAGGTCACTGCCCCAGCTTTATGGATCCAAGGTCGACCCAGTAGACAAGAGTACGATGGACGTATATCCATCACATAAAAGGTAGAGTCAAACACTTGAGAGCCCACACGAATAGGGATGTTAACCTCTCCATGAACCATCCTTTTAGAACCGTCAAAGGCCCTGACGATGATATTGCTGGGCTTCAATTCCAGGCCTTCATAATCTAGACGGTCTAAAGCCTTTTTCGGTAGAACATTCAAAGAAGAACCAGTATCCACCAATACATGCGCCAGAGTAGTGCCCCTGCATTCGATAGAGACATGCAGGGCATCATTGTGGTCTCTTCCCTTCGCAGTCAGGTCAGCATCTGAGAAACCCAAGCCATTGTCTGCTGTCAGATTTGCTATGCAATCAGTGAACTGGACTGCAGACGTCTCCTGCGGCACATGGGCCGTCTTGAGAAATGAGATCAAGGCCTTAGCATGGGCCTCGGAGCATAGCAATAAGGAGAGCAGGGAGATCTTGGAGGGCGTATGCCCCAGCTGCTCGACAACATTGAAATCACTTTTCTTTATTATTTTCAGAATCTCCTCCATTTCTTGTCGGGAGGCCTCAGCATTTATGGGTATTGGTGCCTCCATCCGGGCAGGCTCTTCTTCAATCCCTTTGCCCCGAGCATTTGATGACTCGGCAGCAGGGGACACAACTTGATCAGCAACAGGAACAGGTAAACTTGTAGGTTTTATAAGGAGGGGTTTTCGAATAGCGGGTGGTGCAATGTCAGGCGAGAAGAGCCTGCCACTGCGGGTGACCTTGGCTGGACCAGTGATATCGCAGATACTGGCGCCAGTGTCGAATTCTTGTTTGATTCCATTTACATACACGTCTGCCCCATAATGCCAGGGGACAGCTTTATCAGATATGTAGGGGAGAGGCCCCGGGACAGTAATAATTACAGGTGCAACAGTCATGATTTGAACAGGCTTCTTCGGGGGAGCCTTGATTGGATTTTTGAAGATGGTAACCACAGAAATTTCTTTTATCGGAACCAACTGAACAGCAGACTTCTTAAACAGAATCTCCTTGCTATCCATTAGGCTTTGGATGCCTAACCTCAGCAAGGGACAACCAGACAGGGAAACAGCACAGAACAGGCAACCTTCACTGCAACCCGGAAATAAACTGGCCCGCAGTAGGTTCTTCTTAACGGTCTTCAGAGGGGTAACAACTTCATCTACCGAAACAGCGTACATTTCTTCCTCAACGGCATTTACTCTATGCTGGGGCATAGGAGCAGTTACGACATTTGGTCTCTCCGGCGCTTCAAACTGAATTTCCTTTGCGTCGATCAGATCTTGCACTTTGTTTCTCAAGGCCCAGCAATCATCAGTAGTGTGCCCGGGACTATCAGAATGATAAGCACACCGGGCATTTGGGTTATACTTAGGTGACGCAGTGTTGACGACCTTAGGAGCTTCTTTGAGGGTCACCAGGTTGGTGGATAACAGTTGGGGTAAAATTTGAGATAAGGTCATACTCAGTCGAGTATACTGCCTCTTGGGCCTTTCGCTTCTTTGTTGATTGTACTGCTGAGGAGCAGCAACAGGTTTGGAGATGACCAAAGCATTGACGGCTTGGCGTCTTTCGGGCTTGACTTGTCTTCTAGGACCATAGACGGCACTTGCTTCTTTCTTAAACGGCCTTTTCTCAGCACTGGTAGAGGCAGCCTTTTGTATTTTGCCTGACCTGATGCCAGCTTCAATTCTTTCTCCCGTCAATATCAAATCTGTAAACCCAGCGGAGGAGTTACCAACTAAATGATTGAAAAATGGACCAGACAACGTCCCTAGAAACATATCAACCAGCTCTCGATCAGTTAACGGAGGCTGCACCCTGCCAGCCAAATCTCTCCATTTTTGAGCGTACTCCTTGAACCCTTCACCCATTCCTAGAGACATACCCTGAAGTTGGGTACGCGTAGGAGCGAGATCAGAATTGTATTGGTATTGTCTGTAAAATGCGGTTGCCAAATCTTCCCAGTGTCGGATGCTAGCTCTATCTAATTGGTAAAACCATTCAAGCTGTGACCCCGAGAGGCTATCTTGGAAGAAGTGAATCCAGAGGTTCTTATCTGCCGTGTAAGGTTGGATTTTCCTTACGTACGACCTTAGATGTAGCTTTGGACAGGAGACCCCATCATACTTGGCGAAGGCAGGCGCCTTAAACTTGTATGGAATTACTACCCCAGAAGATAACCCCAAATCTCCGAAATCTAGCCCCGGTACGTTCTAAATTTCCATGGCGCTCAAGCGGTCCTCCAATTGCTTGTATCTGTCAGCAGCAGGTGGGTATTGTTCGTCGTTATAGTCCGTCTCGTTGTCGGAGACTGCGGGACTAGGAGCTCCTCCCCCTTGGGGACTGTTTTTCTCGGCAGAAGAAGTAGTTGGATCAGCTTCATTATGGAGTGTGTTCCCAAATCTGCGTCCGGTGTTGAACAACGCAGTCCTCTTTTTCTTCTTCTTCTTCAGGAGTAGAGTCTTCAATTCTTGCTGACCTTGGGCTAGGCTTAGGACCATCTCTTGAAACTGTGCACTTTGGGCCTGAAGGGCCTTGATTGCTTGCTCACTGGAGGAGTCTGGATTCATGATGACTGTGCACACAAACAGCGAAGAAAATTAAGCAACCTGTGAAATAAGGTACCTGCTATGCATATGGTGCAATGGAATGTGTATGTATGCAATGCATTCAAGGATTTAGAATATTCAAAATTTGTTGTAGACAAAAAGAACGCACATCATATTAATAAGGAGAAATTTGTTAGTACATAAATGCCCCCATGGGCCAAATATTACAAAATGACTCCTCAAGGTAAAAAAACATTGCGCATCCTCTTTGGTGCGATGTAGGTATTGAGATTCCTCTCCTCGTGCAGTAGGCGGGTGAGTTCCAGGACCTTCTTTTCACTAGCATGCAGACTGGTCTCAAGAGAATTCCGTTCTTCCTTAAGCTGGACCCAGCTCTTCTGCATTTCCTCCCAGGAAGTGGGCATGTCGGGATGTTGAATGGTGTAGGACACCTCTCCTTCCAATACTGGTTCTTTGATCACAGGGAGCATATGAGGATAAGGCATTACTAACTTCTGGGAGCGGGCTCGTACCCACTTGAGATAAGGTTCCAACGGGATGGAGTTCCTGTGCCCCAGTGTCTTGCTGTCTATCCTACTTGGCATCCTCCAAGCTCTGATAAATCTCTGACGAAGTCCTTGAGTATCGTTGTCGAAGTAAAAAACTATGTTAGGAATTAACATGTCATGAGGGCCATCCTTCCGAGCATAACCAAACTGTCTCCAAGCCAGGCATGGGTTGTAAGTAATACCTCCTTTGATTCCAAATAAAGGAACATTAGGGTACTCCCCACAATGATCAATGATAATGATGTCTTCCCTAGACCTAGGGCACCAATGTATATCTGCATGCGTGAGAGTCATTAACCGTTGTGACCATCTCAAACCCCGCTCGTTCTTCAAAACTGATTGCGGAAGATGCGAAATAAACCACCTTCCCAGGAGAGGAGTGCAACACATAAGGACACCCCTTCTTCTCATGGTTCGAGTGTAACATGAGTGAAGGATGTCCCCCAGCAACGTAGGTATAGGATTCCTGGTCATGAAGATCTGGACAGCATGATATCAATAAGCTGATCTGGGTTAGGGAATAGCACCAAACCATAGACAAGGAGGGCCATAACTTCTTCAAAAGCTTGTAGGTCAAGGGAGTTCCAACATTCTTGGGCCTTCTCAAACAGAAACCTGGCTAAGAAACCCTTGATACCACTTCTAACTTCCCAATGTCCCTTGAGGTCAGATGACTGTAGGTGCAAGGCTTTAGCAATCTCTTCAAGCTTGGGCTCCTCTTCCGTACCGTTGTAGGGTAGTTGATCAAGGATAGGGACCCTCAGGAGTCGGGAGAACTCTTCCAATGTAGGCACCAATTGATAATCCGGAAAAGTGAAACAGTGATGCAGAGGGTCAAAGAACTGGAACAGGACTTTTATCAAATCCTCCTCAATGTTGGTGTTAACTAAGCTGATGAGTCTTCCATGTCTCTCACTGAATGAAGAACCCTCGGGAATCCTGGACATAATTTCCTTAAGCTGAGGAGGGATCTTTACAAGGCTAATCTGAATTGTCTTTCTGCGAGCAGTTTCCATGTCCTATAAAACAAGAACAAAGATGAAGATTCGAAACCCTTGAAATGGTTAGTCAATGCTCATGATGTTGTATGATGTCATGATGTTATGATACACCACAAATATTCACAAAGGCAAACATGATAAGGCACACAAGTCACACAAGACAAACCCTTAGAGTTTAGGCCTGCATGAGGTCTGGGTATTACCCTCTTGAAGTTTGGTGGGCTCAACCTGTCCTATTAGAAGTAACCGGGTTCTAAAGGTCCCAATATCACTGGATTACTTTCATTGTTCATCGTTTCGATTTAGCCACTGAACTGGCGACCGAAATATCCCAGGAAAGCAACCCTCAATTGAGTGTAGTATCGAGTATCAACCAACCTCGGACTGCACCAAAGTCAGTTATCTCACTACCCCTAAAAGGCCGAGATGGTTCAATTAAGGTTCCTAAGGTCAGTTGATGCTTCACGACACCACACGGCGGCCCCGTACTCTCCTTGACTGAACTCAAGGGTTACCGGTACATACCAAAGTGCCACATCAACGTAGCAGACTGTTTCAACCATGTCGGTATACCCCGCACAGTTCCCTCACAGCCTTGTTGCTACTTTCTAAGAAGGTATCCCCAGATCCGGGTTAGGATCTATAAAACTCCGATACAAAGCCCACAAATGTGAAAGCAAACAAGACAATCAATTGAAAACAAAGGTGATCTAAGCCCTAAGGTTACTCCACTTTTATTATTCTCCCCAGCAGAGTCGCCAGTTCTGTGATACGGTGGGAGAACTGACTTGGGTTTTGCGTTTGTATTCGCAAATGTTGCGGTTAGCAAGAGTCGCCACCGACTTTTATTTTATCCTAAGGAAAGGTTGAAAAGCACAGCAAAAACCTTTTGAGATGTTTTCTTGGGTTCGGGGAGTAGATTATAGAAAGGGAAGGTATTAGCACCCTTTCTATCCATGGTTATCCATGGGCTCTTAGTTACTTGCTTAGGTCACTTGCCTTTTGTTTTCAATTGTTTTAAATGGTGCTTGAGTGTGTGGGTTTTGAAAATGTTTTGAAAAAATGCCAATGTGGTGGCAACCTTTGTAATGATCCATGTGGGGATGTATACAAAGATGTATGTCTTTTGAAAAGGTTTTCATTTGTTTTTTGAAAGTTGTTTTTAAAGTGTAGTGTTGTGTGGTTTTGAAATTAGGCAAGTGTTTTGTTTTGCAAGTTTGATTCAAGTAACTAAGAGGTTATCTACTCCTAAATTTCTCAAAAGATTATTGCTATGTTTTAACCCTTTTAACAAGTTTGTTCCACCATTGTATTTGGTGGACAATCTTGTGTTAGGATGTGAAAGGGACAGGCGCGGGTCATCGTTTAGACCATAATTGCAACGGCGTTAAATGTCTTTGGGCAATTTTCTTTAAGGGACTTGATCATTTGTTTTTGTTTGTTTTGAAAAGTTTTGTCGAGGGACTATGATCATTCAAATTGTTTGCTTTGCCCAAAGAAGTTCAACATACAATATGGCCCATTTATTTGAAGGCAACAAGTGGAATACCCTAGGGGTGCAAGTGTGAGATGTGTTGTTTATTTTCATGCTCATTTATCTTGTATTAGGTCAAACTATTTTTTATCGTTTTTTCGCATACAAACCCTAATTCTAACATATTATCATTAGAAAGCAATAAAGTGCGAAATTAAAATTACTAAGCTATTACAAAACCAAATATGGGAAGGGGGGTACAAATGTTCAAATGGGGATGTTGACAAGAATTTAAATCTAAATTATTACATCATTTTGAATATTTGCAATTAATCAATGTACAAAAATTAAATAACAATGCAAGATGCAAAATAAATGTTTTGTATATGTATGAAAAAAAAATTATTTATGTAAAAGAGAAAAGAAAATAAAAATATATTATTTTTTTAGAGTATTTTGAATTTAGGGCAAAAAACCCTAATTTTAAAAGAAAATGTATTATTATCTAATTTAATACAAATGTTTATTTATTATTTATAAAAATAAAATAAAATGAAGTATATTATGGAAAAAGTATTTTTGTATCAAATATTAATAAGAAATAAAAATTCAAGTATTTTTTATATTTTTAAACTTAAATATATTGATAAACATATATATATATATATATATATATATATATATATATATATATATATATATATATATATATATATATATATATATTAAATCTTAAATATGTATTATACACAAAACAAATATTTATTTAATATTTTAATAAAATAAATAGAAAGAGTATTTTTTATGTGAAATATTTTCAGAAGGTAAATAAAAATAAAAAAATGTATTTACACTATTTTTTCTATTTATTCTAATAATAGTATATATATATTTATGCATAAACAAAAGAAATAAATCAAATAAATATGCCATAAATTCAAAAAAAGATGGAAAAAATATTTTTATGTTTTTTATATCATGAGAAAAAATAAACAAAGTCAATCAAAAAAGAAAAAGTCAAAAAGAGTCAAAAATGAAGCAAATGGGCTCAGGGGGTGTAATAGCAATTAAGTGGTGTGAAGAGAAATAACACAAAAGCCCAGCCCAATGATCACTGTCTTCAACCTCCAGCACAAAATATTTGAAAAAACGCGCGCCATGTTCAGCTTCTTCTAACTCTTGATTCCTGGCTTTTTAGCAAAAACTCATAACACAACAAATGTTCAGCATGAAGAGACGGTTCTAACCATGTATGGAACTTGACCTAACTCTCTAAGATGAGGGAGAATTTCTCCTCCCCCAAATCCTAACCTAATTTTTCTGCCATTTTTAAACTACAAATTCTCCCTACTCAGGCAAAAGAAATAAAATGTAAAGATATGTACATGTTCAGGGCTATGAGTAGAACCTTGTTTCTTCACAAACTTAAGACTAAAGATGCATGATAAGAGAGATACGAGTTCAAAGTTTTACCTGTGCAGTTGAACTTCTATGTGGAGAATGAGGAACTTTCAGTGCAATGTAATGATTGGAAAAGCTTCCTTGAGGTCCAGGGATGCTGTTTCAATGCTTACTTTGTCTTGAGAGCTTCTGAATCAAGCTATGGAACTTCAACTGCAAAAGGAAAAAATGAAAATGGTGGAAACTGTTAGGGTGATTACAGGTCAGGTTTTAGGCCATGGTTAGCTTGCATATGTTGTAAGGAAGGTAGAGGAACAGGTTTGGACAAGAATGCTCGAAGGGATTGAGAGATAGCACTCAATCTGCAGGGGTTCCCCTGTTTGTGCAGTTTCAAGGTGATTAGGGCAATGGGAGTGTTTTAGATGGCAAGGGCTCGTGAGTTAGCTTGGATATGTTCTTCTGAATGTGTTTGATAACTTTTGTGTTGTGTTTGTAAGCTGAGATTCAAGTTGTCACAAGTTATGGTCTTTTCTTCTATGTTAAGCAACAAAATGCCACTTGATGTTTCTAGCCTGTACAGGCCCTCCCACTATGCTGCTATCCCTTGCCTTGATCAGTGCAATTTGCTCACAAACTTGTGCCAAGAAGATCTTGATTGTACCACTTGGATTGCAAACTTGACATAAAGTTCTTCTTTTCAAGAATGGAAATAGTGCTTTTTCTAGTTTAGGCTTAATTCCTTGTGTAAACACAAACCCTAATTTGAGTCCACAGTGCAAGGAGAAGTCTTGAGCAGAGGAAACCCTAACTGGATCTTGATCTTCAAAGGTCTTGTGATGAGAAAATGTTGAGGAAATGGGAGGGCAAATTTTGGGGTACAACACCAGCCCAATCCAGTTCCCCAGGAAAGGTGGAATTCATACCCCCAAGCAATAAGCTTATCCCCAGTAGATTCTGGAAGCTTATCCCTCGCAGAACACGAACGCGTCGTCCGGCTTGATTTAAAGAGTTATTTCCTTAACAGGATATAACTGGGTTATCCTCAGCCAAAATCCACGGAAAGAGCGTCGTCGATAAAGTCTTCCTATCCCCAGCGAAGTCCATCAACACTTCCAACCACAAGGGTATCCCCAGCAAATTATTATCAACACTCAGCAAAGCATCCCTCTTCCCACAGAGTATTGCTTCCCAGCATGGTCGCTAGAGTATCTTTTCTCCCCGCAGAATCTTCCATTTGCCAAGTTTATTCCGCAACGGAGTCATCTTCTCCTACCGGTGTTCTTGCAGCCATCATCCCCAGCGGAAGCGAAATCTATTCTTCAACATCAGCCCAGGATATGACTTCCCGGCACCCGTCAAAGATTTACTTTCCTAGACGAAAACATACATTCATAAAACATCACACGCATCATTATAGCATGCATAGACGCATTATATCATACAAATCTCATTTATGTTGAGAACATCATTGCTTGGTCCATATCATGCATTGCATATGACTGACCTTTACCTTTCAGGAAAGATGCAGTTGAAATTCTCAATCATATTTCAAGACCTAGACCGGTTCAGTTAATCGACTCCAAAGATTTCTTATCCATTCCCAGGCCTTCTCTAGTCCAGCTAAATCGACTCCCAACAGATTTTTCTGATGAAGACTCAGTAGAAGTTATCCCAGATGTTTCCCTCTTCGACGGTGAGTGAGGTGATAGTCTCCCACGGTTCCCTCTCCGACGGTGAGTGAGGTGGTAAGTCCTTTTCAGATGTTTCCCTCTCCGACGGTGAGTGAGGTGATAGTCTCCTACGGTTCCCTCTCCGACAGTGAGTGAGGTGGTAAGTCCTTTTCAGATGTTTCCCTCTCCGACGGTGAGTGAGGTGATAGTCTCCTATGGTCCCCTCTCCGACGGTGAGTGAGGTGGTAATTCCTTTTCAGATGTTTCCCTCTCCGACGGTGAGTGAGGTGATAGTCTCCTATGGTCCCCTCTCCGACGGTGAGTGAGGTGGTAATTCCTTTTCAGATGTTTTCCTCTCCGACGGTGAGTGAGGTGATAATCTCCTATGGTCCCCTCTCTGACGGTGAGTGAGGTGGTAAGTCCTTTTCAGATGTTTCCCTCTCCGACGGTGAGTGAGGTGATAATTCCTTTTCAAATGATTCCCTCTCCGATGGTGAGTGAGGTGATAATCCCTTTCAGATTATAATTGCCTATGGTTCTCTTCCCGATACTGCAAAGATGGTAATTCCCGCTAAGATTTTCTCAACGAGCGTTGTTGAAGTTAAAATCACCCAAGGTTCTCTTACCATTCATGCTAAGGTAGCAACCATCCCTGGTTCATTCATCATCTTGTGAAGCTCCAAACTCAGCTCCTGTAACCAGTCAGGACATATCTATATCAAGCATCTGAAATCAGCTCCTGCAACGTGTCAGGTACTCGTTGTTTCTTTTGCAGGTATGCAGGTTCTCGATAAGGAATCTCTTACGCAATCAACATCCAGATGGCATCTATAAGCCCATCATCCTATCCAGCAACCTCTAAATGGCATCTATAAGCCCATTCCATCATCACACTGCTACTATGTGAGCGCAAATTTCTGGGCACTCTAGTGTTCAATCATCTTCTACCCTCGGATTACGAAAGGCACATCAGCCAATCTGCATCCTCAGGTCTAAGAAGATTTAACAGGGGCAACTGTTGTACCCCAAAATTTGCCCTCCCATATTCTTCAAGATTTGCCAAGTCAAGCTGCAAAATTCCCCAAGGGTTGCACAATGCAAAGGTCTCCTATACAGTCAAAACTAGGGTTTGTGTTCTAATCAGGAAAATGAAGTTTTCAAAGCTCCAATCAAGTCTCACATGCCTACAAATATGGGCAAGCATCCTCATATCAAGTTTCAAGACATTCAGCTCAAGATTGCACAGTCAAAACCCTAAATTGCACTACAGTCAACTGTAGGGGCAAAATGGTCATTTGACAGTCAAAAGTTCAAATTTTTGGTCAATATATCATTTTGAAGCCACAAACATCATTTGATCAATGCTTGATCATTATTCTCACAGCTTGGCTCAAAAATCATCAAAATGCAAAAGTTTCCTTATTTGGACAGCTGAAAAAGTCAACTGAAATTGACCAGGGCATAACTTTCACATGGATTATCAGAAAAATTCCATCCAAAGCTCATTTTGAAGAGAAAGACATTTCCTACAACTCATCTTCATACTTCAAGTCCAAGAAATGCTCTCACAAAAAGTTATCAATTTCAACATTATAGGTCATTTTCAAAAGTCAACAAAAAGGGACTTTAAGTCAAAGGCCATAACTTGAGATTGGTAAATCAAAATGACATGGGACCAAAGACATTGGTTAGAGGACTCAAAGACCTTTCCAAAATGTCCAAGAACATGAAACAATCTTAATAATTGAGCAAGTTATGCCTTGTGGAAGTTGGGAAATTTTTGGATATTTTGAAAAGTCAACATTACTTCAAATGACCTAAAATTGCTAATGGGCCCATTTTTCTTCCATAATTCATCATCCATGACATGTGCACGACCACTTGGCCCAAAGGGAAGTATTTTCTCATTTTTTATTTATTTATTTGAATTTTTATTTATATTAATTCATTTAAATCATTTAAATATGTGAAAAATATTTAATTTAACCTAACAAATCTTTTTGTACATGTTTTAGCCTCAAGATTTCGTGCACATGCAAATGTGGAAAGATTGGGAGTGATTTGATCTTAATTGGTACAAAAACATATGAAAAATATTTGAAAAAGATCTTGCAAATCAAATCTTTCAAAGTCATGGATGCTAAGCCTTTTGGATCAAATTTCTTAACCTAATTGTTCCTACATATACAAGAAACATAACCCTAATGCAAACACACGCTCAGCTGCTCAAGAAGGCCATAACCAAACTTGGAATTTTTGTCTAAAAAGTCAATTCTGAAATCATCTTTACAGGTCGATTCAAAGCACAATTCTTGTTCCAATAGCTTCCTCAAGCATCACTTGACATATTCCAATCAAAAACAGTCATTCAAACCCCAGGAATTGGTAACATGAACGCAAATTGTACCATGAAAAATTCATAATCGTGCATCATGATTTACGCATCTTTTGTAACTTTTATTCATTGATTCATGATTATTACCTTGTTCTGAAGCTAACCAATACGTTTAATTGCCTTTTTATGTGTTGTACGCAAATATGCCATTGTTAATTTTTAGGGTTCAAGAAGCTTGGAATTAGGGCTTTTATAATGGGGAAAAATTAGCCCTCAAGACTACCACCATTAGAATCAGTGCATCTGGACGATCTCAAACCAACCCTCGCGCTCAATTTATGAGTGACTGAGGGCTAATTGCTATTTTCTCTAAAGCCACCTAATAGAACACGTTTAAAACCGTTGCCTCATGTTTTGTATTTCAGGGATGGTGAAGACGATGATGTCGTGGCAAAACATGATACGCTGGTTTGAAATTCGTGCGCTTTAATCCACTAACGCGTAGTTTCACATTATATTAATTGTTGTTTATTTATTTAACAAACGCGTTGTAATGGCTCAGTGGTAGGTGTACACGTTTGCAATGTCCATGACCTGGGTTCGAGCCCCAGGTCTTACATGTTTCCATATTATTTTGCAATAACAATTCCCATGCGCTTCAAGGCTGCAGACGTACCATATGTCTTCAAATATCTCACATCCATGTGTCCCTGGAGATCAAATCAAGGGCGTAGATTGGAAGCGCATCATAAGCCTGGTCAAAAGTGCCACATAGTGCCTGGAAAAGTCAACAAATTTCAAGGTTATTGGGCTCAGAATTCTTGGGCCAGACCTCCACTTTGGGGACTGATACCCCCTTGGTTTGCAACTTCTCTTAATTTTCTCTATTTTTTTTATGTTTGTTATAATTTTTTATTTTTCTTTTAATTACTGTTTGTTTAATTTATTATATTTTCATAAAATCATAAAATACATAAAAAAGTCAGAAAAGAGCAAAAAAATCAATATTTTTATTTCTAGTATTTTTATAAATAAATTTGCATGTAAACAAAATTAATCTTAAATTAAGTTGCAATTTTAATTCTTTTCATAATAAAAATCTAAAAAAATGTAGAATTAGGGTTTATTCAATTTTTCATCTTTTGATTTATTTTCTTTCATAAAAATTTAATATTATTTATTTATTTTTATAATTAAATTGCATATAAAAATTAGGTTTAAATTAGGTTAAAATTCAACATATTTCTTAATAATTTAAAAATAACTAGAATTAGGGTTTGCATCTCATTCAAATTGCAATTAATTTTTCTTATTAAATCTTAAAACATTAAAAACACCAAAAAAACAATTTCTTTTCTTAATTAATTAACTTCATCATTAATTTTAATTTTTGCAAAAGGGTCCAACGCCCATGTTCTTAATTTCTTATTCGTTCGCGTATTTGTTCTATTTCGCTTAAATAATTATGTACCTCTCCCAAAGCCTTGTAATTACTTCTCGCACTTTTACTTTATTTACTTTTCTTTATTTTCCGTCAAATCGGGTCCTGGTTAATTTTGGCGATGTGGACCCGCGCCATTTGTAATAGCTTTAGATTTATTTTCCTCGCAACTTTTAACTGTTAAACAAAGCATGCAAGAATGAATGGCCTTAAATAAAATCAAGCGTAGAACACCAATGACATGACAAGATAAATGCAAATGAAAACGACACACAAATCACACGCCACCCCTAGGGTACGCCTCACTGTTGCCTTGCCTCGAAAGGTGATCGTCGAGTAGAGGATGTCTTAGCAAGTCCTCATGATCCGGGAACCTGGCATGAGGGTAGCTTCTAAGGTGTCTGCCCATTGCTCTGGTGATCACCATGTCCCGAACCTCGAATTGACCCGAACACCTCCAACGGTGGTGCTACCTACCTCTCAATGGTGGGATGGCACTACTTTAAAGGACATTTACACAGACGAATTCCTTAGGGTAGGTAGACGACTCTAGATACTTGCTCTAAATTTCAAAACAAATTTAAAAATACTTTTCACACCGACACCTTTTCAAAAAGCTTTCGAAAGAAATTTTTCAAACACTCTTGAGGACCGATACAAGAGTCGAACTGGAATTTTCAAAGAAACTTTTTAAAAACCCACATTGAAAAGCAAACAAACACATTTTGAAAACACAAATGAGCAAGTATCTAAGAGCCCATGGATAACCATGGATAGAAAGGGTGCTAACACCTTCCCTTTCTATAATCTACCTCCCGAACCGAGAGCAATCTCTATAAGGAATTTTTCTGTGCTTTTGTCCTTTCCATTTGGAGAAAATAAAAGACGGTGGCGACTCTTGCTTACCGCGACATTTTGCGAACCAGCGTTAAACAGTCAGTTCCAGATCCACCGATCACACTCCCTCTAAGGTAGCCACTTCTCCTTTGAGTTGTTCTGCAGTTTCCATTTCTGCAAGCCCCTTGTTGAGGAGCTCTTCGAATTGGTTACCAGCAGTATTGGTTTCGTAGGCTAATTGTTGTTCTTGAGCCTCTTTAACCTTCTGTTGAAGTTCCTGAATTTGCCTTTCCCAGAGAAGGATGGACTCAGCTTGAGCCTCATAATCAGTTTTTTCTTGCTTTAGATGCATGGCTTGATCCTCAGCTTCTTGAGAGAGTTTTGAAGCATGCTCATAAGCAGCGTCCATTGCAGTTCGTTTTTCTTGAACCTTTCTGGCAGCAAATTCATCTTGGAGAAGGTACCCAGTCACGTTGTCCAGCAAAGATTGAAGATCGAACAAGATAGTGCTAACTGGCAAGGAGCAGGTAGCAAGGTTGACTTTTGTAAGCAACTCCTTCATAGTGTAGCAAGCTGTGCTATCCTGTTTGAGCACTTCGAACAAATCCACATTAAGAATTGTTCTCCTGATCCTGTTAAGAAGTACAATTCTGTCATCTGTGGGCAACGGATGGCTAGTCGAACTTGTGCCAGCCCTAGCAGGCGGAATATTCCTTTGAGCCAGCTTCGCCTTCATGTACCCAATAGGGTCATTTCGTCTCAGGAGAGCAAGCTCCTCTTCAGTCATTCGGGACAAAGACGGTTGAGGGAGTTCCACACGCAGGGGAGTCACATCCATTTCGACTTCCATGGGTTTATTGGTCGCGTCACCGTCACCTTCATTCGTTTCATGCTCATCATCTTCTTCATTGTCATCCAAATCCACCACTTCGATATCTTCGTTCTCGCTGCTATTTGCATCTGACTCTGTCCCAGCAGTCGAACCATTGTTGGCATCTCCTTCCTCAGACCCTTCTTCTGCAGATTCTTCGTTTCTTTGATCAGAATCAGCCTTCTCTCCTTCAGCGTGAATGTCCTTTGGATCCTCTTGAAGGGTTTCAAGAGGGGACTTTTAAAGAGAAGTTCTTTGTAAAGTCTCTGCAGATTCATGAAGCGTTGCTTCATTTGTTTCTTTTAGAGGAGGAGAAGTACTCTGATCATCTTGCTGCTCAGAAGCCCCAGCCAGAACCGCCATATTGGAGGAACCTTTGTTCTGTACAAGGTTGCTGGAATCCCCTTGAGGAGAAGAGTTGATCGGAGCAGCAACTTTTGATGGTGAAGTCGAAGTGGTAAAAGCTGGATTCAAAATATCCTACAGAGGCAAAAGAATATTAAAAGCATGCACCAAGGTAATGAATAATTATTTTGTCAAAGATTTAAAGTTCAATTTACCTGTGGACTCTCAGAAGAGAGATTTCTAGCTATGCGTTCCAACATTACGTTGGAGGTCGAAGATGGAATTTGGATTTAGGTGAGGGAGCAACATCCTTGGAATCGAGTCCAGAGACACTAGTTGGTACAACACTTTTGGAAATTTTCTTCTTCTGCTTCTTCTTCGAAGCAGCTGGTAAATTCCCTCCAGCCTTGGGGTCTTCCCCATTAGTGTTTGTTTTTCGCTTCTTTGGAGTGGTTGGCGGAAGTTTGTTGGTCTGAAAAGATTTAACAATAAGTTAGATGCAAATCATGAAACATTAGTGTATTCGAAACATCAAGGCTAAGTGATTACCTGTGGAGTTGGAGCACTGGTTATTACTGGTGTTGTTGTTGTTGTTGTTGTTGCAGCAATTGTTGTTGGGTTGGATAGGGTCACATTATCAATGGTTTCGACAGAGGCCTGAGAGGCGCTCCCTTCTTTTGACTTTGAAGCAGCAGTCTTTATCCTGATGGCTGAAGATCGAAACAATTAAGGCAAAAGTTAAAAATATAGAAAATGAGAAACATTTGGGATTTTCCCAAGCATTCGCACCTGTGCCTTGATCAGATTTAATCGACATGGCAGAAAGGTCATAGCGAAGATGTCCTGGGAAATCGTGGAGCCAATGTCGAGCCCATGTCACAGTCTCAGATGGCTTTGGTTTCTTTTGAAGATATTTGAACATTTCTTTGCAAGTGAACCACCAAGGGTATGGAGGAAACCAAGCCAGAGCCAGTTCTGAGGTAGGTAATCTAGGAAATTTAGGTGGATGCATTTCGAATGCCAACCTATACCTATCCTCAGGTGACAACCCTGAAGGAAGTTTTAACTTAGAAACTTTTTCTTTGAATTTTTCCTTCAAGGTCTCAGCCGCTTGATGCACAGTGGATTCCAAGTGTGTGGGATCATAAGTAGTTTCGAAATAATTTTGAAAAGCCTTAATCTCTTTGGCATGAGTGAACATACCTTTCTTGGATTGTACCTGCACATCGAATGCATCAGTTAGTTTCTGCTGAATAGTAAGAGTATCGAACATATAAGTCTGATAGAACTTTGTCCACCATTCCAGAAACCCTTTTGATGTAAGGTGTGTAGGTTCGAAAGTTATTAGTTCAAAATGGGCGAAGCCTTGGTATTGTTCCTGCTGTAGTTTGGCTTCTCTTGCCTTGAAGGTTCGCCCAGAGGTGATGGCATTTTCCGTTTGGAATAGGGGTTTAGGGATTAGTTGGCACAAGCCAAATTGTCTCGAAACGAAGTTGGGTTGATAAGCAAAAAGGAAAATTTGATTCTTAGCAGGAGTAATTCGTGAAGAGATTAGTCTGGGTAGCAAAAAGGCTCTCCATACATCTTGAATTTCTTTGCTTTTGACAGCTTCTGAGAGAGCCATGGTGAACCATGAGGGTCCATGAGCCCTTGAAGAAAAAGGCTCCATGGTCTCTTCGAATTTATGCCTCTTGGAGAATATCATGATATATTTTGAGAAGAGAACTTTGAAGTCATCCTTATCATCGTTTGGGGTAAGTCTTCGCAGCCTAGTGCCTTCGATGATTCTATCCGCTATTTCTGGGTCTTGTTCAGCAATAGTGTTGGCAGTCGATAGTGAAGGTTCGAACATGGCATTGAGCCATAACTGGAGTAACCAGAAAGGGCCAGCTAGCAGGATGTTCTTGGAGGTGTGAGATTTCAGACTCGAAATAGCTGACCTTAGACTTTCGTAAAGATCAACTAATAGCAGTTCGCTTAAACACACCCTCCGATTCTCATGTAAATCTCTAGCTAGAGGAATAAACCTACTGGCTACCTGTAGGGATCTGCTGCAAAAGACATACCTTGACAACCATAAGGTAAGGAAAGCAATGTGTTCCACATCCGACACACTGTCTCCTTCAGTGTGATAGTGGCTGATAAACTTTGAAAAGCTAGCTAGCTTGACTTCGAAGTCAATAATACTCGAATGCTCTTCATTGTCAGGAATATAGGTTTCTCCTATTGGTGATAACCCAGTAATGGCTGCTATGTCAAAAAAGGTGGGTGTAATCATTCCACCAGGGAGGTGGGAAGTATTGTAAGTACTGTCCCAAAAATATAGGGATGCGAATAACAATGGGTGGCTATAAGTAAAACCTGGTTTCGATAGTTTAATCAAGTTGTGAATGCCTAATTCTTCCCATTGCTGGGATTTCTTAGCTTCTACTTTATTAAACCAGTTGTGATAAGCTGTGTCGGAGGTGGGGCAAGATCGAAATGGTTTGAAGTTACTCTTTACATAATCTAGCACAAAAGGGTCCTTAGGGGGAATGATTGGATTTTCCACGGTGGTTGAATCAGAAGACTCTTTTGTCTTAAGGGCATCCATTTTATTAAACAGAGGTTTGAAATTATAACAAACAGGGAAAATTTTTCTGGTGTCTTTTAAGATTTCAAAGACTGTAAGAGGGCCCATTAAAGCTAACCTCTTGCCAGCGGCGTTAGTAGGAATTAGTACCTGGGATGCATAAAGCATTTCCTTCTCTTTTGAGATCATCTGGGGAACAAGAACAGATTGACCTTGGTAGGTGCCAACCTTGCTTTCCATTATGGTTCCTGTGGTCTTTCCTTTCTTTTTGGAAGCCTTTTTCAGTTGAGATGAAGTTGAAGAAGACATTGTTGGAAGAATGTTGGAAGTTTAGGGTTTCAGTGAGAAAAGAGGAAGAAAAGATTCAGAATATGGGAAGAAAAGAAAAGACTAAGTTGATGGGTTTTTTATAGTGTGGAAGTTTAAGCATCCACTAAGTAAGATTGTGATACGTGGTAGTCGTGGGTTGGTTTGATGAGGAGGTGGCGTAAAGTTAATATTGGTAATAGGCGTGATTAAAGATAATCATTGTTTTGTAACTGCACCATGCTGTGAAATGGTTCAAGGCGGTTAAGGAATCTGAAAAGCGTTGTGATTGACGTGACTGGAGTCATATGCAATAAATGTTACGATGATTCGAAGGTCGCATCAAAATCTTGTGTATATGTTTAAAATAAGTATTTCTCAAAGGAATCGAAATACATATTTTAAAGGGGCATTTTGTTGGCTGAAGATTTTGATGATATTATTAGAAGCGAAGCAAATTGGACGTTTCGATTGGAATAAAGCAAGATGTCATGTTTCGAAATGGTAGAAGCAGTGCTTCGAATGGGCATATCAAAGCTTGGAGCTTCGAGTGACAGTTATGAGGATATATTCAAAGAAGTCTCGAAATGTTAACAAGGCTGTGTCCAAGAAATGCGTTCGAAGCGAAGAAGTGCCAAAACATTTGAAATTCAAATGAAAGCGGGATGTTCGAAATTTGAAATATATGCGCTGGAGCATTTGAAGACGCGCGGAAGCTAGGGAGAGGCATTGCTCTGCATGTTCTGAACGTGACAGAATCTTATAGCAAGACCGTTATGGTTGAAGTAGTATAAATAGAAGTCTTAGCATTAGGATTTCGTGTGTCATATCTATTGTACAAAAAACTCAGTAAACATTCAAAATACCACATGGCTAGGGAAACGAATGCACGAGCAATGTACGTATGATAACACCAAGTGTTTATGATTTAATAAAAACTCTTTATCATTTCCAGTATTTTCCTTTATCTTCATGTCAATACCATTCAAAAGCTTTTGCATAAAAATGTTTTCATTCGAAGTCTTTTTACTGATGCCTTACATTTAAATGCTTTCTTTCCATTTCAAATACTTTACATTTCAGAAACTGTTGTACATTTCATGCCTTTATCTTAAAGCTTTTATCATTCGAACACCTTTTTTCACTTAAAGTCATTTTACTGTTTTCTTGCATTTAAACGCTTTCTTCATATTTCGAATCTTTTACATTCCAGAGAATCTTTTACATTACATGTTTTTATGCTTCGAAGTCATTTACTTGTCTTTTATGCAGTTTTACATATCTTTACAATTGAACTTTATTCATGCAATTTAGTTTCGCGCACATTTACTTGATCACGCCTTTAGATCTTTAATAGAGTAATCGAAGTAAGTTAAACACCTACACAACATTCTAAATACCAACCATGAATACCAGTTCTATCATGAGAGTTACCCTGATGACCAATACATCCTAGGATCAATCTAGTCGATCCTGCGAGTTACCAGAGAGATTGAATAACAGTCAGTAAGATTATTCGATAGTTTGGAGGACTAGCGGTTGTTTACCAGAAATCACTGTAAACACCAATGTACACAAATGCTAAGTCCTAGTTTTGACATCATTTAAAACATCTAAAAGGATAGAGCATTCATAATCAAGTCTCATATGAAATGTTGAATAAATGATAAATCAAACAAGGGATTTTGAAGCTTCAAAATTTGTAAAAGAGAGGAAGCGTGAAAGTTCGTCTGGTCTGTATTTGAGTGTCCAGTGTATTGTAAGGAAGCACACACACTTACTTCAAAATAATTTTATACCTCTTTCTTTTGCTAAAAAAACCTTAAAATCTATAAGGGAACCATCAAAGTATTTGTGGGATTGACCAAGAGTGTTTCTAATCAGTTAGGCAACATTTTTGCATTGCCTAATTGATTAAGACACATAACCGTTGTAGAATTTTTTTTTAGAATTATGGTTTCCGTATTTTTTAACCTTCTAATCGATTAAGCCTATGCCTTAATTAATTAGATTATTAAAAGGTCTATGGGTCTTTTTCCTTTTTGAGTCAAATTTTTCTCTAATAAATAGATGGTTTCTCCTCATTTTAAATTATACCAACAAAGATATTTATATAATACTTTATCACTTTCTATTCTCTCCATTTCATCTCTTTCTTTTTCACCAAATTTCCTCGGCGCTTTAAGAGTGAAAAATATCAGCGAGACTTTTGTTGTTCTAGTGTAGTGGAAATTTCGTAAGTTACTCGAGAGGGATTGTCTCTTGTGTAATATATTCGAAAGAAGTCACTATTTTATTCTTGAGCTACACTAGTTAAAAGTTCGGTTTGGTTCTTGAGATTAATCAGGTAAAATCTTTATTTGGTTCGTGAGCTCAGACTATTAAAAGCTCTCAATTGGTTATTGAGTTTAGTCGTAAAAAAAATTATTTGGTTCTTGAGTCTAACCTAATGTAAAATCTCTGTCTGATTATGAAATCATCCCAATATAAAATCTCTCGTATGGTTTGGGGATTAGTCATTTAAAATCTCAAGTTTAGTTGTGGGAAGATTTGTGAGCATAGTATGTAAAAAACTCACATTTAATATAGTTGAAACTCCTGAGAAGGAATTATTTAAAACAGAAGTAAGGTTTTATGTTACTTTATCTCTTTACTTTTCATTTCTCTTTATTTCTTTGGTTTCATTTCCTTTTCTTCATCTCTTCGAAAAGTTGTGGCTAGATAGCGGTTTCTTATTAAAATTTAGATGGATGGTTCTCGTTGAAGAGCAATCAATCTTAGCTATAACATAAAACTTAAAATTATATTCATTTCACTTGTAAGAATTGGAAGTAGGCATAACAACAAGATTATATTTAAGGGTGTTAGCGGATAGGTTTTATTCATGTTCTTTGAAGAATAATGTGATGATCTCTTTGAAATTGGTCGTGATAAGCTACAATATATTTAATATATTGTGTATTTGAGATTTTATGAATTCAGGATCATTTTTCAATGTAGTTAGGCTATCTCTTTTATAGTGCTAGTTTAATGATAGTGGAAGAAATTTTGATTAACAATAATAAATAAATACAAATAAATTATAGTGTAGGAAACCGTCGAAACTGTCCAGAGTGAGCTTAGTCGGAATAACCCGTTTTGCACGTTTTTGACTATCATTATGTAAGTCATGAAAAATGTTCCCACAGACGAACCATTCTGGATAAGGTGGCGAAAATGCCAGAGCGAAGTCCGCTGTGGGGAATTTTGGAAATCTGGGTGGTTGCAGTTCAAAGGCTAAATCATACTTGAATTCAGGTTTTACAGATTTGGGAAGTTTTAATTTTGAAAGAGTTTTCGTAAATTTTTCTTTCAAAATAAGTGACTCTTGATAGACTGTTCGACTAAGCTGCGTAGGGTCATAGACAATTTCAAAATAATCCTGAAAAGCTTTTATTTCTTTGCAATGAGTAGTTTTACCTTTGGGTCCATGATCCTGCAAAGATGAAAAGGCTTGGGTCCGTCGATCTTTTATTTCAGTACTGTCGAACATGTTGTTAGAATAAAACTCTATCCACCAAGTATAAAAACCTTTGGTCATATAAGTCGCAGGTTCGAAAGAGGCAAGTTTGAAGACAACAAAGTCAGCATGATATTCTTGATGTTTCGCCACGTCCCTCATAACATAATCTATTCCAGCATAGAAAATCTCCTTCTTACGGTTAAAAAGAGACACGGGGACAAGTTGATTCAACCCAAATTGTCGAGAGACAAAGTTTGGTTGATAGGCTAACATGCATACGTAGTTCTTCACAGGCAAAATCCTGGAAATAAGGAGTCTGGGGAGGAGGAATGCACGCCAGACATCTTCAACTTCCGTGTTGGAATCTTTTATGGCTTCTTCAATCAAAGCAGTAAACCAGGAAGGGCCATGAGTTCGTTTGGCGAAGGGAGCCATAGCAGGAGTAAAGGCATGACATTTCGAGAACATCAGAATATACTTGGTAATGCTGGATTGAAGATTCATGTCTTCACTGGGAGTCAGTAGCAGAAGCCTAGATCCTTCAATACTTCTTGCTACTATCATGGGATCCTCTTCATTCACATTTCCAGAAGTTTGAAGGGATGATTCGAAGGTGGCATTCAGCCACAGTTGAAGAAGACAGTAAGGTCCGGCTAAAAGGAGGTTACTACCAGCTTCATGTTCTTTAAGCTTGGTTACAGTAGCACCTAGACTTTCATACAAACTTACTAGTAATAATTCACTAAGGCAAACCTTTCGACCAGAATGTAGTTGGTTAGCCAAAGTTAAAAATCTTCTAGCTACTTGGAGGGATTTGCAATAGAAAACAAATTTGGAAAACCATAAAGCTAAGAAAGCTATATGTTTGATGTCGGAAACATCTTCATCGTCCGTATGATAGAAATTCATATAGGCATTAAAGGAGGCGGTTTTGGTGTTGAAATCTATTGTGTTGTCAGAGTGGAGAAAAGGGTCAAATGTTTCTCCAATAGGAGAAAGTCCTGTAATGGCTGCTACGTCGAATAGTGTACGGGTTATCATCCCACAAGGAAGATGGAAAGCGTTATAAGTGGTATCCCAAAAATAGTGAGACGCAAGAAGTAAAGGTTGGCAATAGCTAAAACCTAATTTCGACATTTGGATCAGGTCGAAAATGCCTAAATCTTTCTAAAATTGGCTTTTCTTTTTCTCTACTTTACCTAGCCAGTTCAAATAAGACTTGTCCAAAGTGGGGCAAGATCGAAAAGGTCTGAAATTCTCAGTAATATAGTTCATTTGGAAAGGTTCCCTATTTACTTCAGGACTTTCTGTGGATATATTTTTAGGGGATTTGGAAGAATCATCGGAAGTGTTTCCCTTATTAGCTATGGGTTTAACAACATGATAAGTTGGAAAAAAGTTTTTACATCCTTCCAAATGTTCAGTAGAAACTAAAGGACCTAGGAATCCTAGGGTTTTACCAGATAATGAAGAAGAGATTAATACCTGGGAAGCAAAAATGGCTTTTTGTTCTTTGGACAGCTTCGGAGGTGTGATGAATTCCTTGTTCTCATGCGTAATTATTCTACTAGTTGGAATGGATTGAGAAGATGAACCTGCGGAAGCTCCAGAGTTTTTGATTTTGATTTTCATTAGCTGTTTATCAGAGGCCATTGTTGAGATTCTTTTAGGTCTTTCTGGAGATTTTGAGTTTTTTGGAAAGGAAAAGGTTTTACGGAGACTGAAAGGGTTTTTTCTAAGAGAAGTTTGTAAAAGTAAGAGAGAGGAAGGAGAAAAACCCTTTTTATGGTGAAGAGTGATTGTCCATCAAGGGACACGTGTTCGCATCCTGAAGGAGAAGGTGAGAAGTTTGTCAAGTCGCCTGACATTAGGATTGGTTATTCATCATTATAATTGTTGCACGCGCGTCTTAAAGCGACATTTTTGGGAAGAGATGTCATGATGATATCATTGAAATACGAAAAGGTTCTCTTTGCTGGTTGAAATAACATAAATCACAAGAAATGCCTATTTCTGCACATATTCGAAACAGACATTTTTTGGGGGCAATTTGTTAGCTGGGAATTTCGACCAGGTTAATAAAGGAACTTTTACATTTTAAATTTCCATAAGATGGCTGGAAAAAGAGCTTTAGTCGAAATATATTACTAGATCTGCGTCGAAGATAGTTTGAAAAGACAAGTTTTTTATTTGGTCAAAAGGGCGCGTTTTCGACGGCCACGTAAGAAAGTCATTGCTGAAGGCTTGAGCGGGATTATTTGAAATTCGAAGATAGTTTCTTTAGATAAGAAGGACGCGTGGAATACTTAGAGTGTCGAAAGACATGCAAGAAGCAACGTGGCCTTTTCTTAGAATAGTACCGTTATGGTTAGGATATTATAAATAGTTCCTTAGTGTTAGGGAAGAATATGTCATAATTCGTACAAAGTTACTCACAAAAATACTCAAGTACTAAGTTAAAGAGAAAGAGTTTCGTTAAGAATGTACGTATGACCTCACAATTTTATCTTTGAAATTGCACTTATCAACATAATTTTCTTTCGAACCATTCTTCTACATATTCCTGCAATTGTTCTTAAATTCTTTATGTTCTATTAAATTCTTTATGTTCTGTCGAATTGTTTTACTTTCCTGCAAAGCTTTATAAATCAAATTCTTTTTAAGAGGCTTTTTCTTTACAATCAAGTCATTTAATTCCTACATTCAAACCTGTTTTGTTTAATTAAGACGCTTCGTCTAAACCTTTACATTTGAATTTAATTTCAGAAGTCTTGAATTCCAAGCCTTTACACAAACACATGCACAAGTATCACGTCATATTTTACATAAGCCCTCAAGAAAGTGTTACAATTAACGTTAAGACAATTTCCTAGGATCAATCTAGTCGATCCTGCAAGTAACCATACATATCAAATTTGTTTGGAAGACTAGCGGTTGTTTCGCCAGAAATCACTGCGAACAACACCCCACATCCCACACATGTACCTGCACGTGAGAATGATCATGCGCAACCGGATGATGATGATGTGGATGGGGATGATGATGTGTTGGATGGAAATGATCTTCGAGGGAATGATGATCTGAGTGAGATTCATTTCATTGACGAGAGATTTTGGATTTGGCCCGAAGGAATCTCGTAAGTTTTTTATTTAAGAATACATTTTCGTTTTTAATATACATTTATATTTAATATTGCTAATTCAAATTACTATTTTTTAGTTTCTCGCTGAGTCGGACTGCTGCCAAGGTTACAAATTATATAGTTCAATATATGTATAAACAATTTTGGAAGATCTTCAAAGACGTAAAAAGTAAAGAAGCTTGGTTTAACAAATTTAAGGTATAGTTAATTTATCTTTTAGTTATTGTTATTTAAATGAATTTTTCATTATAATTATCTAACTATTTATTTTAATGTCATACGATATTGCAGGAAAAATGTGTGTGAGACCCATTGAACGAGAAGCTGATTAAAAAAAATTATTATGGCAGAACTTCAAGACGACTTTCTAACATAATGCAGCGTGTTAGAGAGCGTTGGGAACTTCAGGGTATCCGTCTCGATTGGATAGGCAAAGAGGTTTTTGAGGAACTTCTTAAATATTGGGAGTCACCTGAATTTCAGGCTAAATCTGAAAATTTTAAGAAGACGAGGGCATCTATAAAAGGAAAATGCGTTAATGCAGGTTGAAGTATAAGTACTGTAGAGCATGTTCGATGCATGATAAATATAATCATTTTTTAAAGTTATATTTTGATTCATAATATATTTTATTAATTAAAGTTAATTTTATCATTTAGACCAAGACTTTGGGGAGACCTCCATCGGTGATTGAGGTTGTTAAAAAGACTCGGACAAAGAAAATCGAGGATTTTGTTGACGAATGTACTCTAAAAGCTTTAGTAAGTTATTTAATTTACGTTGTTTATATTTTTTTATTTAATTACAATGTTGTGTCGTGATTTTCACGTGGCAACTCAGAAGTTGTGATGTGAAAATTATGTGACAATTGAGAAGTCGTGGCGTGAAAATTACGTGACAACTTTTTAAATATAATATAATTTAATTTAGTTTAATTTAATATTTATTTAACTTAGTTTTTTTATTGAATGTGTAGGAGGATTATCAGACATTGCTCACAAATTTTCTGATTCATAATCCTCAATATACTCTGAGAGAGGGAGAGCCGCTTCATCCATATGTGAATTTTTATATTTGGGATCAAGTCATTGGTGAAAAAGGCCCCAACGTTTGCTTTTTTTGCTGGTGGAAATTTGAAGAGCACCTTGAGAAGTGGGGATAAAACACTATTTCAAAGAGTTAGAGATGGGGAAGGAGAGCCACATCAACCAAATTTGACACCAGAACAACTTGAAATAGTAAGACAATTGGCATTAAATGAGGCGAGATGCGAGTCAACGCAATGTGAGGCGGCAATGAAAGCCCAAATAGAGACAATGAGGCAAGAGCAACAATGACAAATGGAGGTCATGTCGAAGAGGCAAACTGATATGAAGCAGTAAATGAGACCATTTATGCAAGGGTTTGGTGGAAATCAAAATGTTCGTGGTCAAGAGCCAGAGAATGACGGAAACGAAGATAATTTTAACATTGACAACTATACCAACCAAGATGACCCGTAGAATTTTATTTTATTTTATTTTGCTTTCAAATTTGAATTTGTGTAACGTACTAGTTAATTAAACCTATTTAGTATAATAAATTAAGAATTCTTAAATTTATAATTTTAATTTATTAATTTTATTATATTAAATTTAATATATTGAATTTATTATATATTGAATTTATTAATTTAGTTTATTATATATTAAATTTATTAATTAATTTTATTAATTTAATTAACTACAAAAGAAAAACAAATTTCAATAATTAAATTTTAAAAAAGAAAAGAAAAATATTAGTGACGTAATTTTCATGTCAAAAGTTATGACATGTAAATCACGTCGCAACTTAATTTATTCAATAAAGAAACTAAAGCTGATGAACGTGTATTGTATTAAACTAGTGACATAATTTTCACGTCATAATATAGTATTATAAAAATCACGTCGCAACTTAATTTTTTTTATATATAAAAAAAAAACAAAAGTTGAACACAATGGTGGGTGTTAAATGTAATTAATTATCACTAATTTATGGCGTGAAAATCACGTGACAAATAAAATATTTTTCTGACTTTGACTCATGTTGCGACTGCTTCTTCTGCAATTTCAGAATTTCTATACAAACATGTTGTAGCATGATTTTCACGTCACAATTTTGTGACATGAAAATCGTGTCGCAAAAAACTTGTCAACCACTTTTCAACCACGTGATTGTTTACGTCATAAATTAATTATTGTGACATAATTTTTTATGTCGTGACGTGAATTTCACATCTCAAATAAGAGTTTTTTTTATAATGACAGTGCATTTATCAAATTAAAAAGTAAATTATTTTTACTCATTATCACTTTGAATTAGAATACACAATAACACATGAATATGGCTTTATCGAATTACATTTAGAAAAATAGCTTTAAATGATTACAAAGACAAAGTTAATTAAAAAGCAAAAAAAACGACTTCATTAGAAATAATAATTATACTTTTAGTCAAAAAATAATAATTATAATTAATTAATTAATACTATTACTACTACAACAACAACAATAATAATAATAATAATAATAATAATAATAATAATAATAATAATAATAATAATAATAATAATAATAATAATAATAATAATAATAATAATAATAAATGCAAGAAAGTAATAATAATATTAACAATAAATTAAAAATTTACCATTATTAACTCATTAGTGGTGAAAGCTTAACTTCTTTTTTTTAATCGTAATTCCCTTGTCAATATTATATTATCACTTAAGCCAAAATTTTAATTTTTAAATTAAAATTTTAAATATTTAAAACCAAATAATGATTGAAGATTAAATAAAAATTAATTATAGTAAAAAAAGTTAACATTATCTTTCCTTTTTACTATTTCTGTGAAAGAATTTATAAAATAAATAGAAATACAAAGGTTTTTTTTGAAATATATTATTATTTTGTAAATTTAACTTGCAATAAAAGATAGAAAAATTATATTATTATTACATCACATAATCACATATATAATCACATATAAATTTAGCTTGTGACCGAAGCTAAGAATTTTCTAACCAACTATTTTAATAGAGCAAAATATAATTGTAAAAGAAAAAAAATCATATATTGGAGAAGAGGGAGCCATGTCGAAAAGATTAAGAATAATTTAAAAAGACATTCAATAATATAACTTTAGTACAATGAATCTCATATAGATCATTGTAGTCATAATTTCCCCCTGAAATAGTCATAAAAAACAATAATAAAGAGGATAGAGATCAAGATGAGATATAACATTAATAAATTAAAATACATTGCGATTTTTTCATATAATGAAAAGAAAAGTTTAAAAAAGAGACAAGAAAAGTTTAAAAAAGAGACAGATTAAAATGTCACCTTAAGCATAGCCATAAAAAATAGAAACAACATTTAAAAGAGAATAGAGATAAAAATGAGATATAACATTAATAAGTTAAAATACATTTTAATTTTTTCATATAATGAAAAGAAAAAGAAAAAAGAAAAGAAAATCAAAATTTAACCTTAAACTTAGCCTCAAGTTTATCTTCACCTTTAACAAAATTTGTTTATCTTCTCCTTTAACAAATTTTAACAGAAACAATAAAAAGAAGAATAAAAAGAAGAGAAATTATTTGAGGTAAGTCATTGTTCATTGTTAAATATAATGGCAAACTATAAAAATTAGAAGATATATTAGGATAACTTTAAAATACTAAAAAATAATATAGAAAATTGTTACCTTATTGTTACCTTATCACACATTGCGATAAAGTTATACGTAATGAATCTGAAAAAATAACATAATATTATAAATTTAACATAAGTCAATGAAAATATGAATTAAGTTAAATGGACAAATTAGATTTATAGTATAGTATTTGGGAGGAAGTTGAATATGTGAGGTTAATTGAAGATGTAAGTTTATATAGTATTTGGGAGGAGGTTAACTCACTACGTTAAAACAAAGCTTAGGCAATATAGTTTAGACAACGCTTGTAAATCAAAGCGTTGTTATATGTTAAAATATAATTTTAAATTTTAAATTATATATATTAGACAGCATTTTTGAAAAAGCGCGGCTCAAAGTTAAAAAAAGCGCTGTCTAAACCTCACTTTAGGCAGCGCTTTATGGAAGCGCTGCTATATATCAGGATAAAATTTTAAATTTTAAATCATAAATATTAGACAACGCTTTGAAATAAAGCGCTGCCTAAAGTTAAGAAATTGCGCTGCCTAATCCTTACTTTAGTCAACACTTTATAAAAAGCGCTGCCTAAAGTCAATTAAAATTGAAATAAAATAAATAAATTCTAGAAGCGCTGCTACAGGCCCAACAGTAGGAAGCGTTGTTATAGGTCCAAAGCGCTGCTAAAGGCTTATTTTAGAAAGCGCTGTTATAGCCTAATAAGAAATTTGAGACAAAGCGCTGCTAAAAGATCTACTTTAGAAAGCGCTTTTAAGAAGCGCTGCTTAAGGCCATAAGCGATGCTATAAGGCATACATTAGAAAACACTTTTATTTAGAAAGCGCTGCTAAAGGTAATACATCAGGCAACACTTCATAAAAAGCGTTGCCTAAGGTCTTATTTCTAAATTAAAAAAACTAAAACCCTAAAACACAGTTTTCGTTCTCATAACAAGAAGAACCTCCAACGACGCTCTACAACTAATTTTGAACAGCTTTTTCAACGCGATTCTCCAACTATTCTCCAACAACGATTCTCCAACGATGCTCTGTTTTGTTTTCAACGCGATTTTCTTTTCTTTTCTCCGCAATTCTGTTTTGTTTTGCTCGATTCTGTAAGTTCTTCAACGCCATTCTGTTTTCTGCTCTGCGATTCTGCTTTTATATGCTTCATATTTTTCAGTTTCAATCCTTATAAAAAGTTTGCTAAGGTTTGTGTTCATATTCATATAACATAGGAAAACTGCTTTTTATTCTCTTTTGATGGTCATATTATGCATGTTGGAATTAGTGTAAGATAAAACATAAACAAATATTAGATAAACTAAAATATGAACATGCACAAGCACACTTCATGAAGGACAAGAAGTGAAAATGGTAAGCATATAAGAATTTTATTCAACTATTATTATCCTTTATCTTGTATGAACTTGTTTAATTATTTCATCTTGTTTATGCAAAATGTATATAAGTATAATAATGTGAAATTCATGCAGCAAGAAAGAAAGTTTGTTTTTCTAAGATATGAAGTTGACTATTTCTTTTCTCTATTTTGGTTGTAATGTTAAATCACATTAATTCTTTATTCGGATACATATTATTTGAATAATTTGGTATCGTTATATCATTTTCTTAGATATATATATATATATATATATATATATAAGTAGATAAATAATACTTAAGATTGTGACATCTCATGTTTTATCACTATATGATCAAATCTTATATAAATGCATTATTATAGTGAAAATGTTTGCAGTGCCTACTAACAAATCTAATACTGAAAATTATAATTAAAAAGAGATGATTGTGATATCATATTTAATGTCTTTTATTTTCTCAAATGAAACAAGGTAATCCACATAGATATATCTTGGATTGTTCAATTCTTCTATTTGTTTAACTTTGTTGAGATGGGGTCACGGGTCTTAGTTTTTTGAATAAGTTAGATCTCTTTCTCTCAACTTTATTCTTTGCGGTTTAATATTTGTTTGTCTTAGTTGTTATGGACAATAATGATGAGTGAGGACTTTATAGTATAATTTTCTAGTCTCACACTACTAATGAGAGAAATTAGATAACTTTGAAGTTATATATAAAAGGAAGTTTATTTTGTGCTAAAGTTCTTCAACGTGATTTTGTTTTTCTTTTGTTATTAGGCCAGAGATAAAGTTGTGAGTTGTGATATTCAACAACTTGACTTTCTAAAAGATCAGCATCTCAGGTAAGGAGTTTACAGAGTTGCTGCCCGATTTTATAGCCACTTTCACAATCTTACGCTGTGTGGTTCCAGAAGTTGCTGACTTCTCTACAGGTAATTAGTTGTTCTTTTGTTATAAGTATGTGATTAATTATAGTGTTTTTGTTTAGGCTACTTAGTAGTAAAACCATGGATAAAAAATTGATGTCTTTCAATTGATTGTCAAAAGAGTACGAGAATGGGGTATTAGAATTCGTTAAGTTTGCTGTTGAACATGCCGAAAACCCCAGTCGAATGAAATGTCCTTGCTTGGGTTGTTGTTATGAGGGTCGGATTGACGCAGTTGGATTGGAATCACATTTACTGAGGAATGGAATTGATCGAAGTTTACATGTTGGATATTTCATAGAGAGAAAAGTAACAAGAATGTTGAACTGGGGGATAATACGACATATGCTTCAGACGACAATGGCAGAGATACATACGATTGTGATCGTGTTGAAGAGATTGCAGAAACACTTGAAGAAGATCTTCAGGATTGTCCCAAAATGTTTAAGAGGTTGATAAGCGATGCAGAGAAACCGTTGTATAAAGGTTGCACTAAATTCATAAGACTGTCCGCAGTATTAAAGTTGTACAACTTAAAGGCGGGCAATAGATGGTCGGATAAAAGTTTCACAAAATTATTAGTCCTTATGAAAGATATGCTTCTGGAGGATAATGTTCTTTCTAATCGAACATATGCGGCCAAAAAAATGTTGTGCTCTATTGGCGTGAGCTATGATAAGATACATGCTTGTCCAAATGATTGCATTTTGTTTCGAAATGAATATGCATCCTTAAATGAGTGTCCTAAATGCGGTTTATCTCGATATAAGAAAAAATTGTCTCCAACAAAAGTCTTATGGTATTTTCCTATAATTCTGAGATTTAGACGCATATTTCATAGTGAAACGGATGCAAGACACTTGACTTGACATGCAGATGAAAGAATTATTGATGAAAAGTTTCGATATCCGACAGATTCACCATAGTGGTCGAAAATTGATAATGATTATCCTGATTTTGGAGGAGAAGCAAGAAACCTTCGCTTGACATTATTTAAAGATGGAATGAACCCGCATGGTCTTCAAAGTATCTCATATTCCACATGGCCTGTGATTATGATGATTTATAACCTACCTCCATGGCTGTGTATGAAGCGCAAGTACATGATGTTATCTATGTTAATTTCTGAACCTAAACAACCAAGGGAACAGACAACGCTTTTAAAGAAAAATGCTGTCTAAAGTGATGCAAAAAGCGCTATCTAAAGTGTTGTCTAAAATAAAAAAACGCTGCTAAAGGTGTACTTATCAAAGCGCTCTCTGAAGTGAAAGCGCTGCTAAAGGTGTTCATGAGAAAGGCTCTTAAAGTAAAAGCGCTGCTAAAGAGGATATATAACAGCGCTTTTATATTAATCCAAAGCACTTCCTTTACTTATAGCAGCGCTTTAAATCGCTGTCTATGGCAAAAAAAAATGCTGTCTATACACTTGTTTGACATAGTGACTACTTGAAGATTAATGGAAGGGGTGGGTAAGTAGGTTTATGATTGTGGAGAAGTGGAAATTAATCAAGGAGTGGATTTAAGTTTAACCATCTAATTATTTTTATATTATTAATTTTGTATTTGTATGAAAAATTAAGTGAGGGAAAGTGTTAAAAAAAAAGTAAGGGAATTAATCATTACTATTATTAATGTATTAATGTTATTAATTAATTAATAATTAATTGAGAGGTGAGTGGATTTATAATAATTAATTAATATTTATCGTAACTGAATGTCTGCATAAAAATGAAAATATCAAGTTATTTTTATATTATTAATTTTGTATTTGTATAAAAAAAATAAGTGAGGGAAAGTGTTCAAAAAATAGTGAGGGAATTAATCATTACTATTATTAATGTATTAATGTTATTAATTAATTAGTAATTAATTGAGACGTGAGTGGATTTATAATAATTAATTAATAGTTATCGTAACTGAATGTCTGCATAAAAATGAAAATTATATTATTAACATGAGTGTTTTGAAAACATTTAATAAAATAACATGATTATCATTTAGTTATGTGTATTAATTGGAGAAGTGGTTGAATTTATAATAATTAATTAATTATTATTTATTTTAATTGGAGGAGAGGTGTATTTGGAGGAAGTTAATTACTTTACGTGGGTTGATAGATAATTTATTATTATTATTATTATTATTATTATTATTATTATTATTATTATTATTATTATTATTATTATTATTAATATTATTATTATTATTATTTAATTAATTAAGAGACGTGGATAACTAATTAACTATTTTTTTATTTATTAATTGGTAAAAAGATTTGACGAAAATTTTAGAAAGAAGAAATTATAAGATTATAATTTAGTATGATTTGATGGAAAATTTTAGAAAAAATAAAATAAAATAATAATAATAATATTAATAATAATAATAATAATAATAATAATAATAATAATAATAATAATAATAATAATAATATTAATAATATTAATAATAATAATAATAATACACACTACAAAAAAAAGCTTATTTGCCACGTGAAAATCACGTGGCAAACATCAAAATCACGTGGCAAAACAAAAATAGCGACGTGGAGACATATGTCGCTGGGGAGCCAGTGGCAAGCCAGTAGCGACGTGATTCCCATGTCACAAAGTTGTGATGTGGTATTCACGTCGCAAAAGCTTTGTTTTAGGGAATATACAATCTGACATACAACAACTTTAGTTGCGACGTGAGAATCATTTCACTAATTTGTGACATGATTCTCACGTCGCTACAGGTGACGTTTTTATTTTTTAAAAAATTGTTTATTAATTATTTTTTATATTAATTAATTTATGTAATAAAATTTAAATAATAAAATTTATATAATAAAATTTAAATAATAAAATTTATATAATAAAATTTATATAATAAAATTTAAATAATAAAATTTATATAATAAAATTTATATATTAAAATTATTAGAATAATAGTATTTTATTATATATTCGAATAATAGAATTTTATAAAATAAAGTCATATAATAAAATGTTATATAATTTAATAATTTAAAATGATAAAAATAAATATCTTACATAAATGCAAATTTAAAAACGAAATAAATAAAATGTTTTCACGGGGCATCTTCACCTGGATAATTATCAAGATCAAAATCATCAATTCCGTCATCATCCGGCTGTGTATCAGGAACATTTTGATTTCCACCACCTTGCATAAACCGTCTCATCTGCTCCTTCATATCAGATTGCCTCTTCCGCATGATCTCTAACTGCTGCTCCTGCTCTTGCCTCATTGTCGTCATTTGGGCCTCCATTTCGCGTCTCACTTCACTTGCCGCCAATTGTCTTACTGTTTCAAGTTGATCCTGTGTCAGATTCAGTTGACGTGACCCTCCCTCTCCATCTCTAAGTCGTTGAAACAGATTACGATCACCAACTCTCAAGCCGGCGGCCAAATTTCCTCCCGTAAAAAAGCAACCATTAGGCCCTTTTCCATTAACAACCTCATTCCAAATATAGAAATCAACATCACCATTAAGCGGCTCCCCTTCTGCTGGCCTATATTGAGGATTGTGTTCCAGAAAACGTGCAAGCAATGTCTGATAATCATCCTACACATACATTAAATAATAAAATTAAAAAAAAAATTACATATATATATATATATATATATATATATATATATATATATATATATATATATATATATATATATATATATATATATATATATATATATATATATATATATATATATATATATATATATATATATATATATATATATATATATATATATATATATATATATATATATATATATATATATAATTTATGCTAAATTAAAACATTTATATATTAAATTATACTAAATTCAAATATATTAAAAATTTGTCACGTGATTTTCACATATCAACTTATGAATTGCCACGTGATTTTCACGTGGCAATGTATCAGTTGCCACATGAAAATCAGTCACGTGGCAATTTATCAGTTGCCACATGATAATCACGCCACAATTTATAGATTGCCACGTGAAAATAACGTCACTATTTTTGTTATTAACTTAAAAAAAAAACATAAATTAAATTACTTACAAAAGCTCTCTTTGTGCGCTCGTCGACAAAACCTCCTGATTTCTTTGTCCGAGTCCTCGTAATCAACTCAATGATCAATGGTGGTCTCCCCATCTCCTTAGTCTAAACAATAAAGTTAAAAATAATTAGTAAAAAATATTATGAATAAAAATATATATAACTTAAAAATTAGTAATATTTACCATCCGCCGGACATGCTCTGCAGTGCTAATACTTCCAACAGTATTGACACATCCCCCCTTTTCGGATGCCCTCATCTTCTTAAAATTTTCGGATTTGGCCTTGAATTCTGGCGAACCCCAATATGTACGAAGTTCGCCAAAAACCTCTACGCCTATCCAGTTAGGACGGATACCATGCAGCTCATAATTCTCCCTAACCCGCCGCATTATATCAGAAAATCTTCTAGAAGTTCTGCTATAATAGATTTTTTCCGTAATTTTCTCATTCAACGGATCCCACACACATTTTTCCTGCAATGTTGTATGACATTAAAATAAAAAGTTAAGTAATTATCATTAAAATGTGACTTAAATAACAATACTAAAAAAATATATTAAATTTACAACTTAAATAAATAACAATACCTTAAATTTTTTAAACCATTCTTCTTTGTTTGTAACCTCGCCAAAGTTCCTCCAAAATGATTTATACATCTGCTGGATTATATAATTAATAACCTTGACAGCAGTCCGACTCGGCGCGAAACTAAACAACAAGATTTTGAATAAACAATATTAATTATAAATTTATACAAAATATTAAAATGAATATGTACTTAAATAAAAGTTTATATAAGAAACTTACTTGCTTCCTTCGGGCCAAATCCAAAACCTCCCGTCAATGACATGAATCTCACTCGGATCATCTCTCTCACGAAGATCAGCTCCATCTATATCATCAGCTACCACATCTGCATCACCGTCAGCCTGTGTAGGACGTGGGGTGCTGGATCCTGCAGCCTGTGTGGGATGTGGGGTGCGTTAATGCAACAGTCAATCTTTCTTACTTTTAAACCCAACTTCGACACCCACTTCTTTGCATCATAATAACTTGTAGGCAAGTTGTCTTTCGTAGCGGTGAAGTCCAACATCATTTTTGCAAAATGTTCCAGACATTGATCAGAAACATTCCAATTTGACTTGGCGGCCAATAATCTCACACACATTGATAGCTTTGAGTCTGACGACCCCTCAAACAACGGCGTATTCATCTCGTTCAATAATTGATAAAATCTTTGCGCTTCCTCATTCGACAACTCTTCCCCGTCAAAATCTCCAGGTTCATCATATGTCACGTTCACACCAAAAGCATCCTCAACCATGTCACCGATCAAATTAAAGTTCTCCTCATACTCCATAACCGGTCGACTACTTGAAGCATGCGTGTTGCTAGTCTCTGGTACATTAACCGGTAGTTCTTCACCATTATACGTCCAAACTCAATAATTTTCAATGAATCCCCTTCTATGCAGATGACGTGTTACTTCCTCTGGGTCACTAATTATTGGTCTACATTCACATTTAAGACAGGGACACCTAACCCCTCCTTCGCTTCGACAACAATCCTGAACAAACGTCCACTTAATAAACCTATCAACTCCTACTATAAAATTGGGTTTAAGTCCACTTCTTCCTGGATATGTTCTATCGTACATCCAACTACGATAATACCGATAATATTCCATACTGCACATTTATACAATCATTGTCTTTTTCATTAGAAATATTAATCAACTTAATAATATTATTCTTAAAGTATTTAATACTATTCTTAAAAATATAAATTTTGCTTTTTTATATATATACTAACATATAAATAAATATTCAAATGTAAAATATATAATTTTTTATTATATAACAATAATATCAAAAAACAATAATATAACATATTTACTTTTTATTATATATACAACAATAATATTAGAAAACAAATAATGTAACATATGTATTTTTTATTATATATATAACAATAATATTAAAATAATAATATAATATATATACTCTTTTTTTAATTATGTTTTTTATAAATTCTTATTTTAATATATAATTTTTTTTTCATATCTTTAACATATAAATAAAAAAATAAAACTATTATAATAAATATAATATACATTTTTGTTTTTAAATATGTTATTAAATTTATGTGTTAACATATATATATATATCTATACATCTATAAAAAATAAGACTTTTAATTTTATGTTTTCTAAAAATTTTTATTTTAATATATATTCAAATTTTTTTATTTTATACGTATATACTAACAAATTTTTTTTATATGTCTATATAACATGCAATAATATTAATAAATATTAACCTATATATATTAACAATAATATTTCTGTTTAATAATATATTAATATATAAAACATTCTAATTTTCATTTTATTTTAAACATTAATCTATAATACTAATTAACCTAAAACTAAAATTAAGTAAAATATTTTTTTAATTCACATAAACAAAATACATATACTACTAATCTATATAATACATATAAAATATAAAAAAAATGCATAAATACCTCTATATAATTTCTTCACTTAATTTGCTTCTTCTTGTGTAGCTCTTGGTGTTCTTCTTCAAATTTCTCTATAGGTTAAACAAAATACCTTTTTTAATATTTATTACCAGTATAATAAATAATGAATGAAATAAAAATTTATCAAAATATGAATACCTTATTCTTCTTCAACAATTTGGGATGGAGGAAATTTGATTTGGGAATTTGGGTTTGAGAGGTAGAGGCAAGGCAAAAGGAAGAAGAAAGGAAGGGGAAACAAACCAGATGCTGTAACGGATGAGAATTTTGTGGAGATGTAGTAGCGACGTGACTGTCACGTCGCAACATTGCCACGTGAGACTCACGTCGCTACACACTCAACAGAAATATAATTCACTTTCCCACTCTGCCACCCTGTCATCAATCAACTTTAATTTCCCCCTTAAATGTAGCGACGTGGCTATCACGTCACTACCAAATTTCAAAATAATTTTAAACTCCCTCCAACTAAATGTCTCAGAGTTTATACATATTAAATTTTCGTTTTCTGTAGCGACGTGTAAGACACGTCGCTGGTTTTTTTACTAAACAACCTTCTCTGACTTGCTTTATTTATCATTAAAATATGTTTGTGACGTGGTTATCACGTCGCAACTGTATTTATTACTCACGTGATAACTACGTCGCTAATATATGTCGTTGGGGACCATCTTTCTTGTAGTGACAAGATTATATGACTTAAGTCAATTTATACTTTAAAAACATATTAACTAAAAATTCATAAAAACAGTACAAATATTATCAAAAATAAAAAATAAATAAAAATTCATAGAGCTTAGAATATGCATCAATAAAATTGATTTATTGTTTAAAATTTTTGCATAAGTCAATAAGACAATTTAAAATAAAAAATTTTAATAAATTTATCAAAGTAGTTACATGAGTTTTTTTCTCTCTCTAGGTTAATTATGAGAGAAAATTATAAATTTTATTAACTTATAAAATGATGATGTCTAAGGTGAACACCAATTAAATGAATTTTTGTTGTCTACTGTATTTATTTTCATAATTGTTGATAAATTTGATCGTCAAATGTTTTAAAAATTGTTCGATTTCTCAAAAGTTTCGTTTGTGAAATTCAGTGTGAACATATTGTCGTAGTATTTATGTCAAAAGAAATCATAACTAAAAATTATTGTATTCATGAAGATTTACAAGGAGATTGTACTTGTGAGAAGATCGTGGTAAGTTTGTAATAGTAGCAGGAATGTGTAAACCGCGATTGATTGGTTTGTGTGCAATTCGTAGATTAAAAGGCTAAATTGACAGTTAACAAATATAATTATAAAAAAGATTAAATTCCCATTTTGCATCATTTAGATGTGAGAAATGCCAAGACTAAAACTATAATGACCCTAGATGAAAAGTCTTCATCGGTCGAGAAGAAGTAAGGATCAAAGATGATTTATTAAGATCAAGTCGTGTTGCTATGAAATTATGATATCAAGTTAGATTCAATAAAGTCAACACTTAATTTCAAGCATCATTTAGTATAGTCCTTGATGTTCTCTAGTCAAACAATCTCTGATGTTAGTGTCTATCAAGAAGCCCTATCAAGCCTCGTCAATCAGAAGAAGTCAATGTTAGACGATAGATTACGATCTAGAGGGGGTGAATAGATCTCAAATGAAATTTTCTTATTTAAAATTCGGTTTTGAAAATTGTTTAACTATGGCTAGCAGAAACAATCTCGGATCAACAATCGTTTATCCTCCACTGTTATCGAAAAGATCAGATATGCGCTAAACTGACAGAACATATACATTTGATGAGAAAAACAATCAATATATTTTCAGCAACAACGTTTGAATAAAACCACACAATAGTAATCGATTTCCAATGAAATATTTAACAAAAACATATTTAAGCAATTTGTCTAACACTTGGTGTGCAATAAATTCAAAACCAATTTTTCTTTGATTTTGTTGATATGAGAAACCAATTGCACTCTTACAGATTGCAATCAACTCAACAAAACAGTTTGAAGTATTAGACATAGAAACTACCTCAATGTATCGATTGCATAATCAATGGTTTCACAATTTGCAATTAAAAGTAAAAGAGATCGTGAGAGAGAGAGAGAGAGAGAGAGAGAGAGAGAGAGAGAGAGAGAGAGAGAGAGAGAGAAGGATTTGTTTAGGAAGTTTCCCAACCTGCCTCACTATGGGTATGTCTGCCCCCAATTTCAATGGAATTGAGATAATGAAAATTAACCTTTGCAAATGTAGTTTACAAGAGAAAAGTAGCAATTCAATCCTCCAAACCATATGGTTGATGTTGATCATATTTCTTCTCTTCCATCGATCTTGAGCTCGATCAAGTAATCTAATACTTCCAATTTAATCCTCCGGTTACTGTTACTCCTTTGACATAACCCTCGTTCTTCAAAGCTTTCACTCGATTGAATCTAAATTGCGAACGTATTGTGACCCAACATTACCAAAGTGATCCTCTGATTATCGTTACTCCCGTTCTTCAAGAATTTCACTCGACTGAATCCAAATTGTCCAATCTTGTGAAAACTCCCAAATCAATCTTTGATCTTGGAAGAAAACTCCAAATGAATTTATCTCGAAACCCCTAAAAAGTTCTCAACCCAATTTGATTACAACAATCCTAAATTAGACCTTATCAACCTAAATCTAGGTGGCACCCAATAAAAATGATTGTGTGTAATTATTGTGTGTATGCATAGAGAGAGGTTGGAGACGATGAGCAATGCTTTGTGTATTTCTGGTTTCAATATCTTGAAATGATGCACGAATTTTATTTATATGATGCGTGTTAAGTGAGAAACAAAACAGAAAAAACAAATTATATGGGTTTTACAATTTTTCAAAATTGACACTGTATGTGTCGACCTGAGCATGCATGTGTCAACATATAGTAGAAATTTTACTACTATGTTCCGACCTGAAAGTCGTATGTATCGACCTGAGCTGGACATAAACTTCTGGTTTTGAAAACATACAGTATGTGTCGACCTGTGGCTCATATGTGTCGACCTATATAAGTAATCTTACTTCTATGTGTTGATTTGTAACACGTGTGTGTCGATTTGTAACACGTGTGTGTCGACACATACTGAACAAAATATAATTTTTCAAAATTGTTCCAGCATGTGTCGACCTATAGATTTTATGTGTCGACCTCTACTGAACAAAGTGTATATTTTCAACTAATGCTTCAATATGTGTTGACCTGGAAAACATGTTGGTTGACCTATGCATAGTCTTTTCATAAAACACTTGATTTTCGACATGTAAAACAACCCTAACATGATTTTAAGTTTCCTAAAGAAAAGATACACATCTAGACATATGAAGACATGTCCAATGTACACAAATGCTAAGTCTTAGTTTTGACATCATTTAAAACATCTAAAAGGATATAGCACTCACAATCAAGTCTCATATGAAATGTTGAATAAATGATAAATCAAACAAGGGATTTTGAAGCTTCAAAATTTGTAAAAGAGAGGAAGTGTGAAAGTTCGTTTGGTCTGTGTTTGAGTGACCAGTGTATTGTAAGGAAGCACACACACTTACTTCAAAATAGTTTATACCTCTTTCTTTTGCTAAAAACACCTTAAAATCTATAAGGGAACCATCAAAGTATTTGTGGGATTGACCAAGAGTGTTTCTAATCAGTTAGGCAACATTTTTGCATTGCCTAATTGATTAAGACACATAACCGTTGTAGGTTTTTTTTAGAATTATGGTTTCCGTATTTTTTAACCTTCTAATCGATTAAGCCTATGCCTTAATTAATTGAATTATTAAAAGGTCTATGGGTCTTTTTCCTTTTTGAGTCAAATTTTTCTCTAATAAATAGATGGTTTCTCCTCATTTTAAATTATACCAACAAAGATATTTATATAATACTTTATCACTTTCTATTCTCTCCATTTCATCTCTTTCTTTTTCACCAAATTGCCTCAGCGCTTTAAGAGTGAAAAATATCAGCGAGACTTTTGTTGTTCTAGTGTAGTGGAAATTTCGTAAGTTACTCAGAGATTGTCTCTTGTGTAATATATTCGAAAGAAGTCACTATTTTATTCTTGAGCTACACTAGTTAAAAGTTCGGTTTGGTTCTTGAGATTAATCAGGTAAAATATTTATTTGGTTCATGAACTCAGACTATTAAAAGCTCTCAATTGGTTATTGAGTTTAGTCGTAAAAAAAATTGTTTGGTTCTTGAGTCCAACCTAATGTAAAATCTCTGTTTGGTTATCAAATCATTCCAGTATAAAATCTCTCGTATGGTTTGGGGATTTGCCATTTAAAATCTCAAGTTTAGTTGTGGGAAGATTTGTGAGCATAGTACGTAAAAAACTCACATTTAATATAGTTGAAACTCCTGAAAAGGAATTATTTAAAACAGAAGTAAGGTTTTATGTTACTTTATCTCTTTACTTTTCATTTCTTTATTTCTTTGGTTTCATTTCTTTTTCTTCATCTCTTCGAAAAGTTGTGGCTAGATAGCGATTTCTTATTAAAATTTAGATGGATGGTTCTCGTTGAAGAGCAATCAATCTTGAATTTTTTTTATTAATAGCCATGTATTAAAATAATATTTCTCAAATAACTGGGTTTCGGAAAAATTACACAAATAACCATGTTTCAGATGACTCCCCAAAGGAGGAGCCATCTGAATTGGCGCATGCACCTACACTTTTGCCCTAGGCGCAATCTCACTTGGCACCTCCCTTGGCTTTTAGCCAAGTGAGATGGTGCATGCTCCTTAAAAGTGAGAGGAGGCGCCATCTCACTTGGCTCCTAGGGCAAAATGCTGTTTTATAAATAATTCGTTCGTTTCTCTAAAATTTCTCACACTTTCTCGCACTGTATTTTTATTTTGTACTCTGTTATTTGCGTCATAACGTCGCCTATGATTTTTAGCAGAGATGGTTACGTTATCTTTTCCGCCACGAAACCTGCGATGAAAATGAAATTCTGGCACATTCATTCCATGGAGCGTCTGAAGCGGGAGTTGATGCGATGGCTAGATGGAGACATTGCGGAAGGGGGAAAAATTCGAAGGATCCAGCGAAAATGAACAACAACCTCACATGCGACAGGAAGACCTAATGTATGGTTGGAGGAGGTCAAAACAGACAGCGATGTAATGATGATGATGCATGGGTCAGATGAAATTGTGTTAACAGTTGTAATTTCCTAGATGGAATATCGTTAATTATTCTTGTACGCGTTTTATTAATTGTATCAAAATCTGTTAACGGAAAACCCAAATGTTTACAACACAATTAAGAAAAGATTTTATGTATTACAATATTTATGTGGTCGAGCCAGACGCCCGATTCAGACAGTTTTTGCGATTGTGTCCGACCTGACGGCATAAACCACACTTTCTTTCCAACCTGTCAAGATCGTCCATTTCTGTTGTGATGCGCTTACTTTTGGGACGACCCTTCTTGTTCCTTCGCATTTGGTCATTGTGCCACACTATTTCGCCGTCGTATGCAGTCCAATAATCTGGTTTTGTGACCAAAGGAAAGTTGTTGTTGTAAACGTTGAGCAACGTTTCAGATTTATAAATGTTTGACAGAAGTTGCAGCGTGTCTTGATGGGTATGAGCACAAGCGAAAATGACATGAGAGCAAGGCATACGAAATGCTTGAAACCTGCCACAATCGCACCATTGAGAAGGTAACATGACCCTATATTCTTGTCTTGGCAGGCCTTCATTGTGGTCGATTGTCTCTTTCACAATGAAGTTGTGACTGTGTCGGTCAAACCGTATAACCATATGAGTGTTGGCTTTAGCACTTTCAGCCTTAATGTATTTCATGCAGCTTTCACTCCATAGTTGTCCAGATTGCAACACCGCATTCCACATTTCACCTTTTTTGGCAAATAACGCAGCCATCCTAAAATACGTAGATTTTACCAAGGCAGTGTTTGGGAGGTTTCGTATGCCTTTGAATACCCCATTCATTGATTCAATAAGATTCGTTGTCATATGTCCCCATCTTTGGCCATTATCGTATGACCTAGTCCATTTTTCCACCGGAATATTGTCGATCCACCTACCGTCTTCCGGATTTGACAAACGGATCTCGTTGCGGTAATATTTGAATGTGGGTTGTGTCAATACATATCCCGCATTCATAACCGCTATCCTCAATGTTTTATCCTTGATCTCCCTCGAGAAATTCTGGACGATATGCCTAACGCAATAGACATGCGTAGAAGGAGGGTCATGCCAACCATTTGCTGGATTATTGTAGGCACTTTCAATGGAGGCATGTCTGTCAGAGATCAAACAGAGATCTGGTTGAGGAGCCACGTGTTTCCGCAAATTTTTCAGGAAAAAGCTCCAAGCACCACCGGTCTCCCCCTCGACAAGGGCAAAGGCAATGGGGAAAATGTTGTTGTTGCCATCTTGTGCAACTGCCATCAGTAGCGTGCCTTTGTACTTCCCATACAACCAAGTCCTATCAATTTGTATAATTGGTTTGCATGATGCAAACCCTGTGGTGCATGGTTGAAATGCCCAAAACACGCGACTGAATATTCCGTTGCCATTTAGTAGACTACCATCTTGGGCGTATGCTGGCACTGTTTTCAGAACGTAAACACTACCTGGAGAATACGTCTTGAGTGCATTCAGGTTACGGGGAAGTTCTTGGTATGACTCCTCCCAGTTTCCGTACACCCTTTCAATCGCCTTAGTCTTTGCTAACCACGCATTACGGTAAGACGGAGTGTAGTTAAAAACCGTGGTGATGTGGGAGATGATTGTTTTCACCTTCAAAGATGGGTCGTTGCTGACCAGGGGTAGGATTTCTTGACAGATGAGATCATAGTTGAGTTTTCGGTGGTCCTGTGATTGAGTGGAACTTACACAAGTGTGGGTAGTCATGGAACCTATGACCTAGCAGTCACCCCTTAATCTGTATGATACGGTCAGCTTGAACATACAGTCAGGGTGGACACACTTGATCTTGTACCTTTCCGGGTTGACACGATCCACCTTAAAATCAACCAAGTTGAGCATGTGGAATTTTTTAATGGCCCTGATGCATTCCTCTCTGTTACGAAACTTGTCCTTCTCTTTTAAATTTTCATCCGACTGCATATACGGATTTAAAAATAAGTCAGTAGAAGGTTCATCTCCGCCCATGTTGAAGTTTGTCATGTGCGGAGGTGGTGTGTAGATTTTGTTTGCAGGAATACTAGGGATGCCATCATCGTCGGAATCATCATTCACCATTTCATCAAACTCTAACTCGTTATCTTCTTCTTCATCATCAACTGCATCTACCTCAGCTTGTTCATTCTCCAAAGGATCAACCTCTTGTGTCACCTGAGGCTCTCGCAACATAACGTACAACTCAATAGAGTCGTACCCAGAATAGACATGGCTGGAAAATATATTCTGGAGATCCTCGTCATCTTGAACTTCAACCTTATAAAAAATTACTTGGTTGTTTCCAAAGAAAACTGGATTCTGATAAAATATCTGGGACACCGGGCCTCGTTCAAGTTTGGCCTCCAATCTTTTTTTGAAGTACGAGAAATTGGCTTTCCCGTTTAAGAGAAATCAGATGTTGTCTGTGTCTCTAAACAAAAACCCAGTGGTGGGACAAATGTATGTCTCACCGTTGAAATGTGCTTTGACGACAAATTGTGGTGCAGAGGCCATTGCGTAGAATTGTTTTAAGGTTTGAAGGTTGGAATGTTTGAATTTTATGAGTGATTCAAAGGTTGGAATGTTTGAGGTTTATTGATTGTATGAAGGTTTGAATGCTGTAAGGTTTGAAGGTTGGAATGTTTGAACTTTATGAGTGATTCGAAAGTTTATATGTTTGATTGTTTGAAGGTTTGAAGGTTTGATTGTAAGAACGTTTGAAGGTTGGAAGGTTTGACAGATTAAGTGAATGAATGTTATGATAAACGTAAGACTAAAAATTTCAATTAAGTAAGAATGCAACCCCCAAGGCTGCCAATAGTGTTACATGCAAGGAATCCCAAAGGCTGTCACGTAGCCTGAGCCTAGCCTGCAACAAAGGACACCTCTTATTCGCCAATTGGGGTGGCGACACCATTCATTTTTGTACTCTTTCGCCAAGTCCAATGGCGCCTCCCTTACTGTCCAATCGTGATACATGCATGCAGATATGTAACCCCCTAGGCTGCCACCTAGCCTGCGCCTACTCTGCACCTATACTGTATATTGTAAGTCTCCTCCCATCACCTCCAATGGGCTTACATGCATTCAGGCAATGAATCCCAAAGGCTGTCACATAGCCTGAGCCTAGCCTGCAACAAAGGACACCACTTATTCGCCAATTGGGGTGGAGACACCATTCATTTTTGTACTCTTTCTCCAAGTCCAATGGCGCCTCCTTTACTGTCCAATTGTGATACATACATGCAAATATGTAACCCCCTAGGCTGCCACCCAGCTTGCGCCTACTCTGCACCTATACTGTATGTTGTAAGTCTTCTCCCATCACCTCCAATGGGCTTACATGCATTCAGGAAAGGAATCCCAAAGGCTGTCACGTAGCCTGAGCCTAGCCTGCAACAAAGGACACCACTTATTCGCCAATTGGGGTGGCGACACCATTCATTTTTGTACTCTTTCGCCAAGTCCAATGGCGCCTCCCTTAATGTCCAATCGTGATACATCCTTAGCTGCCACCTAGCCTGCAAGAGTGACACCTTTCATTTTTTGTACATGCATGCATGCATATATGTAACCCCCATAGGCTGCCACCTAGCCTGCAAGAGTGACACTTCGCATGCATGCATGCACCAGCAACCACTATATGAAATTTATTTGCCTATAAATACATACCATATCATACATCTCTCACACCCACACAAGTTTCACTCTCTGCTACGAAATCTTTCATAATCTCTTACACTTTCTAAGTCTTTCATACTCTCTATCTCTTCCTAAGTCTTTTATAATCTCAAGCATTTTAAACAATGGCTCTTCTAACAATGGGCAATACTCACAGAGGCACAAGGGAAAACATTGCCGCATTTGTAAGTTTCTATTTTGGTTATACATTTTTCATACTTCAGATAATGCGTTGTTCGTCTTACTTAATCTTACACATGTTACATTATGAACTCAGAACACAAAAAGATTCAGAATCCGTTCTCACAACTACCTGGCTCCCGACCCATTTATCGTACCATATCTGGAATACACAGGTTTTGGACATGTCATAAAGATCTCCAACTGCACCATTGACTCGAAGTTCATTCTTGCAATGTTGGAAAGATGGAGACTAAAGACCCATACATTTCACCTACCAATAGGTGAATGTACCATCACGCTAGAGGATGTGTACATGCTACTAGGTCTCCCTGTCGACGGTAAGGCCGTGAATGGGTCGGTTCAACAACCCAACTCTCAGTGTGAAGAACTGTTGGGCAGGGATATGGTAGAAGGTGGTGGTGCGAGAGGTCAGGGAATACTACTCACTGAGCTGAAAAGTCATTATGCAAGTTTGGAATTAAACGAAAATTCCTCCGAGAATGACAGGGTAGTAAAAGCCAGAACTTATCTTATGATACTATTTGGTACCTTTTTATTTCCCGAAAGTACGGGAAATAGTGTAAATTTTATGTATTTACATTTACTAAGAAATTTTGAAAAAACAAGAAAATATAGTTGGGGTTCTGCAGTTTTAGCCCACCTATACAGTTCCTTGTGCAAAAATGCAGTCAAGGAAAAATGTACATTTTATGGGTGCGCTTTTTTACTATAAGCCTGGGGTTGGTGGAGGATGGAGTCCTTAAACCCCGTTAACAACAACACTTTCGGTTTCCCGTACGCAACAAAGTCAGTCATCAAGTTATAGCATTTATTACTATTCATCTCTTCCCCAAATATATGCTAAGAATAAAATGTTTTTCATTTTCTTTAGGTACTGCGTGAGGGGTATGGATTACGGCAAGAATCCAAGATTCAATGTCGCACTATACCGCAATCTGTTGGATCACTTAGGCCCGAATGACGTACGTCGTAGCTTTTAACTTTTCTTCATTTAAATTATTTATACATTACTTTTGCGTTAACCTGATTTAAATTTTATCGCAGTTCGTCTGGAGACCATATTTGGGTTTGGGCCATGATCCAAACCCGAAGGATGCGGCAACTTGAACCGCGAAGACTGCAATCATTCGGTTCAACATTGTGGAGATGCACCACAGCGACCGTGTGAAGATGCAGTTCGGAATGCATCAAGAGATACCAAGTGATCCAACTTGTTTGTCCCCATGGCATCTTAAAAGGGTCGACGCCCAGTGAGGTCTTACCAACTGGAAAGACTTCGCTCTGGAATGGTGTAAGATGTGGCAGAGGCGTCACCGCTATGTCTTGCAATTCCCGGTTTTCCTTAATCAAGGTAATATGCGACACACGAATCAATATTTGTCTTGGTACAGGTCTGTTAGTAATCCTGAAATGCACGTGTCTCATCCAAGGTACTTGGTAGACCCACGCACACAATGGGCACAACCCTTGTTTCCCCAACAACAAACCCAAAACCCATCAACCTCCCACCAACCCCAAGAAGAAACAGACCCACAAACACCCAACCACAGTCCCCACCACAACACAATTACACTCAAATGCCACACAACCAACCACAATCACCACCACACTACCAATACCCCGATATGCCTCACACCCAACCACAATACCAATCCCAATACCAGCACACCCGCATACCCCACACACAATTTCAGTCTTCCGTATATCCCAATATGGGCCCCTCAACATCCAGCCTTAGCCCTGATATGGGAATGTCGGAAGATTACAAACAAACCGACCCAGCCTACCATCAACCACAATATCACCAAACCACCCAACATCCTCAATACCAAACACCCCAAGATCCATTTCCTTTCTACCCACCGTACTCAGACGACCAATGCTACAGACCCACTATGGAACCCCACCCACCGCCAACACGACCAAACTTTGAGGGTATGGGTAACCGACTGTACCAAAGCGGATCTTCTAGATATGGAGATCTGACTGATTTTATGGATCCGGACCGCATTGACTTCGCTGGGCCATCGACCTTGCCACAGCAGGAAACGCGACGACACCCAGCACGAGAAAGAAGAGGACGGGGATGCGGAACCGGGGGACATTACCGGGTTCCGGGAGATCACTGATTTATGTGTTTTTTTTTCCTGTATTTTTTTCCTGTATTTTTTTATCTGTTTTTTTTAATCTGTTATTTTAATGTAACACAGTTGGATGTAATTTTTTATTTATAATAAAAAGTCTATTTTGTTGATCTTGTATCTAACACGCAACGCACCGGACAAAAAAGAATCACATTTTTCCCTAAAATAACACCTAGGCGCCATCTCACTTGGCTTAGGACATGCCCTAAGCACATAGGCGCCAAGTGAGATGGCGCCTCCTCTTAAAAGATAGGTGCATGCGCCATTTCAGATGACTCCTCCTTTGGAGAGTCATCTGAAACATGGTTATTTACGTAATTTTTTCTGAAATACAGTTATTTGTGAAATATTATTTTAATACATGGTTATTAATAAAAAAAATTCAATCAATCTTAGCTATAACATAAAACTTAAAATTATTTTCATTTCACTTGTAAGAATTGGAAGTAGGCATAACAACAAGATTATATTTAAGGGTGTTAGCGGATAGGTTTTATTCATGTTCTTTGAAGAATAATGTGATGATCTCTTTGAAATTGGTCGTGAGAAGCTACAATATATTTAATATATTGTGTATTTGAGATTTTATGAATTCAGGATCATTTTTCAATGTAGTTAGGCTATCTCTTTTATAGTGCTAGTTTAATGATAGTGGAAGAAATTTTGATTAACAATAATAAATAAATAAATAAATTATAAATAAAAACTTTAATTAATAATAATAAACTAATTTTATAAATAAATAAACTATAAATAAAAACTTTAATTAATAATAATAAATTAATTTTGTTTTTGACACTAAGGCTCTGTTTAATAAAAATAATGGTTGACTAATAAATTAACTAATAATTTATAGTTTATAACTGATGAATGATAACTGATAATTAAAAACTTATTTAATAATTGATGATATACAACTGATAAGTTAACTGAAGTATTTGATAAAATTAACTGTTCAATTAAATAATAAATTAAAATGATATAAAATATATTTAATATATAATTGTTTTATTTTAAATTAAAATAAATTATACATAATAACAGTGGACTTTACTTAAAAATTGAGAAGTCAGTAAACTATAAACTAAAATACTATTTAAAATACAGTTAGAAAAATAAACTATAAATTATTAAAATAAATTATAAATTAATAATAAAAAAATTATTATCAAACAAATCTTTTATTTTATTATTATATAAAATTATAAATTATAAATTATTAACTCAAAGAATAACTTATCAAACAAGCCTAAAATTAACTTCAATAACTTAACAACTTTTAAATCCTTAACTTTTTGTTTTCTGTTTTTTTCAACAAAGATGCTTCCTCTTTCACTAATAATAATAAAATACTGAATTTAATGAGCATATATTAATTAAACATATAGAATCTCATTGATTTTGTGGTGTAGTTGTTGTCCACATAATACAAGTATACAAGTTGCATCATTCTCAATTAAATGACATTTGACTTTTAGACCTAACAAGCAGCTCACAAACACAACATATCTTTTGTTTAATAGTCACACGTTCTGTGAGGGCACATCTGTCTACAAATCAAGGTGCCATGATATATTTCCAAGTCACTTGTCTTTACATCCATACACCTTTCCTTACTAGCTTCACTTGGCTAGCTGGTTGATCAATTAAGTCCATGTTTGGATTTATTTTTGATGTCGCGAGTGCGTTGTTTAAGATTTATAATAGTTTGTATCTGAGTTTGCATTGCTTGTAATAATTTATAGCTACGGTTTTAGTTCTTAAAGACCCTAAAACTTTCTTTGAGACAGTTGTCTTATATGATAAATGTCATGAGATTATGTAATTCTCGCTATTTAACGATTCATAGAGAATCCCCTATCTAGATAGGGCGTGTACATTTCCTAGTCGCTTATTTTCTTGAAATTTGAGTCACCGATTAAAAAATATGATGTGTGTTAAGACTATAGGAAAATGTGATAGTTTTACTGTAATTCTATGGATAAAAAGAGCTTTACTAATATTGTTATTTTTAGTTAGTTAGTTACAACTTTCTGATTGGTTGTTAAGTGATAGCAACACACTATATATGGTTAAGGCTATCACACGTGTAAAACAAAAAACTATCATTCTTTTACTCATTATCTTCTTCCCTCTTCTTTTTCATTTCTTGCTGTTTTCTTCTTCAATGCTGAAATACTTCTTTCTTCAATGGTGAAATAGTTTCACCACAATATGGTATCATTCGCCAATTCGATCCTTATTCCGTTGTTTTTCCATTGAAGCTTTATTTCGTGCGTCCTTCCCTCTACATCCATGGCTCCTCCTCGAGCTTCACCTATTGATCCAGCTTTGGATCAAACTTCACCATTCTTCGTTCATCCCAGTGATGGCCCCGATTTGGTTACAGTTCTTCCTAAGCTTTCTGGATCTAACATCACTCATGGGCTCGAAGCATGAAGAGGGCGCTCGGTGGAAAAATGAAGATTGAGTTCATTGATGGATCTCTTCCTGATCCCGTTGATTCTTTCGATCCATCCTTGCGTGCTTGGAATCGCTGCAACATGTTAATTCATTCTTGGATCATGAATTCAGTTTTAGATTCCATTTCACAGTCCATCGTCTTCTTGAAGATTGCACTTGATGTATGGAATGACTTGAAAGAACGGTTCTCTCAGGGCGATCTCATCCGTATTTCTGAGCTACAACAAGAAATATACAACCTCAAGCAAGAAACGAAATCGATAACTGATTTCTTTTCTGAACTTAAAATTCTTTGGGAAGAATTAGATTTGTATTTGCCTTTACCAACTTGCACATGCCGCATCAAATGCTCATGTGAAGCTATGCGCAGTGCAAGATCCAACCATCAACTAATGCAAGTTATCAGATTTTTGACTGGTTTGAATGATCAATTTGCTGTTGTTAAGTCCCAAATTTTGTTAATGGATCCTTTTCCAAATATGAATAAGATATTTTCCATGGTTATTCAACATGAGAGACAACTTCAGCTTCCTATTTCCAATTATGAGTCCCAAACTTTGATTAATGCTGCTGATTCCAAGAAATATGGTGCAAGAAACAATACATTCAGGCATGGAGCTCGTGTCTGTAGTTTCTGTGGCAAGAATAATCACACTGTTGAAAATTGCTTCAAGAAACATGGTGTTCCACCACATATGTAGAAGCAGTTTCAGAATTCAGCTAACAATGTTGCATCAGATGGCAATGATGATGGATCTTCTTCTAATGGTGCTGACATCAAAAGTGATAATTCACCTATGACTCAAGGTCAATTCAATACTCTAATGGATCTAATTCAGAAATCCAGCATTGGCCAATCTTCAGGATGTGCTTCTTCTAATCAAGTTGCTGTTGGTCATCTATCAACAGGTAACACCTCTCATTGCATGTATAGTAATAGTAATAGTTCTTGGATCATTGATTCAGGAGCTTCTGATCATATATGTAGTTCTATCAGATGGTTTCACTCATATAAGCAAATTGTTCCAATCAGTGTTAGATTTCCAAATGGACAATGTCTTGTTGCTAGCTATTCTGGTACAATTCATTTTTCCCCTGATTTCATTGTGCACAATGTCCTTTTGCTTCCTGAGTTTTCTTTAAATCTTTTATCTGTTTCCAAACTTTGTGAATCTTCTAATTGCAATGTCAGTTTTCTCAACTCACAATGTTTTATACAGGGCAAAGTCACCCTGAGGATGACTGGTTCTACTGAACAAAAGGATGGACTGTACTACTTAACACTAAGAGATAATGCTTCACCTGCTATAGCAGCCACATTCACTTTACCTGAAAAAGCCTTATGGCATTTTAGATTAGGACACTTATCCAATAACAGACTTTTGTACCTACATTCCCAATTTCCCTTCATCACAGTTAACTATAAAGATGTTTGTGATGTATGTAGTTATGCTAGACAAAGAAAACTTTCCTATACTATTAGCAATAATAGAGCTGCTCATCCTTATGAATTGATTCATTTTGATATTTGGGGACCTCTTGCTGTCCAATCCTTGCATGGTCATTCATATTTTTTTAACTGTTGTTGATGATTGTAGCAGATTCACATGGATAACCTTAATGAAAGCTAAGTCTGAAGCTAGACTGCATGTCAAAAAATTTGTCGGTCTCATAGAAAATCAACATCAGTTTTCTGTCAAAATTATCAGAACTGATAATGGTGCTGAATTTCATATTCCTGAATTTTATGCTTCTAAGGGAATCATTCATCATACCAGTTGTGTTGAATCTCCACAACAAAATGGTAGAGTGGAGAGGAAACATCAACATTTATTAAATGTTGGACAAGCCTTTCTCTTTCAGTCCAAGCTTCCCAAGAAATTTTGGTCATATGCTATTTTGCATGCCACCTTCATTATAAATAAACTCCCTACCTAAACTTCAAATAACCTTTCTCCTTATTTCATACTACATAATGAGCATCCAGATATGCATAGTCTCAAAGTGTTTGGATCTTTAGCTTTTGCATCCTCCTTAAATGTGCATAGATCAAAACTTGATTCAAGAGCTCGCAAATGTGTTTTCTTAGGATACAAGAATGGAATGAAGGGTGTGGTACTCTATGATATTAATAATCATACCATTCTTGTCTCTAGAAATGTCATACACCATGAACACATATTTCCCTATTCAAATACCAATTCTATTAACTGAGACTATCATCTTCACAAAGAATCCATTGACTCACCTCAACATGTTTCATCACAGAATATTGAACCTATTATTGAAGAACATGATCATCACAATACCATAGCCAATGACACATTATATCACTCTAACACTGACCCTGAAACTGTAGAAAACACTGATGAGAACCATGACCTCCAACATATGCCTGATACTGAAAATTGCAAAACTCAGTCTAGACCTGTTAGAACCAAACAGACACCCCATTATCTCTCAGATTATGTGTGCAATACATTTGATGTATCAGCAGTCAAGTCATCATCAGGTACATCCAAAGTTATTTATCCAATTTCAAATTATGATTCATTACATTTTCTATCTGCATCTCATCGTGCTTTTGCATCTAATATCACTCTCATTCACGAGCCAAAGACTTACAAAGAAGCATGTCTATCTGAACATTGGACCAAAGCCATGAAGACTGAATTAGATGCATTGGACAAGAATAGAACTTGGAATATAGTTGATTTGCCACCACATGTCAAACTAATTGGTAACAGATGGGTGTACAAAGTGAAGCATAGAGCAGATGGCACGATAGAGAGGTATAAAGCGCGACTTGTGGCCAAAGGCTACAATCAAATCGAAGGACTTGATTTTTTTGAAAAATTTTCACCAGTAGCAAAGCTTACAACTGTCAGAACCCTCCTTGCGACTGCAACTATCAACAATTGGTTTTTACACCAACTTGACGTTAACAATGCTTTTTTACACGGGGAATTGAAAGTAGATATGTACATGACCATACCTGAAGGGGTTCCATGTCACAAACCTAATCAGGTATGTAAACTTCAGAAGAGTTTATATGGTCTGAAGCAAGCAAGTCGCAAATGGTATGAAAAGTTAACTGCTCTTTTATTGCACTAAGGGTACACTCAATCTACTTCTGATTACTCCCTTTTTACTTTGAAAACTGATGCACATTTCACAGCAATTTTAGTATATGTTGATGACATAATCTTAACTGGCACTTCTATGTATGAATTTGACTGTATCAAGCTCATTCTAGATGAAACATTTAATATCAAAGACCTAGGAATATTGAGGTATTTTCTTGGCCTCGAGGTTGCTCACTCAAAGGCAGGCATTTCTTTATCACAACGAAAATACTGTCTTGATCTCTTACAGGAATCTGGTATGCTTGGATCTAAACCAACTCCCACACCTCTTGATCCATCTGTCAATGCTGATAGTGGTAAAGCCTTTGAAGACACTGGAGCTTATAGGAGTTTAATAGGTCGCTTGTTGTATCTTATCACAACACATCCAGACATTACATATGCCACCCAACAACTCAGCCAATTTCTTCACAATCCAACAATAGCACACTACCATGCTGCTTGCAGAGTCATACGCTACTTGAAGAATAGCCCTGGTAGAGGAATTATGTTTCGTAGGAATGCTGAATTGCAACTTCTTGGTTTCACAGATTCAGATTGGGCAGGGTGTATTGGTTCAAGAAAGTCTATTTCGGGCTATTTCTTTTTCCTTGGAACTTCTATTATATCATGGCGTGCGAAGAAGCAAGATACTATTTCCAGATCATCTTCAGAGGTAGAGTATCAGACACTATCTTTTGCTACATGTGAACTGCTTTGGTTGATAGCTCTCATGAAGGAATTGCACATCACATGTACCAAACTCCCCATCCTGTACTGTGACAGCCAAAGTGCAATGCATATTGCACTCAATCCGGTATTTCACGAACGAACCAAGCACCTTGAGATTGACTGTCATTTAGTCCGTGAAAAACTGCAGCAAGGCTTACTTCGGCTTCTACCAATTTCAACTCATGAGCAACTAGCTGATTTCCTAACCAAAGCTTTATCCACTTCAACTTTCAACAAGTTCATTTCCAAGCTTGGCATGATCAACATCCATCATGCTTAGCTTGAGAGGGGCTGTTAAGACTATAGGAAAATGGGATAGTTTTACTATAATTCTGTGGATAAAATGAGCTATACTAATATTGCTATTTTTAGTTAGTTAGTTACAACTTTCTGATTGGTTGTTAAGTGATAGCAACACAGTATATATGGATAAGGCTATCACACGTGCAAAACAAAAAAACTATCATTCTTTTACTCATTATCTTCTTCCCTCTTCTTTTTCCATTACTTGTTGTTTTCTTCTTCAATGCTGAAATATTTCCTTCTTCAATGGTGAAATAGCGTCACCACAATAATGTGTGCAAAATTATTCATTCTCAAATATGATACAAACATAGCATAGAAAAAGAGAGAGAGAGGCTATACTTAAAATTGTTGAAATATTAAATTAATTTTGAATAGATTTGATTAGATTTAATATTTAAATATAATCTAAATTGTGTTAATCCAAACATAATTAGGGTTGTATATAAATAGTCATAGTGTGTATCATTATTTGTACAATTTAATAATATAAATTCTTATTTCTTTTATTATTTTCTCTTTCTCTCCTCACTAAAAGTGTCCCACGCACTAACAAATTGGTATCCAGAGCTTTCGGTTATTGTTCTTGATCAAGTTTTCAAGAATTTCACGTTAGAGATCGTGTTTCTAGGGCAAGTGAATCAACTACTGCGAAGATGGCTAGTGATAAGGGAATTCTGAATTCTCTTCCAATGCTTGATGGAAAAAATTGGATCCGATAGATAAAATAGATGCAATCCTTGTTTGGCTTCCATGAAATTCTAGAAGTGGTTACCGACGGTGTTCCTGTGTTGGCTACAAATGCAACTGACGAATAGAAAAAAGTCCACAACAAAGTCAAGAAGAAAGATTGCAAGGCTGCTTATTGCATTTAAACGACTGTCGATGTTGCTAATTTCGACAGAATTTCTCATGCTGAAACGGTGAAGGAGGCATGGGATATTCTGGTGAAGTATTACGAAGGAGGTGAGAAAGTTAAAGTTGTCAAATTACAAACCTTGTGTCGATAATATGAGTTGTTGTCGATGGGAGAAGATGAAAAAATTACAGAATATGTGTCGAAGGTTCAGAAACTCATCCATCTCATGAAGGGTTGTGGTGAAACCATTACTGATAAGATGATAGTTGAGAAGGTAATGAGAACGTTGACCTCTCACTTTGATCACATTATCGTAGCTATTCAAGAATCCAAAAATCTTGAAACCACTAAAGTGGAAGATTTGGTTGGTTCGTTGGAGGCACATGAGATGATGATTATCGAAAGAAAAGGAGTTTAGGACTCGATACAAGCACTGCAAGCTCAGTCATGGAAAAATGATTGTGGTTCCAACAAATTCAAAGGCAAGTTCGACAAGACTCATGGCAAGAAGTCTTGGTCGAATCAACATAAGAATAAGGTCGAAGATAGATCTTCTGAATCCTCGAAAAGGGGAGGAAGAAACTATCGAAAGGTTAAAGAAGATAAGAAAGGTATGCAGTGTTATAACTGTGAAAAGTGGGGACACTTGGCCAAGAATTGTTAGTACAGAAAAGACAAGGGATCGACAGACAAGGACGAAGGAGCGAACCTTGCACGCAAGAATCAAATGATTCTGAAGGTGGTATGGTGGTTATGGCTGCAATTGCAGATAACCATGTCGAATCCAAGATCTGGTTTCTCGACTTAGGCTGCTCGAACCACATCACTGGTCGAAAGGAGTGGTTGGAAGATTTTGACGAGTCGAAGAAGAGCAAGGTAAAACTTCCTGATAATAGGTCATTGCAAGCAGAAGGTACTGGCAACATAGTCTTTAAAATTAGTAATGGAGGGAAAACTATGATCAAAGATGTGCTCTATGTACCTGGAATGAAATGAAACTTGCTAAGTGTTGGACAACTAGTCGAAAAAGGTTTCTCAGTTGTCATGAAAGATGGAGTTTTGAAACTGTTCGACACTAAGAACAATTTGGTCTTAAAATCTCCATTGTCGAAGAATAGGACATTTAAGTCTATGATCAGTTCGACCGAAGTTCAATGTTTGAAAACTGTTTTCGACCACAAGGGTAGTTGATTGTGGCATTTGAGGTTTGGACATTTAAATTTTCGATCACTTAATCAACTGATTACTCAAGATATGGTTACTGGTATTCCAAGCCTTGAGATGCCTGAAAAACTTTGTGAAGGTTATTTAGTGGGAAAGCAATCCAGAAATTATTTCGTTTCGACTATGTCAATGAGACCATCCTGTATTCTCGAAGTGGTGCATTCAGATGTATGTGGTCCATTCTAAGAACATACAATTGGTTGAAATATATATTTTGTTTCGTTTGTCGATGAGTTTAGTCGAAATCTATGGATCTATGTGATCAAACGAAAGGACGAAGTATTCGAAATCTTTAAGAGATTCAAGATACTTGTCGAAAACCAGAGTGAGAAGAAGATCAAAGTTCTGCGAACAGATGGAGGTGGTGAATACACATCCAAGATGTTTAAATATTTCTATGCAGAACATGGTGTTGATCATGAGGTAACTGCTCCTTATACACCTCAACATAATGGAATTGCTGAAAGAAGAAACAGAACCATATTAGATATGGCGAGATGCATGCTGAAGCAAAAGAATTTGCCAAAGTTTTTATGGGGAGAAGCTGTTTCAACTGTAGTTTATATTTTGAATAGGTGTCCTACTAAGATATTGAAGAACAAGGTCCCTGAAGAAGTGTGGAGTGGCAAACGACCATCAGTAGGTCATTTGAAGGTGTTTGGCTCTATGTGTTACAAGCATGTTCCTGATGCAAGGAGAAGGAAGCTTGATGACAAGAGTGAACCTATGATTCTGGTAGGATATTATAAAACTGGTGCATACAAACTATTCAATCCAGTTAATGAGAAGGTTGTGTTAAGTCGAGATATTTTGATTAATAAAAATTCTGCCTGGGATTGGAATTCTAGAAATTCAATTAATATGCCATTAATGAAATTTGATTTCGACAAAGAAACTGATGAAGTAGATGTCGAAGGAATTGTTGAGAATCCAGTCGAAGTCGAAGAAGAAGAAATTGATGACACTCCCGATACAGTCGAAGTCGAAGAGGATGTGGCTGAAACAAGCCAAAGACCTCAAAGAAATAGAGTTCTTCCGACAAGACTTCATGATTATGAAGTGGTGGGTGATGATGAAATCACACCAGATGGAGAATTAGTTCATTTTGCTTTACTTGCAGGTGTTGAACCAATCAACTATAACGAAGCTTTAAAGATTAACAAGTGGAAGTTAGCTATGGTTGAAGAGTTAGAGGCAATCGAAAGAAACAACGCACGAGAGTTAGTCGAATTACCAGCACATACAAAAGTTATCAAAGTAAAGTGGGTGTTAAAGTTGAAACACAGTGCATATGGGTCAATAGAAAGACATAAAGCAAGATTATTAGCTCGAGGTTTTATTCAAAGAGCAGGACTCGACTACTCTGAAGTATTTGCTCCAGTAGCAAGATTAGAGACTGTTCGACTAGTGGTAGCATTGGCATGAAACCAAGGCTGTTTGACATTCCATCTAGATGTGAAATCAGCATTTCTAAATGGTCCTTTAGATGAAGAAGTTTATGTCATACAGCCTCCTGGGTTTGTGATTCAGAAGGAAGCGAGTAAAGTATATATATATATATATATATATATATATATATATATATATATATATATATATATATATATATATATATATATATATATATATATATATATATATATATTGCACAAAGCGCTTTATGGCCTCAAGCAGGCACCTATGGCATGAAACAAGAAGATCGACTCATACTTAGTCGAATTGGGATTTGTCAAATGAAAATCAGAGTATGGTATCTATGTTCAGGTTGTAGCACAAGATATAACAATCACCTGGTTGTATGTTGATGACTTGCTAGTAACTGGAAATAGTTTGGAGAACTTGTCGAAGTTCAAAGAGCTGGTGACGAAGGAATTTGAAATGTCGAATCTAGGAAAATTGTCTTATTTTCTAGGCATGGAATTTCAAATGTCGAAGCAAGGTATGGCGCTAGATCAAAGAAAGTATGTCAAAGAGATACTCAAGAGATTCATAATGGATGATTTGAATCCCGCATCCTCACGTGTCGAACCAAATGTGAAGTTGGAGAAGAATGGAGAGGAAGAAAAAGTCGATGTAACTTTGTTCAAGCAAATTATGGGATCTCTGAGGTATGTGTGCAACAGCCGAGCTGATATAGGTTTTGCAATCGGATTAGTAAGAAGATATATGGGTGAACCAAGAGTGTCACATATGAAGGCTGCAAGAAGAATCCTGAGATATTTGAAGGGTTCAATATATTGTGGAATACTATTTCGACGAGATTCTGAAGGCAAAGAAGCAATAGTTAATTATTTTTCAGATGCTGATTGGTGTAGAGATAAGGAATATTGAAGAAGCACAACTGAATATTTCTTTCAAGTATTTAGTTCCCCAATCTCATGGTGTTCGAAGAAGCAACCTATGGTGGCATTGTCATTGTGTGAAGATGAATATATAGCAGGATCATATGCTGCATGTCAAGCAATTTAGATCAGACCTGTACTTGAAGAAATGACTCGAAGTGAAGTAACTTATAGTATTGTAAATTGACAACAAGTCAGTCATAAATCTGGCGAAGAATCCAATTCTTCATGGAAGGGTTGTACCCCAAATTTTACCCCTAAGATCCCTTCATCATACCATGTTGATTCCATCACAACAAGATCACATTAGGATTCTTGGTTCCCCTACCTATATTTAGCTTTTCTCTTTGAGGAATCACCAAGCACCTTGACTTGTGTCCTTTTGTGATCATGAATATTTTTTGTCTTGATTTCTTCTTTTAATTAATAAAATGCAATGTTGGTTTGTCTTGCTTGTTATCCATGTAGGTAAAGGCAATAATATTCAACAAGTTGCTCCATGGGTTCATGAATTTATTTCCATGCCCTAGTTAATAAAGCTTGAGAAGTTCAAGCCTCACCATTGAATTTGTTTTGGAAGGAATGGCATGACAAGGTTATTTTGGTTCACCACATTTCAAGGTTATAAAATTTGGTTCAAAAGCACAAGGGATTGATTGGAGAAGTTGGTTTGCTTGGACAAGGCTTTGTTCCCATTGGTCACAAATGCGTATTTCTCTCAATTTTCAAGATATGGAAGTGGTTGTGGTTGCTATGAGTTCTTATTATCATCCTCAACAACTTATATTTACAAAGAATTTGCGTTGGTACAAGAAGTTTGTTCAAAATTGTCAAAGTTCCTCAAGGCATGTTTCTTGATCTAGGAGCTAGGGGTTTGAACTTCAAAGGAGTATATCTTGCTCATATTTTGGTATTTTTGAGTGATTACAAATTCATCCTTATCTTCAAAGGGTTATCAACAAATCAATTCAAAAGTTCCAAGGAGTTTTCACGTGGAAGAAACTTGATGAAGAAGAAAGATTACAAGTCCTCCATATGCACCCCCAATTTTCCATGTGTGACTTCAAATGATCATAACATGGTCAATTTTTATCACCTTGAGCCCATAATTTTTCCATAATGATCTAGAGGATGTGAACTTTATGCCTTCTTTTATGTGCAAAGTGATAAAATGGATATAAGTTTCCTTAAGGATACAAAAGATTATAGGTCATTTCATGATTTTTTGCCAACTTCAACAATTCATAACTCTCTCAATTTTTGGAGATTTTGAATGGTTCAAGTTTCAAAATGTCATTCAAGAGGGCTACTTCATGCCATATTTTTTGGTCAAGAGGAAATTCCAAGTGGAAGGCTATGTTTGGATACAAGACATTATAAGTCATTTTTGAAGAAAAATTTGAAATATTTCTAAGTATGGAAAGTCAACATTTTTTCCAACTTTGACTCAATACAACTTTCAGCTTAAGCATCCATTTGATTCCATTCTTTTTCCATTGTAAATCTTGTAACCTCATCTTTATAAAGCATCAAGAATCATGCCCTAAGACCCCTTGAGCTAAGAATGCCATTGGTCAGAAGTTGGCATTTTGAAATAGAATTTTTCACCAAGTCAGAAGTTTGAAATCATTGGTTTAGCTTCTAAACACTTTATTTCTGTGCATTTATGCCTCTAAACATGTTTAATGAATTTCCAGAAGTGATTAGCATAGCAAAACACGCGTTTTAGATGAGTGTTGATCAAATTGGAAGTCACACTTTTCTTGTTTGCAACTTCACACGATTTCTCTCCAAACTTCATCATTTCACACGCTTGGACATTCCATTTGATTCCCTATAAATAAAGGGTCATTCCCCATTCATTTCCTCAAGCTTGGATAATCAGAATCACCCTGCCAAACTTGTTCCATAACTCAAAATTCAGCAACTTCGAAATCCATTCTCAAGCCTTTTTCAATCCAATTTTTTCATCAATTCACCTTCCTTGATCTTCCCTGAAGCTAACCATATAATTACATTCAAGAATCGTGCCCTATATTTCTCCATAGAAGTCCAGTTTCAGATCTCTGTAACTCAACTTCAATAGGTAGATTCCTTCATCAATTCTTCAAAACATTGATATCATTGTGATGCTCTCATTGCCCTGGTTCTAGTCGTAACACTTGCCTTTTACTGGAAACACGTTTTGACCATGAAATTTCAAATCCCTTTTCAAAACTTTTCTTCTAAATTGCTTGAGATACAGTTTTTAAATTTGGCGCGAGGGTGTGGTTGTCTTCATCTTGAAGAGACGAAGCGAATGGCATAGGTCTGAGCTTCTGATTTTACAGTTTGAGAGACCTGCAATTCACGTTGGCTGGAGGTTGAAGATGACCTACGTGTCATCTTCTAACCAATGTTGGCACGCCACTTGTATTTTTTGAAATATGATTTAATTGTTGATCTTATGCATTATTCACTAATGACCATGATATGCACATCGCGCCAGATCCATTGGATTTGATTACTAACGCATTTTGAATCTCATCCAATGGTCCACATATTTTTTGCTTTTATTTTCTTTTCTGATTTTTATATTTAATTGTTTTAAACATCAAAAAATCGTAGAAAATTCATTTTAAGTCCAAAAAATCTGAAAAAATTATGAAAAATATTTTTGATTATTCTCTTTCTGATTTTTATTTTTTCACAATTTAATTTTGTGTTTTGGTATTTTTTTTAAATAAATTTTCACTTTATTTGAATTGTTTTAAATGTTTAAAAATACTTTTATGCATTTTTAAATTATGAAGAAAATATGGAATGATCCAATGATATTGTGACAAATATTGGTGACCTCACTTATTTTTTATTTCTGACTTTGGAATTTTTATCATTTTTAGTTTATTTTACTCATTTCTTTTAATTTTAAAAATAGTTTCTGACTAAAAAAAATTACCAAAAAATTTATGAGATCATTTGAGTCCTTTTTCTGATTTTTCTGTGGACTTACTTTTTATTTCTTGATCAATTTGAACATAGTTTATATTTTTATCTTTTATCTTTTATTTTTATTTTAAAACATTTTTAAACCTTTTTTTGTATATATTAAATGTAATAATTATTTTGTGACTATTTTCTGGCTGATTTTGGGTTAAATTTTTGATCATGAACTTTATTAACATCATTGGATCCATGGTGTTGAGTCTAACTCCACAAAAATGGATGAATGATTTTAATAATAGTTTGATTAAATTTAATTCGAAAATGGTTTGTATATTCTCTCCAACCCCTCTTCATCTCATCCCTTTCTTATTGCACTAAGTGTTATTGGAGCATGATCTCTATATCACATCTCAAAACAAATGGTGCATAGATTGCTATTGACTGACCTCAAAATAGGTGCGACTTCTATATAAGTCCACTTACGATTGCTTAACATAACGCTAAATTTTGTCCCGATTCGAATGAATGATCATTCGTGGACCAAACTTATGTTTGCAAGCCCAAGTATGTTAATTTGATCTCTTTGATCCAATAACCTTGAGATTCATTGTGTGGAGGCTTTGGTTCTACCAACCCTCTAATGGATTTATAACACCTTTGGTCAACGCGGATCACTTAAACATCGTTGATCATTAAATGGTACTCATGAGGATTCCAAATGGATGATACACTTGACAAAAATCAAATACAACTTATTGTGTGGAGGCTTTGGTTCTACCAATCCTCTAATGAGTTTCAAATGCAAGTTTCATGATGATCATCCAACTAACCACTAATCACTAATAATTAACTTTATCCTTTATTTTTATTATACACCCCTTTATTTTTATGCACTATTTACTTTTAGCATTTACATTTCATGTCATTTTCATCTTTGCTCATTTAAGTATTTACTTTCTTGTCTTTTTTATTTTTGCTCACTTGAGCTTTACTTTTCTTTTTTTCAAAACACCTAATAATTAACATAAACCCTAAAAATCTTTAATGGTACTTGGACTATTTGGTTACTATCCTTGGCATTATGGAGCATTGGACTTTTTGGACTTAGGATTAGAAACCTTGACCTATGATTGAAGACCTTGTAACCTTATCTGATTATTTTGTCTGGAGCTCTTGAGGTTTACCTCAAGACATTGGGTTGTTTGTTTGTTTTGTGTGCAGGTTATTGTGATTACACTCTTTGTTTGTGTTGTACCCCAAAATTTGCCCTCCCATCCTTCAGGAATTCATCCTGAACTCTCAGGTTTTTCTCTTAAACAAAGCCAAGCCCTTCATTATCGTTCCTTTCCAAGCAAACAATTTACAAGAGCAAAGTGGTCATTTGCAAGCTCTAAAGGAAAAGCTTTTACCTTGGAAAAATTAAATTCTAAACATTGGGAATTTTTCTCTAAAAAAGGGGTGTTTAAGAAGAAAATGGCACTTCAGAGCTTCTGCACCAACCTCCAGGCAGAAACAGTCAGAGATTGTAAACGTGGTTCAGCACGTGATCTTCAGTCAGAACATGGCTCTTTCAACAGTTACACCAGCTCAGTCAGAGATTGTAAACGTGGTTCAGCATGTGATCTTCAGTCAGAACATGGCTTTTTCAGCAGCTACGTAAAAGTTCAGTCATAGTTTGCTAGAAAAAAGCAACAAAGCCAGAAACTCCTTCAGAATGTACTGGGATCAGAAGATAATAGGATCAGTAGATTGGGTAAAGTACTGAAGCAGGATCACTAAGTCCAGAAACTTTAAAGGCAGATCAAAGGAGCATACTGGAAAACTCTCAGAACTTGCTGAGACAGCAAGAGGCCAAGGTCAGAGCTTGGTTTACGTTGTTTTTGGTGAAGCAGAACTGCTGGCTCAGGTTTTAGGTAATGATGCAAAATCTCCTATTACAAGATTTTTGAGGTTGATAAATCTCATCACCATTTAATGCTCATTAATGCTCACAACCACTCATGAACATTCATCCAAGGGGTCTCTCCACGTGTGTCTTGGTAAACACCTTTGTGCAGATTTAGGCATGGGTCTATGCGCCACTTTTCGCCTATAGAGGTCACTTCTCCTCAATCCTTTCTTACTGTTCCAGCCTAGGCTAAAAAGTTGTCCATCATCACAACTTTTCATGAACATCCTTCAAAAATAAGTTAACCTCTCCTGCATAGTGTGGGCGCCATTTAATGTTCAAAAATCCATAAAGCCTTGCCTATAAATAGGACACCATTGTCCATCACAAGGGGGACATGAAAAAACATCCAGAAAAAATTGCTAGAGAAGAAACAGAAAACTCTAGTAAAAGAAAAACCTTGTGAGTCTCTGTCCAAAATCCCTGGTATTTTTTCAAACTTTGAACTTCCTACCTCCAAACTTCATTAATACCCAGTTTGCTTTGTGACCAAAGAACACCCTTACAGTTTCTGACCATACATACACATATCTTCTCCATCCACACATTCTAAAAAAGAACCTGTCCAGAACACCATCAGAGCTAAAAGCTAGCTCCCATTCACAGACTTTTTCAACAGCCAGGTAAGCACCTGCTGACTTTCATCACGCTGCTAAGCATCATCAACTTTGCATGCTCAATAAACATAATGTGAATATCATGTTGCTGCTGTTTGCATTTTGAGGATTTTCATACCTCAGAATGTTTAAGTAGGAAGTGAATCGGTGTAGAACCTGCCTGTGACCTTGTTGGTTCTGTCTCCTGAAACACTTTGACATTTGTTGAAGTTGTCCCAAGCATGTTTTCTGTTTTATGGAAAAATAACAAGACTGCAGATGTTCTGGCTAGCACAGGGAAAAGCCAAGTTTTGACTTTGACGTTAGCACATCTGAAGCCTGTTTTGCTGTCAATAATATCAGAACTTCTGAAAATTATTGTATGTCCAGCGGGGTCAAAACTTCTGACTTCCCCACTAACAAACTTTTGTCTTGCAGCGCATGGGGGTCAGAACTTCTGACCTTCCCACTAACAGGTTTCTGTTTTGCAGGTGCCAGAGTCAGAAGTTCTGACTCATACATTTTCATAAAAAGGTTGATAATCTGGCAGTAGGCCTGGGTCAGAACTTCTGACTTCCTCTCAGCAGCGTGCTAGCCCTCTCTCTCTTTCTCTCTATCTTCCCTTTGTTATTTTCTTTTCTTATCTATTTTTCTCGTTGAACCACCCCATGTACAAATGTGTATCCCCATCCCCTAAATGTTGTAATAGCGTAGGATTTTACATTTCCGCATTTTATTGCTTTTAAATGTAAATGATAGTAATTAGGATATGTATGGCAAGATAAAATCAATGAAATAGAAAATCCTAATTCAAGATAAACTCTTGCATGCAATAAAACACACTTGCACATAAACACCCCTAAGGTATCTCCACTTGGTTGCCTAAACAAATGGCCATGATATGCATGTTGAGTATCTATTGGCAAAACAAAAATAAAACAAAAGATCATAGTCCCTCGATGACGCTATCTTGGTTGCCTATACAAAATGATCTAGTCCCTCAAAAAATTGCTAAAGATACTTGGCAATATTGCTATCATGGTCTTGTTAGAACATAGTTTGATTCTACAACCCTTAATTAGAGTTTTGATGATAACAAAATACAAAGAATAAATAAATTGTAAGATTTATATATAAGACAAATATGCTTCTTAAAATTATGTTTTGTATATACAGAAGTTCTGATGGAATCAGCATCAGCATCAGAAGCATCAGAAGATCAGTAACATGTGCTACAATATGTCAGCATCAGATGATCAGTAACATGTGCTACACGCTGAAGCTACCAGATCATACGCTGAAGCTTGATGACCAGAATCTGCGCATAAACATATACACTCTGACTCTGATCAAAGATCTTTACCAAGTCATCAGCACTCTGAAGCGTCACCATAAGCAGAGAAGACTCTGAAGCGTTACTAAGTATTCAAGACAGAATTAAATGCTAACGGCTCTCTTCAAGACAAGATCTTCTCAATAAGGAAAGTGCGTTATTATAATTGAAATGGCTTTATGGATAACGTATCTCTGCCATGCCTATTTAAACAAGTCTGTGTGAGAAAAGACGCACACATAAACGCATACACTCATAATTTTCTAAGCCTTCAAAAACCACGCTTACTCAAACTCTTTAGAAAATCCAGTTTTATTCCAAGCTTAAAATTGTGTAATTATCACAGTGGTGATATACTGTTTTATTAGAAAACATTAAACACATTCTTGTTCAATTATCTGTAAAGAGATTTCCTTGAGATAAACTGGTTTGTGGTTATACTCAAGAAGGCTTTAACAGTTGTTAAAGTAGTTGTGTAATCCTTTGAATATAGTGGATTAAGACCTCGTTAGAGAGAGGCGAAATCACCTTGGCGGGTGGACTGGAGTAGTTTGAGATCAAACGAACCAGGATAAAAATACAGTGTTGTCTAAGCATTTGATTTAAGTTTTACAATTCAACCCCCCTTCTTGTGTTTTTCACATCTTCAATTGGCATCAGAGCGCATGGTTCTGAGCTTATAACACTTAACCGTGTCAGTACAAGATCCAGCATCAGAAAAACACAATGGTAGGACCAAATCAAAACATCAGCAATGACAACAATGAAGAAAGAGACAGATTCAGTGGCAAACCTCCAGTCATTGATGGAGAGAACTTTGACTACTGGAAAGATAGAATTGAGAGTTTCTTTCTGGCCCACGATGCTGATCTGTGGGACATGGTGAGTGATGGATACACGCACCCAGTGGATGGAAGTGGTCAGAAGATTGACAGAAAAATAATGTCTGATCAGCAAAAGCGTGAGTTCAGAAATCATCACAAGGCCAGAACAATTCTTCTCAGCGCCATCTCTTATTCAGAATATGAGAAGATATCAAACAGAGACACTTCAAAGAATATGTTTGACTCTCTGAGAATGACGCATGAAGGCAACATTCAAGTCAAAGAAACCAAAGCCCTTGCACTCATTCAGAAGTATGAGGCATTCAAGATGGAAGAGAGTGAATCAATAGAAACTATATTTTCAAGATTTCAAATACTTGTTGCTGGTCTAAAAGTTCTTGACAAAGGGTATTCTACTGCTGATCACGTTAAGAAGATCATCAGAAGCTTGCCAAAATAATGGAGGCCAATGGTCACAATGCTTAAGCTAGCCAAAGATCTCAACAAAATCTCCCTGGAGGAACTTGTCAGTTCCCTCAGAAGTCACGAGATAGAGCTAGAAGTAGATGAACCTCAAAAGCAAGGTAAGCCATTAGCTTTAAAATCTAACAGAAAATATGACTCCAAAGTTTTGCAGGCTATGGAAGAAACCTCTGATGGGTCCTCATCAGAAGAAGATGAACTGTCTCTCCTCTCCAGAAGGGTGAACCAATTGTAGAAGCAGAGGCAAAGGAAGTTCAGGAATCCCAGAAGATCATAAAATCAGAATGAATCTTTCTCCAGATACAGAAGGTCAGAATCCTCCTCTGGACACAGAAGATCTGAAGGCTCTTCAGGAAACAGAAAGCCAAACAACAAAGACATCATATGCTATGAATGTAACGAGCAAGGGCACTACAAAAGTGATTGCCCAAAGCTTCAGAAGGAAAAGCCCAAAAAGAAGTTTGGCAAGGAAAAGAAGAAAAGTCTCATGGCTACATGGGATGATTATGACACATCTGAAGCTGACTCAGAATCAGATGATGAAAGAGCAAACATAGCTCTCATGGCAAACATAACAGAAGACAGTGAAGCTTCTGAGTCAGAATCTGAATCAGATATAGAAGAGGTATTCCCTGACTTTACTATAAACTTTACTAAGGCTGAACTAGCTGAAAGCCTTAATGAAATTATGGAAAGATATCAGCAGATCAGAGTCAAATTCAGAAACCTGAAAAGGAATCTTGCTTCTGACTCTGATAACTGAGAGTCTCAAATTGGAGAATTCTGAGTTAAAAGATAAAATTTCAAAATTAGAAAACCAATTACAAAACTCTCAGAAGGAAACAATTCCTGAAACTCCCAGCAATGCTGATGAGATCATCAAGGAGTATGATCACAGCTTTCAGAAGTTTCTAGCTAAAAACATAGACAGAAGCAAAATGGCTTCAATGATCTATGTAGTTAGCAGAAATGGCAGAAAAGGGATAGGATATCAAGGTAAGGTACCTACACCAAAAAATTCCATGGATTTAGTTATAAAACGTACTCCACTTGATTCACACTTTATATATGGGCACACACATGACATAAAATATACAAGTAGTGATTACTCTGTCAAACCAAAATTCAACCAGAGTTTTGGTAAAACTAACAAATCAGGACCCAAGAAAATGTGGGTACCTAAGGATAAAATAATACATGTGGCAGATATCTTTAGCAGCAAAGCAAAAACACCAATCATGGTACCTGGACTCTGGCTGCTCACGACACATGACAGGAAGAAGGCATATGTTCCAAAGCCTGGAACTTAAGCCTGGAGGCCACATAGGTTTTGGAGGCAATCAGAGAGGAAAGATCATTGGCTCTGGAACAGTAGGTAATGGAAATCTTCCCTCTATAAGTAATGTTTTACTAGTTGATGGATTAATGCATAATCTGTTATCCATAAGTCAATTAAGTGATAACGGTTATGATATAATCTTCAATCAAAATTCATGCAAAGCTGTTAGTCAGAAAGATGGGACTATCCTATTTAATAGAAAGAGGAAAAACAACATTTATAAAATAAAACTTTCTGAACTAAAAAGTCAGAATGTAAAATGTCTACTGTCTGTTAACAACGAGCAATGGATCTGGCACAGAAGATTGGGACATGTTAGTATGAGAAGAATATCTCAGATTAACAAACTCAATCTGGTCAGAGGACTTCCTAACCTGAAGTTCAATTCAGATGCTCTGTGTGAAGCATGTCAGAAAGGCAAGTTTGCAAAACCAGCTTTCAAATCCAAAAATGTTGTTTCCACCTCCAAGCCATTAGAACTTCTGCACATTGACTTATTTGGACCAGTTAAAACTGCTTCAGTCAGTGGCAAGAAGTATGGGTTAGTAATCGTAGATAACTATAGCAGATGGACATGGGTAAAGTTCTTAAGACACAAGGACGAGTCACACTCTGTGTTTGTCACCTTCTGCAACCAAGTTCAGAATGAAAAGGATCTTAGAATCGTCAAAGTCAGAAGTGATCATGGCGGAGAATTTGAAAACAAAGATTTTGAGTTATTCTTTAATGAGAAAGGCATTCTGCATGATTTCTCTTGTCCTAGAACTCCCCAGCAAAATGGAGTTGTAGAACGAAAGAACAGAACATTGCAAGAAATGGCCAGAACCATGATCAACGAGACTAACGTTGCTAAGATCTTCTGGGCAGAGGCAATAAACACAGCGTGTTACATTCAGAATAGAATCTCCATAAGACCTATTTTGGAAAAGACTCCATATGAATTGTGGAAGAACAGAAAGCCCAACATTTCCTATTTTCACCCATTTGGATGTACATGTTTTATTCTGAATACAAAAAATTATTTGAACAAGTTTGACTCTAAAGCACAAAAGTGTATTATGTTAGGATATTCTGAATGCTCAAGAGGGTACAAAGTATACAATACAGAAACACAGATTGTGTAAGAGTCAATCAGTGTTCGTTTTGATGATAAGCTTGACTCTCAAAAGTCAAAGCAAAATGAATTCCTTGCAGGTATGGAAGTTGAACTCACAGGTACTGAAGACAAATCATCAGAAGCTCTCAACAGAGACACTCCCTCAACATCAGAAAGAGGCACTGCAAGCAATCCATCACCTTCTGTTGATCAACTCCAGAAAAGACCATCCAGAAGCAGCATGGATCATCCAGAAGAAACAATCCTAGGAAGAAAGGAAGATCCAATCAGAACAAGATCTAGCTTCAGAAACTCTGAAGAATCCCTCATGGGACTAGTTTCTCTAATTGAACCAACAACAATTGATGAAGCACTTTTGGATAATGACTGGATTCTAGCAATGCAAGAGGAGCTAAATCAATTCACAAGAAATGACGTATGGGATCTAGTTCCTAAACCAAAAGGATTCAACGTCATTGGAACAAAATGGGTATTCATAAACAAACTGAATGAACAAGGTGAAGTCATCAGAAACAAAGCACGACTGGTAGCACAAGGTTATAGTCAGCAAGAGGGGATAGACTATACAAAAACCTTTGCTCCAGTCGCCAGGTTTGAATCTATCAGACTCTTAATCTCATTTGTTGTTAATAAAGGCATCACTCTGTATCAGATGGATGTTAAGAGTGAATTCTTAAATGGCTATATAGAAGAAGAGGTATATGTGCACCAACCCCCTGGTTTTGAAAGTTCCAAAAATCCAGAATATGTTTTCAAACTAAAGAAGTCACTCTATGGTCTGAAACAAGCTCCCAGAGCTTGGTATGAAAGACTAAGTAACTTCCTGTTAGAAAAGGAATTCACCAGAGGGAAAGTGGACACAACTCTGTTCTGTAAGATAGTTAAGAATGACATTTTAGTATGTCAGATTTATGTTGATGACATCATATTTGGATCTACTAAACCCTCTATGGGAAGAAAGTTTGCTAAATGTATGCAGGCAGAATTTGAGATGAGCCTAATGGGGGAACTGAAATTCTTTTTGGGCATTCAGATTAATCAAACCCCAGAAGGAACTTACATTCATCAGAGCAAATATGTCAGAGAACTTCTGAAGAAATTTGATCTCTCAGAATGTAAGCCATCAAAGATTCCAATGCATCCCACGTGCATTCTGGAAAGATAAGAGGTAAGTAAAAAGGTAGAACAGAAGGTCTACAGAGGTATGATTGGTTCTCTTCTCTATCTGACGGCTTCAAGGCCTGACATTTTATTCAGTGTTTTCATTTGTGCTAGATTCCAATCAGATCCTAGAGAATCTCACTTAACAGCAGTTAAGCGAATTCTCAAGTATCTGAAAGGTACTACTAATCTGGGTTTGTTTTATAGAAAATCAAGTGATTACAGTTTGATAGGATACTGTGATGCTGATTTTGCTGGAGACATAGTAGAACGAAAAAGCACTTCTGGAAGCTGCCAGTTTCTGGGAGAAAATCTGATCTCATGGTCCAGCAAAAGACAATCCACAATAGCTCTATCAACAGCAGAAGCTAAATACATAGCAGAAGCTGGATGCAACACACAAATGCTCTGGATGAAAAGTCAACTTGAGGACTTCCAGATATTTGAGAGTAACATTCCTATCCTCTGTGATAATACTTCTGCTATTTGTCTCAGCAAAAATCCTATTTTGCATTCTAGGGCTAAGCATATAGAAATAAAACATCATTTTATTAGGGACTATATTCAGAAAGGGATTCTAAATTTAAAATTTATTAACACAGACCATCAATGGGCTGATATTTTTACAAAACCTCTTTCTGAAGATAGTTCAACTTCATTCTGAAACATCTCAGCATGAAGCTCTGTCTAGAATAAAACTGTTTTGATTCCATATCTTAACCTTTAGAACTTTGTTTATTTTTCTGTGAACTACTGATCAATCCTTCTTCAGATCTTTAGAAGTACAGATTGTATCAGAATCTATCCAGAGAAGATCTGAGCGCTTCATTTCAAGGATAGAAATGTGCAGTTCACTCAAGCAAACAAGTGTCATCCAGTCATCAGCTACTTTCTGAGGCTGAACACGCGTTCACGTTTCTGAAAGGACAAAAGCGCTGATTGGTTGCATTGAGACACATGTCATGGGTAACCGTTCCAATATCTTTCTGAATCCCCCAAAATCAGCTATCATTAAATGCTAATAATCATTATTTAATTTCTCTCTCTTACCGTTTATGTTTTCAAAATTGTTTAGAAATCTATTTAAACACATTTCTCACCACTTACACTATTTTACCTTCACTTTCATTTTCTCTCAATCTTACTGATTTCAGTTTTCATACTTTCTCAAAACCCTTTCACTTTTTCTCAAATCCTTCATGTGAACATGGCTTCCTCCAGCATTCCCACTTCCAGTTCTCAGAAAACAGGTTCCTCTGAATAGTATGAAGAACCCTACATAACGCTTCTCACACCAATCAAAAATCTAGAAGTTCTTTCTGAATTGATCGTGGATTTCAACAGCCTTCAAGAGAATGGGTTTAATCTCTCTGAAGAGGTTAAGGCTCAAGGCTGGGAAAAATACTTTGACAGACTGGTGGGTCCAACATTCCCAATTCTGGTAAAGGAATTTTGGATTCATGCTTCATCTTCCAACCATCAAGTCACTTCATACATTATGGGGAAGAAGATTGTTATTACTGAGGACCTCATTGCACGTTTAATAGGCTACAGTGGTGGTGGTGTTCGTTGCATTGACATGGCTGAAAGATGCGCTGATGTTGCCCTAATTGCTAGAGAAATCTTCACTCTGGGGCTTCCCTCCAGCAAGATAAGGGACTTAAAAGACCATCACAGAATATGGGCCAAGATCATTCTGGGATGCATAAACCACAGGAAGCCTACCAGCTCTCCTGACCACATCAATATTGATCAACAATTTCTGATCTATTTCATCTCTCAGAAGGTCAAGGTAAATCTGGCTCATTTGCTGTTTAATCATCTCAGGACAAGTGTTAAAGAAACCAGAGAAGAGGAGCGTACAAAAAGAGATTGGATACCCCTAGGAAGACTTATATCAGATATTCTAACAGAGAATAAGCTGATTGATCATCTTACAGAGGCTCAGGAAATCAACTCTTTGGAAGCTACTGTTGACAAACAGTTGAATGCAAAGAATCTGAAGAAAATGAAGTTGATTGAGAACATCAAGAAGGAACCCAACGTCACTCCTTTTGCTGCAATCTCCAGCAGAAGAGTCCATATGGATAACTTCCCTCTGTTCTCAGAGATTGATTCTAAACCTGATATAATAGTCAGATATCTGAATGCTTGCAAGGCTGATGGTACAACACCAAATCTGAACATTCAGGATCTGCAGCAGAAGGCTCCAGAAGTTGTGCTGAAGAAAACCAAGAAAAGGAAAGTTGTAGCAGAAGGATCATCCCAGCAGACTCCTAAAAAGAGAGGTAATCTTTCTTCTGTAACTGTTTTAGATTCAATTGCTGTATCAACATCTATCCCAATTTCCACTCAATATGAAAACCCCACACCATAAACTTTTGATGACTTTGACATTGACTTTGACCCCTCTGAATCATTAACTCTTAGAAGATCTCACTCCCAACCTCAAAATCCAAATATTGAAGCAACCCAACAAGAACTTGCAAAAGTTCTATCTGATATAGACGAACATACTTCTGCTCCCTTGCCAGAAAATCCAAACCCTGAAACCACCACAGAAGCACAACCAGAAATTCCCCTCTCACCATAACCAGAAATTCCCCTCTCTCCAGAACCAGAAATACCACTACCTTGATCTCCTCAACCAGAAATTAATCCACCTTCTCCTCAACCAGAACTATCTCACCCAGAAGTTCAAACTTCTGAGGCTCAACCTTCTGAATCCCTTGAACCAGAACATCATAACGATTAATCAAACCAAACTGTTGATTCTGATACCATTCCCGTTCCTGGAATCACAGAACCTCTGGCCATTCATATGCCCCTTGGTACCATTGTGAATTTTCCCCAACTTCCCTCTTCACAAGAATTAACTCCACAAAACTCCCCATCAAGTCCAATCATAATTCCCGACTCTCCCACTCCCTCACCAAAGAACAATCCAGAAGACAACATCAAGACTGTCATTGACTTAACAGTTTTTGAACGTCTTGCTGCCATAACCCACAAAACAGCTATCCCAAAACCAAAACATCAAGATGTTGGTACCAGCTTATTGACATTTTAAACAGAAGTACAGAAGTGGATCACTTCTCTGAAACAAGCTAGTCTTGAACTGGTTGATCCTGCTGCATCAGACTACCTTTGGACAAAGTTCAGAAGATGGGTATGCTCTGAAACTTTTAAGTTGCAAGAACAGAGCTACAGACAAGCTCAACAGAACTTCAGCAATCTGCTGAAAGAAATTGAAGGTCCAGTTCTGAGCAAGCTGCTTAAGGAAGAAGTTCTCCCTCTGGACATTGCTCCCTGGTCTGAACATCGTCCAACATCCAAAGTTCAACCTGATACTCAAGAACAGATGGTTCCTGCTGAAGCACTGGGTCAAGAAGAAGATATTGCAGAAAGCTCTGAGAAGCATCCTGTTTCTGAAGATCCTCAAGCTTCCTCCCTTGACAGGCATACTCTAGAAGACCTGAAAAGATCTGATATGCTGATGAATGAAAGAATGGATAAACAGGACAACAAAATTGATGAAATCAAGAGCATGTTAACCCAGCAACAGGAAACCAACACCCAGATCAAGAGCATGTTGGAGGCTTTGTTCACACGTCTTCCTCCTCCCTCTTAGAATTTCCTTGTTTTTTATAACTTGATTATCTGTAATATTTTTACATTGTTTTGAACTTATCATTGCTTCTGGTTTTTCAATATAAATGCATTTTGGCTCTGATTATTTGTTCTTTTTGATAACTGACAAAAAGGGGGAGAAAGAATGATATTTTTCAATAACGGATTACTGAGACATAAGTCTCAAACATTCTGATCTATTTAAATTTTCTCTTTTGAAAATTTTGAACAGGTACAAAACTCTGATGAAAGATACAGTAAAGTTCTGATGCTCAAAGACTCATGGAATTAAAGGGAAGTAATCAACTCAGGGGGAGTTTTCTCTTCTTAATTCTATACTTTTTATTCTTTATTTTTAATTGAAAAATCTGGTTTTTGTCATCATCAAAAAGGGGGAGATTGTTAGAACATAGTTTGATTCTACAACCCTTAATTAGAGTTTTGATGATAACAATATACAAAGAATAAATAAATTGTAAGATTTATATATAAGACAAATATGCTTCTTAAAATTATGTTTTGTATATACAGAAGTTCTGGTGGAATCATCATCAGCATCAGAAGCATCAGAAGATCAGTAACATGTGCTACAATATGTCAGCATCAGATGATCAGTAACATGTGCCACACGCTGAAGCTACCAGATCATACGCTGAAGCTTGATGACCAGAATCTGCGCATAAACATATACACTCTGACTCTGATCAAAGATCTTTACCAAGTCATCATCACTCTGAAGCGTCACCATAAGCAGAGAAGACTCTGAAGCGTTACTAAGTATTCAAGACAGAATAAAATGCTAACGACTCTCTTCAAGACAAGATCTTCTCAATAAGGAAAGTGCGTTATTATCATTGAAATGGCTTTATGGACAACGTATCTCTGCCATGCCTATTTAAACAAGTCTGTGTGAGAAAAGACGCACACATAAACGCATGCACTCATAATTTGCTAAGCCTTCAAAAACCACGCTTGCTCAAACGCTTTAGCAAATCCAGTTTTATTCTAAGCTTAAAATTGTATAATTATCACAGTGGTGATATACTATTTTATTAGAAAACATTAAACACATTCTTGTTCAATTATCTGTAAAGAGATTTCCTTGAGATAAACCGGTTTGTGGTTATACTCAAGAAGGCTTTAACAGTTGTTAAAGTAGTTGTGTAATCCTTTGAATATAGTAGATTAAGACCTCGTTGAAGAGAGGCGAAATCACCTTGACGGGTGGACTGGAGTAGTTTGAGATCAAACGAACCAGGATAAAAATACAGTGTTGTCTAAGCATTTGATTTAAGTTTTACAATTCAACCCCCCTTCTTGTGTTTTTCACATCTTCAGGTCTATACGATGACCCGTGCCTGTCCCGTTTAACATCCTAACACAAGGTTGTTCACCAAATACAATGGTGAAACAACACTGTTAAAAGAGTTAAAAACATAAGAAAGATCTTTGAGTAAAATAGGGTAGATAACTCTTAGTTACTTGATCAAGCTTGCAAAAAACATCCTTGCTACTTTTCAAAACACACTTCACAACACAACTTCAAAACCTTACTTTCAAACATTGAAAACTTTTCAAAAGACCAAAAAACATCTTTGTATACATTCAAACAAGAATCATTACAAAGGTTGTCACAACGATGGCCTCTTTTCAAAAGCATTTTCAAAAACCACACACAAAGCACCATTTCAAAACAAATTGAAAAGCAAACGCAAGTGATCTAAAACTAAGAGCCCATGGAAAACCATGGATGAAAAGGATGCTAGCACTTTCCCTTTTCATAATCTACTCCCCGAACCCAAGAAAACATCTCAAAGGTCTTTCCTGTGCTTTTTGACCTTTCCTTAGGATAAAATAAAAAGTCGGTGGCGACTCTTGCTAAACCGAAACATTTTGCGAACATGAACGCAAAATCCCTAGTCAGTTCTCCCACCGTATCACCGAATTGGCGACTCTGCTGGGGAAATTTCTAAAAGTGGAGTAACCTTGGGGCTTAGATCACCTTTTGCATGATTATTGTTTGCTTTGATTGCTTTACATTTTGGTTCTCTTGTTTGGGCTTGAAATCCTCCACCCGGATTTGGGAAACATTCATAGGTAAATAGCAATACATTGTGGAAACTGCGCGGGGTATACCGACACGGTTGAAGCAATAGCTATATTAGTGCGACATATTTGTGAGTACCGGTAGCCTTTGAGTCAATCAAAGAAAATACGGGGCCGCTGTGTGATGTCATGAAGCAGTAATGAACTCTTAGAACCTTACTTGACCATCTTGGCCTTTTGATAGGGGTAGTGAGGTGACCGGCTTTGGTGCAGTCTGAAGTTGGTAGATACTCGATACTACACTCATTGAGGGTTGTTTTCTTGGAATATTTTGGTCGCTAGTTAAGTGGCTAAACCAAAACAATGAATATAGAAAACGATCCAGTGATATTGAGCTCCTTAGAACCCGGTTACTATTTACAGGACAAGTTTTGAGCCAACTAAACTCAAGAGGGTACTTACCTATGAAACCTCATGCAAGCCTAAAACAAGGGTTTTGTGTGACTTGTTTGTACATTTGCTTGTGCATACATCATGAACATCATAAAGCATCATATGCATCCACTAACCATTTCAAGGGTTTGGATCTTCATCTTTGTTCTTGTTTTGTAGGTAATGGAATATCTTCGCAGGAAAACAATTCAAGTCAACCTTGTGAGAATCCCTCCTCAACTCAAGGAACTTACTTCTAGGATTCCAGAGAATTATCCTTTCAGTGAAAGACATGGTAGACTTCTCAGTTTGGTCAACTTCAACATTGAAGAAGATATGGTGAAAGTTCTCTTCCAGTTCTTTGACCCCCTACACCACTATTTCACATTCCCTGATTACCAATTGGTGCCTACTTTGGAGGAATTTTCTCAACTCCTGAGAATTCCTATTCTTCATCAACTACCCTACAATGGTACGGAAAAAGAACCAAAGCCTGAAGATGTTGCTCAAGCATTACACTTGCAACCATCTGACATTAAGGGGCATTGGGAAACCAGAAGTGGTGTCAAGGGTTTCTTGGTAAAGTTTCTGTTTGAGAAGGCACAAGACTGCTGGAATTCTCTTGATCTACAAGCCTTTGAAGAGATTGTGGCACTCCTTATCTATGGGTTGGTCTTGTTCCCAAACCCTGACCAACTTATAGATGTGAATGCTGTCAAGATTTTCATATCCAGGAATCCTATACCTACATTGCTTGGGGACATCCTACACTCATTTTACACACGAACAATGAGGAAAAGAGGTGTTCTCATGTGATGTACTCCTCTCCTAGCAAGGTGGTTTATTTCTCACCTTCCACAATCAGTTTTGAAGAATGAGCAGAGTTTGAGGTGGTCACAACGATTGATGACCCTCACACATTCTGATGTACATTGGTGTTCTCGGTCCAGAGAAAATGTCATCATCATTGATCATTGTGGGGAATTCCCTAATGTCCCACTACTTGGCATTAGGGGAGGAATTACCTACAACCCCTGTCTAGCTTTGAGACAATTTGGATATGCTCGGAGGGATGGCCCTCATGACATGCTGATTCCTGACCTAGTTTTTGACTTTGACAACGATGCGCAAGGACTTCGACAAAGGTTCATCATAGCTTGGAGGATGCCTAACAAAGTGGATAGTAAGACACCGGGGCACAAGAATTCCATCCCCCTTGAGCCTTACTTCAAGTGGATACGAACCCGCTCCCAGAATCTCATGATGCCATACCCTCACATTCTCCCCTTGATCAAAGAGCCTGTTACGGAAGGAGAGGTTCCATACACCATCCTACATCCTGACATGCCAACATCATGGGAAGAAATGCAAAAGAGTTGGATACAACTCAAAGAAGAACAAGATACTTTTGAAGCCAGCTTCTATGCCAGTGAGAAGAAGGTTTTGGAGCTTACCCGCCGACTTCATGAGGAGGAAACTCTCAACACTTACATCGCACCAAAGAGGATGCGCAATGTCTTTTTACATTAAGAATTTTGTAATATTTTGCCCATGGGGCACTTATGTACTAACAATTTCTTCTTAATATGACGTGCGTTCCTTTTTGTTTGCAATAAATTTGAATTTCTGAATCCTTGAATGCATTACATGAATATCATACCATTCATCATATGCATCAATAGGTCTTCACACCAGGTTTCCTTATCTTTCCGCTATTTATTTAAGCCAGATGGATTTGGAGCAGACGGTAAAGGATCTGCAAGCATAAAATTCACAATTTCAGCAACTCCTCATGACCTTGGCAAAGGGTCAAGAGGATCTCAAAGTTCTGTTGGAGAAGAATAAAGAGAAGAAAAAGAAAAAGAGACCGGGGGTAGCCACTTTTGGAAGAAGGTTTGAGAGCGATGCTAGGAGGACTCTTGAGTTCCCTTCAACGTCTGACGAAGGGGCTGGAAAAGGGAAAGGGGCTGATGTACCTTCTGAATATGAGGTTGAAGAGCAGGAAGAGGAAGAAGACGAAGACTACTCTGAACAACAATATCCTCCAGCGGATGACAAATATAAAAATCTTGAAGATAGACTGGCAGCAATGGAGTTGCAGAGGGTGCCCGGTTTGGATTTTGAGGAACTGGGGCTGGTAGCTGGGATTGTTATCCCTCCCAAGTTCAAGGCACCGACATTTGCCAAGTACGACAGTCTGTCTTTCCCTAAGATGCACCTGAGGTCGTATGTCAGGAAGATTCAACCCCACTCATCTGATAAAGACCTTTGGGTACACTTTTTCCAAGACAGTCTGTCTGGCACGCAGTTGGACTAGTTCTATCAGCTCGAGAGATCAGAGGTTCATAATTGGGAAGACTTAGCTGCCGCTTTTTATCGTCAGTATCAATACAATGCTGATTTGGAGCCCACTCATACTCAGTTACAAAGTATGGGGATGGTTTCCAATGAAGGGTTTAAAGAGTATGCCCAGAAGTGGCGTGATCTGGCTGGAAGGGTGCAGCCACCGCTGTCAGATAGGGAGTCAGTTGACATGTTCCTGGGGACCCTGTCTGGCCCCTTCTTCAATCATCTAATCGGAAGTTCTTCCGCGGGATTTACTGAACTAATTCTGACCGGCGAAAGGGTTGAGGCTGGTATTAAAAGTGGAAAGATCCAAAAAGATGCCTCCGCTTCCACCGCTATAAAGAAGACCTTCCCGACAAAGAAGGAGAATTCTGCTGTTTACACCCAGAAAAATCGGGAAAGAGAGGAACGTCAGCCAATAGTGGGGGTCGTATTAATTCAGAAATCCGCATTAGACCGGCCTAGAAACAGTCAACCGAGGAATGATCAGCCCAGAACTTATCAGCAAAGGCCACCACGGCAGTTTACTCCAGTAAACATGACACCCGCTCAGATCCTTTTACATCTCCTGAAATTGAACCTTGCTAATTTAAAAGAGGCACAAAAGAATGTAAATACCACCTCTCCATCCTACAACTCAAATGAAAAATGTGCCTACCATTCCGATAGCGCTGAGCACGATACCAATAGTTGCTGGGCACTTAAGAACAAAATTCAAGACTTGATTGATGCCAAAGAGGTTGAATTTGATGCTCCTGAGAAGCCCAATGTTATATCTACTCCGATGCCCAAGAGCGGCCACAATGTGCATGCCGTTTTGGAAAACCTCCATGTTACTGATGTTGCCGATCTGTTGACTCCATTGTTAGTGATTAAAGAGAAGTTGATGAGAGCTGGGATTTTCCCAGGCTGCGGGAAAGGCTATTATTTTTGTTTGAACATACAAGGTGATTGTCCAATGTTGAAGTCAGGTGTCCAACGCCTGATGGATACCCAAGAGATACTTTTCCAGAAAACCCATGTTGATACTTTCAATCCTATTACTCCTGATACTTGTGATACTTCAACCAACGATATTGCAATCATAACCATTTCCGACAATCCTCCCAAGGCTTGCAAAAGGCCTGTCAGGATTACACCCAACTCTGAATGTGTACCTTTAAAGATCACCATGCCGGGACCTGTCCCGTACAAATCCAACAAAATGATACCGTGGAACTATAGGGGAGAAATCTTCTACCACGACATCAAACAAATCGAAACAGTCCAAGAGATTTCTGAGGAAGACCCTGATATAGGGAACATCGCGGGTACAAGAAAGATAACCCGCAGTGGCCGGATCTTTTCTCCAGAGATTTCTCCCCCTCGAGCAGTTTTCGGACCCTTGAAAGCTTCTGCACCTGTTGGACCATCTGTGCAAGGCCCAATGATTGAAGAATTGGTTACTCCTGAAGTAAGACCATCTGCTGATATTATCAACAAGGGTAAGGGGATACTGGAAGTGCCTGTCAGGACAAAGGCCCATGCTGTGGTTATCCCCGAAACCACTCAGAAAGAAATGGATGAAATCTTGAAAATCATCAGAAAAAGTGACTACGACGTTGTGGAACAGTTAGGGCAGACCCCTTCTAAAATTTCAATGTTAGCTCTCCTGCTCTGTTCTGAGGCCCATGCTAAGGCCCTAATCAAATTCTTGAAAGCGGCACATGTACCCCAAGAGACTTCGGCTGACCAGTTTCAGGAGTGTGTGGCCAGTCTTACTGCTGACAATGGTCTGGGCTTTTCCGACGCTGACTTAACTCCCAAAGGAAGGAAGCACAATGACGCGTTACACGTCTCAGTTGAATGCAGGGGAACTACCCTCGCCCATGTCTTGGTTGATACTGGTTCTTCCCTAAATGTGCTGCCAAAGAAAGCCTTAGACCGTTTGGATTGCGAGGGATTGACCCTCAAACCTAGTAACATCGTTGTTAGGGCTTTTGATGGTTCCAAAAGAATGGTTCATGGAGAGGTTGATATTCCTATCAAGGTAGGCACAAAAGTGTTCAACTCCACCTTCTACGTGATGGACATCCGTCCGTCATACTCGTGTTTGTTAGGAAGACCGTGGATCCATTGTGCCGGGGCAGTTACTTCATCTTTGCACCAAATGCTGAAATATCCTGTTAAGGGTAAGATTATAACAGTGCACGGCGAGGAAGAGTACATGATAAGTCATCTCAATTCCTTTCGATATGTGGAGTTGGATGGCGAGTTCATCGAAACACCTTTCCAACATTTTGAGGAAGTTTCTCCCGAGGTAGCAGTTGTGAAGACAATGGTTGAAGTGCCTGTCGTTCCCAAGCATGTATCTAGGATGGTATCTCTTAAGGACGCAGAGGCTGTGATTAAAGAAGGGAAGAGCACAGTATGGGGGAAATTTCCTGATTTTCCCCATAAGACGGACAAGTTTGGCTTAGGATTCACTACTGCAGGACAAAAGGCTATGCGTCGCTCCAAGGCTGGGGGACCACCCGTCAAGATTTCTCACCATGGAATCAATGCTGTAGAAGATGAAGATGAAGAGGGCCACTTTGAAGATTGGATCTTTCCGACTGTCGAAGGGGGTTTAAGCAACTGGGAAGCAAAGGATTTTGTTCCCATCACCTTTATCAACCAGTAATTTTATCTTTAAACAATTTCCCATTTTTATGGTCTGTAATAACTAAAACAATTCGCACACTATTTTCACCTCATGCCTTGCCCGGGGCATGTAGGTCCATTTGTAAGGGCTTGATTTTCTTCATAATCATATGCCATGTTTTAATGAATCATTGGACGTTTTTCATCTATAAACTGCCGTGTTCATTTTCTTTCCTTTTGCATTTTTTGTTTGTTTAAGGATGGCTATCCCTTACACACACCCACACTCACAAATGCAGGTACCCATCCATTCCGGATTCCATGGCTGACTATTCTGTTTTAGCCTTCGATAACTGTGAAGATTTGGTCAATCAGGCTGAGTACGAAGTTGACGAAGATTGTGAAGTGCCGGGAGAGCTAGCCAGACTTCTACAACAAGAAGAGAGGGCTATTCTGCCTCATGAATAGTTTCTAGAAACCATCAACTTGGGGACAGAGGAAGACAGGAAAGAGGTAAAAGTGGGTGCCAACCTGGAACCAAGTGTCAAGGAGCTCTTAGTGCAGTTATTGAACGAATATGTTGAAATCTTCGCCTGGTCTTATGAAGACATGCCAGGATTAGGTACAAATATCGTGGTTCATCGTCTCCCTACAAGAGAAGATTGTCCACCGATCAAGCAAAAGGTCCGCCGAATGAGGCCTGACATATCTGAGAAGATTAAAGCTGAGGTAATGAAGCAATTCAACGCTGGCTTTCTGGCTGTTACTTCCTATCCACAATGGGTTGCTAACATTGTGCCCGTACCTAAGAAGGACGGCAAAGTCAGAATGTGTGTGGACTATCGGGATTTAAACAGGGCTAGCCCTAAATATGATTTTCCACTACCACATATCGACATCTTGGTTGACAATACAGCTCTGCACAAAGTATTTTCCTTCATGGATGGATTCTCGGGATACAACCAGATCAAAATGGCCCCCTAGGACATGGAGAAAACTACTTTTATCACGCAATGGGGTACCTTCTGCTACAAAGTGATGCCATTCGGACTAAAGAATGCAGGGGCAACCTATCAACGCGCCATGGTAGCTTTGTTTCATGATATGATACATCATGAGATCGAAGTTTACGTAGACAATATGATAGCTCGATCACAGACAGAAGAAGAACACCTTGATCATCTGCAAAAGTTGTTTGTCAGGTTGAAGGATTATAAGCTCAGACTGAACCCAAGCAAGTGCACTTTTGGGGTTAGGTCTGGTAAACTTTTGGGATTTATCGTCAACAACAAAGGCATTGAGGTTGATCCAGCTAAAGTAAAGGCTATACGAGAAATGCATGCTCCCCGTACTGAAAAGGAGGTTAGGGGATTCTTGGGACGCTTGAACTATATTGCGAGGTTCATCTCTCACCTAACATCTACCTGTGAGCCAATTTTCAAACTGTTGAAGAAAGATCAGGTAGTTGAATGGAACAATGATTGTCAAGCTGCTTTTGATAAGATCAAGGAGTATTTGCTAGAACCTTCTATTCTGATGCCACCCGTCGAAGGAAGGCCGTTAATCATGTATCTGACTGTTTTGGATAACTCAATGGGGTGCGTACTGGGCCAACATGACGAGTCTGGCCGAAAAGAGCATGCCATTTATTACCTTAGCAAAAAGTTTACCGACTGTGAGACTCGCTACTCACTGCTCGAGAAAACTTGCTGCGCTTTGGTATGGGCTGCTCGCCGGCTAAGGAAGTATATGTTGACTCATACCACTTTGCTGATTTCCAAGATGGATCCAATCAAGTATATCTTCGAGAAGCCTACTTTATCTGGAAGAATCGCTAGATGACAAATGATTCTGACTGAGTATGATATCCAGTATACTACTCAAAAGGCTATAAAGGGGAGTGTACTAGCTGACCATCTAGCTCATCAAGCCATCGAAGATTACCAATCTATGAGATTCGACTTCCCTGATGAGGACATCATGACATTGGACAACATTGAAGGTAACGGACCGTATGACGGACCTGAACAAGGATCCTGATAGACCCTGTACTTCGATGGTGCTTCAAATGCACTTGGCAACGGTATCGGTGCAGTACTCATATCTCCAGAAGGTTTCCGTACACCCTTCACTGCCCGACATTGTTTCAGCTGTACCAACAACATGGCTGAATATGAAGCTTGCATCTTTGGTCTCAAGGCTGCTATAGACTTGGGAATCAAATCTTTGGTCATATTTGGGGACTCGGCTTTGGTTATCAGTCAAGTCAAAGGAGAGTGGGACACCAAGCATCCTAATCTTATCCCATACAAAGAACATGTCCTGACATTGTTGCCTCAGTTCGAGCAAATCACCTTCGAGCATTTCCCGCGAGAAGAAAATCAGCTAGCAGATGCTCTGGCTACAATGTCTTCCATGTTTAAACTCAACTGGGATAACGAGGCTCCCCAAATTACCATCGAGCGAATGGACGAACCTGCGCACTGTCATGAGATTAATACCGAAGAAGTAGTGGAACAACCCTGGTTTCATGAAATCAAAAGGTATCTCCAGACTAAAGAATACCCTGAAGGAGCTTCCGTCAATGACAAAAAGTTCTTAAGGAGATTTACTGCCAAGTTCTTCCTAAGCAATGGCATCCTTTATAAGCGCAGCCATGATTGTGTTCTACTTCGTTGTGAGGACAAGGTTGAAGTAGAGTTGATCATGACCGAAATACATAGTGGCACATTTGACACCCACTTGAGCGGACATACGATGGCTAAGAAGATTCTAAGGGCAGGCTACTACTGGTCTACTATGGAAGCTGATTGTCATCAACATTCCCGCACCTGCCACAAATGCCAAGTCTACGCCGACAAGGTACATATTCCTCCTGTTCCTCTCAACGTTCTGACAGCTCCTTGGCCATTCGCAATGTGGGGCATTGACATGATTGGAGAGATCAAGCCTACGACATCCAATGGACATCGTTTCATCCTGGTGGCTATTGACTATTTTACCAAGTGGGTCGAGGCAGCTTCCTATGCCTCAGTTACAAAGAATGTGGTTGCCCGCTTTATCAAGCAGAACCTCATATGCCAGTATGGTGTCCCCGACAGGATCATCACGGACAACGGTACGAATTTGAACAACACCATGATCACTGCTCTATGCGAACAGTTCAAGATTTATCATCACAATTCATCTCCCTATCGGCCGAAGATGAACGGTGTTGTTGAAGCCGCGAACAAAAATATCAAGAAGATCATTCAAAAGATGACAGTCACCTACAAGGACTGGCATGAGATGTTACCGTTTTCTCTGCATGGATATCGTGCCACGACACATACTTCAACAGGGGCAACCCCATTTTCTTTGGTGTATGGCATGGAAGCTGTTTTACCTATGGAAGTTCAGATTCCTTCCTTAAGGATTATGAAGGACGCTGATTTGAGTGAAGACGATTGGATTCAGACCCGACTTTATCAACTTAATTTGATCGACGAGAAGCAACTTACTGCTGTTTGTCATGGTCAGACGTATCAAAAACGCATGATCAAGGCTTTCAACAAGAAAGTCAGACGTCAAGTATATCAAGTCGGAGATCTTGTAATCAAGCGGATCATCTTACCGCAAAGTGATCCCAGGGGCAAGTGGACTCCTACCTACGAAAGACCATTTGTGATCAAGAGCATCTTTTTTGGTGGGGCAATGATTCTGACCACCATGGACGGCAGCGATTTGCCGCACCCTACGAATGCAGACATAGTCAAAAGATACTACGCATAAAATGACCCGACAAGTTGAAAACCCGAAAGGGCGACTTGGGAAAAAATGGGCATCCCGGTGAATCGAAAACCCGAAAGGGCGGTTCAGGCAAAAATTAGGGATAAAACAAAAAAAATCTGTACACCCGGCAAGTTGAAAACCCGAAAGGGCGACTTGGGCAAAAAAGGGTTTCCCGGTGGATCGAAAACCCGAAAGGGCGGTCCAGGCAAAAGTTAGGGAATTAAAGCGTATGCCTATGTCTCGTCGGATCACTTTAAGAACAATCTCTTCACCAACAAGCTCCGAGCTTCTGATCAATCCAGTCATCAGCAGACGAAGCAGCGAATGGAAAAGATATTCAGAGTTGTGAAGGCTATAGCAAAATGGGAACCCCATGGAATTCTTACACATAGCCATCTTTCTTTTTGTATAAAATTTTTCTCAATTTTATGACAACATTCTCTTACTAGGATGTATGTCTCCTTTGTACAAAAATACTTACAAAGTTAATACAAAAATACTTCAAAGTACATAAATTTGCTTGCCTTTCTTTTCTTTTTACACTTATGTTTTATTTGAAAACGTCCAATGGTTTGTTAAATAGGCATATGCATTTGAATATAATCATTGCTTACAAATAAAACAAAATGAGAAAGGATAATTACTAATAGGTTGAAAGTGTAGGAAGATATCCTTGTGCTGTTCCAAAAGAAATCCCCTACAATACATCATTCAAATCCTCAACAAAGCTAAAGCCTTGGAGTATATATCTCTGGCGGAGTTAAATTTTAAGACCCCCAGCGGAGCCAGTGTATTCTAAACCTTATTCCCCAGCGGAGTTAAGTTTTAAAGTTCCCATTAGAGTTAAGTCTCCAAACTCCCGATCCCCGGTGGAGCCCGAAAACCCTGAAATACATATACCCAGCGGAGCTAGAATATTCTAAACCTTCTTCCCCAGCGAAGTCAAAATTTCCAACTATCAATCCCCGGTGGGAACCATTCAGCTTCCCTAAATTCCCCAGCAGTTTATCTTAAAAGTTTGAGAACCAAGCGAATAACAGTTAACTTCTTGGCTTATCCCCAACTAGGATGATTCCCCAGTAGATTGGCATACACCCAAGCTCCTGATTTCCCCAGCCGAGTAAACGCTCTCCCCACAGATTTATTTCCCAGCAAATCGAAGATTCTCGGTCTCATTTCTCCAACAGAAGCCTCCCAGGTTCTAATTCCCCTAGTAGAGGTCTTCAGAGTTCTCCTTATTTCTCAGGAAAGTCATGAAGGATTCTCATTCCCCGCAGAAGTTGTCAAAGCTCTCGTTAAATCCCCACCAGTCACCGAGGATATTCAATCCCCAACAGTGACCCCATGATTTCTCATTCTCAACAATCAGAGATGTTTAATCCCCAAGCAGTCAGCAAGGATTTCACATCTACAATAATCAAAGATTTTTTGGAATCTCCAGCATCGGTCAAGGATTCACCTTCCCCGACAGCAGTCAAAGATTTCATTATCTCCAATTATCAAGGATTTATCTTCCTCAGCAAGACGGTTAATCAACTTACATGCATCCATTACATTCATATATCATAAACATGGATGGAACACATTCCATTGCATCATACATATCATGCAACATAACTAAGTGTTTTAGCTAACATTTTGCCCTTTTCAGGATAAGATTAAAAGGCTATCGCTAATTTTGTACCCCAAAAGTTGCCCTCCCATATTTTTCAAGATTTATCCAGAATCATCTTCAAATGGTTCAAGATCTCTCAAGGGTTGCACAGTCCAAATGCCTTCTAAGCCAGCTGAAATTAGGGTTTTGGTTCTTCCAAGGAATTTGAGGTTTTCAATGGCTCAATCAAGTCTCATGTGCCAATATACATTGTCAAGCATCTACATGTCAAGTCTCAAGACTCACAATGTCAAATTGCACAGTCAAAAGCTCCATTTGCTTCACAATCAACTACAGGGGTAAATGGTCATTTTGCAGTCAAAAGTCAGAATTTTTGGTCAACATCTTATTTTGAGCTCACAATCATCATTTGATCAAGGCTTGATCATGATTCCACAAGCATGGCCCAAAATTCATAAAAGATGTAAAAGTTACTATTTTTGGACAGCAGAAAAGTCAACTGTACCTTGACCAGGGCATAACTTTTTCATGGTTCATCATAAAAATCCCATCCAATGCTCATTTTGAAGGGGATGACATTTCCTACAACTCATCTTCACACTCCAAGTCCAAGAAATGCTCTCACAAAAAGTTATCAATTTCTACATTATAGGTCAATTTCAAAAGTCAACAAAAATGCACTTTAAGTCAAAGACCATAACTTGAGCTTGGTAAATCCAAATGACATGGTACCAAAGGCATTAGTTAGAGGACTTCAAGACCTTTCCAAAATGTCCAAGAACATGTTCATAGGATCAAAATTGAGCAAGATATGCATTGGAGAAGTTGGGAAATTTTTGTGAATTTGCAAAAGTCAACTTTGCTCAAAACACATCATTTTTGCCAATGGGCCTCAAATTCCTTCTTGAAACTTTGTCCAAGGCCTATGTACGACCCATTGAGATTAAATTGAATTATTTTCTTATTTTTATTAATTAATTGGATTTTTAATTGATTTTTAATTCATTTAATTAATTTAAAATGTAGGAAATTCAAAGATATGATTTCTCAATCTTTTTGTGAAGCAAAAGTGGTCAACATATGCTGGAGATTTCGTGTGCCAATCAAGGATTTCAAAAACTCCAAATTTAGCAACTTTCTTCAATCAAAAAGATTGAAAAATATTTGATTTTCAATCAAATATTGAAACATCAATGCAATGGATTTCTTGGCAAGATTGTAACCTAATTCCCTTCCATTATATTTACAGAACCTAAACCTAATGGCACACACGTGAGAATTGCTGCAGAAAAGCCATAAGAACATTGAAAAAAATCAAAGAAAACTCAAAACTGAATTCCATATTCCAACGTGATTCAAAGCGTTTTCTTGATTCTAATACATTGCTGAGGTCCCCAGGAACGTGTAGGGATCAAAACCACACGCTAAAGCTCAAAGAATCCAAGGATAATAGTTTCACGGTTTGGAGTTCTTTTCATAATCACATACTTTGATTCATGCATCATTAACATGTTCTGTTGATTGTTTTGTGTTCATAGGGACTGTACAAAGCTTTTGGCATAGGTTAATTGGACTGAAATGCCCTGAATCACAAATCACCATTGACAAATATTAGGGTTCCGAAGCTTTGATTTTGGGGCTTTCCCATACAGGAAAAATTGGAACCTCTCATGCCTATGGTTGTAATCGTTGCAACCAGACGAATTGAATGCCATACTCGCGCCATATTTATATAGCTTAGGGAGCTAATCGCTATTATTCCTCATGCTATTTTGTGGGGGTTAAAAACCCCCGCTATCTGTTTATTATTTGCATGGGGTTGGTTCATTCAAATATAACGCGCACTTTTATTTGTTTCCAGCATAATTGATCTTTTTTATATATTATGTTCATTATCCATTATGTTAACAAACGCAGGCGAGTGGAGTAGTGGTTAGTGTGCTGGCATGTGACCATTGGGACCTGGGTTCGAATCCAAGGTCCCCCAAACCTTTGTTTCTATTTTTTCTTATATGTTCATATGCAGGAAAAACCAAAGAGTCCTCCATGCGCTCCAGGCATCAGCCTGCCAAGTGGCCACTAACACCAATCTAATGGCTAGGAGGTGATAGTCCTCATGATCCCAAGTCAACGCTTGCACAACTGAGCCAGAAGGTCAACAAGGGCTTGAGCTTAATGGGCCTGAAATCTGCAATCAACACCTCCTAATGGGCCCAACACCCCCTGGTTCTATTATTCTTTTTTCTTTTATATTTTAATTGCTATTTAATTATTATAACTATTATTATTATTATTTAATTTAACTCATAAATTATTATTTTCATAACAAATTTAGAAAATTAAAATGTAAATATTTTTATTTATATTATTATTTATTAATTTCACTATTACTTTATTATTTTTGTAAATAAATATAGTTAATTAATTTAGTTGTTTTAAAGTAGGTTAAACTTAATCTTTTTCATAATAAATAAAATTAACATAGAATTAGGGTTTTTCTTTTGACACTTTTAATTTCTTTTATTTTATTTTCATTAAAAACATAAAAAACATAAAAAATACTTTTTCTTTTAATTATTCAATTAATTAGTAAATTAGGTTTAATTTGAATTTAATTGCAAAAAAGGACCAAACTTCATTCTTTTCTCAAAAAGGATCAAAACCCTAAGGACGTCCCGATTCAATTTCTTTCGCGCATTATTATTATTTGGATTATATTTATGTAACTGTTTCCGAGAATGTAATAGTTAATTAGGATTTTTATCACTTTATTTATTTTCTCGCAATTTATTTTCAAGGGTTATGTTTTTGGCGATGTAAATATCCGACGCCTTGTAATAGCGTAGATTACTTTCCGCACTTTATTTCCCGCAAATTATTAAACTGTTAATTATGCATGCAAGACTTGCCTGAAAAATAAAATCAACCCGTAGCTCACCATGATATATGTACAAGATAATTTAAACTGAAACAACACACATGCACATGCCACTCCTAGGGTATGCCTCACTTGGTTGCCTCGAGGTGGTCATCAAGTATAGGGTGTTTTAGAGGTCGCCCTCCTGTCTAAAGATCCCGTTGCCTCGAAACGGTTGCCTCGGATAAAAAAGGATCTAGGACATTAGGGTTACTGCTAAGGCGTCCTACTATTGCTTTGGTGACCACATGTCCCTATAATTGAATTAGCCCGAATAACTCCAACGACGGTGCTACCTACTTCTCAATAGTGGGATAGCACTGTCTAAGGGACTCTTACACAACTTAATTCCTTAGAGTAGGTAGATTTCTCCTGGGTACTTGCTCTTTCAAAACAAAAAAAACAACTTTTCGCACCTACACTTTCAAAAAGTTTTCAAACAAATACTTCATACACTCTTGAGGACTGATACAAGAGTTACCTAGAAGTTTTTCAAACTAAACTTTTTCAAAACCCACAAACACAAGAAAAGCAAAACATTTTTGAAAACATAGTGAGCAAGTACCTAAGAGCCCTTGGATAACCACAGATAGAAAGGGTGCTAACACCTTCCCTTTCTATAAATCTACCTCCCGAACCGAGAAACATCTCGAAAAGGAATTTTGCTGTGCTTTTGTCCTTTCCATGTTGGAGAACATAAAAGACGGTGGCGACTCTTGCTTACCGCGACATTTTGCGAACCAGCATTTCAAAACAGTCAGTTCTATTTCCACCGATCATAGAACTGGCGACTCTACTGGGGATACTTAATAAGTGAGGTGTACCTTAGGATTAGACCACTCTTATGTTTTCAATTGCTTGCTTTGTTTGCTTTAATATTGTGGGCTTGCCTTGGAGTTTCATAGATCCTAACCCAGATCTGGGGGATACCTTTTAGAAGTAGCAACAAACTGTGAGGGAACTGTGCGGGGTATACCGACACGGTTGAAGCAGTTGCTACATTGATGTGGCACTTTGGTGAGTACCGGTAACCCTTGAGTTAAGTCAAGGAGAGTACGGGGCCGCCGCGTGGTGTCGTGAAGCATCAACTGACCTAGAACCTTACTTGACCATCCTGGCCTCTTTAGGGGTAGTGAGATGACCGACTTTGGTGCAGTCCGAAGTTGGTAGATACTCGATACTACACTCATTGAGGGTTGTTTTCTTGGAATATTTTGGTCGCCAGTTAAGTGGCTAAATCAAAACAATGAACATAGAAAATAACCCAATGATATTGAGCTCCTTAGAACCCGGTTACTTTTGATAGGTCAGGTTTTGAGCCCACCAACTTCAAGAGGGTAGTACCTAAACTTCATGCTGGCCTAAACTCTAAGGGCTGTCTTTGTGTGACTTGTGTGCCTTCAAATCTGAACTACTTGCGCATACTTGTTATCTGACAACATGAGTTCCTTGCAGGTTTTGTTTACAGTCCTTAATCTGGGCTCATAACAGGGTTTACTTACATCACTCCATGCATAGCATAACATCATACCATCATACCATTGCATACATCCTGCATAAGGACTAACCCACTTCAAGGATCTCAAGGGCTTGTGATGCAGGTCATGATGAATCAAATGTCTAGCAAGGGGCAAAGGGGATTTATTTTCCTCTAGCCAAGGTTATTTGGAGATCAAAACATGACAGCTTAAGTCAGGGGCTATGACCCACTCGATATGGTGAGCCTTGACTCTTGAAGAAGGACTCTCAACAATATGCAGTTCCTTCAATCAAGCTACCAGATTCAAATTCTAACAATTTTCTTGTCTACCCCGCGAGATCCTTGAAAACATTGCATACATACATATCATTGCATAACAGGTCATCTGATACAGGTCTCTCACGTTCTCGCTGTTTATTTCAGCAATGGCTTTCCAACAAGACAACCGGGACCTTCATGCTCAAGAGACTCAGTTCAGGGAGATCTTCCTAAGCCTATCCAAGGGGCAGGAAGAGTTGAGAGCACTCCTCATGGGGAATTTGGTCAAGAACAGTCCAGAAGATAGTAAGGATGAACGGATGAAACGTCTGCAAGCTGAGGTAGATACAATGAGAGCCCAGATGCTGGGGCAGATGGCTCTTATCCAAGACTTATCTCAAAGACAAGGAGAGCTCAGGGTTCTCGTCAACCAACTGCTCTGGGACAACCAAGTGGGGCAAACATCTGAGGTTGAAGAGCAAGTCATCATTCAACCCCCTTTGAAACAAGAAGACAAAGGAAAAGCTCCTTTACTTGCTTCAGGGTCACAAGCCCAACAACAACCTCGCCAGCATCAACGGGGTAATCGGCGCCAGCGAAATGCACCTGGAAGACATTTCTCTGAGACTGAGATACCATCGTCTTTGATACTGAAACGCCTGCTGGAGGTCAACCTGCTTACATTGAAGGATCCTCCTCGAAATCCCAACACCTCTGCTCCCACCTATCATCCCTATGAAAGGTGTGCATACCACTCTGACGGTCTGGGACACGACACCGACAACTGCTGGAGTCTAAAGAATAAGATCCAAGACTTGATTGACGGGAGGGTGCTGGAGTTCATGCCGGATGGTGAAATGAAAATCTTCCGTTGAGGGTTCTCCACCTGAAATGACTAGCTCAAACTAAGAGACTTTTGTTCATTTGAATGTTCAATTTGTATTCTTCACTGTCTATTCAAACAATTATTGTCATGGCAAACTTTTTTATTTCATTAATGCATCGCATATGTCTGTTTTGAATTAATCCATTCGCATTCACTATATTCAAATTGCTCTCATTTTTTTGTGATGCTCAACTCTCGATTAAAAAATTCTAAGCCTCTTGAGGGAGGATGACGAAAATGATACCATGATCTTTATAGTATGCTTTTGAACAGACCCCGCTGATGAGGTACAGGCATTGTTTCAAATCCTAAACAGTGGAGTTATAAGGAAGATAATCCCTCGTCAACCCCTTTGAGCCAAAGAAGTTGGAGTTTTTCTTTTTACAAATTAAAACCCTTAATCAAAACCTAGGGCAGGGTAGTTTTCTCAGCTGATCCAGGTGCACAATGAATGGCATTAAATGAGTCCTTCCAAAAACAAAAAACAGTGATGGTTCCCTATAATCGTCAGGACAGGCAGTCATTGTCTCTCAAAATAAAAGCCCAATAAGTCAAAACCTATGAAGGAGACTTACAAAACTTGGGCATCCCGCTGACTGTAATCACAAAAGAAATAGTTCAGGCAAAAGACAGGGATAATAAAATAAAAAAGAAAGAGGTCCTGCAAACCCTCAACAACAAAAAATGACTGCCTATTCAAAATAAACTGTCAACATCCGAACCATCACTGGAATATTAGAGCAAAGACTCAAGCAAGGTCTAGCGCACGATTAGCTGAGTTTAGGATCGAAGAACATCACGAAGAACGGGTGGGTACAAATAAAATTTGAGCCTTTATCCTTTGTTTCTTAAACCGTGAACCATGCCACGTTACAACCCTTAAAAGTCCTAGCTGAAGCATGGGTTAGTTCGAGAGCATACTGTTACGAAAGGTATCCTGACTCCTGTAGGGCTCGCTGTAAAATCTTGAGTTGACATCACATTTTACAAAAATTGCTTGTTTTACTGAAAATGAATTTTCAAAAACTTCAAGACAGACATAAGCTTTTGCATTCTTAAAATGACATTGTTTGCATATGACTATTTGTTCGAACAACAGAGAAATTCGCACGACGAATGTCTAGTGAACAAAAACCTTCTCAACAAAGAGAGTCACCAAAAGTGAAGCAACACTTCCAATCAAGGGGCACAACATGATCATCATCCATCATCTGGGGCAATCAGGTCAAGATTCAGGGAATCTCTCAAAATGTCAAATAGGCAGGGGCAAATCTCCGCCTGAGTCACTTGGGGCATTGAACGTGAGTTCCAGCAATGAATCTTGCCTGATCAAAAATCTTCTGGTAGTATGGCGACACAACACTACTAACAGTGGCACCTCCCTACATCCTGAGAGCATGGACATAGTCGAAAAAATACTACACATAATCAAAGACCCGCTAGGTCGACTGGCCTAGGAAAAAAATAAGGGCTTCCCGATGAACCAAAAGGGTTCGGGCAAAAATAAGGGACGAAAATGAAAAAATCTGTACACCCGGCAAGTCGAAAACCTGAAAAGGCGGCTGGGGAAAAAATGGGTATCCCGGTGGACTGAAAACCCGAAAGGGCGGTCCAGGCAAAAATTAGGGATCAAAGCGTACAACTATGTCCCATCATCTCGTCACTTGCCTACCAGAAGAAGATTTGTCAAATCGGCAGTTATCAAGCACCTCCATAGGTACCTTCTCCCACGGAAGCTGGGGCAATAGGAATCGTCCGAATTGTACAAGTTGCTCTGTCATCCAGGTACCGAGGTATGTTCAGTTGAAGAATTTGACCAAGATACCTTCACTCCCCGCAGAGTAAGACAAGATTCAGCAATACTCTCCCCAAGCAGAGTTGGTCTCCCATCAATCCCGAAAAGGCACGGTATCCCTAGCAAGTCAGCGATACTCTCCCCAAGCAGAGTTAGGCTACTGTCAGCCCTAAGGAAGTTGGATATCCCCAGCAAATCTCAATATTCCCCAGCAGAGTATACATATATTCCTCTACAAGCATCCCCGACAGTCTTAATCTAAGATTGTTCCCCGGCGGAATACTAGACATCCCAGTGGAGCCATTTCCCCAATACAGTCCAAAAAGTTTCCCCAGAAGAGTTGAATCATCTCCCCAGTAGATTCTGGAAGCTTATCCTCAGTAGATTCTGGAAGCTTATCCCCAGTAGAGTCTGGAAGCTTGTCCCCTGCAGAGTACCAACGTATCTCTCCCCGACCATGTTCAGAGGTTATCCTCCACCAGAGCCTATAACTGGGTTATCCTCAGCTAATTGCAACAGAAAGACCGTCCTCGACGAAGTTCTTTCTATCCCCCAGCGGAGTTCATCAAATTCCCCAACAAAACTCATCAACGGAATCCCCAGCGGAGTTATCATCAAATTCTCAGTGAAGTATCTCTTCCCACAAAATAATTCCCCGTAGAGTAATCTCTTCATCAAGTTTATTCCCCAACAGAGTCATCTTCTCCTACCGGTTTATTCTTGAAATCATCATCCCCAGCGGAAACGAAGAACTCTACTCTTCAACATCAGCACAGGATTCAACAAGCTCCCGGCATTCGTCAAAGATTTATTTTCCTAGACGAAAATACATTCATAAGACATTTCACATTTCATACATCCTGCTTACATACATGATAAAGTGCATACGACACGATCTCATGACATCATGCATTTCATACATCATGACATTGCATACAACTAATGTTTTGCCTTTTCAGGAAAAGGTCAATCAAAAGATGATTACCATCAACTTTCGCAGTTCCAGATTCGATACCTGTATCTAGCCAGGGCATATCTGGGAGCGATTGATTGTAGATTCGATACCTGTATCTAGCCAGGGCATATCTGCATGAAGAGTTTGAAGTTCCGGATTCGATACCTGTATCTAGCCAGGGCATATCTGTGAGCGAGTAATTCCAAATTCGATACTTGTATCTAGCCAGGGCATATCTGTAGACGACCAATTCCAGATTCGATACTTGTATCTAGCCAGGGCATATCTGTGAGCGATTGTTTGTAGATTCGATACCTGTATCCAGCCAGGGCATATCTGTAAGCGACTGATTAGAGGTCTACACCTGTATCCAGCCAGGAAAGCTATCTCTACCAACCTTTTGAAGTTCCAGATTCGATACCTGTATCTAGCCAGGGCATATCTATGAGCAATTGATTGTAGATTCGATACCTGTATCTAGCCAGGGCATATCTGTAGACGACTAGTTCCAAATTTGATACCTGTATCTAGCCAGGGCATATCTGTAGACGACTAATTCTAGATTCGATACCTGTATCTAGCCAGGGCATATCTGTAGACGACCAATTCCAGATTCGATACCTGTATCTAGCCAGGGCATATCTGTGAGCGATTGTTTGTAGATTCGATACCTGTATCCAGCCAGGGCATATCTGTAAGCGACTGATTAGAGGTCTACGCCTGTATCCAGCCAGGAAAGCTATCTCGATCAACCTTTTGAAGTTCCAGATTCGATACCTATATCTAGCCAGGGCATATCTGTGAGCGACTGATTATAGGTCTACGCCTGTATCCAGCCAGGAAAGCTATCTCGATCAACCTTTTGAAGTTCCGGATTCGATACCTGTATCTAGCCAGGGCATATCTGTGAGCGATTGTTTCCAGATTCGATACCTGTATCCAGCCAGGGCATATTTGTAAGCGACTGATTAGAGGTCTACGCCTGTATCCAGCCAGGGAAGCTATCTCGATCAACCTTTTGAAGTTCCAGATTCGATACCTGAATCTAGCCAGGGCATGTCTGTGAGCGATTGATTGTGGATTCTATACCTGTATCTAGCCAGGAAAGTTATCTGCATGAAGAGTTTGAAGATCAACACCTGTAACAGGCCAGGAAATTATCTTTCTTTCTCAGGTACGCAAGTTCTCGCTAAGGAATCTCTTACGCGATCGACACCCCCGAATGGCATCTTTAAGCCCATCTCCACAACTATCCATTACATTTCCAAATGGCATCTATAAGCCCATTCCCGACAAGATTCTGCCACATCTCCGGATGGCATCTATAAGCCCATCCTCCTATCCGTCATCTTTCCAAATGGCATCTATAAGCCCATTCCCGACTCACATTGCTGATACTCCACTATGCGAGTGCAAATTTCTGGGCACTCTAGTGTTCAATCATCTTTCACCTTCGGATCACGAAAGGCACGCAAGCCAATCTACATCCTCAGTTCTAAGAAAATTGAACAGGGGCAACTGTTGTACCCCAAATTTTGCCCTCCCATATTCTTCAAGATTTATCCAGAATCATCTTCAAATGGTTCAAGATCTCTCAAGGGTTGCACAATCCAAATGCCTTCTAAGCCAGCTGAAATTAGGGTTTTGGTTCTTCCAAGTAATTTGAGGTTTTCAATGGCTCAATCAAGTCTCATGTGCCAATATACATTGTCAAGCATCTACATGTCAAGTCTCAAGACTCACAATGTCAAATTGCACAGTCAAAAGCTCCATTTGCTTCACAATCAACTGCAGGGGTAAAATGGTCATTTTGCAGTCAAAAGTCAGAATTTTTGGTCAACATCTTATTTTGAGCTCACAATCATCATTTGATCAAGGCTTGATCATGATTCCACAAGCATGTCCCAAAATTCATCAAAGATGCAAAAGTTACTATTTTTGGACAGCAGAAAAGTCAACTGTACCTTGACCAGGGCATAACTTTTTCATGGTTCATCATAAAAATCCCATCCAATGCTCATTTTTAAGGGGATGACATTTCCTACAGCTCATCTTCACACTCCAAGTCCAAGAAATTCTCTCACAAAAAGTTATCAATTTCTACATTATAGGTCAATTTCAAAAGTCAACAAAAATGCACTTTAAGTCAAAGACCATAACTTGCGCTTGGTAAATCCAAATGACATGGGACTAAAGGAATTGGTTAGAGGACTTCAAGACCTTTCCAAAATGTCCAAGAACATGTTCATAGGATCAAAATTGAGCAAGATATGCATTGGAGAAGTTGGGAAATTTTTGTGAATTTGCAAAAGTCAACTTTGCTCAAAACACATCATTTTTGCCAATGGGCCTCAAATTCCTTCTTGAAACTTTTTCCAAGGCCTATGTACGACCCATTGAGATTAAATTGAATTATTTTCTTATTTTTATTAATTAATTGGATTTTTAATTGATTTTTAATTCATTTAATTAATTTAAAATGTAGGAAATTCAAAGATATGATTTCTCAATCTTTTTGTGAAGCAAAAGTGGTCAACATATGCTGGAGATTTCGTGTGCCAATCAAGGATTTCAAAAACTCCAAATTTAGCAACTTTCTTCAATCAAAAAGATTGAAAAATATTTGATTTTCAATCAAATATTGAAACATCAATGCAATGGATTTCTTGGCAAGATTGTAACCTAATTCCCTTCCATTATATTTACAGAACCTAAACCTAATGGCACACACGTGAGAATTGCTGCAGAAAAGCCATAAGAACATTGAAAAAAATCAAAGAAAACTCAAAACTGAATTCCATATTCCAACGTGATTCAAAGCGTTTTCTTGATTCTAATACATTGCTGAGGTCCCCAGGAACGTGTAGGGATCAAAACCACACGCTAAAGCTCAAAGAATCCAAGGATAATAGTTTCACGGTTTGGAGTTTTTTTCATAATCGCATACTTTGATTCATGCATCATTAACATGTTTTGTTGATTGTTTTGTGTTCATAGGGACTGTACAAAGCTTTTGGCATAGGTTAATTGGACTGAAACGCCCTGAATCACAAATCACCATTGACAAATATTAGGGTTCCGAAGCTTTGATTTTGGGGTTTTCCCATACAGGAAAAATTGGAACCTCCCATGCCTATGGTTGTAATCGTTGCAACCAGACGAATTGAATGCCATACTCGCGCCATATTTATATAGCCTAGGGAGCTAATCGCTATTATTCCTCATGCTATTTTGTGGGGGTTAAAAACCCCCGCTATCTGTTTATTATTTGCAGGCTTCAGCGAAGGAGATGAAGACGTGGAAGCATGGGGTTGGTTCATTCAAATATAACGCGCGCTTTTATTTGTTTCCAGCATAATTGATCTTTTTTATATATTATGTTCATTATCCATTATGTTAACAAACGCAGGCGAGTGGAGTAGTGGTTAGTGTGCTGGCATGTGACCATTGGGACCTGGGTTCGAATCCCAGGTCCCCCAAACCTTTGTTTCTATTTTTTCTTATATGTTCATATGCAGGAAAAACCAAAGAGTCCACCATGCGCTCCAGGCATCAGCCTGCCAAGTGGCCACTAACACCAATCTGATGGCCAGGAGGTGATAGTCCTCATGATCCCCAGTCAACGCTTGCACACCTGAGCCAGAAGGTCAACAAGGGCTTGAGCTTAATGGGCCTGAAATCTGCAATCAACACCTCCTAATGGGCCCAGCACCCCCCCTGGTTCTATTATTCTTTTTTCTTTTATATTTTAATTGCTATTTAATTATTATAACTATTATTATTATTTAATTTAACTCATAAATTATTATTTTCATAACAAATTCAGAAAATTAAAATGTAAATATTTTTATTTATATTATTATTTATTAATTTCACTATTACTTTATTATTTTTGTAAATAAATATAGTTAATTAATTTAGTTGTTTTAAATTAGGTTAAATTTAATCTTTTTCATAATAAATAAAATTAACATAGAATTAGGGTTTTTCTTTTGACACTTTTAATTTCTTTTATTTTATTTTCATTAAAAACATAAAAAATATAAAAAATACTTTTTCTTTTAATTATTCAATTAATTAGTAAATTAGGTTTAATTTGAATTTAATTGCAAAAAATGACCAAACTTCATTCTTTTCTCAAAAAGGGTCAAAACCCTAAGGACGTCCCGATTCAATTTCTTTCGCGCATTATTATTATTTGGATTATATTTATGTAACTGTTTCCGAGAATGTAATAGTTAATTAGGATTTTTATCGCTTTATTTATTTTCTCGCAATTTATTTTCAAGGGTTATGTTTTTGGCGATGTAAATACCCGACGCCATGTAATAGCGTAGATTACTTTCCGCATTTATTTTCCCGCAAATTATTAAACTGTTAATTATGCATGCAAGACTTGCCTGAAAAATAAAATCAACCCGTAGCTCACCATGATATATGTACAAGATAATTTAAACTGAAACAACACACATGCACATGCCACTCCTAGGGTACGCCTCACTTGGTTGCCTCGAGGTGGTCATCAAGTATAGGGTGTTTTAGAGGTCGCCCTCCTGTCTAAAGATCATGTTGCCTCGAAACGGTTGCCTCGGATAAAAAAGGATCTAGGACATTAGGGTTACCGCTAAGGCGTCCTACTATTGCTTTGGTGACCACATGTCCCTATAATCGAATTGACCCGAATAACTCCAACGACGGTGCTACCTACTTCTCAATAGTGGGATAGCACTGTCTAAGGGACTCTTACACAGCTTAATTCCTTAGAGTAGGTAGATTTCTCCTGGGTACTTGCTCTTTCAAAACAAAAAAACAACTTTTCGCACCTACACTTTCAAAAAGTTTTCAAACAAATACTTCATACACTCTTGAGGACTGATACAAGAGTTACCTAGAAGTTTTTCAAACTAAACTTTTTCAAAACCCACAAACACAAGAAAAGCAAAACATTTTTGAAAACATAGTGAGCAAGTACCTAAGAGCCCGTGGATAACCACAGATAGAAAGGGTGCTAACACCTTCCCTTTCTATAAATCTACCTCCCGAACCGAGAAACATCTCGAAAAGGAATTTTGCTGTGATTTTGTCCTTTCCATGTTGGAGAACATAAAAGACGGCGGCGAATCTTGCTTACCACGAAATTTCGCAAACCATCATTTCAAAACAGTCAGTTCTATTTCCGCCGATCACAACTAATAATTATTCAGATACAGTATGGATACACCCCAGACACGGCGGTCATTCGACTACTCATTCAGACTTCAACAATCCAATACAGGCTAGATACGCTCCAGACACGACGTCCGTTCTACCTCTCATTCAAATTCAACTAACAACTTCAAGTTCAGATACGCTCCAAACACGGATGCCTTTCTGGCCCTTACACCAGAAGTTTGATTCTCCCCAGTGCAGCCGCCACGGAAATCATTTTGTCATTTATTCAGATCTCAGTTACAGTACAGATACACTCCAGACACAGAAGTCATTCTGCTACTCATACAGATCCCAATATCAGATACAGATTAGATACGCTCCAGGCACGGAAGCCATTCTATCTCTCATTCAGATTCAGCTACCAAACCTCAAGTTCAGATACACTCCAGACACGGAAGTCATTTTGTCACTTGTCCAGATCCCAGTTACAGTACAGATACACTCCGGACACGGAAGTTATTCTGCTACTCATACAGGTCTCAACTTCAGATACATTCCAGATACGCGCCAGACACGGTCGCTATTCTGTCACTCATTCGGAATTTATCCCCGGCATATAAATGCTCCCTACACAGAGGTTTCTCTGTTACCTATTTAGAATACAGATACACTCCAGACACGGCAGTCATTCTGATATTTATTCAAGAACCAAATACAGTTACAACTCGGATACGCTCTAGACACGAACGCCATTCCATTGCTCATACGAACCCAATCTCCAGACACAACTCAGATACGTTCCAAATACGGATACCATTCTGATGTCCATTCTACTAATATTCAACAAATAAGTTTTAGATGGCATCTCTAAGCCCATCTCCAGCAAGATTATACCGTCTCCAAATGGCATCTTTAAGCCCATTCCCTCACCTACATTTGGACGAGTGCAAATTTACGGGCACTCTAGTGTCCAATCCTCTTTTACCTTCGAGTCATGAAAGGCAGATTCGCCAATCTAACTCTTCAGGTCCAAGAAGATTGAACAGGGGCAACTGTTGTACCCCAAAATTTGCCCTCCCATCCTTCAGGAATTCATCCTGAACTCTCAGGTTTTTCTCTTAAACAAAGCCAAGCCCTTCATTATCGTTCCTTTCCAAGCAAACAATTTACAAGAGCAAAGTGGTCATTTGCAAGCTCTAAAGGCAAAGCTTTTACCTTGGAAAAATTAAATTCTAAACATTGGGAATTTTTCTCTAAAAAAGGGGTGTTTAAGAAGAAAATGGCACTTCAGAGCTTCTGCACCAACCTCAAGGCAGAAACAGTCAGAGATTGTAAACTTGGTTCAGTACGTGATCTTCAGTCAGAACATGGCTCTTTCAGCAGTTACACCAGCTCAGTCAGAGATTGTAAACGTGGTTCAGCACGTGATCTTCAGTCAGAACATGGCTTTTTCAGCAGCTACGTAAAAGTTCAGTCAGAGTTTGCTAGAAAAAGCAACAAAGCCAGAAACTCCTTCAGAACGTACTGGGATCAGAAGATAATAGGATCAGCAGATTGGGTAAAGTACTGAAGCAGGATCACTAAGTCCAGAAACTTTAAAGGAAGATCAAAGGAGCATACTGGAAAACTCTCAGAACTTGCTGAGACAGCAAGAGGCCAAGGTCAAAGCTTGATTTACGTTGTTTTTGGTGAAGCAGAACTGCTGGCTCAGGTTTTAGGTAATGATGCAAAATCTCCTATTACAAGATTTTTGAGGTTGATAAATCTCATCACCATTTAATGCTCATTAATGCTCACAACCACTCCTGAACATTCATCCAAGGGGTCTCTCCACGTGTGGCTTGGTAAAAACCTTTGTGCAAGTTTAGGCATGGGTCTATGCGCCACTTTTCGCCTATAGAGGTCACTTCTCCTCAATCCTTGCTTACTGTTCCAGCCTAGGCTAAAAAGTTGTCCATCATCACAACTTTTCATGAACATCCTTCAAAAACAAGTTAACCTCTCCTGCATAGTATGGGCGCCATTTAACGTTCAAAAATCTACAAAGCCTTGCCTATAAATAGGACACCATTGTCCATCACAAGGGGGACGTGAAAAAACATCCAGAAAAAATTACTAGAGAAGAAACAGAAAACTCTAGTAAAAGAAAAACCTTGTGAGTCTCTGTCCAAAATCCCTGGTATTTTTTCAAACTTTGAACTTCCTACCTCCAAACTTCATTAATACCCAGTTTGCTTTGTAACCAAAGAACACCCTTACAGTTTCTGACCATACATACACATATCTTCTCCATCCACCCATTCTAAAAAAGAACTTGTCCAGAACACCATCAGAGCTAAAAGCTAGCTCCCACTCATAGACTTTTTCAACAGCCAGGTAAGCATCTGCTGACTTTCATCACGCTGCTAAGCATCATCAGCTTTGCATGCTCAATAAACATAATGTGAATATCATGTTGCTGTTGTTTGCATTCTGAGGATTTTCATACCTCAGAATGTTTAAGTAGGAAGTGAATCGGTGTAGAACCTGCCTGTGACCTTGTTGGTTCTGTCTCCTGAAACACTTTGACATTTGCTGAAGTTGTCCCAAGCATGTTTTCTGTTTTATGGAAAAATAACAAGACTGCAGATGTTCTGGCTAGCACAGGGAGAAGCCAAGTTCTGACTTTGACGTTAGCACATCTGAAGCCTGTTTTGCTGTCAATAATATCAGAACTTCTGAAAATTATTGTATGTCCAGCAGGGTCAGAACTTCTGACTTCCCCACTAACAAACTTTTGTCTTGCAGCGCATGGGGGTCAGAACTTCTGACCTTCCCACTAACAGGTTTCTGTTTTGCAGGTGCCAGAGTCAGAAGTTCTAACTCATACATTTTCACCAAAAGGTTGATAATCTGGCAGCAGGCCTGGGTCAGAACTTATGACTTCCTCTCAGCAGCGCGCTAGCTATCTCTCTCTCTTTCTCTCTATCTTCCCTTTGTTATTTTCTTTTCTTATCTATTTTTCTCGTTGAACCACCCCATGTACAAATGTGTATCCCCATCCCCTAAATGTTGTAATAGCGTAGGATTTTACATTTCCGCATTTTATTGCTTTCAAATGTAAATGCTAGTAATTAGGATATGCATGGCAAGATAAAATCAATGAAATAGAAAATCATAATTCAAGATAAACTCTTGCATGCAATAAAACACACTTGCACATAAACACCCCTAAGGTATCTCCACTTGGTTGCCTAAACAAATGGCCATGATATGCATGTTGAGTATCTATTGGCAAAACAAAAACAAAACAAAAGATCATAGTCCCTCGATGACGCTATCTTGGTTGCCTATACAAAATGATCTAGTCCCTAGAAAAATTGCTAAAGATACTTGGCAATATTGCTATCATGGTCTATACGATGACCCGTGCCTGTCCCGTTTAACATCCTATCACAAGGTTGTTCACCAAATACAATGGTGAAACAACACTGTTAAAAGGGTTAAAAACATAAGAAAGATCTTTGAGTAAAATATGGTAGATAGCTCTTTGTTACTTGATCAAGCTTGCAAAAAACATCCTTGCTACTTTTCAAAACACACTTCACAACACAACTTCAAAACCCTACTTTCAAACATCGAAAACTTTTCAAAAGACCAAAAAACATCTTTGTATACATTCAAACAAGAATCATTACAAAGGTTGCCACAACGATGGCCTCTTTTCAAAAGCATTTTCAAAAACCACACACAAAGCACCATTTCAAAACAAATTGAAAAGCAAATGCAAGTGATCTAAAACTAAGAGCTCATGGAAAACCATGGATGAAAAGGGTGCTAGCACCTTCCCTTTTCATAATCTACTCCCCGAACCCAAGAAAACATCTCAAAGGTCTTTCCTGTGCTTTTTGACCTTTCCTTAGGATAAAATAAAAAGTCGGGGGCGACTCTTGCTAAACCGAAACATTTTTCAAACACGGACGCAAAATCCCAAGTCAGTTCTCCCACTGTATCACAGTTTGTAATCTGGAATTCACCCGTATACATCCGTTACTCTATCCAATTTTTGTGAAGACTTAATACACTTGAAGTTTGGTTCCCTCAAGAGGTATAATATCTTTGCTTGCTTGGTTTCAATTCAAAGAATGACAATTCTATCTTGGCTCATAATGTCAAGTATTGGCTTTTGTTGGTTAGATGGTTCTTATCCCTAGCTTTTTACCTTATGCTTTAGGATAGTCTCCTCTTCTCCTCCCATCTTCTTTAATTTCAAAAATCTTCTCCCTCCTTTTGAAAACTCTTTTTGTTTTAAACTTGAACCACTTTCATAATAAACTTGGACTTAGGTCCATGCATTTTCAAACATTTTCATAAATAAACTTCAATAAACTTAATAATACTTTGACATTTTTTTTGTGAGAAGACTAAAAGTCAATCAATCTCATTTCAAACCATTTTTCCACTTTAGCTTTTATCTTTAAACTTTTCTCAAAAAAGATTAGACTCTTGCCAATCCTTGTAGTGATGCAAACAACTATACTTCTACAATATGTAGTGAAGAGATATATTTTCCACTTGGGTGTTGAGTGAGGCATTGTTGATTTTAAAATCTAAGCCATATCCCCCACTTTGAGATGATGCAAATTCTCCTTTCTCATGATTGTGGGTAGTAAGTATGTTTTTCTACACGGACAATGACGATGATGTCTTATCTAATAAAATCAATTAACATACTTATGTTTCAAAAATATTATAAAAGAGGAACTACGTGTACCCTGATCCCCTATTGCAAGAAAGGTGGTACGTAGGCACTAAAGGTTCGCAACCGCGACGGGTATAAAAATTATAAAAATATTTATTCTCTCACCTCCACCATCTATTTTTATATAACATTTCATAGCCAAAATATACAGATTTTTTACAAAGAGGTTCCCGCGGAGTACCATAGATGTTCAGGGTGCTAATACCTTCCCTTTGCATAACCAACACCCTTACCTTGAATCTTTCCCCCCTCTTTTGGGTTATTCCCTCTTTTCCCATTCCTTTGGAAACAATAAAGCGCGGTGGCGATTTTTATTTTGATCTGTATAAGTCTAGTCAATCCAATGGCTTAGTCTTAAACATTTCTACCGGTACAGGAAGAAGTAAACATATTGAAGCAAGGTTTCACTTCTTGAGGGAAAAAGTAAATCAAGGTGAACTTGTAGTTAGACATTGCTCAAGTGAAGCATAGTTGGCCTACATTTTCACCAAAGGATTGAAGATCGACAGATTCTTGAATTTGAGAAAGAAATTAGGAATAGTTCAGATTGACTATTTTTGAGGATGTTCGACAACTTGGATTATGGGGGTGTGTTGAAATATTAAATTAGTTTTGATTAGATTTGATTATATTTAATATTTAAATATAATCCAAGTTGTGTTAGCCCAAACCCAATTAGGATGGTATATAAACAGTCATAGTGTGTATCATTATTTATACAATTCAATAATACAAATCATTATTTCCTTTATTATTCTTTCTTTCTCTCCTCACTAAAAGTGCCTCACGCACTAATAAAAATTCGTCTACTTTAAATAATTATCAATTTCTAATCTTGATTACATGACATGAGACAACTTTTCATTTATAGGAGGAAAGTCATTGTTAAATTTGGAATTTTTAACAAACTCAATAACACTAAGCATAACAAAGTAAACTTAACTAATAAACTAAGGTTGTATAATCCTTAGATCATCTAACACTCTCGTAAGCTAGAATGCATGTCAATTAAATTCCAATGAGGAAGCACTTTGTTGAAGGGTCCATGTTGCAATGGTTTAATAAAGATGTATATAGCTTGCTTATTGGATGTGAGGTGAAGAAGAGTCAACATTCATTTTCTTATGTACTATCTTGCCATATGTTCTCCATTAACAGTTGTAAAAATCATCTTCATCTGTCTTAGGTTTCTGTTTTAACTACTCCAAAGGCCAGTAAAAAATATTGGTCATTTGGGTCCCTTTCCACGACTATTAACAACTGTCCCCCATAAGTTGTATTTAAATGACAACCATTAACACCTACAAATAGTCTACATCCTTTGGTGAAACCTCTTTTGCATCCATCAAAACAAAATTAGAAGGAGGCAAAGCTAGGTTGGATTGAAGAATTAGGTTTGTCTATATTAATCTTTGTAGTATTCCTAACACATACTATTTTAACTCAATTGCATACCTCCAAATCAATGCACACTCTCTAGTTGCATATCCTTCAATAATTTCCTTTTCTATTTCCTTGGCCTTTGATGCCTTACTTGGTGTACTCCCATCTGAGTAAGTCTTCCTCATGTCTTGAATAATGTTAGCAATTTTGGCCTTTTAACATGCTTGCATCTTGTTAACCACAACCTTTACAACTCATATAGACTTTGCAGTTCTATTATTCAAAATCCTAGCACAAGTGTGTGTGTATGTCCACCCAAGTTTTTATCTAAAAAGTGAGACTCCCGCCTACTTTAGAGCATAGAGCAAAATATCCACATTTTCCATTGCACTCTACCCTTACTTTGTTACTTTCATTCTTGACAAATGTAATTTTCCTTCAATTTAATAATGACCACTCTATTATTGCATCCTTAAAATCACTTAAGGAATTAAATTCCATACCCAACTTAAACTCATAGTCCTTACCTAACTTCTCCTTCCTAAAATTTTCATACTTTAGAAGTTTTTCATATTCAGAAGCATATGGGTCTGAGCTACTCAATTAATCGCTCTCATATTCATCTTCTCCATCATCCATTCTTTGAGAATCCTTTGTTTTAATAGCTTTGGTTATCCTTGCAGGTTCAACAACTTTCACCTTCTTCTTCTTTGAATTTGATTTCTTGATCGGTGACTTAGTGGCACAAATCTTAAACCTATATGACTTCCCATTAAATTTAAGTATGTTAGTACCAACTTCAGGCCTATCAACTTTAATGAATTCAAAACCATCATCCATTGCATTTGTTCTTATTAGATCCATGGTTTTATGATTGACATAAATTTTGCTAAAACATGGTTCTTAGCAGATGTTGAGCAAGATGTCACAATATCTTGACTAACTGTCATAACAGGTTCTGCTGTCCTGTATATAAGATAGATATTGGGCCAGATATATGACATCTTGTCTTACTGTACAACAGGTGCTGCTGTTATTTTTCTTGATATATTTGATTTGATTTTGTGAGATCCTGTTGGATACATCTCACTTATTTTTACAGGTCAAGAAGATTTTATTAGGAACAATGCAGATTTGATTTGGTTTAAAAAGGATCTTGCACCTGATTTAAAATTAGAAGATTGAATTTGATTGAAGAGTCCTGTTGGAGGCGGTGTAGCGGCAAGAAACAAAAGTTTTGGAAATATTTATCCGGGAATTTATCGTATCCATAGATATTGGTTATTGAATTGTCGTTCGACAATTCTGTCGTTAATGAGTTTTGGGATAAATGGGTTTGTAAAGAAAATGTTATCAACAAAGCATTAATGTAAACAAAAGAAAAAACTAAGGAAGAACTTATCAAGCGTGCATATACTCCACTCATCACAGACTTAAACCTATTGACCAGTTATACGCAACCTAACAATACTCATCAATGTCACCATGTATCACTCACAATCTAAGTCATTTCTAACCCAAATTGAGATACCAAATGTATCACCGAGGAAATGATATCTCTACCTCCTCAACAACATAGAAGACAACTATGTAATTGCACTAACGGTCTCTCAATACAACACAACCACACAGAGGCATTAAACTATGATACCCAAGTAGATGTCAGCTCTAAATCTATCTCTAGACTTCAGAAACTAACAAATAATCATCCTATATAAGAATCTAAGCAGTATATGTCTATAACAACTCAAATCCCTAGCACAAAGCAAAAATCCAAGACAACAATCGACAAAAATTTGTAAAGCAAGTTTAATATAACACCATGGGCGACAAATATACATAAGTTCAGAGTAAATACATGTACAAACTCAACACATAAAGAATACACAAAGAGGAAGAGAAATGAACCACAAATCTACCAGTTTGTCAGTGCCGATTGATGAGCAGTCCACCCCGGGTCATCCGTATGTAAGCTTCAATATTGTTTTCTAAGCTAATCTTATCCAAAAATGAAGGTTGATGGAGTTGGGATAAAAAATACCCAAAACCATACCCAAAAAATGTGTTTTTACACCTAAATACGCATTTCTGACTGTCCAGTATCGCTCGACGACTAAAAAGCGTCGCTCGACGACCAAAAGTGTCGCCCGACGACGAATGACAGAAAGTTGAAAAACCAGCACAACATTCTGTATTGTTTCGGCCATAACTTTTGAACGGTAACTCTGATCCGCGCCCGATTCGAAGCATTGGAAAGCTTATTCAATGCTCTTTCTAACAATTCTTAAATATCAAAGCTTGAATACCTTAAAAAATGAGGAAAATCAATTAAATTCAATGATATTTACATAATAACACAATAAATACACTAAAACGTAAACCATATCGAATATACACTAAAGTTGAAGTTTATTGACAAAAAGCAAACAAATTAAGCCAATGAGTGATGATTATTCACACTCAAGTTCCCAATAATTTGACACTCATCAAACTCTCCCCAACTTAAAACATTGTTTATCCTCAACCAAAGTTAAATAAACTTAAAGAAGCAAAAGACAATAATCAAAGAATCACAAATCAACAGGTTTTGAAAACAGAAAACAAATACATTGGTTCAAATGAAAAATAGTACACACAAAGTAAACACTCACCACTAAACTAAAACTATAACATAAACACAAAACAGATGCTAAATACAAAAATTATACCAAACATTCTAAAACAATACTAGTTCACAATAAATCACACCTAGAAAACACAATCATCGGTAGATTAAATCACATAAAAATTGGGTATTTTCACTCATCCAAAAATCTTGAAAACAATAGACTAAATTATGTATTCATCCAAAAATTTACATTGAAAATATAAAAGCAATAATCTCAAGGGCTTTTCAAGGTTGTAATATGACTTGGTTAACAAACAAGTGATAAGTTCTAAAGCTAATCGAAACAAAAATTTGCCTAAACCCGAGGGAGTAATTACTTCCACAAAGTTTCAAACAATAGAATTTCAAACCAACACACGTCACTTATTCAACACAACATTATTCCATAATCTTTTTGTTTTTCTTTTTCAAAGCTTTTCTATTTTTTTCCTTTCTTTTTCTATAACTTTTTTTCATTTCTTTTCTTTTTTTCTTTCTTTTTCTTTTCAACCTCATAGCATTCAACCAATAAATACACAATCATTTTTCTCCCCAACTTGAATTCAACCATACATTAAAGTGAATACTCCCTACTTTCTAAGGCAAGGTAAAAATTCAAACCAAAACAATGGTTGAGGGTTCAAGAAAACAATGAATCAACATCCATGCAAAAAGGGAAACTAAACAATCATAGACAAGCATTTAGAAAATACAACATGGATATCGACAAAAAGCTCAAAGGGGTTACTAATGATCACACACTCACAAGGTACATTAACTTATTTGGCCAAAGTAGTTGTGCTCAAAATGAAACAATAAAATGCCTTGATCATGTTCAAGCTTTCATACAATCAACACAAACAAAAGATTAAGTACAATAAAATCCAGTTAAAATAAGAATTGTGGTCTCTAGCATATGTGAACAATGGAAAGCTACCTCACAAAAAGGGTAAGAACTAAAGTGATTCACATATAAACAAGTATACAAAAGAATGAATGGAATAAAAAATTGTAAAAAGTCTAAATATCATGAATATGCTAAAGTTTAGAAAGCGATAAACACATACCTTGAACGTGTACAAAACTTTAACAAAATCATTACCACGCATTCGCAAGTCGAAACGATCAAACTTGACAAATCACCTCAATATTCTACAAGTTACCAGACCAAAACTTGAGTCCAAACAGTAACAAAAGAATTATAAAAATAATACTCCTACAAAATTTCAATGTACAAAATTTACAATATATACAACGAACAAAACTCCTCAAGCTAAACACGACAAGCTTTCGGAAAACACAAATTGACATAACAAAACAAATACAAATTACGATATAGAAATCAGGTGAAAATGAATTAACAAGTTGAAAAGTGAAGATTTGAAATTTAGAATATTTCCTTATTTCAACTTGATAAAGCACAAATCACCACACACATAAACAAATACAAACAAACATGCTTGTTTTACGTCATAAGCTCAACGCCTTTATTGTGCGAGCTAGTAACCTCCTCTCATCATGCCATGTGTTGTACCCCAAAAATTTCCCTCTCATTTCTCAAAGGATCATCCTGGACCCTCGGGTTTGCTTCCATCCAAGTCTAAGCCTTGAATTACAAATTTTCCAAGAAAGTCATTCGCAAGGGCAAAATGGTAATTTGCACACTAAAAAGTCAAAATTTGACTTTTGGATCAAAGTCAAGTTTCAAGAATCATATTTTATCAAGGCATGAGGTTTGTTTCATCAAGAAAATCAGAAGTCAAGATTTATGTTGAAAAAGTCAAAATTCTAAATACTTAGAAATTTTTCCAAGTGTTTAAGAAATATGATAAATTCAGAACTTCTGGACAGATTATCACCATGATGCAAGGTGATTCTAAAAGAACTTATAACACAAGAGTTATAGATATCAATGAGATCTAAAATATTGTAGAACATAATTTCTTCTAGAAATACTGGGATTTCAAGTTATACGTCCTCAAAGACATGTCCCTGAAACTTAAACACTTAGTAAATTCTGAGTATTTTCAAATCAGAATTTGTTTACAACTTCTGGGCCAGTTTTCACGTAGGTTCAGTCAGAAGTTGCAAGAGTAATTCAAAGAGGTCTTAAAAAGCATGTCATAAGCTTTCTGGAAAGTCTGAGAACTCGTTCAGAACATGCTAGAGCAAAGAGATTAAAGGATCAGAAGTTGGACGTTGGTTCTAAGTTGCGCTGATGCTGAACTTCTGATCCAAAATTAAGCTATGATGCATAATCTCATATTGCAGGATTACTGGTTTGATAAATCTCATCATCATTTAATGCTCACAACCACTTTTGAGTTTTTATCCAAAGGATTTCCCCACGTATGACATAGAAGTACATTGTTGTCCTTGAAAAAGCAAACTCTTGTACAAGAGTATGTTGGGCCCATGCTTTGCTTTTGCTTCTGAGGGTAATTTTCCTTAATTCATGCTTACAATTCCAGCTTAGGCACAGCTAAAAGCTGCTAACCACCATACTTATTTAACTTGCTTCAAGAACAAGCCAGCACGCTAGCATGATGGTGGTACTTTTGACCTCTCCAAGCTACAAAGTTCTTGCCTATAAATTAAACTTCATTTGCAACTGTGAAGGGGGCCGGTGGAAAAATTGAAAAGAAAAAGCTTTTAAACATTGCTAAAAATTCCAGGAATCCGTAACTGCAAACACAAATACAAAACCTAAGCCATCCTAACTTCTGTTTTCAGACTGTAACACGTTCTCCATCAATCTCCACCTCAAAAAGTCAGAACTTTGCTTCTTGGTTGTTCCAGAATTTCCCAGCCATTCATAACCCAAGTTAAAGGTTGTTCCCGTCTGCTGAGCACGTGAGGAAGCTGATCAGAACTTTACAAGTAGTCAGTACCAGTATCCAGTTCACAGGACCTTCTCCAGCTGCAAGGTAAGTTTCTGCTGACTCTCATCATATCACTTAGGCATTATTAAACTTGCATGTCCAAAATACAATGTAGACATCCTGATTCTGATGCTGCACATATTCCGAGGTTTCATGTATTTGTCTTCCTAAGTAGGAAGACATCAGTTCAGAACTTCTTAAGGAAACTAGGATTAGCAGATACTTGCTTGTTTCTGGTTTACAGTCTTGACATTTTTTTTACAGTCTTGACATTTTTTGTGTTTTCTGTTCTATTAAGAAATGACTAAGTTGCAGATGTTCTGATTGGCTTGAAGAAAGAGATGTAATTTGTCATCAGAGTCTACTTTGTAATACATGTTTATGCTTTTGCTTCTAATACCGGATGTACATCCACCTAGTGGTTGACAATATGTACGCATAAGACATTAGAGCTAAGGGTCCTGGGTTCTAACCCCAGAAGCATCTTTTTTTAGGTTCATTTATTGACATTTTTACCCATTTATCTGTCAGACAATACTCCTAGATCAGAACTTCTAGATATCCTCACCCCAATAACATTACCATCTCACTCTCTCAAGCAACCATAATTTATGACTTGTCAGTGATATATGAACTTCTAGGTTCCGAACTACACTATAGCTTCTAAACCCCTTCAACAATCAGAACTTCTAGGTTTTCCTTTATTCCTAGAAACCTCAGAACTTAGTGTACCCAGGCCCAAAACTTATGACCGTCTACTTTCCTACTAACATTTTCTCTCTTACAGCGTATCAAAGTCAGAACTTCTGTTCCTTCTCATTTCAGCAATGTGCTGATTCTGACTCCTTTTTCTCTTATTTATTCTATTTTAGCTTTTAATAACCAAAAACACCAAAAAACATTTTATATTTACATACTTTATTTTATCCCTCTTAAAACTCAAAAATCCAAAGATAAAAAATGTTTTCTTTAGCAAACTTATTTCTTTTCTTAAACAAAAACAAGACTATTCCATTTTTACATTTCTTGTACATTATTTCAATATGGTTGTAATAGATAACTAGGACTTTAATTTCTCGCAATCCCCATTGTAAATTTGTACACCCCATCCCCTTAATGAAGTAATAGCATAGGACTTTACTTCTCCGCATTTTTATTGCTTTCATATATTGCTAGTAATTAGGTGTATATGGCAAGATAAAAACAACAAATAGACAACCAAAAAAATCAAAGACTAAATGCATGCAATCAAATACACTTTGCACACATGCACCCCTTAGGGTAATCTCACTTGTTGCATATCGAAAAATAGTCATGTCCCTCGAACATAGGCGTTTTAGCAAAGATCATTGATAAAAGATCACAGTCTCTCGATGACCCTCGATGTTGCCTTCGATAAATGATCTAGTCCCTAAACGATATTGCTAAAACATCCCATAGGTTGCCTTCATATATGCACAAATATCATATACAAGTTAATATACAATTTCTATAAAACATATACATTAATTACAAAACTTAAAAACAAAATAATCATCACAATGCGAAATCAATAGAACCAATCCCCGGCAACGGGCCATTTTGGTGGAGGCGGTGTAGCGGTAAGCAAAAAAAGTTTTAGAAATATTTATCTAGGAATTTATCGTGTCCAGAATGATTGGTTATTGAATCGTCGTTCGACAATTCATTTGTTAATGAGTTTGGGGATTAAATGGGTTTGTTTGTAAGGAAAGGGTAAAAACTATTGACAAGAAAATAAATACATTAAATAGAAAGGAAAAACCTAACAGGAAGAAATTTACACTACTCGTCACAAACTTAAACCTATTGATCAGTTGCACTCAACCTAATGTATTCATCAAAATCATCACGGACACCATGAGATGTACCCACAACGAAGATTATGTCTAACGCCAAGTCGCGAGACCAACCGTATTACTCTATCGGCAATGTCTTGCGCGCTACAACAACACAGAGACATTAAGCTTTAGCATTCAAAGTGAATATTAGCTCTAAATCTATCTCTAGAATATAGAAAATAGTAGATATCCATCCTTAATCAAGATTTGTGAGGTATTTGTCTATAATAACCCAAATCCAAACATAAAGCAAAAAGATCAAAGAAGACATCAAGATTGATTTGTAAAGCAAGCTTTATACAACACCATGATCAACAAATATACATATGTTCAAAGTAAATATACAAACATACCCAACAAATAGAGAAATACATAGAGAAGAAATGGAGAAAAACCAAACATCTCACGGATTGTCAGCGCCGATTAATGAGAAATCTGACTCCAGATTATCAAGATGCAAGCTCCAATGTTGTTTTATAGCTTCTCAAGACTAAAAATGGAGGTTTGATGAATTGAGACCAAAAACACCCAAAACATAACTTAAAAAATATGTTTTTGGCCCTAAATACACATGTATGACTGTCCAGTATCGCCCGAAGGCCAAAAAGCATCGGCCGGCGACAGATGACAGCAAGATGAAAAACCATCACAACATTCCGCATTGTTTCAGTCATAACTTTTGAACCGTAACTCCGATTTATGCACGATTCAAAGCATTGGAAAGCTTATTCATTGCTCCTTCTAACAAACACAAAATATAGACCAAATTGATGATTTCTTATTCTTTTATTTTGAGCCTTATTTGTTGACGAGTTGCTCAAAATCCCGCGTTTGAAGCCGTGTCTTCGACACTTTATTGCTCATGCTCCAAATACGCATCAATAACTATAAAATGAATAGAAAAACATCAACCGGTACACTATATACACAAAAACAAAATTAAACATAAACTAAACGAATTTACACAAAAGTCAGGATTATTCAACAATATTAACAAATAAAAAGTCGATAAATGCAACAAAAACTATATATAAAAATAGCTACAATTTGCACTTATCAAGTTCTAACCCATACTGCAAGAGTATATATATATATATATATATATATATATATATATATATATATATATATATATATATATATATATATATATATATATATATATATATATATATATATATATATATATATATATATATATATATATATATATATATATATATATAAGGACTTGTTAAACCTAAAATAACAAGCATTCACAACAAGAAACCGTGGTGCATAAGGGTTTAGGGTTTTGGGAGTCTTTTAGAGTTTTGTGTTTTTGTGTGTCACCCATGTATATTTCGATACATTGAGGTAGATTGATTATTCATTATTACTTGAAAATTACTCATGAGCTTTTGAGAAAAGAGTTGGTTGTGTATCAAGTTATTGTTCTTACTCATTAGCTTTTAAGCAAGAAGTTAAATATTGTTTATTGAAAATGTAATCTTCTGTTTTGGTTCTTGTCATTGGTTTGTGACTGGTTTTATCACTGAGGTGATTGTCGAAAGTGAGAGGGGGATCTCATATCTACAGGGTTCTAGGTAGAAGTTGCACAAGGCAGTGATTATGAGATAAGTTGTAAACTATGGTTATTTAGTTTTGAACTAATACTATCATAGTAAATTTCCTTCCTGGATTGGTAGCCCCCATAGTAGGTGAGTTACACTAAATTAGGTTAATAATTAATTGTGTCTTTTACCTTCTATAATTTACTTTTGCATAATTTATTATTTTGGTAAAAGCTTTGCTGTCAGCAGACGATGTCTTAATATTTGTCTTGACATTGTATTTTAGTGTTGGGACATCAGTCTTGATATCTGTTTTTAAAGTGCCAGAAATTAAGTTCTCTCATCCTCTATATCATCAAACGTAACCTTCCTTGCATTATCATCATTACTTTCATCTATTTCAGCTTCTCTAACATACCCTTCAGTCAGATCGATGCACTAAGGCTCAACAACCTGGATGTTGATGTCCTTCACAATATGCTCAACATATAAATACCTTTCAATATTGTTTCCACCAGCCCAAACTTGTATTTTTCATAACCTAAATCCTTGCTAAGTAAAAAAAAGGAATCATCCATACCTTCTAGTTTTCTCCACAACCTAAACTTGTATCTTTCATAACCCCAGTAAAGAACTATTTTTAACACCTCAGAAAAACCCTATTTTTCAATATCTTTCTCAAATACATTGATTTCAATTCTACCCCTATAAAACATTGTATTCTCTCTAAAAAAACTCCCCATGATGGAAAAAAACATTGAACATACTATGTTTTAGAAAAACGTCCATTAGAGTTATTGAATGAAGCAAACATGAGAAAATATGATGGAATGAACTTACGTTAGACCGTTATTTTTTTTATGAATATGGCTATGCGACCTATGAAGAGAGTTTTCTTTCCTGATTTCGAACACACCGACGTCATCTCCAACTCACCAACATTTGTTTTCAATGGAGTTCCTCTGTAAGAGCAAAATGTGGAAGACGAAAAGGGATTTTGCAATTGTCTCTTTTTTTTAAATTGATATGTTTTTTATTTCTTACATGGCATTAGTAATTACACGTGTCACTAAATAAAATCGAAAATAAAAAATATTTGCCACCTAGAATGCCACATAAGATCTTTGGATGAATCTTCTCACTAAAAGGTTTAAATAAGTGAAATTTTCATGTGACAAAGATGCTTTCTGAAGAAAAAAATTTACAAGAGGAAAAAACAAAAGTCACCTATATAATAGGGGACAAAATTCCTATTAACCCTTTAAAAACTTTCTTTGTTGTTATGCTTCTCTCCTTCCACTGTCTCTTGTTTTAAACAAAGCGTAAGTCTTTGAAGAAGTATAAGAAACATTTTAATCAATTTCTAAGACATACTAATATTTTATATAAATATGAATAAAATTATTAATATAAAAATGGAATAATTAATTTTTTTCGAGGAAAAACTTTAAAAGTGTCAGATACCTGAAATCACATTATACAATAGATTTAATGGTTCGCTGGTTTCAGATGCATGAAAATTTGTAACTTCTGACCGGAAAATCATCGTTGTGTGGCTCTTGAAGTATTTAAACCATCTTGTTATTTCCTTCGAGTTTTGTGTTCGGCTTGGAAGCCAATTTTCAATGAGGAAGATCTCCGAATGTGCGAATACTTTGAAGATATACAGTGAAAATAATATGTTGAACCGTTGTTTATCGGATGTTCAAAAATTCATAACTTTCAACCAGTTTAATGTTTTTAGATGTTTCTTTGGGAGAAAAATCCGTCTTGATTTTATCTTCGATTCGTATGTTCGGGTCAGAAGTTAATTATTTGCAGAAGATCTCCGAAAATGCGAATTACCATAGAAATTTGCACCCCGAAATGGTTTTCTACGGACTATTTTTCAATATTGAGAAATTCGTAACTTTCTCAATTTTTACCGGTTCAGGACGACTCTTGAAGCATGAGATCCCAAATTTTGTCAGCTACAACTTTGCTTAAGTTCCAGAGTTAGGATTATGCTTTGAAGGCTTCGGTTCATGACTCGCTTCTTAAAGTGTGCATGAAAATAAGCTGAAATTTTCAAGACAGCAAAATAAGTCCATTGTTTCTCGCCATTCAAAAAATCATAACTCTCTCAATTTATCATATCAGGGCGATTCTTTCGGTGCGACATCAAAAATTTCATCATATACGATTTTGTTTTAGGGTTCGTGTCAAGATTTCGTACTGAAAGTCACGAGCTTGTATTTTATTCGCAAACAACACACAAAATAAGCTAGAAAAATCTGCACTGTGAATTTTAACACTGATTTCTCGCCATTCAGAGCATCGTAACTTGCTCAATTTTTATCGTAACAGGACGATTCTTTCAGCACCACGTCACAAATTTTGTCGCCGGCAACTTTGTTTCAAGTTTCACATTAGAATTATGCACTGAATGTCATGAGTTTGGGGTTTTGATCTCGACTGGTACATGAAATAAGTGGAAAATTCAGCATTTGTCAGAATTACACCATCCAAACAAGACTTAGAGCTAATTCTATATATTTTTAAATTTAAAATTTCATATAACTTTTTCACTCGTTATTCACAATCTCACAAAAAAATTCTCTAATCTCTCTCAATTCCTCTATACTCTCAAAAGCAAAACTCAAGAGAACAACTTCATCTCTCTCACTCACCTCTGCCGCAAACTTTCTCCTTCTCCCTCAGCTCATCCGCGCACCACCGCCACTACTAGCCAGCACCACGTCTCTGGCCGCTGCCCCTGTCCACTCCTCTAGTCGGCACACGTTTTCCAGCGAATTTCTTCCCCCGGTCCGCGCGTCTTCATGCGATCATCCCTCCTCCGATTTTCTTTCTCCATCTGATTTCTTATTTCGGTCAATCCTCCGTCAAACTCGTCTTCGATTCTGATCGGTAAAATTTCTCAACCTTGCTTGAATTAAGCTATTCTTGTGATAATTGATTTTATGAGAAAAATGCTTATTTGACTTAAATGTGAATTGAACCTTGATTTTGTGGAATTAAGTATTTCTTGAGTTTGTTGATTATGAATAAACTTGGAATTGGTTGAATATGTGTTTAATTGGTCGAATCTTGAATTGAATTGATTCTTGATTATATGAATTGTTGAACTAAGCTTGTTTGATGTTGATAATGATGAATAAGTGTGGAATTGGTTGAATGATGATTTAATCGGTGTAGATCTTGAATTTAATCGGTAAAATTGATGTTGATTTTGAATGCCGAATTTTGGATCTATGTGTTTGATTGATGAATTTTGTGGAGAATTAGTTTTGTTTTCATGAGTTAATGCAATTTTGAATCGATTTGTTGATGAATTCGCATCTTCGACATAAAAACCTCAAATATGATAAATTGCATTAACACTTAAACATTGATTGTTTTCGCTTGGAATCAACACTTTATTGTTGCATTAATTGTTTGTAATTCATTTGGATTTCCCAGCAATGATACTTGAACCGATAAGCGTTTTTTGCATCCGTTTGCGATTGTTGAAATCAATTTTGATCGATATTAATTCAAGTATGTGTTGCTGCCCGGAAAATGCAAATGCATTGCAAATTGCTTTTCAAATGTTGTTTTATGCTTATTCATGCATTATGCGTTTATGGACCGTTGATGTTGAGTTATATCATTTTCGACACGATTGTTTGAGTAATGTTGGGGTCTGGCGCAATGCTTCCCTGTTTTGGTAAGTTGAGCATAAGGCATGATTTGATTGATGGTTAATGCACAAGGGAGTTTGTTTTGGTACTTGGATGACATTTATGTCCAGTTTTGAAGATTTCGGATCAATGTTTTGTGCGGTTCATGTGATAGCGATAATGCTTCCCGGTTTGGTAAGTTGGTGCAAACGTGTGATTTAATTGTTGCGGGGTGGAAAAGTGAACTTTCCTTGGCTTTTGTTTGGGATTGATACCAAGTTTGCTCAATTTTAGCTCGATATTTTGTGCGGTTCATGTGAGTAACGATAAAAAATGTAGCACGGTGTTGTACCCCAAAATTTGCCCTCTCATTTTCTCAAGATTTCTCTCACATGTGTGATTACAAAAACCTGTTTAAAGAAATAAAGAAAAATGTAAAATTTTGAAGATGTTAATGTGCATTTAGATTAGGTTAAAAAAGAAACAAGTTGGCTTCGATTTAGCAACATTCGATTGGGCAATGTAGTCTCCCTTCAGTCACAAGCTTCGATTTGGGCATTGGCTTCCTTCAAAGTAACCCCCTTCGATCCACAAACTGGGCATATGGCTTCCTTCAAAATAACCCCCTTTGATCCACAAACTGGCCATATGGCTTCCTTCGAAGTGACTCCATTCGATCCACAAACTGGGCGTATGGCTTCCTTCAAAGTGACCCCCTTCGATCCACAAACTGGGGATATGGCTTCCTTTGAAGTAACCCCCTTCGATCCACAATCTGGGCATGTGATTTTCTTCAAGGTAACCTCCTTCAATCCACAAGTTGGGCAATTAGACCCTTCTAAGCAACATACTTAGATTACGCCTCTAAACTCTTCAACACTATGGATCATGATTGGTAGATTCGAAGGACATATAATGGGTCCATTCGAAGAACACATATTGTTGGAAACGAACGTTGTTGTCTGATGATGAGTCTGGTCAAAGTGATTAAAACGAAAGGGTGAAGTATTCAAGATGTTTGTTGACCAAAGTCCTGTATACTACCAAGCCCAAGCTATATGTACTTCTATGCAACAGTCTTGCACCAAGCTTCCACAACACTCCAAAATACTGCTGAGCCTGCATTGTCTCAGTCCCATACTTGCACAAAAAAGGGTACATAAGAGCTGCATCGAAGAAAACAAGGGGACAATATACCCAAACAGTTCAAATATTTTTTAATTTCCCCCCAAAACCACATCAAATCTCCTCTATAAATAAACCTTTCTTCACAACATCAAGGGGGCGAGAGACGCTGAGAGGAGAGAAAAGAGAGCTGGGAAACAAAAACAGAAACCTTTGTAATTTTTGCTCACTCAAAAATCAACTCTACTTTCACCTACAAACACAAAATAAAAATCCATTATCTCATCTTTCGAACTCTCATAAATCAACTATCCAGAACACCCCACACATAGAATTTTGTTCAAACTCAAAGACAAACTTCTGTGACAACTCTTCGAACCAAAAGCAAACCCCCTGTGACAACTCTTCGAATTCCAGAACTGTCCAGGCAGCAGTTCAAGTTCGAAACCCACACTCCAGCTTTGAGGTAAGTCTTTCTGACTTTAACTCTTTCATTTCAAGCATTTTTGTTAATTCATCTTCGAGTTCAACATGTAACAACCATGGTCTTCGATGTTAATCTCTTGTGTTTCCCTTTAAGAACTAATCTTATAGACCCTAAAAAATGTTGGAATAAAAATATGCAAGCTTTGATACAAAGCCTTGAGGCTTCGACAAGATCAAACAAAAAGAAAAAGGATGTGTACTTCGACACATACCTATTCGTTGCATACATGCTTCGATATAACTACTTCAGTGCACACACATTCTTCGACACAAACATGTTCATCACACACACACTTGCTTCGAACACACTGACATGCAGGCCCATACGAAAGGCACTCCCTCACTACTTCCAAACCCCATTCGAAGGAGGCAGAAAGGTAGATCACACCTTGCACTGGTTCCAGGCCCATTCGAAAGGCACAACATGCTGGCCTCCAGGCCCCAATCAAAATGCACGCCTACACTAGTACCAACCCCCAATTGAAGGAAGCCAAAAAATGTAGAATCGAAGGGTCTTCTGCCTCAATCGAAAGACTTTAATTTTTCTTGATTTTATTTCATTTTTGACTTTATATTTTCATGAAATTCAATATGGTTGTAATAGTGTAGGATTTTATCTTTCTGCATTTTTATTACTTTTGTATTCATTCCTAGTAAAATAGGGTGTGGAAAGATAAAAATAAATCTTAGACAACTCTAACAAAAAACAATGCATGCAATCAAACACACTTTCACACTTACACCTCTAGGGTAACCCTCGCTTGTTGCCTCGGAAAATAGTCATGTCCCTCGAATATGGGACGCTTTAGAAAAGACCCTTCGATAAAAAGATCGTAGTACCTCGATGACCCTTCGATGTTGCCTTCGATAAAGTGATCTCGTCCCTTACGAAAATTGCTAAAGTGTCACATAAGTTGCCTTCTATGACTATACAAAACATCCCACGCCCGTCCCTTTACATCCAACAATGGGGCTTCTTACCAAATCAATAGTAAGATAGCAACATCTAAAGGAAGAGGAAAATAATACTAAATACCTTTGAGTTGGTAGGTTGCTCCTAGTTGCTCACTTGCTCACAACAAAAAATTTTTATACACCAACACTCTCATTTTGAAACATTTTACAAAAGACAACACTTTGTATGCATTCTTATATAAATGAGAGCTATTACAAAGACACCTTTTCAAAATCACTTTCAAAAACACATTCCACAAACACCTCTTTGAACTATTTTCCAAACAACACTTTGTACGCGTTCTTATAGAAACGAAAACCATTACAAAGACGTTTTCAAAATACTTTCAAAACCCACATCACAAGCACATTTTCAAATAAAAGCAAGTGATCTAGCAAGCAACTAAGAGCCCGTAGATAAATACAGATGAAAAGGGTACTAATACCTTCCCTTTCATAACCTACCCCCCGAACTCAAGAAAACATTTCTAAAGGTCTTTCCTGTTATTTTCAACCTTTCCTTTTGGATAAAAGAAAAGTCGGTGGCAACTCTTGCTATCCGCAACAATTGCGATCTAACGCAAAACACTCAAGTCAGTTCTCCCACCGTGTTACACAACTGGTGACTCTGTTTGGGAAGTTACTTAAAGGGGGGGTTACCTTAGGGTTAGATCATATTTACTTTCTTTACTTGTTTGACTTGCTTGCTTTACATTTTGGGTCCTTGTTTGGGTTACTAAAATATCCTATACCCGAATCTGGGGAACCTTTTTAGGTAAGTAGCAATAAGTTGTGGAAACTGTGCGGGGTATACCGACATGGTCTAAACAATAGCTACGTTAGTGTGACACATTAGTTGGTACCGGTAGCCCTTGAGTAGTCAAGGAGAATACGGGTCCGCTGTGTGGTGTCATAAAGCACTAACTGACTTTAGAACCTTTACTTGAATAACTTGGCCATTAGGAAGTAGTGAGATGGCCGGATTTGTTACAGTCCGAAGTTGGTTGATACTCGATACACTCATTGAGATCAGACTTTCGGGATATTTCGGTCGCTAATAAAGAGGCTTGTGCTGAAACAATGCCCGATGAAGAAAGATCAGTGATATTGAGATCCTCTAGAAGCCAGTTACTATTAATAGGAAAAGTTGAGCCAACTAAACTTCAAGAGGGTACTTACCTATCAAACTCCACGCAAGCCTAAACATAAGGACTTGTCTGCTTTGTGTGTGTATGACTATTTGTACATAATAACTTGCTTGCTTTGCACACTTGTACATAACATCATGACATCATACCATGGAATTTTCAATAACCATTTCAAGGATCTCAAGGGCCTATGATGCATGGTCATGTTGAACCAGACGCCTATCAAGGGGCAAGAGGATTCATTCTCTAAATCAAACGCCTTCAAAAACCAAAGCATGGTAACTTGAGTCAAGAGCTATGACTCACTTGACATGGTGAGCTTAATTCTCATGGAAGAATATCGACCAATACGAACTTCTCAAATCAAAGATGTTAATCAAAATTCAACTTCTAACACCTTCTTGTTTTTACCCCGCGAGATCCTTGAAAACAGGCATCCGCATACATGCATCATATCATGACAGGTTTCTCCCATACAGGTCTCCTTATCTTCCTACTGTTTATTTCAGTAAGATGGATATGGAACAAACGGTGAAGGATCTCCAAGCACAAAATGCCCAATTCCAACAAATGTTCCTGACTTTGGCTACGGGGCAAGAGGACCTGAAGACTCTTCTTCTCAAATACAAGAAGAAAAAGTAAAAGAAGTCAGTAGGCGTCCTGAATTTAGGAAGAATACTTAAAGGACTAGTCAAGAAAGCCCTAGATCTCTCAACTCCATCCAATGAAGGGAATATTCATAAAGAAGATAACAGTATGGGGATTGATGAAGTTGAAGCTGATACTATGAGGAACAATATCCTCCCGCTGATGATAAATATAAACAATTGAAGGATCTCCTTAATGCTATGGAAATTCAGCAGATACCTGGCTTGGACTTTGAAGAGTTAGGTTTGGTTTCTGGAGTGGTCATCCCACCAAAGTTCAAAATACCTACCTTTGCCAAGTATGATGGGATCTCTTGTCCTAAAATGCATCTGAAGTCATATGTCTGCAAGATTCAACTTCACACTGCCGACCGAAAGCTATGGGTCCATTTCTTCCAAGAAAGTTTGGTTGGCACTCAGCTGAAGTGGTTCTATCTGTTAGAAAGAACTGACATTCACACCTGGGAGGACTTGGCTACTTCTTTTTACAAGCAGTATCAATACAACGTTGATCTTGCACCAACTCGTGTGCAATTGCAAAATATGACCATGCGTTCCAACGAGGGCTTCAAAGAGTACGCCCAAAAATGGAGACTTGGTAGGCAGAGTGAAACCACCCTTAACAGATAGGGAGATGATTGATATCTTTATGGGAACCTTGACGAGAACTTTCTTCAATCACCTAATTGAAAGCTCCTTGGCCGGGTTCACCGAGCTAATACTGACTGGCAAAAGGGTCGAAGCTGGTATCAAAAGCGGAAAGATCCAAGGAACTACATCCTTTGATACTAAAAAAAATCCATATAATGGTAAGAAAGAGTCCAATGTTGTTTACAGCTAAAAGGGTTATAACAAGAGCAATCATGACCAACATGTGGGGGCAGTCCTGATCTCCGGTCTTGCATCGCGGCGACAACAACAAAGGGGAAATCAGCGAAGGAAAGACGAGCCCAGAAGACAGTTCACCAAAATTAACATGCCGTTGTCCCAAGCACTACAACACTTGTTGAAAATGAATTTGATTACATGGATAGGACCTCATCCAAACCCCAAAACTTCTTCTCCTAACTATAATCCTGATGCAATATGTGCATATCATTCCGGAAGTCCCGGGCATGATATTAACGATTGTTGGGCGCTGGAATACAAGATTCAAAACATGATTGACGCTAAGGAGATCGAGTTCGACCCTCCAGAGACTCCCAACGTGATCACCACTCCCACACCAAATCATTGAGCGTTCCAGTTCATTTTGAATTTTCAATTGTAATTTCTGTTGTTTTTAAAACACTTATATGTTAATGTCAAACTTTGTTTCATTAATGCACCGCATATGTTTGTCTTGAATTCATGCATTCGTTTTCATTATATTCAAATTGTGTTGTCTTTACTCATTTTATAATATTCAACTCTTGTTTCAAAAAGTTGCAAGCCTTTAGAGGGAGGATGACGAAAATGATGCCATAATCGCATACAGTATGCTTTTGGATAGACCTTGCTGACGATGTACATGCGTTTGTTTCAATTCCTAAACACTGGAGTTATAAGGAGAATAATCCCTATTCAACCCCTTTGAGCCTAAGAAATAGGAGTTTTCTTTTTCTCACCAAATTGAAACCTTTAATCAAAACCTGGGGCAGGGTAGTCTCTCAGTTAATTCAAACGCATGTTCAATCGCAAACTTTCACTTCGTACACAACGAATGACATCAAAAACATTCCTATGGAATCAAAAGACGATGATGGTTCCCTACTAAAATAGGCAGTCATTATCTCTCAAAAGAAAAGCCCACTAAGTCAAAACCTACGAAGGAGACTGGGACATCCCGCTGACTGTAATCTCAAAAACAAGAACAGTCAGGTAAAATCAGGGATAATAAATCAAAAAGAGGTCAGTACAAATCCTCAACAACATGGAAAATATGGAAAAAATGATTGCCTTCCAACAAACTTAACTTGTCTGAAAGCATATTGTTACAAAAGGTATCCTGACTCCTGTAAGGCTTTACTCTAAATCCTGAGTTGAATTTTCTTACAAAAATTCTTTTATCTGCTAAAACGCATTTTCAAAACTTCGAGACAAGCATAAAATTTGCATTATTTGAATATCGCTGTTTGCATATGGCTATTTGTTTGACAGCGGAGAAATTCGCACGACGAATATCCAATGAACAAAAAAAAACCCTCTCTATGAACAAAATCACTTCAAGTGGGAAGACACTTCCAATAACAGATCTCCTATAAGCAAGTGGGCATAACGTGTCACTATCCAACACACCCGGGGCAGTCCAATCAAGATTCCAAGAAATATCTCAAGAAATGCTGAATATACTAGGGGCAGGTCTCCGTCTGAATCACTTGGGGAATTGGACACGAATTCCAGCAATGAATCATGTACGATCAAACAAACATCTTCTGGCAGTGTGGCAACACCTACTACCAAGGGTAGTGACAAATCTACCCCAAAATCATGTTCATAGGATGACCCCTAGCCAGGGTTTCAATATCTGAAAACTTCTCCCCAACAGAGTCGACCTCAAGAATCCTCAAGGATTTCTGCCAAAATAAGACACCTCTCCAACAGACCAGCGATAGGGTTTATTTCCCCAACAAACGGAAAAATCCCCAGTTCAAGTTTGCCTCTCAGACTATCACATCTCAAGGGACTAAAACTCCTCTTCCCCAATAGTCTTCTCTACAATTCTCAGTGAGTTGCTGCAGAACCTGGGAAATAACCAGATAACAGTTAACTTCTTTATCCCCAATAAGTTGTTAACTTCATTTCTCTTCCAACAAGATATAACTCCCTAGTAGAGAAACAGACAACTAAAACTCCTGAACTCTTTTCCCCAAGCAGGAATCAACACTTTCCACAGAGTTTTCTTCTCGAGCAAAATCAACATTCCTCAACGGAGTTCTCCTCAAAACAGGAATCCCCAGCGGAAACACCCTAAAAAAAGTTTAAAGACACGCATACTCTTCAACAGCAGTCCGAGATTTAATGACTCCCCAACACTTGTCAAGGATTTATTTTCCGAGGCAAAGATACATTTGAACAATACTTCACATTCATACATCATATAACATACATGATATATGCATTCAACACAACCTCATTTTTGAGAACATCATTACATAATGAATTTCATACATCATGACATTGCATACAGCTAACCCTTTACCTTTTCAGGAAAGATCAATTGACTGATAATTATCATCAAAAAATTTCAAGAGGTCCAAGATTAGTTCTTGGAAAAAAAAGACAGAGCAACTATCTACACGACCAGACGAAGCAATCTTACACAAACTCCTTCTCATAATCTTCATATGTAGATCTACACGGGTTCATCCTGAAACAATCTTACACGGATTCCTTCTCATAAATTTACAGATGAATTTTTACACGGACTCATCATGAATTAGCCCTACCCAGGTTCCTTCTCAGACATTTCCAGATGAAGTTTTACACAGACTCATCATGAAGTAACCCTACCCAGGTTCCTTCTCAATTCCAGATGTAGTTTAACACGGACTCATCATGAAGCAACCCTACCCAGGTTACTTCTTATTTCCAAATACAATTTTACACTGACTCATTATGAAGCAACCCTACCCAGGTTCCTTCTCTACATTTCTAGATGAAGTTTTTACACGGACTCATCATGAAGCAACCTTACCCAGGTTCCGTCTCTATATTTCTAGATAAAGTTTTTACACGGAATCATCATGAAGCAACCCTACCCAGGTTCCTTCTCTACATTTCTAGATGCAGTTTTACCCGAACTCATCATGAAGCAACCCTACCCAGGTTCCTTCCCATGCAGTTTCACACGGACTCATCCTGAAGCAACCCTATCCAGGTTCCTTCCCATGCAGTTTTACCCAGACTCATCATGAAGAAAACCTACCCATGTTCCTTCTCATGCAGTTTCACATGGACTCATCCTGAAGCAACCCTACCCAGATTCCTTCCCATGCAGTTTTACCCAGACTCATCATGAAGAAACCCTACCCAGGTTCTTTCTCATTTCCAGATGCAGTTTTACCCAGACTCGTCATGAAGCAACCCTACCCAGGTTCCTTCTCAATTCCAAATAAAAATTTTCCCGGCTTCATCATGAAGCAACCCTACCCAGGTTCCTTCTCATTTCCAGATACAGTTTTACACGGAATTGTCCTGAAGTAACCTTACCCAGGTTCCTTCTCTTAAAATTCTAGATGAAGTTTCACATGGATTCATCTTGAAGCAACCCTACCCAGGTTTCCCTCTCATATGTCTCCTATAGCATCCCTACACAGGCCCATCATAAGTTAAAGAATATTCAAGACCTCTACTGGTTCAGTTTAAATCTCTCAATGGTTTATCCTGATTCCTTTCCGATAAACATTTTCTCTGGTACAGATAGATCGCTCCAAGATTTATTCTGATTCTTTTCCAGTTAAAATCAAGCTTAAACTTAATCTAATTATTGTCAACAATTATATTTGGATGGCATCTGTAAGCCCATCTCCAAAAACTTTTCCATCATCTCTCCAAATGGCATCTTTAAGCCCATTCCCTACACAATCAACTAACACATCATCGAGTGCAAATTTCTGGGTACTTTAGTGTTCAATCATCTTCCACCTTCAAGCTACAAACAGCGAAGAGCCATTCTCACTTTTCAGGTTCAAGAAGATTGAACAGGGGCAGCTGTTGTACCCCAAAATTTGCCCTCTCATTTTCTCAAGATTTCTCTCACATGTGTGATTACAAAAACTTGTTTAAAGAAATAAAGAAAAATGTAAAATTTTGAAGATGTTAATGTGTCTTTCGATTAGGTCAAAAAAGAAACAAGTTGGATTCGATTAGGAAATGTAGTCTCCCTTATGTCACAAGCTTCGATTTGGGAATTGGATTCCTTCGAAGTAACCCCCTTCGATCCACAAACTGGGCATATGGCTTCCTTCGAAGTAACCCTCTTTGATCCACAAATTGGACATATGGTTTCCTTCGAAGTGACTCCCTTCGATCCACAAACTGGGCGTATGGCTTCCTTCGAAGTGACCCCCTTCGATCCACAAACTGGGCATATGGCTTCCTTCGAAGTAACCCCCTTCGATCCACAAGCTGGGCATGTGATTTCCTTCAAGGTAACCTCCTTCGATCCACAAGTTGGGCAATTAAATCCTTCGAAGAAATGTACTTAGATTATTCCTCTAAACTCTTCAACACTATGGATCATGATTGGTGGATTCGAAGGACATATAATGGGTCCATTCAAAGAACACACATTATTAGAAACGAACGTTATTGTCCGATGATGAGTCTGGTCGAAGTGATCAAAATGAAAGGGTGAAGTATTCAAGATGTTTGTTGACCAAAGTCTTGTATACTTCCAAGCCATACGTACTACTATGCAACAGTCCTACACCAAGCTGCCACAACACTCCAAAATACTGTTGAGCCTGCATTGTCTCAGTCCCATACTTGCACAAAAAAGGGTACATAAGAGCTGTATCAAAGAAAACAAGGGGACAATATACCCAAACAGTTCAAATGTTTTTTAATTTCCCCCCAAAACCACATCAAAGCTCCTCTATAAATAAACCTTTCTTCACAACATCAAGGGGACGGGAGACGCTGAGAGGAGAGAAAAGAGAGCTGGGAAACAAAAACATAAACCTTTGTAATTTTTGCTCACTCGAAAATCAACTCTACTTTCACCTACAAACACAAAATAAAAATTCATTATCTCATCTTTCCAACTCTCATAAATCAACTATCCAGAACACCCCACACATAGAAGTTTGTTCAAACTCAAGGACAACCTTCTGTGACAACTCTTTGAACCAAAAGCAAACCCCCTGTGACAACTCTTCGAATTCCAGAATCGTCCAGGCAGAAGTTCAAGTTCGAAACCCACACTCCAGCTTTGAGGTAAGTCTTTCTGACTTTAACTCTTTCATTTCAAGCATCTTTGTTGATTTATCTTCGAGGCCAACATGTAACAACCATGGTCTTCGATTTTAATCTATTGTGTTTCCCTTTAAGAACTAATCTTATAGACCCTAAAAAATGTTGGAATAAAAATATGCATGCTTCGATACAAAGCCTTGAGGCTTCAACGGGATCAAACAGAAAGGAAAAGGATGTGTGCTTTGACACACACCTATTCGTTGCATACATGCTTCAATATATCTGCTTTGATGCACACACATGATTTGACACAGACATGTGCATTACACACACACTTGTATCGAACACACTGACATGCAGGCCCAAACGAAAGACACTTCCTCACTGCTTCCAACCCCCAGTCGAAGGAGGCAGAAAGGCAGATCACACCTTGCACTGGTTCTAGGCCCAGTCGAAAGGCACAACATGCTGGCCTCTAGGCCCCAATCGAAAGACACGCCTACAGTGGTACCATCCCCCAATCGAAGTTTTATTTTTCTTGCTTTTATTTCATTTTTGCCTTTATATTTTCATGCAATTCAATATGGTTATAATAGTGTAGGATTTTATCTTTCTGTATTTTTATTACTTTTGTATTCATTGCTAGTAAAATAGGGTGTGGCAAGATAAAAATAAATCTTAGACAACTCTAACAAAAAACAATGCATGCAATCAAACACACTTGCACACTTACGAATCTAGGGTAACCCTCGCTTGTTGCCTAGGAAAATAGTCATGTCCCTTGAATATGGGACGCTTTAGCAAAGACCCTTCGATAAAAAGATCGTAGTCCCTCGATGAGCCTTCGATGTTTCCTTCGATAAAATGATCTCGTCCCTTACGAAAATTGCTAAAGTGTCACATAAGTTGCCTTGTAAGATTATATAAAATGTCCCACGCCCGTCCCTTCAGATCCAAAGATGGAGCTTCTTACCAAATCAATGGTAAGATAAAAACATCTAAAGGAAGAGGAAAGAATACTAAAGATCTTTGAGTAGGTAGGTGTTGTACCCCAAAATTTTCCCTCTCATTTATCAAGATTTTCTCAAGATCTCTTTGTCTCAAGACTGCATTAGGGTTTAATCAGCTCAAGACATCTCATCTTACACCGACGACCCAAAATTAGGGTTTGAGTTTGCACAAGGGTTTTTGAACTATCAATGCTTCATATGACCTTCAAACTTCATTATGGACCCCTAAGATTACTCATGACAAGTTCAGGCCTTGAACCATATTTTTGATCAGCAAATTGGACAGTTGACCTAAAAATCAACTGTATTGGGGGCAAAAGCTAACAATGGCCAATTTACAGTCAAACTTCATAATTTTTTATCCACATCAACATTTTAGACTCATATGTATATTTTGATCAAGTTTGGATCACAATTCCTCAAGAAATTTGATTAAATCATCAAAAGGGCAAAATGGTCAAAATTAAGGTTTTGACTGAGAAAGGGCAATTTCTGATTTTCGACCTAGCAAATGACTAATTGGTTTGAAGCATGATTCCAAGGATTCAATTGCATTATCTTGACCTAATTACATGGTTCAAGATATTGCAAATCCATTGGATAGACAGATGAAATTTGCAGTCAACTGATCAAAAGTCAACTGTATACTGAAAAGTCAAACTTTGACTTTTTGGTCAAAATCAAGTGCCAAGGATCATAATTCATCAAAACATGTCAAAATGTGAAACTTGTTCATAAAAAATCAAGAGAATAAAAAATCCCACCTTGCAAGACTTTGAAATTTTTCTAAGTATTTTCTATACTTGGTTGATTTCATTTACTTCATGACATTTTTGCTACAATTCTAAATAATTCAAAATGATGCAAGTAATTCAAGTTATTACAAAGTGGCATTTTTGAAAAATTACAAATTCTAAAACTATGTCTTGATTGAATTTTCTCAAAAGACCTTGTCACAATGTTTAGGCCCTTGATATAATATGCTTGAAATATTCCACAAGACCAAAATTGTGACATGCTACAAAACATGTTGTTCAAGTTGAACAAAATGTGATGTGCTACATTGCCACAACACCCCATGCTGCCCTGTAAGAAATCTTGTGCTAGGTTGCACCCCAAGGATGTATGCAGCCCAATACAGTCCAAAAACTGCTCTATGCAGTCTGCCCAAGCCTGTATCACAACAGCCCCAAAATTGCACCAAAATGGCAAAGGAAAAATTGTGTGGAAAAGTGTCAAAGCAGTAAGCAAAAACAATTCAAAATAACTTATGTGGTTTCCCCCCTAAACCACAATCAAGGGTTTACAAAAAGAGGACTGTCTCATAAGACAGGGGTTGGATTTTTTTGAGAGAAGGGGATTGAGAGAGAGAATAGAGAGTTTTTTTGAGCAGAAAAACAATATTCTTGTTAGCCTGGACTGATTTTCAAAATCAAATCTGTTCTTGTTCAAAACAGAAACCCACTCCATTATTCCACCATATAAACTCTCCCATAAACCAAACACTTCATCACATACAAAGTTGGTCCAAACATAAAAGCAGTCCTTGCAGTGCTATCATCTCCACCCTTAAAACACCCAAAACATCACAGTATAACCTAAATTAGTTTCAACAGTCCGGAGTTAGCTTTCTGGAGATTCATTGAGATCATCATAACATTTGGAAAAGCATTCATGTTTAAAACAGCCAGTGCAGCCCAAAGGTAAGTCTTCTTGACTTGATATCTTTTCATACATAATTAATGATTTGTTTGTTTTTAAGACAAGATGTAGTACTTTATTATCCTTTTGAACTAGTCAATTGCTTATGGTTTAGGCTTATTCAATCATTTGTTGTTCAAGTTTATCAATCATATCCTATAAACTGACATACATGGACATCAAAACTATGTTTAAAGCAGGAAAATATAGCATGTATCGACCCATATCCTCATGTGTCGACTCATCCTCGTGAAAAGAAACAGGGTATGAGTCGACACATAACCCTTATGCATCGACCCATACTCAGTTTAGGTCATAAAATAGAAGCTGGAAGAGCCTATGAGTTGATACATACGCATTTCGCGTCGATACAAGAAGGTGCATGAGTCGACACATACCATTATGTGTCGACTCATACTGAACTGATTTTGTTTTACAGGAGCAAGGAAATGCTATGTGTCGATGCATAGCAGCATGGGTCGACACATAGCAGTTCAAAATGCATTTTTTTATATTTATTTTACACTATTTTCATATTGTTTTCATTATCATTCGATATGGTTGTAATATTTTAGTTTTTACTTCACCCCTATTGTTAAATTGTACCCCCATCCCCCTAAAGTGATGTAATAGATTAGATTTTACTTTCCGCATTTTACTTGCCTTTCATATATTGCTAGTAAATAGGATGCATGGTGTGATACGGTCGGAAGAACTAACTGTTTTTGGAATGCTGGTTTGCGTTTTGCGTTTGTATTCGCAAAATGTCGCGGTAAGCAAGAGTCGCCACCGTCTTTTATTTTATCCAACAAGGGGAGGAAAAAAGCACAGAAAAATTCCTTTTTCGAGATTATTTCTGAGTACGGGGGGTAGATTATAGAAAGGGAAAGTATTAGCACCCTTTCTATCCGTAGTTATCTACAGGCTCTTAGGTATTTGCTCATCATTTTAAAAATGTTTTCTTTGTGCTTGTGGGTTTGAAAAAGTTTTTGTTTTAACTCCGATTTAACTCTTGCTTCTGTCCTCAAGAGTGTAATGAAGTGTTTTTGAAAACATTGTTTGTAAATGTGTAAGTGTGAAAGATTTGTTTTTGGATGAGCAAGTATCTAAGAACTATCTACCTACTCGGAAAAAAAAGAATCGTTCTATGCTAATTTCCTTTAGACAATGCTATCCCACTATTAGTGAGTAGGTAGCACTGTCGTTGGAGTTTTAGGGTCAATTTGAAAGAGGGACATACGGTCACCAAAGCAATGTTAGGACGCCTTAGCGGTAACCCTAATGTCTTAGATCATTTGTTTGAGGCAACAATATCCGAGGCAACCGTTTCGAGGTAACTATGATCTTTTAGACAAGAGGGCGACCTCTAAAACAACCTATACTCAATGACCGCGTACGAAGGCAACCAAGTGGGGTGTAACCTAGGAGTGCGCATGTGCGAGTGCATTATTTTCATTTATTTTTATCTTTGCACATGTTAAGGGTGATCTAATTTGATTTTAAGATTAAACATTCAGTCTTGTCATGCAAACCCTATTATCAAACATCTATCAGCTATAATTAGCAGAATTTAAAGTGCAAAAATTAAATTACAAGGCGTCGGGTATTTACATCGCCAAAGGCAACCCTTTGAAAATAAAATAAAGCGGTAAAATAATTAAATGTCCTAATTAACTATTACATACCGGAAGCAGATACATTAATTGGATAAAGAAAATAAAGCGCGACGCGAAATTAAATCGGATGCGAATTAGGGTTTTGACCCTTTTTAAAAGAAAATGCCTTTTTTTGTTGTTTTTATTTTAAGAAAAGAACTAAATCCTAAATTAAATATTAAATTAATTATTGAATTAATTAAATGGAAAAAATAATTAATGACATGTTTTTGGAGTTTTTGATATTTTAAGAAAGAAAATAAAAATGATTAAATGAATTAAAACCTAATGAACTCTAATTAATTTTATTTATTTACAAAAATAAATTAAAGTTATTCTAGAATTAAAAACTTAATTAATTAGTTAGTATTTATTAATAAAAATAAAATTCTGAATAAAAGAGTATTTTTGTGATTTTTTTTTTACAAAAAGAAAATTAATGATTGGTTAGTAAATTTATTAAAATAAGATAAATAAATAAACTAAAATAAATAAAAATGTGAGAGAAAGAGAGAATGGGCCTTTTTTGGAGGGTGTAGGAAGCATTTTTTGTTGGCCCATTTGCTGATCCGTGTGGACTTTTAGGATCCAGTGCTTGAGCGTTGACTTGCTTATGATGTGCCTTCAAGGATTGACCAACAGATCTGGCTATCTGGCCATCTGGCACCTGGATGAGGGATGAACATGGTGGAACTCCTGGCCTAGGCTCACATTGGATTACCTGGAAATAAGTGAGAAAATGCAAATTGCTGGAGGCAGGGATCAAACCCCTGACCTCCAGCCACTAATGCCTTGAATGTACACCTGGTGACCAGCTGGGCCACGCTGCTTCGTTGTATATTAATTAAGCAATAGAGATAATATATGAAACAAATAAAATATTTGAAAAACAATAAAAAAACGCGTGCAATTTTTGAACGGGCAAATGAACTGATGACACCTCATCGTCCCTGTCCTCTAAGGATTGTAAATTTACCTGCGGATTTTTAAATGCAACTAAAAACGCAGCTTCATTCCAAAATCCTCCTCAGGCTATGAAAATGATTTCTAAGGCCAGGGTTGAGTTCGTCTCAACCCCCTGGATGCAACCATGTCCATCATGTAGATCAATTTTACCTGAAACGAAAACCCCCAAAAACTCCAAGAAAACCCTAACTATGGTGGATCACAATATAAGTCAGATAAACAAAATCAAGTAATACAAAAAGCTTGCAAATGATGAGTGGATTCAGAATATGCAATTATTTTAATCAATGGATGCAAGAATAAAGATCTTCGATTTTAAGAACATTGCGGATTCGTGAGGTACTTACAGTGCTTTAGGATGCTTGAAAACGCGTGGTTTGGATTGGTTTAGCTTCTGGAGATGGCCAGCAAACGATTGAGACACTTCCCAAGCCCTGCAAATGCCTCTATGATTGATTTCGATCTCAAGCTTTTTTCTGGTTTTTGCAACTTTGGTTCTCACTCTATAACTGTTCTCCAACCCTGATTCTTGTATCTTTCCTTTGCTTAGGTAATGTAAAATACATTAGGGTAGCATTTGTTGTTCAAATCTTGCTCTATCAATGCTCTTGATTTTGATTTGATTCTTCCATTAAAACTTTCCAAATTGGCTTGATTTCAATCTTTTTTGCACACAATTGATTTGATACTAATTTGATGATGGCAAGCTGTATAATGGAACCTGAAATCAACACAAAATCTTTGTTATCAATGCCTTTGGATTTTTATTTGATTTATTTTGATTTAAATCAAATTAATTCAAATAAAATTAAAATAATTAAAAAAAATGATATGGACATATGGCCAAGGCTGGAGCACGTGGGCTACAATTCAAACATAAAACAAGTGAAAAAGAATGGTCCCATTTGGAAAAATTTGAAGTTTTGGGGAAAGTTGACTTTTGGCAATTTTGCAAAAAAGTCCAACTTCAACAATGAATAACTTCTTCAATTTTGAACTTCTGGAGGTGTTCTTGGACTTTTTAGAAATCTTGAGATGTCCTCAAAGAAACCCTTTTGGTCTCATATCATTTTGATATTCCATGCTCAAGTTAGAAGCTTTGACAAAAAAGGTGTTTTTGTTGACTTTTCAAAATGACCTATAATGTCCAAATTCATAACTTCTTGTGAGTGCATATTTTGATCTTGGGGTATGAAGATGGAGTGTAGGTAATTGCATCCTCCTCAAAATGAGCCTTGGATGGGTCATTTCTCATAAAGTATGAGAAAGTTATGCCTGGTCAAAGTTGAGTTGACTTTTCCTACAAAACCCTAATTTAGAAACTTCTGAATCTTGATGAATTTTGAGCAATCCTTGATGAATCATGATCAACCCTTGATCAAATTATGAAGTATACTTAAAAATGAGAATGTTGACAAAAAATCTTGAAATTTGACTGTATATACGTCACAGTTGACTTTTGCCCTAGCATAGTCGATTTTTGGACCTTTTGAGCAATTGACTGAGCAAAATTCCACTGCAAGGCTTGAAACTTGACATGGATGATCTTGAGAACATATTAGGACATTGGTGAGAACTTGGGGTCACTTGTACTCAAGGATATTGATGCAACACAAAACCCTAATTTGAGTAGACTGCCTTAGGAGATAGCTTGTCTGGTCAATCTTTGAGCAACCTTGAGCAACTTGGAGATTTTTCTTGAAATGTCTTTGAGAAATATGGGAGGGCAAATTTTGGGGTACAACAACTGCCCCTGTTCAATCTTCTTAAACCCGATGATGTAGATTGGCTTTCATGCCTTTCGTGATCCGAAGGTGGGAGATGATTGAACACTAGAGTGCCCATAAATTTGCACTCGCATGAAGTGGTAGTTGCTTTGTGATGTCGGGAATGGGCTTACAGATGCCATTTGGAGGAGTGTCGATCGCATAAGATATTCCTTATCGAGAGCTTGCATACCTTCTATTGAGGAAGATTCCGCTAGGGAAGTTTGATTTTTTTTGTTGAGATTTAGGAACTTGCCCGTAATTCAACTGAGGTGTCGAGATTTAGGAACTTTCCCGTAATTCAAATGAGGTGTCGAGATTTAGGAACTTGCCCGTAATTCAACTAGGGGTGTTGAGATTTAGGAACTTGTTCGTAATTCAACTGAGGGGGGAAACATCTTCGCCGAGATTTAAGAACTCGCCCGTAATTCAACTGAGAAAACTTCTCTGCTGAGATTTAGGAACTTGTTTGTAATTCAACGGAGGAACAACTTTGTCGAGATTTAGGAACTTGTCTGTACTTCAACTGAGAAAACATCTCTGCTGAGTTTTAAGAACTCGTCCATAATTCAACTGGAGGGAAACATCTTCGTCGAGATTTAAGAACTCGCCTGTAATTCAACTGAGAAAACTTCTCTGCTGAGATTTAGGAACCTGTCTGTAATTCAAAGGAGGAATACTTTGTCGAGATTTAGGAACTTGTTTGTACTTCAACTGAGAAAACATCTCTGCTGAGTTTTAAGAACTTGTAAGTAATTCGACTTGAGGGAAACATCTTCGTCAAGATTTAAGAACTCGCCCGTAATTCAACTGAGAAAACTTCTCTGCTGAGATTTAGGAACTCGTCTATAATTCAACGGAGGAAAAAGCTTCATAGCTTTGAATTTTGTGAGAATTTAACCGCATCCTTCCTGAAAGATAAAGGTTAGTTGTATGTAATGCATGATATGCATCAAGCGATGATGTTCTCAAAATAAATGAGATTATGTTGTATGATGCGTATGCATGTGTCATGATGCATGGAAATGTAATGTTTTTGGATGGGGAAAATAAATCCCTGGTAGCTGCTGGAGAAAAAGAGTTGAATTCTTCGTTTCCGTTGGAGATAGTGAATGAAGATGATTGTGAGAATAAACCTGCAGGATAGGATAACTTCACTGGAGAATAAACTGATGAGGAGATTACTCTGTGGGGAAGAGATGCTCTGTAGAGGATTCCTGTTGATAGATTCAGTTGGGGATGAATTACCGTTGCTGGTGATAATGAACCTTGTTGGGGATTGAATTCCTATTGGTGAAAGGAATGAACTCTGCTGGGGATAATTTTTTTTCAATAGCGACCTTACTGGGGATAACCTTTTAGGCTCTACTGGGGACAATCTGCCAGAGTCTACTGGGGATGATTCTCCAAACTTCACTAGGGAAACTTTTTCAGACTGCGCTGGGGAAACTTTCCAAACTCCACTGGGGATATTTTATACTCCGCCGGGGATGATAAGACTTTCCAGTGCTGATGATAGATAAACTCTGCTTGGGGAGAATATTACCAATTCATTCGCGGTTGTGCGTCTCAGCTGGGGATAACTAACATTACTGCCTTCTCCTACTCTGCGGGGAGTGAAAGTATTTCAGCCATATTTTTCAGCTGAATTTATCCTTGTACCTGGTGGTCAGAGCAACTGTAAAGCTCGGACAATTCTTATTGCCCCTATTTTTGATATTACAAGTAATGGTCTTTTGTTTCGTGTGTAAATATTCATAAGCAGCAATTAATGTCAAATGCATATATCAAAACTGAACATTGGACGTTCTTTGCAAAACAAAACAGAAAAAGGAAAATAGTGTGAAATTTATTTGTAAAAATGATTTGTATTGATTTTGAAGTTTGGCCTGTAAATAGGCGTTTTTGTACAAGAGGCTGACGTCCTAGTAAGAGAACACCGCCGAACGAATAGAGTTTATACAATTTGTGAAAACAAGGAAAAACAGCTATGTGAATAATCCCACTGAGTTCCAACTCTGCTATTGCCCTTATGTCCTCGAGCATCTCATCACTTTGCTACTTGGTTGAAGGTAGATCAGATCTATTAGTGCCATCTGAGCTTGATAGTCGATACCGAAGTCTGGTTGCAAGGTGATCCAATGAGACATAGTGTTACGCTTTGATCCCTAATTTTTGCCTGGACTGCCCTTTCGGGTTTTCAGTCCACCGGGATACCCTTTTTGCCCAAGCCGCCTTTTCAGGTTTTCGACTTACCGGGTGTACAGATTTTTTTATATTTTCATCCCTTATTTTTTCCCGAACCTTTTTGGTTCGTCGGGAAGCCCTTACTTTTGCCTAGGCCAATCAACCTAACGGGTCTTTGATTACGCGTAGTATCTTTTTACTATGTCTGCATTGACGGGGTGAGGAAGGTCGTCACCGTCCATGGTGGTTAGAATCATAGCTCCTCCTGAGAAAATGTTCTTAACCACAAATGGCCCTTCGTAAGTAGGGGTCCATTTGCCCCTGGGATCACCTTGAGGTAATATGATGCGCTTGATAACCAGGTCCCCAACTTGATACTCTTGTCGTCTAACTTTCTTGTTAAATGCCTTGATCATCCGCTTTTTATATGTCTGACCATGACAAATAGCAGTAAGTCTCTTTCCGTCGATTAAATTCAGCTGATCAAGCCGGGTCTGAATCCAGTCATCTTCTCTCAAACCGGCATCCTTCATAATCCAAAGAGAGGGTATCTGAACTTCAATGGGAAAGACTGCCTCCATGCCATAAACCAAGGAATAAGGTGTTGCCCTTGTTGACGTCCGCGTTGAGGTACGGTACCCCTGAAGAGAAAACGGTAACATCTCGTGCCAATCTTTGTACATCACCGTCATCTTCTGCACAATCTTCTTAATGTTTTTATTAGCCGCTTCTACAACCCCATTCATCTTTGGCCGGTAAGGAGAAGAGTTATGATGTTGTATCTTGAACTGCTTGCAGAGCTCGGTGATCATCTTATTATTGAGATTTGTACCATTGTCCGTAATGATCCTCTCTGGTACACCATATCGACAAATTAGATTATGCCGAATGAACTGTGCCACGAAATTCTTGGTCACTGTAGCAAAGGAAGCTGCTTCAACCCACTTCGTAAAGTAATCAATAGCTACCAGGATGAAACGATGCCAGTTAGATGCCGTAGGTATGATCTCGCCGATCATATCGATGCCACACATTGCAAAAGGCCATGGAGCCGTCAAGATGTTCAGAGGAACTGGAGGTATGTGCACCTTATCAGCATAGACTTGGCACTTGTGACAGGTCCGAGAATGCTGATAACAGTCGGCTTCCATTGTGGACCAATAATATCCTTCCCGAAGGATTTTCTTTGCCATGGTGTGTCCACTAGAATGGGTTCCGAAAGTACCTTCATGCAACTCTACCATGATCCTTTCTGCTTTGTTCTTATCCATACAACGCAACAAGGTTGAGTCATGGTTACGCTTGTAAAGAATGCCATTATTGATGAAGAACTTCGCCGCGAACCTCCTCAGAAAGTTTTTATCATTAACAGATGCACCCTCGGGGTATTCCTAAACGTTAAGATACCTCTTCACCTCATGGAACCAAGGTTTATCTGTTACTTCTTCAGTCTCAATGTCACAACAATGTGCAGGTTCGTCCAGCTTCTCAATGGTAATCTGGGGAGCGTCATTGTCCCATCTAACCTTGAACATAGAAGACATCATAGCCAGTGCATCCGCCAACTGATTCTCCTCTCTAGGGAAGTGTTCAAAGGTTATCTCTTCGAAGTGTGGAAGCAACGTCAACACATACTCCTTGTAAGGAATAATATTAGGGTATTTCGTATCCCACTCGCCTTTGATCCGACTGATCACGAGAGCGGAATCTCCGAAAACACTTAAGAACTTAATCCTTAGGTCAATTGCTGCTCGAAGACCCATGATGCACGCTTCATACTCCTCCATATTGTTGGTGCAGTTGAAACATAATCGTGCGGTGAACGGAGTATGAGAGCCTTCTGGAGATATGATCACGGCGCCAATGCCATTACCCAAAGCGTTTAAAGCTCCATAAAAGTACATAGACCATCGGGATCCCTCCTCAGGTCCTTCATCTGGTCCAGGTATCTCACAGTCAGTTACCAACATGATGTTCTCATCCGGGAATTCAAAGTTCACAGACTGGTAATCATCCACCGCCTGATGTGCCAAATGATCTGCTAACACACTTCCCTTGATTGCTTTTTGAGTCGTGTACTTGATGTCATACTCAGTCAAGATCATCTGCCATCTTGCTATTCTTCCGGATAAAGCAGGATTTTCAAAGATATACTTGATTGGATCCATCTTTGATATCAATAGAGTAGTGTGAGTCAGCATATACTGTCTCAGCCGGCGAGCAGCCCATGCCAAAGCGTAGCAAGTTTTCTCAAGCAACGAGTATCGGGTCTCGCAGTCGGTAAACTTTTTGCTAAGGTAATAAATAGCATGCTCTTTTCGGCCAGACTTGTCATGCTGCCCCAGAACACACCCCATCGAATTGTCGAGTATTGTCAAGTATAAGATCAAAGGTCTCCCTTCAACCGGAGGCATCAGAATGGGTGGCTCTTGGAGATGCTCTTTGATCCTTTTGAAAGCGGCCTGACATTCATCGTTCCATTTACCACTTGATCTTTCTTCAGTAACTTGAAGATTGGCTCACAAGTAGCAGTCAGGTGTGAGATGAATCGGGCAATATAGTTCAGACGTCCCAAAAAGCCTCTGACTTCTTTTTCTGTTCGGGGAGCTGGCATTTCCTGTATAGCCTTCACCTTTGCAGGATCCACTTGAATACCTTTATCACTTACGACGAAACCCAACAGCTTACCAGATCTCACCCCGAAGGTGCACTTGTTAGGGTTTAACCTCAGCTTGTACAACTTCAACCTGTCAAATAGCTTCTGAAGATGGTCAAGGTGTTCTTCCTCAGTCTAGGATCTTGCAATCATGTCATCGACGTATACCTCAATCTCATGATGGATCATGTCGTGGAACAAAGAGACCATGGCACGCTGATACGTTTCCCTAGCATTTTTCAATCCGAAAGGCATGACCTTGTAGCAAAAGGTACCCCATTGAGTAACAAAGGTTGTCTTCTCCATATTCTCGGGAGCCATTTTAATCTGATTATAACTGGAGAAACCATCCATAAAGGAGAAGACCTTATGCTGTGCGGTGTTGTCAACCAGAACGTCGATATGAGGCAGAGGGAAATCATCCTTGGGGCTCTCCCTGTTCAGATCCCTATAGTCGACACACATTCAAACCTTACCATCCTTCTTCGGCACTGGAACCACGTTAGCCACCCACTGTGGGTAAGAAGTAACTTCTAGAAAACCGGCATCAAACTGTTTCATCACCTCAGCCTTGATTTTCTCAGACATCTCCGGGCGCATTCGGCGGACTTTCTGTTTCACTGGAGGACACTCTTCCTTGGTAGGCAATCGATGAACCACAATATCGGTACCCAACCTAGGCATATCTTCATAAGACCAGGCAAAGATCTCAACGTAGTGACGCAACATCTGAATTAGCCGTTGGTTGACGCTAGGTTCCAGATTTGCACCGATCTTGACCTCTTTCTTGTCTATCTCTGTACCCAAATTTACTGATTTCACTGGCTCTTCATGCGGCTGTATGGCCCTATCTTCCTGAAGTAACAATCTAGCAAGTTCACCAGGCACTTCGCAATCATCTTCACCTTCGTCTTCGGCTAAGTTGATCGGACTTTCGAAGTCATAACCGGCAGTAGCAGAGTCGTTATCAGTGGGATCCAGAGTGGATTCAGACCTGTATATGTGAGTGTGTGTAAAATACCTGTTTTGCAAGATAAAAAAGAAAAACAAGGAGTGCAAAATTTGAAATGCAAGAAAATGTCCAATGCTTTTATTAATGATATATGGAAATGACACACATAAAACCCTCATAAACGAAGCCACAGTGTCTCGGGTAAGGCACCGCGTCGTAAAGTTTAAAAATTGTCTGTTACAAATTCAAAACAAAAGTCTCATTACTGGGTAATATAAGAAACTGGCATGGAATCCTTCACTATCCAATTGCTCGGGCCACCATCGGTAGTTGGGTAAATCCATCTATCAATATCAAACTCTTCATCATCATCATCCCCGATAGCATTCACTCCCGCGTCATGTTTTGGCATAGGAGCCGTTATGACATTAGGCTTTCCTGGCGCTTTGAACTCAATCTCCTTAGCGTCAATCAGATCCTGTACTTTATTCTTCAGGAACCAACAGTCATTCGTATCATGCCTCGGGCTATCAGAATGAAAAGCACACCGGGCGTTCGGGTTGTATAGCAGTGATGTTGTATTGGGATTCTTCGGGGCTTCCTTCGGAATCGCCAAGTTGGTCTTTAGCAACCGTGGTAGAATCTGAGACAGGGTCATATGGAGCTGAGTGAATTGTCTTCGCGGCCTCTCGGCTCTTGGTTGATTGTTGCGTTGTGTGGCAACATTTGGTCTTGATATAACAACCGCATTGACTGCTTGGCGATGCTCAGGTCTATTATGGCTCTTTGAACTCTAAACTGCACTAGACTCCTTCTTAAAATGCTTCTTCTCGGTATTTGACCAAGCACCCTTCTGTATCTTACCTCTCTTGATACTGACCTCAACTCTTTCCCCGGTGATAATCAGCTCAGTAAACCCGGATGATGAACTTCCAATCAGATGGTTGAAATATGGACCAGACAAGGTCCCCAAAAACATATCTACTAACTCCCTGTCAACCAGCGGGGGTTGTACTCTTCCAGCAAGGTCCCTCCATTTCTGAGTGTAGTCTTTGAAACCTTCGCTCGCACCCATAGACATACCCTGAAGTTGGATACGCGTGGGAGTGAGGTCGGCATTATATTGGTACTGCTTGTAAAAAGCAGCAGCAAGGTCTTCCCAATTATGGATACTAGCTCCTTCTAGCTGGTAAAACCATTCAAGTTGAGTCCCTGAGAGACTATCTTGAAAGAAGTGGATCCAGAGGTTCTTATCAGCAGTGTATGGCTGAATCTTTCTAACATACGAGCAGAGGTGCAGCTTTGGACAAGAAACCCCATCGTATTTAGCAAAGATTGGTGCTTTAAACTTGTGTGGAATCACCACCCCAGATGACAAACCCAAATCACCAAAGTCCAATCCAGGTACCTTCTGGATCTCCATCGCACTTAACCGGTCTTCAAGCTGTTTATACCTATCCTCAGCCGGAGGATACTGGTCTTCGTCAAAGTCAGTCTCGTTGTCAGAAACCACAGGGCTAGGAGCCCTCCTTTCTTCCTGGTTTTCTCTCCCTTCAGGTGAGTGAGATAAATCAACATCTTCCCGCAAATTGTTTCCGAATCTGCGACCCATATTCGGGAGGACCGTCTTCTTCTTCTTCTTCTTATCCTTCAAGATAAGAGTCTTCAGATCTTGCTGACCCTTAGCCAAATTGATGAACTTTTCCTGGAATTGAGCGTTTTGAGCTTGTAGAGCCTTGATAGCTTGATCAGTGGATGTTTCAGCAGACATGATGTGCTGAAATAAACAGCGAAGAAGATGAGAAACCTGTAAGGGTACCTGTAATGAGGTGCATGGAAATGATATGTGTATGATATGATTTCAAAGACTTTAGGGATTCAAATTCGTAAACCAAGATGAAACACACTTTATTAGATAAACTTGAATTCAATGTTCAACAAATGCCTTTAAGGCGTTACAAGAATGAAATACTGAAAAGTAAACCAAAACAAGAAATAACAAAAGACATCAGCGCTCCCATGGTCGTTTCCCGTTGGTGCTGACATAGTCGTTGAGGACCTTGTCATACTCCAGCTGTCTTGTAAGCTTTAGAATCTTCTGCTCATGCTCATGATACTTTTCTCTGTAAGTATCCCGCTCTTCTCTTAGCTGCATCCAAGACCTCTTTAATGCCCCAATGTCAGTGGACATGTATGGATGGAGGATGGTAGGAGGAACCCCTTCTTCATCAGCAATCTCAACAATCACAGGCAAGACAACTTCGTACGGCATTCCCAACTTTTAGGCATGGATTCGAACCCATCGGAGATACGGTTCCATCGGAAGAGAGGTCTTCATCCCTAACTCATGCGGATCAGACCTGTTTACCCTATCCCAAGCTCGTATGAACCTGCGGCGATGCTCGTCATTATCCCCTTGGAAGTCAAAGACAATGCTTGGCATCAGCAACTCATGAGGTCCTTCCCTCCTAGCTCTCCCAAACTGTCGTAAGGCCAGACAAGGATTATAGGTAATCCCTCCTCTAATTCCAAGTAGTGGAACATTGGGATATTCCCCACAACGATCAATAATAGCTACGTCTTCCATGTCTTTAGTGCTCCAGATAATGTCAGTGTGAGCGAGATACATAATTATGTAGGCCCAACCCATGCCTTCCTTGTTCTTCAAAACAAATTTGGGCAGGTGAGAAATAAACCACCTCGCCAGCAATGGTGCATAACACATAAGGGTTCCCTGTTTCCGAGCAGTACGGGCATAAAGAGAGTGCAAAATGTCACCCAAGAGAGTGGGCACAGGATTACGGGACATGAAAATCTTCACTGCATTCACGTCGACGAAAGAATCGGAGTTAGGAAACAATACCAAACCATAAATGAGAAGAGCCAGGATGTCCTCGAATGCCTGAAAATCCAAACTGTCCCAGAACTGATTAGCCCGATCAACCAAGAACTTAGCCAAGAAGCCCTTTGTCCCACTTCGAGTCTCCCAGTTAGACATTACCTCAGCCTTTGTCAGATGGAGGGCTGAAGCAATCTCTTCCGGCCTAAGGACTTTCTCCCAACCTGTAAACGGGGTCTGCTCTAAAATAGAGATACCAAGTAGATCAGAGAATTCCTCCAGAGTAGGGACTAACTGATAGTCCGGGAAAGTGAAGCAGTGGTATAATGGATCAAAGAACTGGTACAAAACACTCATCATCTGTTCATTTAATCTGGAAGTGATCAAATCAAGGAGGTGCCCACGTCTTCTGACAAAAGAGGAAGTATCTGGAACTTTAGAAACCAAATCTTTCAACTGAGTAGAAATCTGAACAAAACTGATCCGAATAGTGTTTCTATGCATAGAGGCCATGACCTACAAAACAGAACAAAGATGAATCCCCTCTGTCTTTGAAATAGGTTAGTCTGATGCAAGATACAGCCGGAATCATCGCGAGAGTTTGGTCTCAATGAGTCTAGCATACTGCTACTGTTATATGGCCAAGTTGGTCAATTATAGGTTCTAAGGTCAGTTGGTGCTTAATGACCCCTTAGAAGACCCATATTCTCCTTGTTCCACCACGAGGGATATCGGTACAAACTAAAGTGCCACACCAACGTAGCTACTGCTTCTACCGTATCGGTCTATGTTGTACAGTTCCCTCACAGTCTATTGCTACTTACCTAAAAGGTATCCCCAGATCTGGGTTAGGATCTATAGTAACTCCGATTCAAACCCAAAAAGATAAAGCATACAAATCAAGCAATTGAAAACATCATGATGAACTATTCCTAAGGTACACCCACTCATTTAAATATTTTCCCCAGCAGAGTCGCCAGTTCTGTGATACGGTGGGAAGAACTGACTGTTTTTGGAATGCTGGTTTGCGTTTTGCATTTGCATTTGCAAAATGTCGTGGTAAGCAAGAGTCGCCACCGTCTTTTATTTTATCCAACAAGGAAAGGAAAAAAGCACAGAAAAATTCCTTTTTCGAGATTATTTCTGAGTACGGGGGGTAGATTATAGAAAGGGAAGGTATTAGCACCCTTTCTATCCGTAGTTATCTACGGGCTCTTAGGTATTTGCTCATCATTTTCAAAATGTTTTCTTTGTGCTTGTGGGTTTAAAAAAGATTTTGTTTTAACTTCAATTTAACTCTTGCTTCTGTCCTCAAGAGTGTAATGAAGTGTTTTTGAAAACTTTGTTTGTAAATGTGTAAGTGTGAAAGATTTGTTTTTGGATGAGCAAGTATCTAAGAATTATCTACCTACTAAAAAAAAGAATCGTTCTATGCTAATTTCCTTTAGACAATGCTATCCCACTATTAGTGAGTAGGTAGCACCATCGTTGGAGTTTTAGGGTCAATTCGAAAGAGGGACATACGGTCACCAAAGCAATGTTAGGACGCCTTAACGGTAACCCTAATGTCTTAGATCATTTGTTTGAGGCAACAATATCCGAGGCAACCGTTTCGAGGCAACTATGATCTTTTAGACAAGAGGGCGACCTCTAAAACAACCTATACTCAATGACCGTGTACGAAGGCAACCAAGTGGGGTGTACCCTAGGAGTGCGCATGTGCGAGTGTGTTATTTTCATTTATTTTTATCTTTGCACATGTTAAGGGTGATCTAATTTGATTTTAATATTAAACATTCAGTCTTGTCACACAAACCCTATTATCAAACATCTAGCAGTTATAATTAGCAGAATTTAAAGTGCGGAAATTAAATTACAAGGCGTTGGGTATTTACATCGCCAAAGGCAACCCTTTGAAAATAAAATAAAGTGGTAAAATAATTAAATGTCCTAATTAACTATTACATACCGGAAGCAGATACATTAATTGGATAAAGAAAATAAAGTGCGACGCGAAATTAAATCGGATGCGAATTAGGGTTTTGACCCTTTTTAAAAGAAAATGCCTTTTTTTTTGTTTTTATTTTAAGAAAAGAACTAAATCCTAAATTAAATATTAAATTAATTATTGAATTAATTAAATGGAAAAAATAATTAATGACATGTTTTTGGAGTTTTTGATATTTTAAGAAAGAAAATAAAAATGATTAAATGAATTAAAACCTAATGAACTCTAATTAATTATATTTATTTACAAAAATAAATTAAAGTTATTCTAGAATTAAAAACTTAATTAATTAGTTAGTATTTATTAATAAAAATAAAATTCTGAATAAAAGAGTATTTTTGTGATTTTTTTTTGACAAAAAGAAAATTAATGATTGGTTAGTAAATTAATTAAAATAAGATAAATAAATAAACTAAAATAAATAAAAATGTGAGAGAAAGAGAGAATGGGCCTTTTTTGGAGGGTGTAGGAAGCATTTTTTGTTGGCCCATTAGCTGATCCGTGTGGACTTTTGGGATCCAGTGCTTGAGCGTTGACTTGCTTATGATGTGCCTTCAAGGATTGACCAACAGATCTGGCCATCTGGCACCTGGATGAGGGATGAAGATGGTGGAACTCCTGGCCTAGGCGCACATTGGATTACTTGAAAATAAGTGAAAAAATGCAAATTGCTGGAGGCAGGGATCAAACCCCTGACCTCCAGCCACTAATGCCTTGAATGTACACCTGGTGACCAGCTGGGCCACGCTGTTTCGTTGTATATTAATTAAGCAATAGAGATAATATATGAAAGAAACAAAATATTGGAAAAACAATAAAAAACGCGCGCAATTTTTGAACGGGAAAATGGACGGATGACACCTCATCGTCCCTGTCCTCTAAGGACTATAAATTTACCTGCGGATTTTTATCCGCAACTAAAAATGCAGCTTCATTCCAGAATCCTCCTCAGGCTATGAAAATGATTTCTAAGGCCAGGATTGAGTTCGTCTCAACCCCCTGGATGCAACCATGTCCATCATGTAGATCAATTTTACCTGAAACGAAAACCCCCCAAAACTCCAAGAAAACCCTAACTATGGTGGATCACAATATAAGTCAGATAAACAAAATCAAGTAATACAAAAAGCTTGCAAATGATTAGTGGATTTAGAATATGCAATTATTTTAATCAATGGATGCAAGAATAAAGATATTCGATTTCAAGAACATGGAGGATCCGTGAGGTACTTACAGTGCTTTAGGATGCTTGAAAACGCGTGGTTTGGATTGGTTTAGCTTCTGGAGAAGGCCAATAAACAATTGAGACACTTCCCAAGCCCTGCAAATGCCTCTATGATTGATTTCGATCTCAAGCTTTTTTCTTGTTTTTGCAACTTTGGTTCTCACTCTATAATTGCTCTCCAACCCTGATTCTTGTGTATTTCGCTTGCTTATGTAATGTACAATACATTAGGGTAACATTTGTTGTTCAAATCTTGCTCTATCAATGCTCTTGAATTTGATTTGATTCTTCCATTAAAACTTTCCAAATTGGCTTGATTTCAATCTTTTTTGCACGCAATTGATTTGATATGAATTTGATGATGGCAAGCTGTATAATGGAACCTGAAATCAACACAAAATCTTTGTTATCAATGCCTTTGGATTTTTATTTGATTTATTTTGATTTAAATAAAATTAATTCAAATAAAATCAAAATAATTAATAAAAAAATGATATGGACATATGGCCAAGGCTGGAGCACGTGGGATACAATACAAACTTAAAACAAGAGAAAAAGAATGGGCCCATTTGGCAAAATTTGAAGTTTTGGGGATAGTTGACTTTTGGCAAATTTGCAAAAAAGTCCAACTTCAACAATGCATAACTTCTTCAATTTCGAACTTTTGGAGGTGTTCTAAGACTTTTTAGAAAGCTTGAGATGTCCTCAAATCAACCCTTTTGGTCTCATCTCATTTTGATATTCCATGCTCAAGTTAGAAGCTTTGGAAAAAAAAGGTGTTTTTGTTGACTTTTTAAAATGACCTATAATATCCAAATTCATAACTTCTTGTGACTTCATTTTTTGATCTTGGGGTATGAAGATGGATTGTATGGAATTTCATCCTCTTCAAAATGAGCTTTGGATGGGTCATTTATCATAAAGTATGAGAAAGTTATGCTTGATCAAAGTTGAGTTGACTTTTCTGGCAAAACCCTAATTTAACAACTTTTGAATCTTGATGAATTTTGAGTAATCCTTGATGAATCATGATCAAACCTTGATCAAATGATGAAATATCCTTCAAAATGAGAATGTTGACAAAACAATCTTGAAATTTGACTGTATATAGGTCACAATTGACTTTTGCCCTAGCACATTCGATTTTTGGACCTTTTGAGCAATTGACTGAGCAAAATTCCTCTGCAAGGCTTGAAACTTGACATGGATGATCTTGAGAACATATTAGGACATTGGTGAGAACTTGGGGTCACTTGGAATCAGGGATCTTGATGCAACACAAAACCCTAATTTGAGTAGACTGCCTTAGGAGATAGCTTGTCTGGTCAATCTTTGAGCAACCTTGAGCAACTTGGAGATTTTTCTTGCAATGTCTTTGAGAAATATGGGAGGGCAAATTTTGGGGTACAACACATGGCAAGATAAAATCAATGAATAGATGACTTTCAAATGCAAGATAAAATGTATGCAAACTAACACACTTGCACACTAACACCTCTAGGGTAATCTCATCTTTGTTGCCTTTCGGAAAATAGTCATTGTCCCTCGAATATGGGACGTTTTAGATAATACCCTCGATAAAAGATCGTCGTCCCTCGATGACCCTCGACGTTGCCTTTGGTAAAACGATATAGTCCCTAAACAACATTGCTAAAACGTTCCATGAGTTGCCTTCGATGACTATACAAACGTCCCTACATCCGTCCCTTCACATCCAACAATGGGACTTCTTACCAAATCAATGGTAAGATAGTCATATCTAAAGGAGAAGGAAAAGAATATTTAAGACCTTTCGAGTAGGTAGATTCGCTCTTAGTTACTCGCTTGCTTGCAACAAAAACATTTTATACACCAACACTCTCATTTCAAAGCATTTTCAAAAAGATAAAACATTTTGTATACGTTCTTATACAGACGAGAACCATTGCAAAACATCTTTTCAAAAACCTCTTTCCACAACATAATCCACAAACACTTCTTTGAACTATCTTTTGAAACAAAACTTTATACGCGTTCTTATAGAAACGAGAACCATTACAAAAACATTTTCAAAACACTTTCAAAGCCCATATCACAAAGAACATGAAAGCAAGTTGATCTAGCGAGTAACTAAGAGCCCATGGAAAACCATATATGAAAAGGGTGCTAGTACCTTCCCTTTTCATAATCTACCCTCTGAACTCAAGAAAACATCTCAAAGGTATTTCCTGTGCTTTTTCACCTTTCCTTTTGGATAAAAGAAAAGTCGGTGGCGACTCTTGCTAACCGCAACATTTGCGATAAAACGCAAAACCCTCAAGTCAGTTCTCCCACCGTATCACAGAACTGGCGTCTCTGCTGGGGACTTTTATAAAAGTGGGGTTACCTTAGGGCTTAGATCACATTTATTTGCTTACATTTGTTTGACTTGTTTGCTTTACATTATGGTTCTTTGTTTGGGTTTGAATCCTCTACCCGGATTTGGGATACATTATAGGTAAATAACAATACATTGTGGAAACTGTACGGGGTATACCGACATGGTCTAAGCAATAGCTATGTTAGTGTGACATATTTGTGGGTACCGGTAGCCTTTGAGTTAATCAAAGAGAATACGGGGCCGCTAAGTGATGTCATGAAGCACTAATGAATTTCTAGAACCCTTTACTTGACCAACTTGGCCTTTAGGATGTAGTGAGATGACCAGCTTTGGTGCAGTCCGAAGTTGGTAGATACTCGATACTACACTCATTGAGGTTTGGTTTCTTGGGATATTTCGGTCGCCATTAAAGAGGCTTGAGCTTAAACAATGACCAAGGAAACAATTCAGTGATATTGAGCTCCTTAGAACCCGGTTACTATTATTAGGACATGTTGAGCCAACTAAACTTCAAGAGGGTACTTACCTATAAAACCCCATGCAAGCCTAAACTAAGAACTTGTTTGATTTTCTTGCATATGCATACCTGTACATAATATCATGGACATCATGAACATCATATGCATTCACTAACCATTTCAAGGATTTTGGAGATTCATCTTTGTTCTTGTTTTGTAGGATATGGATTCACTTCGCAGGAAAACTATCCAAATCAACCTTGTAAGAATTCCTCCACAACTCAAGGAGCTAGCTTCAAGGATCCCTGAGAACTCTCCATTCACCGAGAGGCATGGTCGTCTACTCAACTTGGTCACCTCCAGCACAGAGGAGGATATGATGAAGGTTCTCTTCCAGTTCTTTGACCCTTTGCATCATTGCTTCATATTTCCTGACTATCAGCTTGTGCCTACTTTGGAAGAATTCTCTCGACTCTTGAGGATTCATATTCTCAATAAACTACCTTTCAACGGTATGGAAAGAGATCCAAAGCCAGAAGAGATTGCTCAAGCCCCTCACTTGCACTCATCTGATATCACAACTCATTGGGAAATTAGAAGTGGTGTTAAAGGTTTCTTAGAAAAGTTTCTGTTTGAGAAAGCCCAAAGCTGTTGGAATTCCTTAGACTTGCAAGCTTTTGAGGAGATTGTGGCTCTTCTTATCTATGGGATGGTCTTGTTCCCCAATCCTGACCAACTCATAGAGGTGAGCACCGTCAAAATCTTCATGTCACGCAATCTGGTGCCTACATTACTAGGGGATATCCTACACTCTTTTCACACTCGTACAATGAGGAAAAGAGGGGTCCTTATGTGTTGCACTCCTCCTGGCAAGATGGTTTATTTATCATCTTCCCCAATCAGTCTTAAAGAATGAGCAAGGATTAAGGTGGTCGCAAAGGTTAATGACGCTCAAACATTCAGATATTCATTGGTGCTCTCGATCCAAAGAGAATGTTATCATTGTTGACCGTTGCGGGGAATTCCCTAATGTCCCTCTACTTGGAATAACGGGAGGCATCACCTACAGCCCATGCTTAGCTCTAAGACAATTTGGTTATGCCCGAAGGGATTACCCACATGATATACTGATTCAAGGCTTGGTATTTGACTACGACAACGACGATCAAGGACTTCGCCAGAGATTCATCCGAGCTTGGAGGATGCTAAACAAGGTGGATAACAAGACTTTGGGACACAAGAATTCCATCCCTCTTGAGCCTTACCTCAAGTAGGTACGAACCCGCGCTCAAAGTCTTATGATGCCTTATCCTTCCATTCTCCCAGTGATTATTGAGCCTGTTAAGGAAGGAGAAGTTCCATACACTATCCTACATCCTGACATGCCCACATCTCTTGAATACCTACAAAGTGATTAGATACAACTCAAAGGAGAGCGAGATACTTTTGAAGCCCAATTCTACGCAAGCGAGAAGAAGGTTTTGGAACTCACTAGGCTACTTCATGAGGAGCAGACTCTAAATGCCTACATAGCACCAAAGAGGATGCGCAATACTTTTTTATCTTAGAATTTTGTATTATTTTGCCCAAGGGGCATTGATGTACTCAAATTCTATCTTATTAATATAACGTGTGTTTCTTTTTTGTTTTAAAACAAATTTGAATTTTTAAATCCTTGAAAAGATTGCATATGCACATATCATTCATCATAACATAAGCAGGTCTTTTGCAACAAGTTTCCTCATCTCTCTACTGTTTATTTAAGTAAGATAGATCTCGAACAGAGGGTCAAAGATCTTCAAGCTCAAAACACGCAGTTTCAACAGTTACTCATGACCCTGGCCAAGGGGCAAGATGAGTTGAAGACTCTGTTAGCTGAAGAAAGAAAGAAGAAAACAAAGAAAGCCACTTGGGTTTTGAATATGGGGAGAAGATTTCAGGGACAGACTAGAACAACCTTGAATTTTGTAACCACTTTTGGGGAAGGAGAAGGAAAAGGAAAAGAAACAGCGGTTTCGTCAGAATCTGAAGAGGAGGAAGACTACTCTGAGGAACAATACCCTCCGGATGATGATAAGTACAAACATCTTGAAGAGCGTTTAAGCGCTATGGAAATACAAAGGGTACCAGGTCTAGACTTTGAAGAATTAGGGCTAGTATCGAGAATTGGGATCCAACCAAAGTTCAAAGTGCCGTTGTTTGCAAAATATGATGGGGTGTCATGTCCTAAAATGCATATCCGATCATACGTGAGAAAGATTCAGCCGCACTCTACCGATAAAGACTTGTAGGTGCATTTTTTCCAAGATAGTTTATCCGGAACACAACTCGATTGGTTTTACCAATTAGAAAGAGCCGACGTCCACAACTGGGAAGGCCTTGCCGCAACTTTCTATAAACAATACCAGTATAATGCAGATTTGGCGCCTACCCGTACTCAACTTCAGAGTATGGCTATGGCTTCAAATGAGGGTTTCAAAGATTACGCGCAAAATGGAGAGATCTAGCTGGGAGAGTGCAACCCCCTCTGTCTGAAAGGGAGTTGGTGGATATGTTCTTAGGCACTCTATCAGGCCCTTTCTTCAACCATTTGATTGGAAGTTCATCTGCTGGATTTACTGAGTTAATATTAACCGGAGAGAGGGTGGAAGCTAGCATAAAAAGTGGAAAGATTCAGAAAGATTCATCTGCCTCTACAGCTGTGAGAAAGCCTTTCACCAGAAAGAAGGAGGTATATGTTGTTTATCCACGAAAGAACCAAGGGAGAGCTGAACGCCGACCAATGGTAGGGGCTGTTATGATCCCAAAATCTACATCTGATCAACCAAGAAGTAACCAACCAAGGGTGGAAAGGCCAGTCCGGAAATTCACCAAAATTAATATGACTCTGGCCCAGGTCTTACCACGTCTTCTGAAATCTAATTTGGTGACTTTGAAGGAAGCTCCAAAGAATTCCAACACGGCGTCCCGTCATTATCACCCGAATGCCAGATGCGCATACCATTTCGAAAGTCCGGGCCACGACACCAATAATTGTTGGGCTTTGAAAAACAAAATTCAAGACCTTATAGATGCAAAAGAGATTGAGTTTGAGGCGCCCGAGAAACCAAATGTCATTTCCGCTCCTATGCCTAGACATGGTCACAACGCTAATGCTATCGAGGAAGATTTGTTTGTTGCTACAGTGGATGAACTCTTGATTCCACTCCCGATCATTAAGATGAACTTGTTGAAAGCTGGTATATTCCCAGGTTGTAATAAAGACTACCATCTTTGTTTATCCTCACCTATTGATTTCCCTCTTTTGAAGACAGGCATTCAACGCTTGATAGACAACCAAGAGATTCTGTTTGAAAATGCTTCTGTTTCACCTGTTCCAGTTAAAGGCGTTTCAATCATAACCATCTCTGCCAATCCTTCCAGGGTCCCCAAAAGACTCGTTAGGATTACATCAGTTCCAAAGACTACTCCTCTCATAATTACAATGCCCGGGCCGGTCCCATATGAATCAGATAAAACAGTACCGTGGAATTACGGTGGAGAAATCTACTACCATGGTATTAAAAAAACGGGCTAACCACCAAAGAAGTGAGCTCCAAAGAAGAAGATTCCAACGTTAGCAATATTGCCGGAACTAGTAAGAATACCCGCAGCGGTAGAATCTTCTCTCCGGAGATTTCCCCTCCAAAGGCAGTTTTTGGACCCGTGGCCGTTCCGAAGATTACCTCTGTACCAATAATCATGCCTGCAAGTGCACCTACCAACAAAGACGACACGATCCTTGTTGTTATCCCTACCAACACTTCTACTGCTGAAAATCGAGGAAAAAGCATTCAAGAGGAGCCTGTCCGGACGAAGGCTCAACCACTAGCTATCCCCGAAACATCCAAGAAGGAAATGGAAGAGATCCTAAGGATAATAAAGAAGAGTGACTATGACGTGGTTGAACAGTTGGGGAAAACTCCCTCCAAGATCTCCATGCTAGCATTGCTGATGTGCTCTGAGGCACATGCGAAAGCTATGGTAAAATTTCTGAAGATAGCCCATGTTCTACAAGAGACGTCTGCTGACCAATTCTAAGACAGTGTGGCCAGTTTGATAGTTGATAACGGCCTAGGCTTCTCTGATGCTGATTTGGCACCCAGAGGGAGAAAGCACAACGAGGCATTGCATGTCTCTGTGGAGTGTAGAGGAACGACTCTGGTCCATGTCTTGGTGGACACTGGCTCATCTTTGAACGTCTTACCAAAGAAAGCTCTTGACAAATTGGATTGCGAAGGGCTGACATCGAAACCCAGTAACATAGTTGTGAGAGCTTTTGACGGCTCAAAGAGAATGGTCCACGGGGAGGTGGACATCCCCATAAAGGTGGGAACTCAGACTTTCAGCTCAACCTTCTATGTAATGGACATCCGCTCCTCTTACTCCTGTCTGTTAGGATGGCCCTGGATCCATAATGCCAGTGTTGTCACCTCTACGCTACACCAGATGCTGAAGTACCCGGTCCATGGAAAGATTATCACTGTCCACAGAGAGGAGGAGTACATGATTAGTCATCTAAATTCTTTCCGATACATGGAGTTGGATGGCGAGTTCATTGAAACTCCTTTTCAACATTTCGAGGAGGTCTCTCAAGAAGTAGCGGTAACCAAGGCGGTATCCCCGATTCCCAAGATCACAAGACCTCAACTTCGGATGTCATCTCTAAAGGACGCCAAGGCAGTAGTAGAAGAGGGTGGATGTACCATCTGGGGGCAGCTTCCGGACATCCCGTATAAATCAGACAAGTTTGGCTTGGGGTTTACTTTAAATGCTCAGAAGGTTGTGCGTCATGCCCGTGCTGGAGGGCCACCTTTGAAGATTAGTAACCGGGAGGTCAACGCATTGGAAGATGGTGAAGAAGATAGCAGCTTGGAAGATTGGATATTTCCTACTGTCAATGGAGGACTTCGCAATTGGGAAGCCATAGACTTTGTCCCAATAACTTTCATCTCTCAGTAATTTATCTTTTACATTTCTGTTGGACTTGTTATATTCACAAACAATTCACACTTTAAAAACCTTGTGTCTTACCCGAGGCACAATGGTCCATTTGTAAGGGTTTTTATTTCATCTTCATATGACATTCAATGAATCATGGACATTTTTCCACATACAAACCTTTTGTTCTCATTGTCTTTCTTTTACATTTCATTGTTTAAAGATGGCTATACCCTTACACACACCCACACTCACAAATGCAGGTACCCCTCCATTCCGGATCCCATGGGTAATGATACTTATATGGCCTTTAGTGACTCTGAAGATCCAATCTATCAAGCCGAATACAAAGGTGAGGAGGATTGTGAAGTACCAGGGGAATTGGCTAGACTACAACAATAAGAGGAAAGAGCTATTCAACCTCATGAGGAACCGTTGGATACAATCAACTTGGGTACCGAGGAAGATAAAAAGGAAATCAAGGTGGGTGCTAACCTAGAGCCGAGTGTCAAGGAGCGTCTAATTCAGCTATTCCATGATTATGTTGAGATCTTTTCCTGGTCATACGAAGACATGCCAGGACTTGATACAGACATCGTGGTACATCGTCTACCCACAAGAGAAGACTGTCCACCAGTGAAGCAAAAAGTCTGCCGCATGAGATCTGACATGTCAGAGAAGATCAAAGCGGAAGTCATGAAGCAGTTCAATGCTGGATTCTTAGTTGTCACTTCCTATCCTCAATGGGTTGCCAACATTGTTCCCGTGCCTAAAAAGGACAGCAAAGTACAGATGTGCGTGGATTATAGAGATTTAAACAGGGCCAGCCCTAAAGAGGATTTTCCACTTCCCCACATTGATATCCTGGTTGACAATACGACCCAGCACAAAGTGTTTTCCTTCATGGACGGATTCTCAAGTTATAACCAAATCAAAATGGCATCTGAGGACATGGAGAAAACTACATTTGTCACACAGTGGGGCACATTCTGCTACAAAGTGAGGCCATTCGGACTGAAGAATGCTGGCGCAACCTATCAACGTGCCATGGTAGCCTTATTTCATGATATGATACATCATGAGATAGAGGTCTATGTAGATGACATGATAGTCCGATCACAAACTGAAGAGGAGCACCTTGATCATTTGCAAAAGTTGTTTGTGAGATTGAAGGAGTACAAGCTAAGATTAAATTCAAACAAGTGTACATTCGGAGTCCGATCCAGTAAACTCTTAGGTTTCGTTGTCAGCAACAAAGGCATCGAGGTTGATCCTGCCAAGGTTAAAGCGATACAAGAGATGCCTGCTCCTCGCACTGAGAAGGAAGTGAGAGGATTCTTGGGACGCCTGAACTATATTGCCAGATTCATTTCTCACCTGACAGCTACTTGTGAGCCAATCTTCAAACTATTGAAGAAAGATCAAGTAGTCAGATGGAACGACGAATGCCAGGTTGCTTTTGACAAAATCAAAGAGTACTTACAAGAGCCTCCTGTTTTGATGCCACCAGTCGAGGGAAAACCACTGATCATGTATCTGACCGTTTTAGAGAGCTCAATGGGGTGTGTATTGGGGCAGCATGACGAGTCTGGCTGAAAAGAGCACGCTATTTACTACTTGAGCAAGAAGCTTACCGACTGTGAAACCAGATATTCACTGCTCGAGAAAACTTGTTGCGCTCTAGCATGGGCTGCTCGCCGGCTAAGACAGTATATGTTGACTCATACCACTTTGTTGATATCTAATATGGATCCGATAAAGTACATCTTCAAAAAGCCTGCTCTGTCTGGGAGGATAGCTAGATGACAGATGATCTTAACCGAATATGACATACAATACACTATCCAGAAGGCTATAAAGGGCAGTGTGCTAGCTGATCATCTTGCGCATCAAGCTGTAGAACATTATCAGTCCATGAAGTTTGAATTCCCGAATGAAGACATCATGACATTAGACAACTGCGAAGAAATCAGACCATATGACGGACCTGAACAAGGATCCAGATGGACCCTGTTCTTTGATGGGGCATCCAATGCACTTGGTAATGGTATCGGCGTTGTACTCATATCTCCGGAAGGGTGTCATACTCCTTTTACTGCCAGACTTTGCTTCAACTGTACGAACAACATGGCGGAATACGAAGCATGCATCTTTGGTCTCAAGACTGCCATAGACTTGGGAATCAAATCTTTAGATGTGTTTGGAGATTCAGCTTTGGTCATCAGTCAGATCAAAGGTGAATGGGACACTAAGCATCCAAACCTTATCCCTTACAAAGAACATGTTTTGACATTGCTACCACATTTTGAGCAGATTACCTTCGAGCACTTCCCGCGAGAAGAAAATCAGCTAGCAGATGCTCTAGCCACAATGTCATCTATGTTTAAACTTAATTGGGATAACGAGGCTCCCCAGAATACCATCGAACGAATGGATGAACCAGTACACTGTCACGAGATTAATACTGAAGAAGTAGTGGACCAGTCTTGGTTTCATGAAGTCAAGAGGTATCTCGAGGCTCAGGAATATCCAGAAGGAGCTTCAATCAATGATAAAAAGTTCTTAAGGAGATTCTCTGCTAAGTTCTTCCTAAGTAATGGCATCCTGTACAAACGCAATCATGACTCCATTCTGTTCCGGTGTGTGGATAAGATCGAAGCTAAAAAGATCATGGCTGAATTACATGAAGGTACCTTTGGCACTCACTCCAGTGGGCATACGATGGCAAAGAAAATCCTACGGGCAGGCTATTATTGGTCTACCATGGAAGCAGATTACTATCAACACTCTCGGACCTGTCATAAGTGTCAAATTTATGCTGACAAGGTGCATGTACCTTCGGTTCCTTTGAATGTCTTGACAGCCCCTTGGCCCTTTGCTATGTGGGGAATATATATGATTGGGGAGATCAAGCCTACAGCCTCCAACAGACACCGTTTCATTCTAGTGGCCATTGACTATTTTACAAAATGGGTCGAAGCAGCTTCCTTCGCATCCGTTACTAAGAATGTTGTTGCCCGCTTCATCAAGCAGAATCTCATTTGCCGGTACGGTATCCCAGAAAGGATCATCACTGATAATGGTACAAACCTTAACAATACTATGATCACCTCCTTATGCGAGCAGTTCAAGATTCAGCATCACAACTCATCCTCCTATCGGCCAAAGATGAATGGTGTCGTCGAAGCTGCTAATAAAAACATTAAGAAGATCATACAAAAAATGATAGTCACCTACAAGGACTGGCATGAGATGCTACCATTTGCTCTCCACGGTTATCGTACCACGGCTCGCACGTCAACTGGGGCAACACCTTATTCTTTGGTTTATGGCATGGAGGTTGTCTTGCCTATTGAGGTTCAGATCCCCTCTTTGAGAATTATGAAAGATGCAGGTTTGAATGAGGACGATTGGATCCAGACTCGGCTTGATCAACTAAACTTAATTGATGAAAAGAGACTCACTGCTATTTTCCATGGTCAGATGTATCAAAAACGGATGATCAAGGATTTCAACAAGAAAGTCAGACACCAAGTATATCAAGTTGGAGATCTAGTGATCAAACGCATTATCTTGCCACAAAGTGATCCCAGGTGAAAATGGACTCCTACCTATGAGGGACCATTTGTAATCAAGAGCATCTTCTCCGGTGGGGCAATGATCTTAACCACCATGGACGGTGATGACCTGCCACACCCTGCGAACGCGGACATAGTCAAAAGATACTACGCATAAGAGACCCGTTAGGTTGACACACCTAGGCAAAAAAAAGGGCATCCCAGCGAACCAAAAGGTTCGGGAAAAAATTAGGGATAAAATAAAAATCTGTACACCCGACAAGTTGAAAACCCAAAAGGGCAACTTGGGGAAAAAAGGGTTTCTCGGTGGACTGAAAACCCGAAAGGGCGATCCAGGCAAAAGTTAGGGAATTAAAGCGTATGACTATGTCTCATCGGATCACTTTGAGGATAATCTCTTTGCTAACAAACTCAGAGTTTCTGATTAATTCAATCATCTTCGGACGAAGCAACAAATAGACAAGATATTCGGAGATACGGAGGCTATAGCAGAATGGGAACCCCATGCGATTATTACACATATCTATCTTTCTTTGTATAAATTTTTCTTGTTTTATGGCACCATTCTCTTACTCGAATGTTTGTCTCCTTTGTACAAAATACTTATTCAAAGTCAATACAAAGATATCCCTTTGAAAGTACAAAAACTATTTGTCATTTTCTTTATTCTTGTGTTTTGTTTGCCAAAAACGTCCAATGATTCATTGATGAACATATGCATTTGAACATAATTACTGTTTACAAATAAACAAAATGAGAAAGACAATTACTGATAGATTGAAAGGACAAGAAAACGTCTCTAAGCTATTCCATAAGTAATCCCCAGCGGAACAAATTTCAATTTATTAATCCCTAGTAGAAATCGTCAAATTTCTCAGGATTCCCCAAACAGGTCTTACAAGCAGTACATGGCATTGCCCTTCAACTTTCAACTTCAAGACATGGAAATTCAACATATCCCCAGCAACGTTCAGGGATTTATTTTCCTTAATCAAACAGAAAATCAACTCACATGCGCATACATTGCATTCACATATCATAAACATTGATAAAACAATTACATTGCATCATACATTTCATGCAACATAACTTTGTGTTTCAGCTAACATTTTACCCTTTTTTAGGATAAGATTAACAGCTACCATTAACAATATGAAATCAGATATAGTGCATATACGCTCCATACACGGATGCCATTCTGATACTCATTCAGATTCAACTTTCAGATACAGTATGGATACGCTCCTGAAACAGACGCCATTCTGATACTCATTCAGATATTTAACTTTCAGATACAGTATGAATACGCTCCAGACACGGACGCCATTCTGATACTCATTCAGATTTCAAGTTTCAGATATAGTTCGAATATGCTCCAGAAACGAATGCCATTCTGATACTCATTCAGATTTCAAGTTCAGATACAATACGGATACGCTCCAGAAACGGACGCCATTCTAATACTCATTCATATTTCAACTTTCAGATACAGTTCGGATACGCTCCAAACACGGACGCCATTCTGATACTCATTCAGATTTCAACTTTCAGATATAGTTCGAATACGCTCCAAACACGGATGTCATTCTGATACTCATTCAGATTCAACTTTCAGATACAGTACGGATACGCTCCAGACACGGATGCCATTCTGATACTCGTCCAGATACAACCTTTCAGATACAGTTCAGATACGTCCCAAACACGGACACCATTCTGATACTTATTCTTTCGGCTTACAACTTACAATTCAGCAAACATTCTTGGATGTCATCTATAAGCCCATCTCCGACAAGATTTTATCACTTCTCCAAATGGAATCCTTAAGCCAATTCCCTCAACTACACATCGTCGAGTGCAAATTTCTGGGCACTCTAGTGTCCAATCATCTTTCACCTTCGAGTCACGAATCGCAAAGCTCACCAATCTAACTCTTCAGGTTTAAGAAGATTGAACAGCGGCAGCTGTTGTACCCCAAAATTTTCCCTCTCATTTATCAAGATTTTCTCAAGATCTCTTTGACTCAAGACTGCATTAGGGTTTAATCAGCTCAAGACATCTCATCTTACACCGATAACCCAAAATTAGGGTTTGAGTTTGCACAAGGGTTTTTGAACTATCAATGCTTCATATGACCGTCAAACATCATTGTGGACCCCTAAGATTACTCATGACAAGTTCAGGCCTTGAACCATATTTTTGATCAGTCAATTGGACAGTTGACCTAAAAATCAACTGTATTGGGGGCAAAAGCTAACAATGACCAATTTACAGTCAAACTTCATAATTTTTTATCCATATCAACATTTTAGACTCGCATGTATATTTTGATCAAGTTTGGATCATAATTCCTCAAGAAATTTGATCAAATCATCAAAAGGGCAAAATTGTCAAAATTAAGGTTTTGACTGAGAAAGGGCAATTTCTGATTTTCGACCTAGAAAATGACTAATTGGTTTGAAGCATGATTCCAAGGATTCAATTGCATTATCTTGACCTAATTACATGGTTCAAGATATTGCAAATCCATTGGATAGACAGATGAAATTTGTAGTCAACTGATCAAAAGTCAACTGTATACTGAAAAGTCAAACTTTGACTTTTTGGTCAAAATCAAGTGCCAAGGATCATAATTCATCAAAACATGTCAAAATGTGAAACTTGTTCATCAAAAATCAAGAGAATAAAAAATCCCACCTTGCAAGACTTTGAAATTTTTCTAAGTATTTTTTATACTTGGTTAATTTCATTTACTTCATGACATTTTTGCTACAATTCCAAATAATTCAAAATGATACAAGTAATTCAAGTTATTACAAAGTGGCATTTTTGCAAAATTACAAATTCTAAAACTATGTCTTGATTGAATTTTCTCAAAAGACCTTGTCACAATGTTTTGGCCCTTGATATAATGTGCTTGAAATATTCCACAAGACCAAAATTGTGACATGCTACAAAACATGCTGTCCAAGTTGAACAAAATGTGATGTGCTACATTGCCACAACACCCCATGCTTCCCTGTAAGAAAGCTTGTGCTATGTTTCACCCCAAGGATGCATGCTGCCCAATATAGTCCAAAAACTGCTCTATGCAGTCTGCCCAAGCCTGCATCACAATAGCCCCAAAATTGCACCAAAATGGCAAAGGAAAATTTGTGTGGAAAAAGTGTCAAAGCAGTAAGAAAAAACAATTCAAAATAACTTATGTGGTTTCCCTCCTAAACCACAGTCAAGGGTCTACAAAAAGAGGACTGTCTCATAAGACAGGGGTTGGATTTTTTTGAGAGAAGGGGATTGAGAGAGAGAATGGAGAGTTTTTTTGAGCAGAAAAACAATATTCTTGTTAGCCTGGACTGATTTTCAAAATCAAATTTGTTCTTGTTCAAAACAGAAACCCAATCCATTATTCCACCATATAAACTCTCCCATAAGCCAAACACTTCATCACATACAAAGTTGGTCCAAACATAAAAGCAGTCCTTGCAGTGCTATCATCTCCACCCTTAAAACACCAAAAACATCACAGTACAACCTAACTTAGTTTCAACAGTCCGGAGTTAGCTTTCTGGAGATTCATTGAGGTCATCATAACATTTGGAAAAGCATTCAGATTTAAAACAGCCAGTGCAGCCCAAAGGTAAGTCTTCTTGACTTGATATCTTTTCATACATCATTAATGATTTGTTTGTTTTGAAGACAGGATATAGTACTTTATTATCCTTTTGAACTAGTCATTTGCTTATGGTTTAGGCTTATTCAATCATTTGTTGTTCATGTTTATCAATCATATCATGTAAACTGACATACATGGACAACAAAACTATGTTTAAAGCAGGAAAATATAGCATGTATCGACCCATATCCTCATGTGTCGACTCATCCTCATGAAAAAAAACAGGGTATGAGTCTACACATAACCCTTATGCATCGACCCATACAGAGTTCAGGTCATAAAACAGAAGCTGGGAGAGCCTATGAGTCGATACATACGCGTTTCACGTCGATACAAGAAGGTGCATGAGTCGACACATCCCATTATGTGTCGACTCATACTAAACTGATTTTGTTTTACAGGAGCAAGGAAAGGCTATGTGTCGATGCATAGCAGCATGGGTCGACACATAGCAGTTCAAAATGCATTTTTTTTATTTATTTTACACTGTTTTCATATTGTTTTCATTATCATTCGATATGGTTGTAATATTTTAGTTTTTACTTCACCCCTATTGTTAAATTGTACCCCCATCCCCCTAAAGTGATGTAATAGCTTATATTTTACTTTTTGCATTTTACTCGCCTTTCATATATTGCTAGTAAATAGGATGCATGGCAAGATAAAATCAATGAATAGATGACTTTCAAATGCAAGATAAAATGTATGCAAACTAACACGCTTTCACACTAACACCTCTAGGGTAATCTCATCTTTGTTTCCTTTCAGATAATAGTCATTGTCCCTCGAATATGGGACGTTTTAGCAAAGACCCTCGATAAAAGATCGTCGTCCCTCAATGACCCTTGACGTTGCCTTAGGTAAAATGATCTAGTCCCTAAACAGCATTGCTAAAACGTTCCATGAGTTTCCTTCTATGACTATACAAACGTCCCTTTATCCGTCCCTTCACATCCAACAATGGGACTTCTTACCAAATCAATGGTAAGATAGTCATATCTAAAGGAGAAGGAAAAGCATATTTAAGACCTTTCGAGAAGGTAGATTCTCTCTTAGTTACTCGCTTGCTCGCAACAAAAACATTTTATACACCAACACTCTCATTTCAAAGCATTTTCAAAAAGATAAAACATTTTGTATACGTTCTTATACAGACGAGAACCATTGCAAAACATCTTTTCAAAAACCACTTTCCACAACATAATCCACAAACACTTCTTTGAACTATCTTTCAAAACAAAACTTTGTACGCGTTCTTATAGAAACGAGAACCATTACAAAAACATTTTCAAAACACTTTCAAAGCCCACATCACAAAGCACATGAAAGAAAGTTGATCTAGCGAGTAACTAAGAGCCCATGGAAAACCATGGATGAAAAGGGTGCTAGTACCTTCCCTTTTAATAATCTACCCCCCGAACTCAAGAAAACATCTCAAAGGTCTTTCCTGTGCTTTTTCACCTTTCCTTTTGGATAAAAGAAAAGTCGGTGGCGACTCTTGCTAACCGCAACATTTGCGATAAAACACAAAACCCTCAAGTCAGTTCTCCCACCGTATCACAGTAGGTTGCTCCTAGTTGCTCGCTTGCTCACAACAAAAACATTTTATACACCAACACTCTCATTTTGAAACATTTTCAAAAGAAAACACTTTGTACACGTTCTTATAGAAACGATAGCTATTACAAAGACACCTTTTCAAAATCACTTTCAAAAACACATTCCACAAACACCTCTTTGAACTATTTTCTAAACAACACTTTGTACACATTCTTATAGAAACGAGAACCATTACAAAGACGTTTTCAAAATACTTTCAAAACTGACACCACAAGCACATTTTCAAACAAAAGAAAGTGATCTAGCAAGCAACTAAGAGCTCGTAGATAACTACGGATGAAAAATGTGCTAATACCTTCCCTTTTCATAACCTACCCCTCGAACTCAACAAAAAATCTCTAAAGGTCTTTCCTGTTCTTTTCAACATTTCCTTTTGGATAAAAGAAAAGTCGGTGGCAACTCTTGCTATCTGCAACAATTGCGATCAAACGCAAAACACTCAAGTCAGTTCTCCCACTGTGTTACACGCGGTAAATCGGAGATCGAGCTATTAGTTAACTCGAATCGAAAAAGCAAGAGTCTCCATCGCGCTTTATTATTTCCAAGGGAAAAGAGAAAAATAAAACCCTTAAATATGCAATGTAAAGCAATACTTAAAAGTAATATAAATACAATGCGTTTTTTGAAAGAGATCGAGAGTTTTGGATTTTGTTTGATTTTGTTTTACCATATAACATAGAAAGAAGAGATATTAATAATAATAACTAATCTGTGTATCCCTTCCCAAGACACAATCATCCGCAGCGCTCTCTATCACCTTTAGGGTTACAAATTTTCTTTGTTCAATTCCAAAACAGGGTCAGCCCTGTGGGCCTTTTATCCCAATCCAATATCTTTATCAATATTCCCCTATTTATTAATTAAATCGTAGTAATAACAATTAAACAATACAATTCAGTTGGCAAGGAACGTTTGCCGTAACCTAGAGGACCCGGGTTCAACTCTCAGCTAGGCCATTTTTTTTCTGTTTTTCTTGAATCTTTAGCCTTATTTCCAATTTTATTAAATATACTTGATAATAAATATTAACTTAGTTTTTATATATAATTATCCCTTATCATAAAAATACAAAAAAACATTATAACCTAGTCTTTTATTTAATTTTGTCATTTATCTGATTGTTCAAAATACATATTATTATAATTTAATCTTTATTTAATTTTTGTTATTTATTTAAGTGTTAAAAATATATGCTATTATAATTTAGTCTTTATTTAATTTTGATTATTTAATCGTTTAAAAATACATGCTTATAAATTAATCTCTTATTGACTTTTGTTATTATTCAATTGTCGCTCTAATTAACTTCATTCTCGATCGCTTAATCTTTATCTTTCGTCCGTCTCAAATCCAAGGGAAATGTTTTAACTTCGTTAACTTCATGTCAACAAAAAACATCTTATACGATTGTGTGAATCCCTTCATTCATTTTGATTTTATTCTTTTGCTAAACTTAAGTTAATTTTCTCAAAAAAAGGTCAATTTTAAAACTCACTCATTTTAAGTCAAAACTTCGACGCTAAGTCGTCGTATCTTCAAAATCTCGTCCACACCCATTTTTACCCAAACCAACCATTTTTACCAAACGAACTAAAGAATTTAAAAAAAACAGATATTACAAAAGGTTACTGCGAAGTACCGCAGATGCATTAGGTGCTAATACCTTCCCATTGCATAACCAACCCCCACTTCCCCACAAACTGCATCTCTCAACCGCTTGCTCTCTGCTTCTTCTCGCTGCATAAGTATGTAACACTTTATCCTGCATTTTTTTCAATCTCTTTGTGCTTCAACTTCAAAAGCGCTTCCTTCTCAGTCACAAGCTTAATTAACTCGTCTCTGGATAGATCCCATTTAATCTCGACATCTGATTCTTTCGCTTGATCGTCACCATTATCTTTTTCATTCCGATCAATTGCATTAGCTTCTTCACTTATTTTCAAAGACTCCGATGAGGCCGGGGAAGAAAATCCAAATCTTAGAGTCAAGGATGAACTTATTGAAGGACCAAAAAAATTGGCTTGAATCAGAGTAAGCTCATTAGCTAATTGATTGGGAACATAACTGAATTGATGGAAGAAAGTGGTGGAGAGTGGTTGTGGCTTTTGCAAAGCAGAGAGAAGCGTGAAGCTTCTAGAAGCTCGAGAAAGTACCCTATAGATGGACATGACTGAAGAAGGAGAAATTGTGAGGAAATTGAGAGGGTTTGGGAAAGGATTGAAGAGGGAAAGGGTTTACGAAACGGAGGTAGTGGTTTTGGAGGGTGCTTCGGTTTGATTTTCTGGTGATTTTGTTAAGGTTGTTGTAGATGTTGATGCAGTGGAACATACTATGTGGAAGAGATGAGGAACTGGTGAGGATACGCTACGATGAAGATTACGGAATCACATTCGTGTTGTTGATAAGGTTGCAGTAGTATGAAGCAAGATGATGATTGATGTTGTAGTGAAGGTTGGAGATGAAGTTGGCGTGATGCAGAGATAGTTTGTTGAAGAGGAGGCTTGTCAAAATTGATGAATCAGTGGAGGATGCAGGTTTTTTGAGAGAGTTCCAGCTTTTTTCTGATGAGTTTTCTCACGAGATTCTTTGTAAGTTCTTCTTCTTGTGTATTTGTGTATATTTTTTATGAATTTGTGTGTGGGTGAGTTTAAGGTTATTGACTCAAAGGTAGGGGAAGGGAGTATTTGATGTTCAAAGAGGAAGCAGATCGATGGTGTGATGAAGATGGTGATAGTACGATGAAGATGATACCGGTGGTGAGGAGAATGAAGGGCGAAGGCTTTTCTTGGTGTATGAAGGGGTTGGAGGTGACGAGAAGAACGGTTGAATAAAGAGAAGTTTTGTTTAGTGTTTAGTCTGCTTCAAAGTTACGAATCCAGTTCGAATTTCTTCTGATTCTCTATGTAACCGTGTTTTTGTATAAATCTTTGAGTGATATCTTGTTTGAGGTTTCGGGTCGGTCTTTTGGCATTTCGATTTTGAGCGAGACCCGAAGCTTGATAGAATGTTGAGCGCTTTGAAGTCGTGCCTGAAGCGAAAACAAACACAGAGCCGAAGGAAGGTTTTAGTGTTTTTGTTGTACGATCAAGAAGTGGAGATGGAAAGGATTGAGAAAAGTATTTTGCTCGTTTGAGTAAAAAAGAAGATGATGGTGGTGACGGTTTATGGTTCTGGTTGCAATGCGAAATGCTGCCATGAATTGGATTTTAGAAGAAACAAAAAAATTTCAAGGGTTTAAAAGGATCATAATGTATTTATAAGATGGGGTTTTTTATTTATATTATTTGTGTTATTACTGTATATTTTCCAGCACTTGTTATTATTATCCTAACATTTCTAATGCCAACAAAAGTGCAACAGCTCCAAGCGATCATATGGCACAAAAGTAGTGCAAAGAAGATTCAAATATGTGAATGAGAAAGTTATGCAGAAGTAAATAGGGAGGAAGAAAAAAATACCTATCGGAGTCTCTCTGATGGAGCTTCAAAATAGTAAGTTTTCCTTTATTCTATTTTCTCTCTTGCTGAGTTTTCCTGGTTGTCTCTCCTTGAATTTTTCGGTGTTTTCCCTCTACTGAGTTTTTTGTGTGTCTTTGATTATGTCCATGAAGAGGGTTTTATAGTGAAAGAACAAAGCATTTAGGGGGGAAAACAATAGGGTTTTTGAACTATTTTGACAAACTGTTTTTATGCTTTGTTCATGCAACTTTTTTTAGCCATATTGATGCAAATTTTGGGTTGTTTTGATGCAGGACGACAGGCTGTAGCAGATTGTTTTACAGCAGATTTGTTTGCAGTTTCATAGCAATTTGGGCAGCATTTGGGACTGTTGCAGTCTTGCTGTTTTTTAGACTGTTTGTAGCATTTTTACAACCGATTTTGGTGTTGTTTTGCTGCATTTTGAACAGCAAAACACCATAAAAATTGAACTTTTATTGTATTGCAACAGGGATGGAAATATGGGCAACAACATGATATTGGGCTAGAATTTTAGGACATTAGCAATAATAGTTTGTACAAACTTGTAATTCCTTGTAACTTTATAATGATAAATCCAAATAAAATTGTTACATGAATGGAAATTTGTCTTCAATATAATTCTCGAAATTCTTTTGTAAACACTTTGAATCTTTATTCATCTTGATGAAATTCAAAAATCATCCACTTGGATTTGGAAAAGAATGATTGATATTTGAATGAATTGTTGAATGATGAATAAATAATAATGCAAGCCTTAAGACTTCAATCTTGCATTTTGTAATAGAGATCCAAATAAATTTCATGAATTGATCTTGTAATAAAATTGTAACCATCATGTATTTATTCTTGTGATGAATGATTATTTGAATCAAGTTTCTTTTTCCAATACCTTCTTGAATAAATGCCTCATATGAATTTGATCGGGACTTTATGAGTCTATTGGGATACTAACTGCAAGTATACAGTTTAGTCATTCTAGTTTTAAATGATTATCGAACCCACATAGACTGAGGATCAATTGCCTACGATCTAATGTTACAATTGTTTAACTAAGCGATGAATATTTGGTTTTAGGGGGAAAAAGAGTTTAGTTAAAAACAATGGTAATAACTATACCGGTATTTGATAGTCGGACTTTGGGAATTCGGTGAATCGGTTGGCATATAAAGTATTTCGGTAAAAACGAATTGTTTAAAAACCTGAGACATACACTCCCGTGTTCATGAAATAAGTTATGCTACTAAACCTAGTAGATGCACTTTAAATTTAATAACACTTTTTGAAAACAACTTGAGTTTAATTAATTTGTTAAAACACTCTCGTGTATTTAAAAATTAATGTTTCGTTACCACTATCTGGGTCGAACCCCAGCTCTCGCATGCAGGTTCTTGCCTTAATTAATTTCCCACTCTCGTGGCAAAATCGTGTTAAATATCCTCTCACTCTCGTGACAAGGGTAGTTAAATTAAATATTGAAATTGGAAACCAGAAATTATCCAGACATAGTATATTTAGTAATCATGCAAGGTAAAATACAATTCATAAAAATAACTAACATAGCATAAGAGTAATAAAAACCAATTGCATAAAAACCTGTAAATATGTTGCTGTGGTAATCTTGAGTGCATACAAATTCCTTGCAATTAATTGAAATATTTGACTGTGTTAATTCTTAGATGAAGAATTAACACTTTTGGAAACTAATTCTAGAAACTGAACGGTACAGTAGGTATATTGGTTCAAAAGCAAATAAAAATAAAATAATGCAGAAAGGAAAAAGTTTGGCTCTGTAGAAAAATCTCCGACCCTGTTCCATTAAAATGCCTCCTATTTATAGAAGAGGATTTTTGCAGTTAAGAGAATTTAGGAACTGCTCGAGTGGAGGAAGACTCGGATTGATAGTTGCTGAAGTTGAGGAATTGTAGGAGAAGAAAACCATCCATTACGTTGCCCACGTCTCCTGTTATGCATAACGTTGAATTAAGCGTGTGATGGTCGTCATGAGGAGGTGACGGTCGTAATGCGCTTAAATAGCGCATTACGTTCGTCAATGATGTGTGACGAGCGTCCTTCAAGTTGTGAGCGCGTTACGCTCGTCATGGGGGTGTGACGGTCGTCTTAACAACAAAATCTGCAGATTTTGCAGATTTAGTTCTTTTTCTTCTGATTCTTGGTTAGCTTTCTTCATGTGATCCTTTTTCACTGATTTGATTTGAAACATGTTGTACCTGTGAAAAGACATAAAAACTCGAAACAATCGGGAGTTAAACGAGATAATGTATTATGAAAATCGATAAAAATGTGGTAATTGTATGATACAATTTCTCGTTATCAAATTCCCCCATACTTAAACCTTTGCTTGTCCTCAAGCAAATAGTCATTGAGAAAGATCGGACAAGTTTTATCAAGCGCACATGCATGACATACGTTTGATTTTTAAAGCAATTACGGGAAATCCTCGTCAGTTCGACCGATACTTAAGTGAAACACTAACGATACGCTAATGACACAAGCAATAAGCTTAGTCGTAGGTTTCTATTTCAAACAAACTATCCAACAGTTATGTTATAATTCTGCCCAGAGTTCCTCGTATCTATTTCACCTGGTTTCGTTCTAGCGCAGTCACATTAAGCCCTTTGTCTTAGCACGCACGTAGTGGAGTAACCGGTTAGTGACTTTGATCCTTTTAGCACGGGGTCTGGTACACGAATGTGGCAACCCTACATATGTCATCCAAATTGGAGGTTGTGGGGTATCGAGCCGTAGCATGTCCTACCAAGTTCAGAACCAGATACCTCTGAACCAACCAATAGTGGACTCCTTCATTATTTGCTCATCTCTTATATGCGACCTTGTATTTTGGTGCACAAAATTTTCTTTTCTTTTTAGCAGCGAGATAAGAAGGATATTTCATTAATCAGGCATCAAACACTTATATTCATCGGTTCCCCACGTGGTTTGTGTCAAGACGGTGCTGACTGCTAGTATAAACTACTAGGGGTTACTTTAGAACTAAAAATCAAGATATAGGTATAATGGTTATTGAAACGGATCGCGTAAGTAAGAAGTCTAAGGTGTCATAACCGTATCGATCTTGTTGAATCGTTCTCGGCTTCCTCAACTGGGATTTCGTTAAGATAGGTATGTCGGGCTAATGCGAAGATAAAGTAAAATTTTTCGGTATGGCTGAATAAAGCGAAAAATTTAAATTGAGAGATATCGTAAAAAATTACTTGTTTATGGAAGATGGAAAGTTACCTCTCCCACACTAAATACGACATTGTCCTCAATGTTGCGGTATATGGGCGGGGAAATACAAATACAAAAACAAACAGAAAGGAAATGAAACAGAAAAAGTAAACTACTTAGAAAATAAATAAAACTACTGATGGCTACGTCCTCTACTCCTGGTGCATGATCGCCTGGTAGGAGTGGCTTTGGTGTCAGTGTCCTGGTAGCCAAGGGTGCTGACGTCCAACCTTAAGGCGTTAAGTTCCGACAGGGCCTCGTCCAACCTCTCATTCATGATCCGCTGGCCAGTCAAGATCTGAGTGTTTTGTTCGCATAAGTATTCATATTGTTCCTGTTGTCTTCTTTCAAGTGCGGCACTCATTTGATTTTGCTGATGGATGGCGCGGAGAACGTCTTCAAGAGAAAAAGGAGGTGGTGTGTATGAAGGTCCTGGAGTGTTGTGGACGGGGGCAACATTGTCCAGCTCTTCTTGCATTTCGTCTGCGGGGGCATTAGGATGGTCTGCATGAGTAGGAACACGCCCCTCAGGAGCTGCAGGATTGAATAACCAGTTAGCTCTGTTTTGTGGATCGATTCGGTCCCTGCAAGGCAAAGTAATGTTATGATAAACAATGTTTCTGATCACAGGATGGAATCTGCAATCCTCCCGCTCATAGATGAGGTGTGCGGCCTTGCAGTGGTCTAGAGTCAGCAAAGCCGGTGCCATAGAAGGCATATTTGTGAGAGCGGCACCATAATTCAGGGATATGGCAAGAGAAGTGACAAGCCCTCTGAAATAGAAAGGCTTTCCGCCTCTAGCATAAATAGAGTGAATATGGGCCAGTAAAAATGGGGCGGCGTTGATCTTCTAGCCGGTGAATGCGCAATGCATGAAGAAGAGCTCCTTGGAGTTAAGCTTATGGTTGCTGTCTCGGGCGAAGATGGTGTTGTAGAGGATGCGATGAAAGTATCAGATGGCCGGATTATGAATATGTGTGGCGTTGAGGTGGTCGTAAGATCCGAAACGAATGTTCGTCATGTTGTGCCATAAATTAAAAGCTTCCTTGCCGAAATTATCCGGCACCCGAAGGTGGACACATTCGTTAGAACAGAAACCGAACAACCGTGCAATGTCAGTTTGGGGCAGCTGATGCTCAGTGCCAAACATACGAAATTTGGCCACGCCTGAGAGTTGGTTCGTGGCGCCAGGGGGAGTAATGTATGCAAAGGAACTCAGAAACTCCAAGGTGAGAGTTTCGTAGATGGGTTGCGGTTTGCAGCACAGGTTCCATAAGTTCACATTCTGCAAAAGTTGTCGGACGCTGTCTAACAGTCCCAAATTCCCCAAACAATCAAGGTCAATATACCGGGTAGGTTGGAGACCGCGGTGTTGGAACTTCTGGAATTTGAGTCGTTGGGTTTCACCTTGCAAGTCGGCTCTGAAAGTGAGATTGGGGATTTGCTGGTTGTTGGCCATAGTGCATGCAAAAGATTGAATCGTGAAAATGGTTTGGAATGTGGATTGAGTAGTGGGTTGATGGAGTTTAAGTGTTGGAGTGTTGGAAGTTGAGAGAAAATTTGAATGGGTAATGTTACAGTTTTGGGAAAATGGGAAGAATGAATGGAAAGTGGAACGACTTCTGTAATAGCATAATCTTCTATTGGGCGCGTGTGACGATCGTCACATTGGGCTGACGGGCATAACACGGTGAAACGCGTGTTACGCTCGTCATGGGGACGTTACGAGCGTTACAAATTCAAATAATTATATTCATGAAATGAACGAAACACTTTAATTTCCAAACATTATAACACAGTATCCTAACACAATAAACATGCACAATATTTCCAACACACGTCGTATGACAAAATTTTGCAAAAAATATGAACAGTAAATTTAATATGTGATGTAACACACAGTAAAATTAATGAAAATGAAAAATAAACTGAAATTGAAAGAAAATGTATGTTTCTAAAAGATTGTAAAGAGTAAACTTTGTTTAAAATGAAATAATAGTAGTAACGACAATATAATTGAAACTTGATGAATAATTGAAATTTCATTAACTAGTAAAATTGTTTGGAATTTGAAACAAATAATAACTAAATGCACAAAATAATAATAAAATACTAAAACTAGGTTCCTCCCCCACACTTAAACTAAACAGTGACCTCACTGTATACATAAATGCAAGAATTGAACAAATTAGCATAATGATGGCAACTCCTAGCCACGATGAGTAGATGACAGATGTTGGTGAATGAAATCCAGTTGGTCAGTTACCAAATCCATAAAAGCAATGAAATCCACACATAAAGATGTATGCTCACCCCGCATTCCGGTTATTTCTGCATTCAAAGAGTCGAGGGTGACAGTAGGTGGAGGTGGTGGTGGTATCTCGGGAACCTGGAAGGTGGACTCAGTGGAAACTACAGGCTGCTCCCATGGGTCAGGAAACTGGTGGTATCCAGGTGGTGTTGAAGGATCGGATTCTTCAGCATCTGGAGAGGTATTTGGGACTTCATAGATGTCAATAGTGGAAGGAGACAAAGGCGGTATAGGAGGATGGTGGAGATTAAAAAGCCAATTTGCTCTATTGTGGACACTAGTGATAGGGTTTGGGAGTACAAACTGGTGGATAGTTTCATGGTTAATCAACAGCTCAAATTCATTTGGCCCAAGGTTTCCTATAAAACTAGTGTTGAAGCAAAATTCAATATTCATTGGCTTAATCCCATAGTGCGGATTTGATCCTAACATAGGCCTTCGGAGTCCAATGGCATTGGAGATCATGGTAACTAACCCACCTATGAGGATTGGGGCATTTGGTGTTTGGATAATACGTTCCATATTAGCAAGCATATAGGTGGCACCATTTACTGGACGATTCTGCGAAGCACAGTACATGATGAAAAGCTCATCGCGTGACACAGATGTAACATTCTTCTCTTTTCCGAAAAGGGTGTGGGCAATGATCTTATGGAAGTACCTAATATCAGGGTTATGGATGGACTCCGAGTAAAGGTCACTTCGCTCAAGATGGTTGTTTCCAGCAATGCTACCCTAGAAGAAATCAAGGTCAGTATCAAGCAATTGTTCTTCTTGGGTCATGGTGATAACATCAGGGCCATTAGGAAATCCTAACAGGCTGGCAAACTCCCTATGATTGTAGCGGTAGTTCATGTTAAACAGTCTGAAGGTGATCAGCCCGCGGTTGAAACCTAACCCATGGTTCGGCAGATAGCTCAGTGTGCTCAAGAATTCAAGGGTCAACTTACGGTAGGTACAATAGCGTCTCCGAATTGAAGCAACGTCCCAACCTATTTGGTGTAGCAGATACATAACACTCTCACAAATGCCTAAAGCAGTCATAGCATGGTCGTCAGCATAAATGGTTGGACACATCTCTCGCTCAACTAGATCCTCAAAGCGCCTTTTCTGATGCCTACCTCTCAGGGTTATGTTCATGTAGTTCATGCGTGCCATGGAGCTAAATATAAAAGCTAATGAATTAACCTGAAAATGTTTAATAAATGTATGAAAAATTAAGTTAGTATTTTCAGGTTAAAATGCCGAAGTTAATCAAAAGAAAAAGAAGTTTAAATAAAAAAGAGTAAGGGATGCAACATGAGAATTTTAAAGATTAAGACAAAGTAAAAATAAAAAAAATCAAACCAACAAAAATAATTAAAAGTAAACATGGGTTGCCTCCCATGAAGCGCTTTTGTTTTATGTCGATGGCTCGACAGACAGTACCTATTCAGTTAGGTATCGGGGTAGGTGGCTCACTTAACTGCAGATAAGTCGAATAGTTTAGATTTTCGACGTTAAAATAATGCTTTAAGCGCTGGCCATTGACTATAAATGGTTCGATGGATTTTCCTTTAATTTCTATCGCACCACTTGGGAAAACTTTATTAATTTCGAATGGTCCTGACCATCTGGAACGTAATTTACCCGGGAAGAGTTTCAGTTTAGAGTTGAATAGGAGTACAATGTCTCCTTCCTTAAATTCTTTCCGCGAGATACGCTTATCATGGCATTTTTTTGTTCTCTCCTTAGAGATTCTAGCATTTTCATAAGCGTCTAAACACAATTCTTCTAATTCATGGATATCTAATATTCGTTTCTCGCCAGCAGTCTTGTAATTTAAGTTAAGAGTTTTAATGGCCCAGTAAGCTTTATGTTCTAATTCTACTGGCAAATGACAATATTTTCCATAAACTAATTTAAACGACGTCGTTCCGATAGGGGTTTTAAAAGCTGTCATATATGCCCAAAGAGCATCATTTAGCTTGGAGGACCAATCCTTTCTAGATGTGGTTACAGTTTTCTCAAGGATTTGTTTAATTTCCCTATTTGACACTTCCACTTGTCCACTCGTTTGAGGATGGTATGGTGTGGCTATGCGATGTTTAACGCCATATTTTGAAAGTAGTTTTTCAAAAATTCTAGAGATAAAATGGGAACCTCCATCACTTATTACTAGTCTTGGTATACCGAATCGTGGGAAGATAACATGCTTGAATAATTTAAGTACTACTCGTGTATCGTTTGTGGGTGTAGCGACGACTTCAATCCATTTTGATACGTAGTCAACAACCACCAATATGTACTTATTTCCAAAGGATGCGGGGAACGGTCCCATGAAATCAATTCCCCATACATCGAAAATTTCTACTTCGAGAATCCCTTTTTGCGGCATTTCGTCACGTCTAGATATATTTCCTGTGCGCTGACATCTGTCGCAGTTCATAATTGCTACATGGACGTCTTTCCATAAAGTAGGCCAAAAGAAACCATCTTGAAGTATTTTTGCACAAGTTTTCGAAGTACTAGCGTGTCCACCATAAGGGGCGGAATGGCAATGAGCAATGACGCCGTCCACTTCATCGTTAGGAACACAGCGATGGTAGATACCATTGGCGCCTCTTTTAAAGAGTAGTGGTTCATCCCGAAAGTAGTGTTTAAGATCATGGAAGAATTTCTTTCGCTGTTGGTACGTTAAATCAGGTGGTAGAACACCGGCGGCTAAGTAGTTAACGAAATCAGCGTACCATGGTAATGTGGTGTTGGTACAAATGGCTTTTACTACCGCATTTGTTAAATGTTCATCGCATTGATCTAAATTGTCGATAGGAGCTATCTCTAGTTTAGCAATAAGGCGTTCATATGGGAAATCTTCGTTTATGGGAACACTCTCGGTTTGAATTCCATCTAATCTTGATAAATGGTCTGCTACCACGTTTTCAGTCCCCCTTTTGTCTTTTATTTCCAAGTCAAACTCTTTAGGAGTAAGATCCATCTGAGTAGTCGTGGTTTGGCGTCTTTCTTACTTAGCAAGTATCGGATTGCAGCATGATCCGTGTAAATAACGATTTTGGCGCCTACTAAGTAGGAACGAAATTTGTCCAATGCGAATACAATAGCTAAGAGTTCCTTCTCCGTAGTGGCGTAATTCATATGTGCGGGATCAAGTGTTCTGCTTGCGTAGTAAATAGCGTGAAGCTTTTTATCCTTGCATTGTCCTAGGACTGCGCCTACAGCATAATCGCTCGCATCGCACATTATTTCAAATGGTAGGTTCCAATCAAGAGGTTGCATTATAGGTGTTGAAATTAAGGCTTCTTTAAGCGGCTCAAATGCGTTTAAGCATTTATCGTCGAAAATAAACTCGGCTTCTTTCATCAATAATCCAGTTAGTGGCTTAGTGATTTTAGAGAAATCTTTTATAAAACGTCGGTAAAAACCAGCGTGTACTAGAAAACTTCTTATTTCTATAACCGTTTTTGGTGGTTGAAGGTTTTTGATAATTTCGATTTTTGCTTTATCGACTTCAATTCCTCTGTTTGATACAATGTGACCCAACACAATTCCTTGTATCACCATCAAGTGACATTTCTCCCAGTTGAGCACTAGGTTGACATTGACACAGCGTTTTAGTACTAGCTCAAGATTTGATAAACATCAGTCAAAACATTCTCCGCAGACAGAAAAATCATCCATGAATACTTCCATAATTCCGTACAAAAAGTCTGCGAAAATCGCCATCATGCATCGTTGGAAAGTCGCAGGTGCGTTACATAGTCCAAATGGCATTCTTCGGTATGCAAAGGTACCATAGGGGCATGTGAACGTAGTTTTCTCTTGATCATTAGGACGAAAGGGAATTTGTAAGAATCCTGAGTATCTGTCAAGATAGCAAAAATGGGAATGTTTGGCTAAGCGCTCGAGCATTTGATCTATGAATGGTAATGGGAAATGGTCCTTGCGCATAGCTTTGTTTAGTTTTCTGTAATCGATACACATTCTCCATCCTGTTTGGGTACGTTGTGCCACCGATTCGCCTTTTGTGTTTGTTATAACCGTAACACCTCCTTTCTTAGGTACTACGTGAACTGGACTGACCCAGTTGCTATCTGATATTGGGTATATGATGCCTGCCTCTAGTAGTTTCTGCACTTCTTTCTTAACGACTTCACTTAATATAGGATTTATTCGTCTTTGATGTTCTCTAGAAGTCTTGCAGTCCTCCTCTAGCATAATGCGGTGCATACAGAGAGAATGACTTATTCCTTTTAGATCTGATATATTATATCCTAACGCGGTTGGATACTTCCTTAACACATTAAGAAGTTTTTCGGTTTCGATATTCCCTAAATTGGAATTGCCTATAACTGGTGTTCGAGTTCTTTATCTAAAAATTCATACCTTAGATCTTTGGGTAACGTTTTAAGTTCTATACCGGTCTTCTTATCAGTTAGGGTAGGATCGGGTGTTAAGGCGAAACATTCGCTTAGTTTGGCATCGTGATATTCTCATTTCCAGTCATCATCCTTGAAGATAGTTGGTGTCGGAATTTTCAACATCCCATAATAGGTGTCTTCTTGGCTTTCTAGTTCTTTGACACATTCATCAATAATATCTAGGAAATAGCATGAGTCATCTATAGCAGGGGCTTTGAAGAATTGGGAAAGAATAAATTCTACCTTTTCTTCTCCTACCTCAAAGGTAAGCTTTCCTTTCTTAACATCGATAATGGCTCATGCAGTGGCTAAAACTGGTCTTTCTAATATGATGGGAATGTTTTAATCTTCCTTTATGTACATTATTATAAAGCCAGTAGGTATGTAAAATTGTCCTATTCGGACAAGAATGTTTTCTAGCATACCAACATGGAATTTGATTAATCTGTCGGCTAGTTGTAGGGACATCTTGGTAGGTCTCATGTCACCTAGTTTGAGCTTCTCGCAAATAGATAAGGGCATTAGACTAACACTTGCTCCTAAATCGCATAGAGCTTTGTCTATGACAGATTTTCCAATTACACATGGTATGGAGAAACTACTAGGATCCTTTAGCTTTGGAGGCATGTTATTTTGAATTATGGCGCTACATTCGGCAGTTAGCATAACGGTTTCGTTTTCAACAATTTTTTTCTTATTAGACAATATTTCTTTTAGGAATTTAGCATATGATGACATTTGAGTTATAGCTTCTGTAAACAGAATAGTGACGTTTAATTATTTCAGAAGTTCTACAAATTTCTTGAATTGCCCCTCGTTTTTGGATTTTGCAAGTCTTTCAGGGTATGGATTTGGTGGTTTATATGGCGGTGGAGGTACGTAAGGTTTTTCTGAAACCTCTCTGTTCTTATTCGCGTCTTCCTCTACATTCTAAGATTGTTCTTTCGATTTCTCTGCTTCCTCTTCAGGTTTTTGATACATGGTCGGGTTTTGGAGTCTAGGATCTACCGGTCCATCAAGTGCTGTCCCACTTCGTAATGTGATAGCATTAGCATGTCCTTTAGGATTGGGTTATGGTTGTCCAGGAAATGTACCAGCAGGTGTGGCAGAACTAGCTTGGTGTTGTGCTACTTGGGAGATTTGGGTTTCTAACATTTTATTGTGAGTCGCTAGGGCGTCTACCTTATTTGCTAATAGCTTCAATTGTTCACCGGTGTGAACGTTTTGATTGAGGAATTCTTTGTTTTGTTAAGCTTGATTAGCGATAAAATTTTCCATTAGGATTTCAAGGTTAGACTTCTTAGGAATGTTAGGAACATTAGCAGCGGGTTTTTGATAGCCTGGAGGTACAGCGGGTGCTTGGCCAGATGCATATAAAGCATTGTTGTTCTTGTACGAGAAGTTAGGATGGTTCTTCCAACCAGGGTTATAGGTATTAGCATAAGGATTACCTTGAGCGTAATTCACCTGATCAACTGATATTCCTGCTAGGATTTGACATTCGGTTCCAACATGACCAGGAACTCCACAAACTTCGCAGTTTGGGGTTACTGCAGCCACGGTGGCTGCAGGAGGTAAGGTCAAGCTTTCTATCTTTTGGGTAAGAGCATCTACCTTAGCATTAACTTTATCTAGGCTACTAATCTCGTACATCCCACTTTTGGTTTGAGTTTTCTCCACAGGCGTTCTTTCTCCTCCCCACTGATAGTGGTTTTGAGCCATATTTTCAATGAGTTGGTTAGCTTCGTCGTAAGGCTTTTCCATCAGTGTACCACCTGCGGCGGCATCTATAGAGAGTCTCGTGTTGTACAAGAGTCCATTGTAAAATGTGTGGATGATCAGCCAGTTTTCTAATCCGTGATGTGGGCACATTCGCATCATATCTTTGTAACGTTCCCATGCATCGAATAGCGATTCAGTATCCTTCTGCCTAAATCCGTTGATTTGAGCTCTTAATGCAGCAGTCTTGCTTGGGGGAAAGTATCATGCTAAAAATACAGTCTTAAGTCCTTCCCACGTAGTGACGGAATTTTATGGAAAGGATTGCAACCAAGCCCAAGCTCTATCTCTTAGCGAAAAAGGAAAAAGACGTAATCTTATTGCATCTTTACTAACACCATTTGCTATAACTGTGTCGAAAAATTGAACGAATTTTGTAAGATGTTCATTTGGATCCTCGGTAGGATTTCCAGAGAATTGGCGTTGTTGGATAGCTGATATTAATGACGGTTTCAACTCAAAATTGTTTCGATTAATTGCTGGACCAACAATGCTATTGTGGGGTTCTTGTTGTGATGGAGATGCGTACTCCTTCAGTGGACGGGTCCTTTGTTCTTCGGCCATGTCTACTTCTAGATTGATTTCGGTTTCAGAGGAAGAATTAGAATCTGTTTCAGAATCAATCTTGATTTCGGGTTTTGGTAAAGGAATAGGGTGATTTAAACAGTAATCCCTGACTGTTCGTCTTAGGGAAAGGATGCGTTCAGGTTCGTCCGTTGATTTGTCAAGTGGTTTGCCTTGTGAACGAGTCCTTGGCATACAAATCGAAAAAGGGTTTCTGTTGCCTAGTCTAAACGCGCAACAGAAGAATCGTACTAAATTGACTAATCAGTCCCCGACAACGGTGCCAAAAACTTGATCGGGACTTTATGAGTCTATTGGGATACTAACTGCAAGTATACAGTTTAGACGTTCTAGTTTTAAATGCTTATCGAACCCACAGAGACTGAGGATCAATCGCATACGATCAAATGTTACAATTGTTTAACTAAGCGATGAATATTTGGTTTTAGGGGGAAAAAGAGTTTAATTAAAAACAATGGTAATAGCTATACCGGTATGTGATAGTCGGACTTCGGGAATTCGGTGAATCGGTTGGCATATAAAGTATTTCGGTAAAAACGAATTGTTTAAAAACCTGAGACATACACTCTCGTGTTCATGAAATAAGTTATGCTACTAAACCTAGTGGATGCACTTTAAATTTAATAACACTTTTTGAAAACAACTTGAGTTTAATTAATTTGTTAAAACACTCTCGTGTATTTAAAAATTAATGTTTCGTTACCACTATCTGGGTCAAACCCCAGCTCTCGCATGCAGGTTCTTGCCTTAATTAATTTCCCACTCTCGTGGCAAAATCGTGTTAAATATCCTCTCACTCTCGTGACAAGGGTAGTTAAATTAAATATGGAAATTGGAAACCAGAAATTATTTATAAAAGTTTTTAGCCAAGTTATCACCGAATTCCTTCGGTGCTTAGGAGTCACATACCGGTACAAATGAAATTAGCCAGACATAGTATATTTAGTAATCATGCAAGGTAAAATACAATTCATAAAAATAACTAACATAGCATAAGAGTAATAAAAACCAATTGCATAAAAACCTGTAAATATGTTGTTGTGGTAATCTTGAGTGCGTACAAATTCCTTCCAATTAATTGAAATATATGACCGTGTTAATTCTTAGATGAAGAATTAACACTTTTGGAAACTAATTCTAGAAACTGAACGGTATAGTAGGTATATTGGTTCAAAAGCAAATAAAAATAAAATAATGCAGAAAGGCAAAAGTTTGGCTCTGTAGAAAAATCTCCGACCCTGTTCCATTAAAATGCCTCCTATTTATAGAAGAGGATTTTTGCAGTTAAGAGAATTTAGGAACTGCTCGAGTGGAGGAAGACTCGGATTGATAGTTGCTGAAGTTGAGGAATTGTAGGAGAAGAAAACCATCCATTACGTTGCCCACGTCTCCTGTTATGCATAACGTTGAATTAAGCGTGTGACGGTCGTCACGAGGAGGTGACGGTCGTAATGCGCTTAAATAGCGCGTTACGTTCGTCAATGATGTGTGACGAGCGTCCTTCAAGTTGTGAGCACGTTACGCTCGTCATGGAGGTGTGACGGCTGTCATAACAACAAAATCTGCAGATTTTGCAGATTTAGTTCTTTTTCTTCTGATTCTTGTTTAGCTTTCTTCATGTGATCCTTTTTCACTGATTTGATTTGAAACATGTTGTACATGTGAAAAGACATAAAAACTCGGAACAATCGGGAGTTAAACAAGATAATGTATTATGAAAATCGATAAAAATGTAGTAATTGTATGATATGATTTCTCGTTATCAGAATTCAAATGGACATGGTGTGAATCCATCAGAATAATCACACAAAAATAATCTTGATTACATATTAATGCGATGAACGACTATTCTTGAATGAGCCCTTTTTGACAACTTCTATTTAACTAACACTCGAATTCACATGATGAAAATTCCAAGTATTTCGAATAAATTCTTCCAAAGCAATCTTAAATTTAATCATCCCACCCGAACGAAATTCACCATGTGTCATGTAAGTATAAGAAATCGAACCATGCTTAAAAGCTTCGAATGATCACTAGAAGAGGGGTTTCAGGCGAAATGTTATCGCATTGAGAAATTGGCACAATGAACTGAACTTAGAGATCTAGAAACTCTTAAATCATGACAGACGTCCTATAAAGGCTTTTATGGATTTCTAAACACAATTGTCTTCAACTCTTTAAAGAAAATCTGAAGATGACTTTTGGTCGAAGCGTTTGGAATTGACTTGCATAACTTGATCTTTTCTTGTATTTCAAGGTAAAGTGAAACACACGTGAACCAATGATCATGGAATCTTGACTGTTCTTTTTGAAATTTTGAGAAGCTTGGGGCCACTTGTTGAAATAGTGCATGGAAATAAACACACGATTCTCTTGATGAATCAGTCTTCGAGAATCAACGATCAACTGTACTTCTGTCTTGAGAGACTCAAAACCCTAATTAACGTGTGACACCTGATGCTCTTAATTCGAACCTATTTCTGCACATGAAATCAAAGAAACAAAAAAACATACACTTCGTGGTTGATTAGAAGTTAGTCATACATAAGATAAAATGTTCATAACACTCGATAATCTCTGCACAGGAAATGCTCAATGGTGAAGCGTTCGAAACCAACCATGTTTTGTGACCTTGATGTATATAACGAGAAATGCAAATGAACATGAGATCTTAGGTAAAAAATTGGGGTATGACAACTTCCCCTATTTAAGTTTCTTCTATCCGGAGATATGAAGATGAAATCATCATCTCGACGAGATTGAAGGTACTTAAATACAAAATACGTAATTTTTGGCCCTAAGATACCACCATTGTGTTTATGATATGATATGAATGTAATATTTGAATTTTATGGGGAATGATGTCGTATGAGACAAACTAATGCTGGAGAAACCAAGCACGTGATAAAATAATCCACAGGAGAAGATGTTATAACTCTACTGGAGAAACAGAGCCACAGACTTCGAATGAGAGACTCTTATTGGGGAATAACTTCGAGAGAAAACAATTTTCTGACTCTAACGAAGAAAACGCCCTGCATAGGCCACGAAAAATAGATGGCTACTGACCCAAGATGATGGTGAGTTTACAACTCAGGGTCAAAGGTAGACAAAGGATACACCAAATTTTTACTGATAGTGAACTACCGATTTTTACTAAAAATAGAGATTTCATAACAAACTTCTTTGCGGGACTTTTCCAGAGAGATACCATTTGCTACTGAAAAAACATATGGTCATAGATACACAAGCTGCTCAAATAAAGAGGCCTCCACTTGCTATCTTCAAAGTATATTAATAAACACACAAGTTGCTCAAGTAAAGAGGCCGCCACTTGCTGTCTTCCAAAGATATTAATAACACGCAAGCTACTCGTGAAGAGACCACCACTTGTTGTCTTCAAAAGATATTAATAACACATAAGCTGCTCGTGAAGAGACCGCCACTTGCTGTTCTCCAAAGATATCTATAACACACAAGCTTCTCATGAAGAGACCGCCGCTTGTTGTCTTCCAAAGATATCTATAACATACAAGCTACTCGTGAAGAGACCAGAACTTTCTATTTTCCAAATATATCTATAACACACAAGCTGCTCATGAAGAGACCGCCACTTGCTGTTACGTCGGTATTCCAGAAGAATGTTGTGATAACACTACTAGGGAATAAAGTTCTTCTTCAAAGGGAACCATGAATAGGTCCTTCCTGAGGAGACCAAGTATTTAAATGCGCAAAATAAATGCACTTTTCATCTAGGTTTCACAGCCTAGAGAAAGACAAGGGGTAGCCTATGCAAGAGACAAAGCTCAATCCAAAAATAAAATGGAGAGAAAACAATCAAGCAAGACTCCAACGAATGAGGAAACAACTTAATTGGGGATTTATCCTATCCAGAGATGGAAAAGGAAGGCTAAAGCAAAATTCTTCCACGAGGATTAGCTCAGTTGGAGAATTAAAAAGGAGGCACACTTTCTGCTTAAATTGACATTCTATTTGGAAAGAGCAAACACGTTGTTTGACTAGACATAACCAAGGTATACAGACCCAATAACATCTAGAAATACGGATGTGTGTGCATGATGCAAGTGTAAATGAATAAATGAATGTCATGTATATGCTGACAAAACAGATATAGGAAATAAATTAAAGATGATAAGACATCATAAAACAACTAGATACTCGGCCAATCTCAAAGAGATGGGAAAAATAATTGGAGATAGAACAAAAGGCATCGTCAGAGCATATCCTACTACAAGGCTTAAGTCTATCTGGGGAGGAAGATATTCAAATTTCAATCTTCTAACATCAATAAACCACTGACATGATAACAAAAATGTACTTCACTTTGGTTAGGGAGAAAAATCTCGCTCAACTAGAGATAACTAAAACAAGGCTTAACCGGGATTGCTGGGGAGTCACCAAGCTTAGTACTCTACTGGGAATACAAGATTACACAACCAATACTTCATAATGATTTTGAAGGAAGAAACCATTATTCATCATACAAGGATGGACTACTGTATTGTTTTGCATTTCAAGGCTTAACCTTTCTCGGAGCAACTGTTAATATTCCTTCCAGTATTCATGACACATTTCAAGATAGGAATACTATAATTAATTTTGTTTCAAATATTGCTATAAAAACTGAAATTTTTCCCGATAAAAACACAAAAAACATAAATGCTCAAATTTCATTAATAAGATGGTAGTCCGCTAATGGCGCAACTCCAAAGGTTTACAAAAATTTGGAAAATAGTACAATGAAAGAAAAGGTTACAAAAACAATGACCACATTCTCCCTAACAACATGGAATTCCAAAATGAGCTCAAATTTTCCGTGACTGGTCTAATCAAAAGCCTGCTTAAGCCTCCCTTTCGGGTTTTCAACTTAGCGAGTTATCATCTCAAATTTAGGCGAAGTACTTCTTGACTACGTCAGTGTTCACGGAGCGCGGGAGCTCCACACCGTCCATATTGGTAAGAATCACGACACCCCCATAGAAAACCTTCTCAACAACATACGGTCCTTCATAATTCGGAGCCCATTTTCCCCTAGAATCAGGTTGGAAATATAATATTTTCTTGAGCACGAGGTCACCTTCTTTGAATTCGCGTGGCCGAACCTTCTTATCAAATTCCTTCTTCATTCTCTGCTGATATAGCTGGCCGTGACACAACATTTTCATTCTCTTTTCTTCAATCAAATTAAACTGATCATATCTTCTTTGACAACATTCATCCTCAAAAATCTTAACTTCCATCAAAACTCTTATAGACGGGATCTCAACCTCCACGTGGAGTACTACTTCCATGACGTATACTAGAGAAAATGGAGTTGCGCCTGTTGAAGTTCAAACTGATGTATGGTACCCATGTATAGAAAATGGGAGCATCTCATGCCAATCTTTGTAAGTTACCACCATCTTCTGGATAATCTTCTTGATGTTTTTATTAGCAACTTCAACAACCCCATTCATCTTTGGTCGGTAGGGAGAAGATTTATGATGTTCAATCTTGAATTATTCACAAAGCTCTCTCATCATTTTGTTATTGAAATTCAAACCATTATCAGTGATGATCTTGCTCGGGATGCCGTATTGACAAATGATCTGATTCTTGATAAATATGACTACCACCTGTCTGGTTACATTAGCATATGATGCTTCCACCCATTTAGTAAAGTAATCGATGGCTAATAAGATGAAACGATGACCATTTGAATCTTTGGGTTCAATCATTTCAATCATATCAATGCCCCACATAGAGAAAGGCCAAGGTGAAGAGATAACATTGAGGAGGGTCGGTGGCACATGTATCTTGTCCGCATAAATTTGACACTTATGGAATTTCTTCACATATTTTCAATAATCAGATTCCATCTTCATCCAATAGTAACCCTCTCTCAACATCTTTTTAACCATTGCATGTCCATTGGCATGAGTGCCAAAGGATCTTTTTTGTACTTCTTACATCAACATATCTGCTTTGTGTCTATCCACGCATTTGAGCAAAACCATGTCATAATTCCTCTTATTAATACTTATTCATTGAGGAAGAAACTACTTGCCAACCTCCTAAATGTCTTTCTATCTTTATTGGATGCCCCAGGCGGGTACTCTTGAGTTTGAAGAACACGTTTAATGTCATAGAACCATGGTTTATCGTCGGTGACCTCTTCTTCCGAGAACACATGAGCAGGTCTGTCAAGGCGCATAATTCTGATTGAAGGCATATCGTTCCAATCATTCACTTGGAACATAGAAGACAAAGTAGCTAAAGCATCATCCATTTGGTTCTCATCTCTAGGGATATGATGTAGTTCGACTTTGTTGAAGAAAGTTAACAATCTTCTAGCATAATCTCTGTAAGGGATCAAACCAGGATAAAGAGTCTCCCATTATCCTTTGATTTGATTGATTACTAAAGCTGATTCTACGTATATGTCAAGAATCTTGATCCTTAGATCCACTGCTTCTTCGAGACCCGTAATACATGCTTCATATTCAACCATGTTGTTCGTACAGTCAAACTTCAACCTCGCTGTGAACGAAATATAAGTACCTCGGGGAGTGATGATAATTTCCCCAATTCCATTTCCATAAGCATTTACAGCTCCGTCAAATATCAAACCCCAATGGGATTCGGGATCAGGTCCTTCTCCAGGTAATGGCTCTTCACAATCTTTGGCTTTCAAGTACATAACATCTTCATCTAGGAATTCAAACTTGATGATTTGATAATCATCAATTGGTTGGTGAGCCAACACTTCCTTTGATTGCTTTTTGAGTGTGACACTGAATCTCATATTCAGAAAATAACATCTTCCAACAGGCTATTCTTCCAGACAAGGTGGGCTTCTCGAAGATATACTTGATCGGATCCATTTTGGAGATCAACCAAGTAGTGTGGTTAATCATATATTGACGCAGATGGTGAGAAGCCCAAGCTAAAGCACAACAGGTTTTCTCAAGCATTGAGTATCGAGACTCACATTCTGTGAATTTCTTACTCAAATAATATATGGCATGTTCCTTTCTTCCAGTCTCATCTTGTTGACCAAGCACACATCCCATGGAATCTTCCAATATGGTCAGATACATAATCAGAGGTCTTCCTTCCACTAGAGGAATCAAGATGGGAGGCTCAAGTAAATATTCTTTGATACTATCAAAAGCTCTCTAACAATCTTCTGTCCACACACATCCTTGGTTCTTTCGAAGAAGCTTAAAAATCGGCCCACAGGTAGCAGTAATATGAGATATGAATCTGGAGATATAGTTCAACCTTCCAAGGAATCCTCTTACTTGCTTTTCCGTCTTGGGTGCGGGTATCTCTCAAATAGCTTTGACTTTATCAAGATCCACCTCAATACCTCGTTGGCTGATAATGAAACCCAAAAGCCTTCCAGAATGAACACCAAAAGTGCACTTGTTAGGATTCAGACGGAGTTTATACTTTCTCAAACGCTGGAATAATTTCAAAAGATGCTCCAAATGATCTTCTCCAGTCTGCGATTTGGAAATCATATAATCTACATAAACTTCTATCTCTTTATGCATCATATCATGGAACAAAGCGGTATTGGCTCTCTGATACGTTGCAACAACATTCTTTAAACCATACGACATTACTCGATAACAAAATGTACCACAAGGTGTAATGAAGGTTGTCTTCTCCATATCTTCAGGTGCCATCTTGATTTTATTGTAACCAGAGAAACCATCTATAAAAGAAAAACTTTGAACTCTGCGGTGCTGTCGACCAATATGTAAATTTGTGGTAATGGGAAATCATCTTTTGGGCTGGCCCTATTCAAATCTCTGTAGTCCACACACATTCTAACTTTACCATCATTCTTAGAAACAAGCACTATATTGGCTAACCACTGAGGATAAACTGATGTAACGAGGAAGCCTATGTTAATTTGTTTCTAAACCTCTTCTTTGATCTTGTCAGCCATGTTGGGACGAGTCCTTCTCAACTTCTGCTTAATCAGTGTGCATTCAGGTCTTAACGGCAATCGATGCTCCACAATATTGTTATCCAAACTTGGCATGTCTTGGTAGGACCAAGCAAACACATATACATACTCTCTGAGAAGCTCCAACATTCTTTCTTTGACCTCTAGGATAAGCAACGCTCCAATCTTGTTATCTTACCATTGATTTGATAAGAAGCCCCGTCATTGGATGTGAAGGGATGAGCGTTGGGTCATCGTATGACCATGATAGCAATGTTGTGAAATGACTTAGCACTTTTCTGTAGGGACCAATATCATTTTGAAAGGCAACTTTGATAGCGTCATCGAGGGACTATGATCTTTTTCGATTTGTTTGTGCTAAGACATCCCACATGCATAACATGGCCATTTGTAAGGCAGCAAGTGGAATTACCCTAAGGGTGCATGTGTGCTAAGTGTATTTGATTGCATGCATTTAGTCTTTGATTAGGGTGGCCTACTTGTTGATTTTATCTTGCCATACACATCTAATTACTAGCATTTGTACAAAGCAATAAAAATGCAGGGAATAAATATCCTACACTAGTATAACCATATTGAAAGGCAAGAAAATGTAAAGGCAAAAACAAAATAAAAGAAAGGAAAATGAGCTCTTCGACCCAGGCAGGAGCACCCTTCGACTCAAATCTTCATGGCCCCTTTCGAATCTGCCTTCTTTCGTTTCCTTCGACTGCAGGAGTGTTAGACGGTAACCTTCGACTCACCCTTCTTGCTATTTCTTTCGACATGCTTTAGGATTCAGCGTATGGCGAAGCCTTCTGGTTCTGCCTTGTTGTCTTCTTCGATTGGAGGTTGAAAGCAGTGAGGGAATGCCTTTCGACTGAGGGCTGGCAACAGTGTATGGCGAAGCCTTCTGGTTTTGACTTGTAGTTGTCTCTTTCGTTTGACCTGGAGAAAGAGGGTAGAAGCCAAAAGCTTTGTTTCCTATTTACTGTTTCTTTTATTTAAAGCATTAAATGGCAACATGGCCTGAGGCCATGCTAGTATTTGTCTTGTGAACAATTTAATAGTTAAAGCAAGTTCAGGTAAACAGGAAGCAAAACGAAAGGGTTAGCTCTGAAAAATATGTTAAAAGGGTGGAAACGAAAGGAACAATGGTATGTACATGTTTCAAACGAAAGGGAAAAATTACTATGCCATGAAACGAAAAGTTCAAAGGTAAGAATAACTTACCTTGCTTCAGGCCTTGAATGGATGTGGTTCTGGGCCTTTTTTGTGATTTCTCAAGTGTTGATGAACTTGAGAGTTTTTTGTTGTGTTTGAGAAACTTTGGGGGATTCGTTCCTCTGGTCCAAAGATCCTCCCCTTCTTTGTGCAAATGAACTCTCTATTTATAGAGAAAGGCTTTTGGGAAGCTTGGGGAGCAAAAATAATAAAATAAGGCTCAGCTGGAAAGTAAGTGTCCACTTGTGCCATAAAAGCAAGATGAATGGTTCAGATGGGTTGCTTCCTTCTGAAGGAAAATAGGCGCAAGGCTCAAGACAAACTTTTCTAAAAGGTATTATTATACTATTAAGTGCAAGTGGTCTTGGACAACAAATGGGTAAAGGCCTATTTTATCTTGCATAAACAATTGAATATAGGGTGAGTCATAGGTTTGAGGCCTGAAAAGGGAAAACACGTAGCCTAGCCTATGGGTCTAAATGTTCAACTTGATCTTTTGAGTCGAATCCTCCATCTTTCTACACCTTTCGACTAGACTAGAACAACACAACATTCGTTTTCACCAGTTGCGTGTCCTTCGAATGAACCAACTGTGTGTTCTTCGAATGGCCCTTTTCAGAAGGTTATTAACTTCTGAATCGAAGGAAGCTTTCAGAATATTATTGACTTTTTGAATTGAAGAAAACAAAAAGGAGGCCTTTACTTCCTGAGTCGAAGGACATTCCTGAGTCGAAGGATATTCCTGAGTCGAAGGACATTCCTGAGTCGAAGGACATTGTTTCAAAGGGAAACAAAAACTCAATTGAAGCTTGTATGAAGATCATTTTCTTCTGAATCGAAGAAAGCTTTCAGAAGATTATTGACTTTTTGAATTGAAGAAAACCAAAAGGAGGCCTTTACTTCCTGAGTCGAAGGACATTCCTGAGTCGAAGGACACTGTTTCAAAGGGAAACAAAAACTCAATTGAAGCTTGTATGAAGATCATTTCCTTCTGAATCGAAGGAAGCTTTCAGAAGATTATTAACTTTTTGAATTGTAGAAAACCAAAAGGAGGCCTTTACTTCCTGAGTCGAAGGACATTCCTGAGTCGAAGGACATTCCTGAGTCGAAGGACACTCTTGAGTCGAAGGATATTCCTGAGTCGAAGGACATTCCTGAGTCGAAGGATACTGTTTTAAAGGGAAACAAAAACTCAATTGAAGCTTGTATGAAGATCATTTCCTTCTGAATCGAAGGAGACCTATTTGAAGTCACGTGCCCAGACGAAAGAGGCACGCTAGCAGCAACTTTTGAGCAATCAAAGGAGGTGCAAAGTCCAATCGAAGGGGGCTGAATCGAAGGAGATCTATTTTCCTCCAAATTCATCAAAATGTTATTTTCATCTGTTTTCTCCCTTTTTGACAGCTTCCTCTTAATTCTGGTGCTAGAAAATCCCAATGTACTTGTGCAAGCTTGAATTTTGAGAATCATTGTGAGAGATGCCTTGAGAAATGAGAGGGCAAATTTTGGGGTACAACACCGAGGGAATAAGCTTATTAGTTGATTGATTGGGAAAGGAACTAAATTAATGGAAGAAAGTGGTGGAGATTGGTTGTGGCTTCTGCACAACAGAGATAAGTGTGAAGCTTCTGGAAGCTCGAGAAAGTACCCTATAGATGGACATGACTGAAGAAGGAGAAATTGTGAGGAAATTGAGAGGGTTTGGGAAAGGATTGAAAAGGGAAAGGATTTATGAAACGGAGGTAGTGGTTTTGGAGGGTGCTTCGGTTTCATTTTCTGGTGATTTTGTTAAGGTTGTTGTAGATGTTGATGCAGTGGAACATACTGTGTGGAAGAGATTAGGAACTGGTGAGGATACGCTGCGATGAAGATGACGGAATCACATTCGTGTTGTTGATGAGGTTGCAGTAGTATGAAGCAAGATGATGATTGATGTTATAGTGAAGGTTGGAGATGAAGTTGGCATGATGCAGAGATAGTTTGTTGAAGAGGAGGCTTGTCAAAATTGATGAAGCAGTGGAGGATGCAGGTTTTTTGAGAGAGTTCCAGCTTTTTTCTAGTGAGTTTTCTCACGAGTTTCTTTGTAAGTTCTTCTTCTTGTGTATTTGTGTATATTTGTTATGAATTTGTGTGTGGGTGAGTTTAAGGTTATTGACTCAAAGGTAGGGGAAGGAAGTATTTAATGTTCAGAGAGGAAGAAGATCAACGGTGTGATGAAGATGGTGATAGTCCGATGAAGATAATATCGATGGTGAGGAGAATGAATGGCGAAGGCGTTTCTTGGTGTATGAAGGGTGTTAGAGGTGATGAGAAGAACCGTTGAACAAAGGGAAGTTCTGTTTAGTGTTTAGTCTGCTTCGAAGTCACGAATCTAGGTTCGAATATCTTTTGATTCTCTGTGTAACTGCATTTTTTTGTATAAATCTTTGTGTGATATCTTGTTTGAATTTTCTGGTCGGTCTTTTGGCATTTCGATTTTGAGCAAGAACCGAAGCTTGATAGAATGTTGAGCGCTTTGAAGTCGCGCCTGAAGCGAAAATGAACACAGAACCAAAGAAAGGTTTTAGTGTTGTTGTTGTACGATCCAGAAGCGGATATGGAAGAGATTGAGAAAAGTATTTTGTTCGTTTGAGTAAAAAAGAAGATGATGGTGGTGATGGTTTATGATTCTGGTTGCAATGTGAAATGCTGCCATGAATCAGATTTTAGAAGAAACAAAAAAATTTCAAGGGTTTAAAAGGATCGTAATGTATTTATAAGATGGGGTTTTTTATTTATATTATTTGTGTTATTACTGTATGTTTGCCAACACTTGTTATTATTATCCTAACATTTCTAATGCCAACAAAAATGAAGCAGCTCCAAGCAATCATATGGCATAAAAGTATTGCAAAGAAGATTCAAATATGTGAATGAGAAAGTTATGCAGAAGTAAATAGGGAGGAAGAAAAAAACCTATCGGAGTCTCTCCGATGGAGCTTCAAAACAGTAAGTTTTTCTTTTTTCTGTTTTCTCTCTTGCTAGGTTTTCCTGGTTGTCTCTCCTTGATTTTTTCTATGTATTCCCTCTACTGGGTTTTTTGTGTGTCTTTGATTTTTTCCATGAAGAGGGTTTTATAGTGAAAGAACAAAGCATTTAGGGGGAAAACAATAGAGTTTTTGAACTGTTTTGACAAACTGTTTTAATGCTTTGTTCATACAATTTTCTTTAGCCATATTGATGCAAGTTCTGGGCTGTTTTGATGCAGGACAGCTGGCTGTAGCAGGCTGATTTACAGCAGATTTGTTTGCAGTTTCATAGAAGTTTTACAGCATTTGGGACTTGTTGTACCCCAAAATTTGCCCTCCTTTTTTTCAAGACATTTTTTCACAAGGATTTTCAAAAGGGCAAGTTTGCAGAAGTACAACTGGATTTTTGGCTCTCAAGCATCAAATCGAAGAAGAGCAAGTTTGCTTTGATTCATAAGCTTCGATTGGGTATTTGGCCCCCTTCGATCATGCTTTGATTCATAAGCTACTATTGGGTATTTGGTCCCCTTCGATCATGCTTTAATTCATAAGTTTCGATTGGGTATTTAGCCCCCTTCGGTCATGCTTTAATTCATAAGCTTCAATTGGGTATTTGGTCCCCTTCGATCAAGCTTTGGTCCACCAGATTCGGTTGAGCATTGAGCCCCCTTCGATCTTGCTTTGATTCATAAGCTTCTATTGGGTATTTGGTCCCCTTTGATCAAGCTTTAGTCCACCAGCTTCGATCAACTAGGCAAAGGCCCCTTCAACTTGCCTTCGATCCATAAGGCAAAAGGCCCCTTCAACTTGCCTTCGATCCACAAGGAAAAGGCCCCTTCAACTTGCCTTCGATTCACAGAGCAATGGCCTCTCTTATACTAAGCATCCACAAGGCATTGGCTTCCTTTGTGCTAGCTTCAACTGGGAAAATGGCTCCCTTTGAAATGGGTTTTCTTCGATTCATAAGTAGTAGCCTCCTGCAGGTTTTTTTCATTCACAAAGCAGTGGCCTCCTGCATGTAAGCTTCGATTAGGCATTGGCTTCTTACGTGTCTGCTTTGATCCACAAGACAAGTGTCTCCTCTGTGGTTTCTTTCGACGCACAAGGCAAATTCTTCCTCTTCATGCTTGCCTTCATCTGCAAGACAAGAACTCCTTTCATGTGTGCTTCGACTCACAAAATAGTGGCTTCCCTCATCTAGCTTTGACTCCATCTCTAAACCCTTCAACACACAATTTTCTACACTTTTACACATAGTATGGTCCATTCGAAGAAACATTCCAAAGGTCCATTCGAAGAAACATACAAGTGGTTCCTTCGAAGGACATACATTTGGTCCATTCGAACGACACACAAATAGTGACTTTGAAGGACATACATTTGGTCCATTCGAAAGACACACCATTATTGGAAACAAGTTTGTTTTGCCTTTTGATGATTCTGGTTCAAGATGCTTGCTGGCCAAAGTTCTACATGCTGCCAAGCCCAAGCCTCCTGCACAATTACATTCATGACCAAAGAAGCTTCGACTTGCCAAAATGAAGTTTTCGAATGGGCTAGTTGGGTATTTTCAGAGCCAAACAAAGAATAAGGCAAATAAGGGCTCAATCGAAGAACAAGGCGTGGAGGCATTCGAAGGAGTCAGGGAGTGAAACATGTCCAGGTTCATCCCAAAACCCAAAAGGGTAGGAATTCATCAAAGATGGAAATCCTTTAATTTGTATGATTTTGCCTTCAAAGCCTAGTTAATGGCTGTCCCTTTCCATTTCCATTCCCCTCTACAACCCTTTAAATACAGGCCTAAGGACACATTGCCAAAAAACAAAGAAAAAAAGAGACAAGAAAAACATTGCCACTGAAACATTCTTATAGACTACATCACACAAAATACCAATCGAAGATGCATACACATTGCCAAATGTGATACAGTGGCAGAACCGATTGTTAATACTGGTTTGCGTTTTTTGTTTGCAAAATGTCGCGGTAAGCAAGAGTCGCCACCGACTTTTATTTTATCCAACAAGGAAAAGGAAAAAGAACAGAAAAAACTTTTTTTTGAGATGTTTGAGTACGGGGGGTAGATTATAGAAAGGGAAGGTGTTAGCACCCTTTCTATCCGTGGTTTTCCACAGGCTCTTAGGTACTTGCTCATTTTGAAATTGCTTTTGTGTGTTTATGTTTGCTTGTTTTGAAAATTTTGTTTTACTTCGTTTTAACCCTTGTTTCTGTCCTCAAAAGTGTTACGAAGTTGTTTTTGAAAACTTTGTTTGGGAAAGTGTTGGTGTGAAAAATTTTTTGTTTGTTTGAGCAAGTACTTAGGAACTAATCTACCTACTCGAAAAAAGTCTGTTCGTTTTCCTTTTAGACAATGCTATCCCATTATTGAGAAATAGGTAGCATCATTGTTGGAGTTTTTAAGGGACGTTTGAAGGGACGTTATGGTCATTGAAGGCAACATGTAAGGATACCTTAGCATTTCGAAGGGACTGTCATCATATAGGCAACATCGAGGGACAAGACCATTTCTCGTAGGTAACCCGAGGGACGTTAAGGGACTATGATCTTTATGATGACTTTTAGATTGAGGGTTTTTTGCTAAGATATCCATACGTTTGAGGGACATGACCATTGTTTTCCGAGGAAACCAAGTGAGGCATACCCTAAGGGTGCAAGTGTGAAGCAGTGTTTGATTTCAGTTATTTAATCTTTACACAATTAGGGTTTTCTATCGTATTAATTTTCAGTTTTTCTTTCCATACAATCCTATTAACATCTAGGCAGTTTATAGTTTGCGAAAATAAAATATGGGAATGTTTAAAGTCCTAGCCATTACAAGGCTTTTGCAGATACATAATTATTTTGGACTGAAAATAAAAATGCGGAATTTAAACCCTAATTACTATTACAAACTCGGAGCAGTTACAATAATAATAAAAAAGGAAACTAAAAAATGCGCGCGGAGAATTAAATGCGAGAATAATTAGAAAACCTAAAAAATCTAATTGAAAAATATTTAGGTTAGTTTTTGAGAAAAATTAGGTTATGTACAAATTAAACCCTAATTTCTAATTATTTTAATTATGAAAAGAATTAAATTGCCCTATTTTAATTAATCTAATTAATTAAAGAAATAGAATATTTTTATGAAAACAAATGATTTTTAATGTTTTTATGATATTTTTGATTAAATAAAAAAATGATTTTTTGTGTTATTTTTGTAAAAGAAGTAATTAATAAATAATAAAAAAGAAATAAAGAAAAGAGAAAAAGAACTTGGGCCTGTGATGAAAGATGAATGGGAGGTGTGACGCCTGAACTTCATTGAGCCCAAATCCTTTGGCCCAATCAGGCGTTTTGATCCAGTGCTGGCCACGTTTGAGGGTTCACCATGGTTTGTATATGTTGAGTGTTAGATCTGGATATGATGAGATCTTGTGGTATGGTGATGGAAGTGCATGAGGAGCGCGCAGGGACCTGGAGCATTGGATCTGAAGACACAAATTAGTGAAAATTAACCTTGCAAAAGGGCTGGATCGAACCCACCCTCTTTGTGGACTAAAGCCTTATCATGCTCTGCCTTGCCAACTGAACCAAGCGTGTTAATTGTTAACAAAATAATACAAAATAAATATAAGGCAAATAAAGATCTATGGCCACATGTCAAAAACGTGGGCGTTGTGGGTCCCCAATGGTTTGAATGGACGAATAAGTGAGCACCACGCTATAACCTTCTTCAGGGATCCGTCGTTTTAGATGGGGAACTTTTACCTACATCAGTTTTCCATCACTATAGGTTATAATGACAGATTTTGTTCGTAACTAAAAACCTGCAAAATTCAAAAATACAACACAAGCAGAATAAATTCAAACCAAAGGCATGGATCAATTGCAAATCATCTCCTAAGCATGATAATACCCCTAATTTTGTCCAATTTTTCCTTTATATAGAATTTCCAATTTGGGACCTCAAAACCCTAACAATGGAATTGTGCCATTCCTGCACTTAAACTTCAATCAAACCAATAAAAAACATTGCAAATATGATAGCAAGCATGGATATATGACCAAAACATGTTTATGATGGATAAATCATTGAAAACGAATCTTGAAAAAAATATGCAAACCGTGGCACTGTGAGGCGTGATTTTTGAAGGTTTTAAGGCTTGGGGATGATTGGAATTGCTTCAGAACACGTCCAGGAACAAATTGCTGGCTTTGGAATTACTTGAAATGGCCTATGGAATAAAAATCGACCTGCACTTTTTTGACAAAAAATTGAGTTTTGTTCTCTTGTTTTCACGACCAAAACCTCTTTCTCATGCTTTGTAAATGTTGTGTATATATCATAGAATGATTTAGGTCAACAAAAACTGATCATATCTTTGAAAATTATGGAGATTTGATTTCATTCTTTGTCTTGTATGATTTGTTTCCAAAATAGACCAAATTAAGATCTTTTCCAATCAATTGGCTCTTGCACGAATTTTTTGATTTGCTAGCTGTTCATGGACTCATAATATGCTCATAAAATCAAATCTTTGATTTTATTTGATTATTCTACTATTTAAATTGATTTATTTTGATTTAAATGGATAAAAAATCAAAATAAATAATAAAAATAATAGGTGGATAAGATCATGGGTCGTAGGCCGTCTTAGGAACAAGTTTCAAACAAGAAAACATCAGCCCATTTGACAAAAAAATGCTCTTTTGAGCATATTTGACTTTTGGCAATTTTGCAAAAATGGTCAACTTTGACAAGGCATATATCCTCCAATTTTAACCCTATAGGGGTGTTCTTGGACTTTTTAGAAAGCTTAGGATGTCCCCTAAACAAACCTTTTGGTTTCATCTCAATTGGGTCTTCCATGTTCATGTAAGAAGCTTTGACCCAAAAGGTGTTTTTGTTGACTTTTCAAAAGGACCTATAATGTAGAAATTCATATCTTTTGATGAGTGCATATTTTGAACTTGTGGGATGAATATGAGTTGTATGAAATTGTATTCTCTTCAAAATTAGCCTCGGATGAGAAATTTCTGATAAAGTACGAGAAAGTTATGCTTGGTCAAAGTTTGGTTGACTTTTCCTAAGAAACCCTAATTTAGCAACTTTTGGGTTTTGATGAATTTGGGGACATCCCTTGAGGAATCATGATCGAACCTTGATCAAATGATGGATATGACTTCAAAATGTTCATGTTGACCAAAAATCTTGAAGTTTGACTGTATATGGGCCACAATTGACTTTTGACCTAGTACAGTTAATTTTCAGGCATCTGGGCAATTGACTGAGCAAACTTCTTGTGCAAGGCATGAAACTTGACATGGATGATCTTGAGAACATATTAGGACCATGGAAGTCATTTGCGACCTTTGGAGTTCACACATCTTGATGAAAATGGAAACCCTAGTTTGAAGTACATTGCCTTAGGAGAGAGTTTGTCTGGTCAACTCTTAGGCATCCTTGAGCAAGTTGAGGACCTCAATGGGCATGTCTTGAGTAAAATGAGAGAGAAAATTTTGGGGTACAACACCAAACAAAATCATTTTTTCCACACATGCACGTTTCCCCACAAGAGGTCCACAAAACTTCCAAAGTTTCAACAAGGCTGTCAGAATCGAAACAACCTCTATAGGCCTCCTCAATCCAAAACAAGCACCCCACTGGTAAGAAACCTTCGATCTCAAATTCATTTCATATGTAATTTAATTTTGATTGTATATTCATGTTGTATAATGTTTATGATGGTTAGTGTGTTACATGTAAAGTCTAAAGTAACAAGATACCTTTACTAAGGTATATGAAATGGATTCCTTCGAATCTTAAATCCAGCTCAGATGGTGAAGAAGGATGTGTGCAGTCGAAAGGACCTGGGTTCGATACCCATGCCTTGCAATTTTATTTTTCAAACATTTTATGCAGATTCAATGCTTCCTGGCTATGCACGCTCACAATACACTATCAACTCCAGGCCATCAGATGCACATCTGATCCGGATCAAACGCCCTAAGCATACAGCCTCACCATGGACTCTCCTGGGGATCTCCCCACAAAATCCAAGGGCAGATTTGGGCTTCTCTCACTTGGGCCCAGAAAATTTCACTTCATACCCGCTCTATTTCTTTTGCTATTAGGCCTATTTATATTTTTGTTTTATATTTACTATTTACTTCTTTTAATTTTGTTTTAATTTGTTTAACCAGTAAAAACAAATAAAATCACAAAAAAATATTAGGTTAGTATTTTTTGTTAATTAAACTAATTCTGTAAATTAACTAATATTTAGTTAAATCATTTTCTCAATTTTAAAATTAATAGAATTATGATTTATTTGAATTCAGTTTTCTTCATGAAACAAAACAAAAAAAAAAGATTTCAATTTTAGGATTTAGAAGTCCTTTCAATTCGTGCGCGTTTATTATTTTAGCATTTGTTATTCTTATCATTATTGTATCTGACTATGGATTGTAATAGTTAAAATTAGGACTTTATTTTCTGCTTTTTATTTCTCCCCCAAGTTTTGGACCATGTAATAATTCCCCTCCTCGAAGCCATGTAATAGCGTAGCTTTAATTTCCGCACTTTAAATTCTTGTACATCTATTAACTGTTAGATGTATGTTAATAGGATTGCATGATAAGACTAATAATCAAACGCTAGCAAACCTAAACATCAAGATAAATAACTGAACATAACACACTCTCACATGCGCACCTCTAGGGTACCCCCACTTTAGTTACCTTCAGAAAAATAGTCACAACTCTCGAAACATGAGAGATGTTAGTGGCTATCCTCTGGTTTAAAAAGATCACAAGTCCCTCGATGACCCTCTCGATGTTGCCTCGGTAAAAATAATCTTAAAACCCTAGGGTAGTTACTAAGATTTCTTGCCAAGTTGCCTTCGTGACTATAAAACGTCCCTTCGAATGTCCCTCATACATCCAAACGACTAAGGCTATCTATTCACTAATAGTAGGATAGCACTGTCTAAAGGAAAGGAGGGAAAAAACGAACCTTTCGAGTAAAGTAGATGGTTCCTAGATGCTTGCTCAAAAAACAAACTTTTTACACTTACGCAAAACAATTTTCAAAAACCTTTTCAAAAAAGCTTTATAAACACTCCTGAGGACTGATACAAGAGTTATCATAAAGCAAATCTCCGCACTAAGGAATTTCAAAAATACTTTTTCAAAAACACACAAAAACACAAGGTATTTCAAAAAATTAGCTAAGTATCTAAGAGCCCGTAGAAAACTACGGATGGAAAGGGTACTAACACCTCCCCTTTCCATAATCTACCCCCTTACTCAGAAATAATCTCGAAAGGTCTTTTCCTGTTGTTTTCACCCTTTCCTTTGTTGGATAAAAGAAAAGTCGGTGACGAATCTTGCTTACCGCAACATTTGCGAATACAAACGTAAAACCAGTATAAATAGTCGGTTCTGCCACCGTATCACAGAACTGGTGACTCTGCCGGGGACATAAAAAAGTGGGGATACCTTAGAGTTTAGTTCATCTTTTTAATTTCTTTACATTGTGTGTTTGTATGCTTTATACTTAAAGGGCTTGCTTGGGTTTATTTGTAAAGATCCTACACCCGGATCTAAGGAACCTTTTAGGTAAGTAGAAATAGATCGTGGGGATTGTGCAGGGTATACTGACACGGTTGAAATGATAGCTATGTTGGTGTGAAACATTTGTTGGTACCGGTAGCCCTTAAGTAGTCAAGGAGAATACGGGGCCGCTGTGTGGTGTCATGAAGCACCAACTGGCCTTAGAACCTTTAATTGAACAATTTGGCCATTAGGAAGTAGTGAGATAGCCGGGTTTGGTGCAATTCGAAGTTTGTTGATACTCGATACTACACACATTGAGATCTGACTTCTGGGATATTTCGATCGCCAATAAAGAGGCTTGTGCTGAAATAATGCCCGGTGAAGAAAGATCAATGATATTGAGATCCCCTAGAACTCGATTACTTTCTAAGACAAGTTGAACCAACTATACTTCAAGAGGGTATTTGCCTTTAAACCCCATGAAAGCCTGAACCTAAGGCTACTTGTGTGATTTGGTTGCTTTCACTGTCTAACAAGTTGAACTCATTGCAGGGCTTTGTTTGTACTCCTTGCATGACTTGTTTGTAGTCGTTATCCAATAACTCGGATTTCATACAAGACATACTTGTCTTCATCACCTTAAATTTTTGCTTGATACATAGCATACACATCATAACATCATGCCATAACATTTCCTTAACCATTTCAAGGATCTCAAGGGTCTGTGATGCAGGTCATGATGAACCAGATGTCTAGCAAGGGGCAATGGGATTTATTTTCCTCTAGCCAAAACCGTCAAAGGATTAAAACATGACATCTTGAGTTAGAGGCTATGACCCACTCGACATGGTGAGCTTGATTCTCATAGAAGGACCTTTAACAATACGAAAGTTCTTCAATCAAAGGTGCAGTTGGATTCTAACATTTTCTTGTGTTTACCCTACGATATCCTTGAAAACATTGCATGCATGTCATTATACAACAGGTCTTCCAGTACAGGTTTCTTATTTTCTCGTTGTTTATTATTGTAATGAAAGTGGCTCTCAAACAGCACAACAGAGATCTCCAAACTCAATATGCTCAGTTCAAGGAAATTTTCCTAAATCTATCCAAAGGGCAAGAGAAATTGAAAGCACTTCTCACTGGGAACCTGACCAAGAAAAATCCTGATGACAACAAGGATAACCAGGTGGAACAACAGCAAGCTGAGACGGAAAGGATGAGAATCCAGATGGGTAGTCATATGGCTCTTATCTAAAATTTAGCTCGGGAACAAGAAGAGTTGTGGATTCTCGTTAGTAAGCTTCATCAAGATAGATACAACTGTATGAAGCAAATAGTCGAGGCTGGGGATCAAGTCGTTAATCAGCCCCTGATAAGACAAGAAGTTTGCTTGGTGGAGAGTAGACCTTTCCAAATTGCTGCTACGTCACGAGCCCAACAAAAACCTCGCCATCAATGACAGGGTAATCAGCGTAAGCGGGATACATCCAATAGGCAATATACCAAACTCAACATGCCAATATCGCAAGCCTTGCAACACATGTTAAAGTTGAAGTTGGTTACATTGAAGGATCCCCCTCGGAATCCTAATACTTCCGCTCCAAGTTACCATCCTAATGAAAGATATGCATATTATTCCAGCAGTCCGGGCATGATACGGATAACTGTTGGATGTTGAAATTTAAGATTCAAAATCTGATTGATGAAGGAGTGTTGGAATTCGCACAAGCTGGTCAACTGGAATTTTTCTGTCATCCCTCCAAGGCACATCATCTGAAGTGATGAAGTTTAGGCAGAGAAATTTTTGTTCATTTGGATTTTCATTTGTAATTTCTTTGTTTTGTTTAAACACTTATCTTTATGTCAAACTTTGGTTAATTTCACTAATGCATTGCATATGTTTGTCTTGAATGAATCCATGCGTTTTCACTATACTTAAACTGTGCTCTTACTTCCTGTTTGTGATATTCAACTCTTGATTAAAAGTTGTAAGCCTTTAGAGAGAGGATGACGAAAACAATACCACAATCTCTATAGTATGCTTTTTGACAGACCTTGATGACAATGTACATGCATTGTTTCAAATCCTAAACAGTGGAGTTATAAGGAATATAATCCCTAGTCAACCCCTTTGAGCCTAAGAAGTAGGAGTTTTTCTTTCCACACAAATTAAAACCCTTAATCATAACCTGGGGCAGGGTAATTTCTCAGTTAATTCAAAGGTGCATTCAATCGCAAACTTTCTCTTCATACACGACAAATGTTAATAAAGATTCCCTTCCAAAACAAAAGATGGTGATGGTTCCACATAATCATTAAAAACAGGCAGTCATTATCCCGCAAAAGAAAAGTCCGCTAAGTCAAAACTGGTGAAGGAGACTTAAGAAAAAAATCGGGGCATCCCATTGACTGTAATCGTAAAAGGAACAGTTCAAGCAAAAAGTAGGGATAATAAAATTAAAAAAAAGAGGTCGTTACAAATCCTCAATAAAAAGAAAAGGTTAAATTTGACTGCCTTCTTAAAAAAATGTTCAAGTTCTGAACCATCATCAGAACATCAGGGCCAAGATTCCAGATTCATTTGGGATCTAAACACACAGTTAGCTGAGTGTAGGACTGAAGAACATCACAAAGAATGGGTTAGATACAAATAAAGTTTGAGCCTTTATCCTTTGTTTTTTACACCGTGAACCAGACCACGTTACAACCCTTAAAAGTCCTAACTGAAGCATGGGTTAGTTCGAAAGCATACTTTTACAAAAGGTATCATGACTCCTGTAAGGTTTGCTCCAAATCCTGAGTTGATATCACATTCTTACAAAATTTTCTTATTTTACTAAAAAATTCATTTTCAAAAAACTTCAAGACAAACATATGCTTTGCATATTTAAAATACCATTGTTTGCATATGACTATTAGTTCAACAATAAATAAATTTGCACGACGGATATTCGATGAACAGAAATCCTCTCAGCAGACAGAATCACCTCAGATGGAAATACTTTTCCAGTAACAGGATTTTCATAATCAAGGGGCATGGTGTTGTACCCCAAAATTTTCCCTCCCATTTTTTCACAGAAATCACAACCCTAGGGTTAGCCAGATAATGTGCTTTTGTTAAGACATTTGCTTGTTAATGGAATAAGACGTTTGCTGGTTCATGGAATGAACATTTGTTTATGGAATACACAGTGCATATTTATTTGGAATGCAGTGGCGAGATTACATGATTACTTGGAATTTAAGTTATCTTGGTTGGAATTATTGGAATACAGTTTCAATTATCTTAATCAGGAATCTTAAATAATTAATGAAGATGCGAAGAGAAAATTGCAAGTTATTGACAGTAGAAGATTTTAATGGATATCAGAATACCTCATAAGACTTTCTTTCATTTATTTCAAAAATTGTTACATTACAATTTATTATTTAAATGCTTTAAGTTTTACAACTTATTGTATTTGAAAAAATAAATTAGTACAATTATTTGAGTATTCCTATCTAAACTACAAAGGAAAAATTTAAGCCTAAGAGTGACTAAGCTTCCATTGCTTCCATGCATGCCAAAGAATCTTTTGCTTCCTCTACTTTGCCACCATCCAGTTTGCGCTCACATGAAAAAAATAAAAGACAGAAAATTGATCAGTACAGTTAATTGGATATGGTTAAGAATTTTCAAAAGAAAAATGTGTTCATCATTAAAGTTTGCAATTTTGAATCAGAGGGCTATTTTTAATCACGTTTTTATTTTTCTATTTTTTGCAAATCACAAGAAGATTTCTCTTCTTGGTTCACAAAAAGAAAAATAAAAATGTGCAAGCAATTTATCCAAATACAAGCAAAATTTCCCAAACAAGGGAAAATATACAAGCAGCATGGCCAAGCAGGCAGCAGGCGCGCAAGATGCAAATGGAAAGCAGGATATCAGCGTACCAAAGACAAGCAAGCAGCAGGCAAGCAAAGTTGCCCAACCAAGTAAAAAGATACAGCAGCATGGCCAAACAGGCGCGCAAATTGCCCAAACAAGCCAAGATATACAGCAGCATATCAGATGCAAACAAAATACAAACAGCATAGGCAGTAGCAGACAAAGCATAAGCAGACAAAAGGGCATCAGCAAGAAGAAAATATAAAACCAAGTCAACAAGCAAGAGGCTTGTTCTTAAGCCTTTTTCATCATTTTCCAAGTTAAAATTGCAAACTTTTCAGAAAATATTTGGGCTTAGAGTCATTAAGAGAGGAAGAGGAAAGAAGTCACCTAGGGGATGCTGCCCGCTGTCACAATTGCACCAAAAATGCTAGCAAACAAAACTGCAAGGAAAAGAGCCTAAGAAGAAATTCCCAAAGTATTCAAAATTTGGTGGTTTCCCACCATTTTGAATAAGCTGCAAGGCTGTAAAGAAAGAAGCCAATATAACAGTAGAAAGGGTCATTTAGACAGGAGAACAGAAAAATTATCAAACAAAACTGCCATCTTCCCTCAAACACACAAAAACCTGTAAAACCATAACCAACATCAAAAATAGTTCAAAACCATTGCAAACTACCACCAACTTTCAAACAACAACATTCCTCAAACTGTCAAACAAAAACAGTCCAACATCCTCATCAACCAGCAGAATCACAAAACTGTTATAAGTTTTCAAACATACAAAAAAACAAAAACTGCCATCTTCCTCAACCTACCAACAACTCAGTTCAAAACATCCAAAACTGTAACAACAAGCCATCAAACTCCCAGACCAAAACCAGTTCATAACCAAAACTGTCAAAAACCATTTTTAACAAAAATGTCCAACCATCACCAACCATCAATAAAAATCATCTTCAATACCAAATTGTAACCATCAAGTCTAGTAACCAAAAATCCAAAACACACAAAACCTGCGACTGTAACAACAACATTCCTCAAACAAACTGTAAACCACAAAATCAACCAAAACATTCAAACTATAACCAAAAACAAACAAAAAACAGTCCAACATCCAGCCATCCCAAAACATAGCAATATCCAGCAAACTTACAAGGAAACAATCATAGAAACGAGCATCATCATCATCATCAAACAGCATCATTCAAAACACAAAACAAAAAAATCTCAGAAGCAATCAACAACATCATTCAAACTTACAAGAAAACAAAGTCTCAGAAGCAAACATCATCGTGGTTCAAAGCAAAGAGGGGAGGTTACCTAGCACATTCACCATCATTTCATCCCTCACTCCTCCGGACACCAGGGAGCTTTATCTTCCATCTCACCTTTCCTCTTCTTTTCACAGAGAAAATTCCACAGGTATGACTACTTCATCTCCCTCATAACAATTACTATGTCTCAAGCATATCACAATAGGTTAATAAAAAATAAACATGAACAAAGCATGTGAAATCTATGAACTGTTAAGCCAAACTTGCAAACCATACCTTTTCAAAGAAAAAATTACTGATCATTGTGAGGAGGTGAGAGAAAGAAAGCTCCGGCAACTAGGGAGTAGAGAGAAGATCAGATCAGTGCGTGTCAAACCCTTAAGACATAGATTCCACTTAAGAACCTAGGTCTTCCAAAAAAAAAAGCATTTCCTTCATGAATCAGTAACGATTAGGGACTCAGCGAGAAAGATGAATGAATTGGAGAGGAGTGAGAGAGACGAACAGAGCGGCGTCGTTGTGAGAGCAAGAGAGAACAAACCCTAATTTTTGTTGTTTACCCTAATCAAAAAGCCATAAACTGAATTAAGGAGCTTTGGGCCATTTCCTTTTCCAAGCATTAAGCCCACACACGTTTACTAATAATCCACCCCCCCCATTATGGCTTTGCTTGTTTTTATTTGTTTCAGCATTAACACATAATACCTTTGGGCCTAACATCTTTCAATACCAAGCCCATTCTCACTTGTTTTGGTTTCAACTTAATTTAATTTGTTTTATCTCTTTGTGTTAATAATACAATAAAACTTCATTATTATAAAAAAAATTAATTTGATTTTCTTAATTAGTTTATTTATCATTTTCTTTTGTTTATTATTAATTTTCTTACACTTAATAAAAACATCAAAACATTAGCTTTAATTTAATTTATTTTCTTTCTTTAAGGTTAGGTTACGTAATTAATAAAAATACATAAAAGAATAATAATAATAGTAAATTTTTAATCTTTTTAGAATAAGGTTTTTTATTTATCTCTTTTTAAATAAATACATACATTTCATACTTTATTAATTTTATTTCCGTAAATTGTCTTAGCTTTACATTGAATCGCATAACAACTCGATTTGGTTGTAATATTTGGACATTGCTATCCTTATGTGACTCATCCCCATTTGTAATAATTGTACCCCCATTCCCGGATACTTTTGTAATAGCTTATACTTTTAATTCCCGCAATTTATTGCTTTCTATATACTGTGTAGTAATTAGGAATGTATGGCAAGATTCAAAAATCAATCGCTAGATGACCTAATCCAAGAATAAATAACTTGAAATCAACACACTTCTCACACGTGCACCTCTAGGGTAACCTTGCTTGTTGCCTCAGAAATACAATCATGTCCCTCGAATATGAGACACTCTAGCAAATGACCCTTCGACAAACAAAAATCGTAGTCCCTCGATGACCCTCGATGTTGCCTTTGATAAAACGATCTCGTCCCTTACAAAATTGCTAGAGCGTCTCACAAGTTGCCTTCAATGATTGTAAAATTGACCCGCGCCTGTCCCTTTACATCCAAGGATGGGGATTCTTACCAAATTAATGGTAAGATATCACCATTAAAAGGAAGAAAAAAGAACAATTTAAGACCTTTCGAGTAGATAGATTCGCTCTTAGTTACTCGCTTACTCACGACAAAAACTTTCACACCTACACTTCCATTTCAAAACATTTTCAAAAGATGAAATGTTTCGTATACGTTCTTATAGAGACGAGAACCATTACGAAACCTCTTTTCAAAACATTTTTCAAAACACGATTCACAAACACATATTTGAATCATTTTTCGAAACAAAACTTTCTATACGTTCTTATAGAGACGAGAACCATTACAAAGAAACTTTCCGAAATACTTTCAAAAACCACACCACAAGCACACAATCAAACAAAAGCAAGTGATCTAAAACGAGTAACTAAGAGCCCATGGAAAACCATGGATGAAAAGGGTTCTAACACCTTCCCTTTTCATAATCTACCCCCTGAACCCGAGAAAATTCTCGAAAGGTCTTTCCTGTGCTTTTTTACCTTTCCTTTTGGATAAAATAAAAGTCGGTGGCGACTCTTGCTAACCGCACAAGTGCGAACGAAACGCAAAACCTCAAGTCAGTTCTCCCACCGTATCACAGAACTGGTGACTCTGTTGGGGAAAATAAATCCAAAGTGGGGTTACCTTAGGGTTTTAGATCACCTTTACATGCTTATCTTGCTTGACTTGTATGCTTTATATTTTTGTTCTATTTGTTTGGGTTTGAATCCTCCACCCGGATTTGGGGAACCTTTTTAGGTAAATAACAATAGATTGTGGAGACTGTACGGCGTAGACCGATATGGTTGAAACAATAGCTATGTTAGTGTGACGCATTTGTGGGTACCGGTATCCCTCGTGGTGAATCGAGGAGAATACGGGGCCGCTGAGTGGCGTCGTGAAGCACTAAATGACTTTAGAACCCTAATTGAACAAACTTGGCATTAGGACGTAGTGAGGTAACCGGTTTCCGTGTAAAGCTGAAAATTGGTTGACACTCGATACTACACTCATTAAGGCTAGACTTTTGGGATATCTCGTCCGCAAGAAAAGATTGATTGTGCTGAGACAATGCCTAAAAGAAAGGTCGGTGATATTGAGATCCTTTAGAACCCTATCTTTATTCCTAGGACAGGTTGAGCCCACTAAAACTTCAAGAGGGTATTTACCTACAAACTCATGCAAGCCTGAAACATAGAGATCTGTTTGTTGTGTGTATATATTCTTGCTTGTACATAAAAATCATAAACATCATCAACATCATATGCATGTTCACTAACCATTTCAAGGATTTAGAAATTTATCTTTGTTTTTGTTTTGTAGGAAATGAATTCTCTCCGAAGAAACACCATCCAAATTAGCTTTGTGAAAGAACATCCTCAACTTCAAGAGCTAGCCTCAAGAGTGCCCGGGGATTCTCCTTTTACCAAGAAGTATGGTCGACTTCTCAGTTTGGCTACATCCAACTTCCAAGAGGAGATGATGTGTGTACTGTTCCAATTGTTTGATCCCGTCCATCATTGTTTCACTTTTCCAGACTACCAACTGGTACCAACATTGGAAGAGTTCTCTCTGCTCTTAGGGGTGCCCGTGCTTAATCAGATACCGTTCACCGGTCTAGAGGGAATTCCAAAACCTAAAGTCATCGCCGAAGCTTTACACATGAAGAGGGCTGAAGTCACGGCCAATTGGGAGACGAGAAGTGGGGTTAAAGGATTTTTAGCTAAGTTCCTATTGGAAAAAGCTCGTTAATTCTGGGATGACATGGATTTCCAAGCTTTCCAAGAAGTTCTAGCTCTCCTCATTTATGGCTTGGTTCTGTTTCCTAACTCGGACCAATTCATAGACGGTAATACTATCAAAGTATTTCTCTCTCGCAATCCTATACCCACCTTACTAGGAGATATCCTGCATTGTCTTCATACCCATACCATGAAGAAAAAAGGTACCCTTTCGTGTTGTATACCTCTACTTGCCAAGTGGTTCACTTCACACCTGCCTCAGTCAGCATTGAAGAACGAGCAAAGATTGACTTGGTCTTCAAGGATGATGTCTCTCACCCACTCTGATATATGTTGGTGCTCAAGATCCTTGGAAGATATCTCTATCATCAACCGCTGTGGTGAGTTCCCTAATGTACCTCTGCTAGGTATTAGGGGAGGTATCACCTACAACCCGTGTTTAGCTCTTCGGAAGTTTGGGTATGCCCGAAGGGACGACCCTCATGAGATGCTCGTCCGAGGTCTGGTTTTTGACTACGACAAAGAAGACCAAGGTTACCGCCGGAGATTTGCACGCGCTTGAGGAATGGTGAACAAATTGGACAGTAGGACTTTGGGACATAAAAACTCTATCCCTCTCGAGCCTTACCTTAAGTGGGTACGGGCTCGTGCCCAGAGTCTCTTAATGCCTTACCCTTCCATTCTTCCTGTCACCATTGAGCCTGTTATTGAAGGAGACGTCCCGTACACCGTTCTTTATCCAGACATGCCTACCTCTCTCGAAGACCTGCAGAAAGCTTGGATTCAATTGAAGGAGGAGCGAGACACCTTTGAAACTCAGTACTACGCCAGTGAGAAGAAAGTTCTAGAGCTCACCAAACTGCTTCATGAAGAGAAGAATCTGAATACTTACATTTCTCCCAAAAGGATGCGTTCGGTCTTTTTGTCTTGAGAATTTTGTTGTATTTTAGTCTCTTTCTTTGTAAGCCCGAGGAGGCATGATGTATTCAAACTTGGTTTTATTTAATATGACGTGGGTTCTTTTTGGTTTGGGCAAATTTAAATCTTCTAAATTTCCTTGAAATCATTTGCATATCGCATCTTCATTCATTATATGCATAAGCAGGTCTTCACACCAGGTTTCCTTATCTCTCTGTTGTTTATTTCAGCAAGATGGATATTGAGCAAACGGTTAAAGACTTACAAGCGCATAATGCACAATTTCAGGAGCTACTCATGACCTCAGCTAAGGGTCAAGAGGAGCTCAAAACCTTGATGGAAAAGGAAAAGGAGAAAAAGAAAAAGAAAAGAGTTGGTGTGGCTACTCTGGGTAGGAGATTTGAAGGTCAAGCTAGAAGGGTCCTAGATTTTCCCTCAAGATCTGATGAAGGGGTAGGAAAAGGAAAGGGAGTTGCAGTACCAACTGAGTCCGAAGAAGAAGAAGAAGAGGAGGACGAAGACTATTCTGAACAGCAGTACCCTCATGCAGACGACAAATACAAGAATCTGGAAGAACGACTGGCAGCCATGGAGGTACAGAGAGTGCCTGGGCTAGACTTTGAAGATCTAGGGCTGGTCTCTGGAATTGTGATTCCCCCCAAATTTAAGGTGCCTATATTTGCTAAGTACGATGGTTTGTCTTGTCCAAAGATGCACCTACGGTCTTATGTCAGAAAAATCAAATTGCATTCTTCTGACAAGGATCTGTGGGTCCATTTCTTCCAGGACAGTATTTCAGGGACGCAGTTAGATTAGTTCTACCAGCTAGAGAGGTCTGATGTGCACAATTGGGAGGATTTGGCAGCTGCCTTTTACAGACAATATCAATATAATGCGGACTTAGCACCAACCCGTACTCAATTACAGAGTATGGGCATGGTATCAAATGAAGGTTTCAAAGAGTATGCCCAGAAATGGAGAGACTTGGCAGGACGAGTACAACCCCCATTTTATGAAAGAGAGCTTGTGGATATGTTCTTGGGTACACTGTCAGGCCCCTTTTTAAATCACTTGATCAGAAGTTCCTCTGCAGGGTTCACCGAGTTAATTCTGACTGGTGAGAGAGTTGAAGCCAGAATCAAGAGTGGAAAAATTCAAAAGGATACATCTACTTCCGCTGCCATCAAGAAGCCTTTCCCAGCAAATAAAGAAGTATCAGATGTCTACTCTCAAAGAGGTCAGGGAAGAATTGAGCGCCGGCCAGCGGTGGGGGCTATAATGATTCAGAAGTCTGCAGTTGATCAGCCTAGAAACAATCAACCCAGAACCAATCAAGCAACGGTGGAAAGGCCTGTGCGGCAATTCACCCAGATAAACATGACTCCTGCCCAAGTTCTACCCCACCTTTTGAAGTTAAATCTTGCCAGTCTGAAAGAGGCCCCAAAAAATCCGAATACAGCTTCTCCTTACTACCATTCGTATGCCAAGTGTGCTTATCATTTAGGGAGTATAGGGCACGACACCAACAATTGTTGGGCCCTCAAGAATAAGATCTAGGATTTAATAGATGCTAAAGAAGTGGAATTCGACGCCCCTGAAAAGCCGAACGTAATCTCTGCTCCAATGCCAAAGCATGGCCACAATGCCCATGTTGTTGAAGAAGATCTTTTTATTGCTACTGTTAATGATTTGATGACTCCGCTACCGATAATCAAGTTGAATTTGCTGAAGGCTGGGATTTTCTCAGGTTGTAAAGAGGATTGCTACCTTTGTTCCTCCTTACAAACTGACTGTCCGTTGTTGAAGTTAGGCATCCAGCGCCTAATGGATAACCAAGAGATACTTTTCGAAAAGACTCCTGTTACACCGACTCCTATCAATGATATTTCAATAATTACCATATCCGCCAATCTTTCCAAGGTCTCCAAAATACATGTTAAGATTACATCTGATCCGAAGATTGCACCTCTGAAGATAACCATGTTGGGGCCCGTCCCGTACAAGTCCGACAAATCAATACCGTGGAACTAAGGGGGAGAGATCTTCTACCACGGTGTTAAACAAATTGAATCAACCGAAGAGAGTTCTGATGAAGAGACTTCGGACATAGGAAACATTGCCAGAACGAGTAAAATCACCCGTAGTGGAAGAATTTTCTCTTCGGAGATTACGCCTCCAAAGGCAATCTTCGGACCCTCATCCCCTCCTAAGGTTACCCCTGCGTCGGTCAACATATCTGCGAGAACTCCGATTATTGAAGAAGTTGTCCCCTCTGCTGCTGATGATGATAGAGGGAAAGGGATCCAAGAAGAGCCTGTCAGGACGAGGGCTCAGCCATTGATCATCCCTGAAACCTCTCAAAAAGAAATGGAAGAGATTTTGAAAATAATCAAGAAAAGTGATTATAATGTTGTTGAGCAACTGGGGCAAACCCCCTCAAAAATTTATATGCTGGCCTTGCTGCTTTGTTCAGAAGCTCATGCCAAAGCTTTGATAAAATTCTTGAAGACGATCCATGTGCCCCAGGAAACCTCCGCGGACCAGTTCCAGGAATGTGTATCTAGCCTAACAGCTGACAATGGTCTAGGATTCTCCGATGCCGATTTAACATCAAAAGGGAGAAAACATAATGACGCTTTGCATGTCTCAGTGGAATACAGAGGGACTAATCTGGCACACATTTTGGTAGACACTGGTTCATCGCTGAATGTCCTACCAAAGAAGGAATTGGATAGGCTAGATTGTGAAGGTCTAACTTTTAAGCCCAGCAACATCATTGTCAGAGCCTTTGACGGTTCTAAACGGATGGTCCACGGGGAGGTGGACATCCCGATCAAAGTAGGAACTGAAACCTTCAACTCCACATTTTATGTGATGGAAATTCGTCCCTCCTATTCTTGCTTGTTAGGAAGGCCCTGGATTCACCATGCTGGAGTTGTTACTTCTACTCTGCATCAAAAGCTCAAGTACCCTGTCCATGGGAAAATTGTAACTGTTCACGACGAAGAGGAATACATGATAAGCCATCTTAACTCTTTCCGCTATGTGGAATTGGATGGTGAATTCATCGAAACCCCCTTTCAGCACTTTGAGGAGGTAGCTCAGGAGATTGCGGAAACCAAGACAGTGGCTTCTGTACCCATGACTACAAAACCTCCACCTAGGATGTCTTCTTTGAAGAATGCTAAGGCTGTGATTGAAGAAGGAGGAAGCACAATCTGGGGGAAACTTCTCGATTTTCCCTTTAAATCTGATAAATTCGGATTGGGTTTCATTGCTTCTGCTTAAAAGGTTGTGCGTCGCTCCCGGGATGGAGGGCCACCAGTGAAGATCACCCATCATGGAGTCAATGCTTTGGAGGATGGTGAAGAGGAGAGCAACTTTGAAGACTGGATTTTCCCAACTATTGAAGGGGGACTAAACAACTGGGGGGCAAAAGACTTTGTTCCCATTACTTTCATAAATCAGTAATTTATCTTTCAAACATTTCTGTTGGTTTCTAATAATGCTCAAACAATTCGTACTTCTTTTTTAACCTTGTGTCTTACCCGAGGCACAAAGGTCCATTTGTAAGGGTTCTTATTTTTCATCTTCATATGCCATTTAAAGAATCATGGACGTTTTCACATATAAACATTTGTGTTCATTTTCTTTCCTTTTGCATTTTATTTGTTTAAAGGTGGCTATCCCTTACACACACCCGCACTCACAAATGCAGGTACCCTTCCATTCCGGATTCCATGGGTAACAATTCTGCTATGACCTTCAGTGACTCTGAAGATCTGGTCTACCATGCCGAATACGAAGGTGATGAAGACTGTGAAGTGCCGGGAGAATTGGATAGGCTACTACAACAGGAAGAAAGGGTTATTCTACCTCATGAGGAGCTGTTAGAGACAATCAACTTGGGTACTGAGAAAGACAGAAAAGAAGGCAGAGTGGGTGCCAACCTAGAGCCAAATGTCAAGGATTGCTTAATTCAGCTGTTGAATGAATTTGTTGAGATTTTCGCCTGGTCCTACAAAGACATGCCGGGACTTGATATAGATATTGTGGTACACAGTCTCCCTACAAGAGAAGACTGTCCACCAGTTAAACAGAAAGTTCGCCGATGAGGCCCGACATGTCTGAAATGATCAAAGCAGAAGTTATGAAGCAGTTCAATGCTGGATTTCTTGCTGTTACTTCCTATCCACAATGGATCGCCAACATTGTGCCCGTGCCTAAGAAGGACGCCAAAGTTAGAATGTGCATGGATTACAGAGACTTAAACAGGGCCAGCCCTAAAGATGACTTTCCACTTCCGCACATTGACATCTTGGTTGACAATACAGCTCAGCACAAGGTATTTTCTTTCATGGATGGATTCTCGGTCTATAACCAGATCAAAATGGCACCCGAGGACATGGAGAAAACTACTTTTGTTACACATTGGGGTACGTTCTGCTACAAAGTGATGCCATTCGGACTGAAGAATGCTGGGGAAACCTATCAACGCGCCATGGTAGCTTTGTTTCATGATATGATACATCATGAAATAGAGATCTACGTGGATGACATGATAGCCCGTTCACAAACTGAAGAAGAACACCTCGACCATCTGCAAAAGCTGTTTGTCAGGTTGAAAGAGTACAAGCTCAGACTGAACCCTAACAAGTGCACTTTCAGAGTCAGGTCCGGTAAACTTTGGGGATTCATCGTCAGTAAAAAAGGCATCGAGGTTGATCCTGCCAAAGTCAAAGCTATACAAGAAATACCTGCCCCTCGCACTGAGAAGGAGGTTAGAGGTTTCTTGGGACGCCTAAACTACATTGCAAGGTTCATTTCTCACCTAACATCTACCTGTGAACCAATCTTCAAGCTGTTGAAGAAAAATCAGGTGGTTAAATGGAATGATGATTGTCAAGTTGCTTTCGATAAAATCAAGGATTATTTTCTAGAACCTCTTGTCTTGATGCCACCCGTTGAAGGAAGGCCTTTAATCATGTATTTGACTGTCCTGGAGAATTCAATGGGGTGCGTATTGGGCCAACATGACGAGTCTGGCCGAAAAGAGCATGCCATTTATTACCTTAGCAAAAATTTTACCGATTGTGAGACCCGATACTCACTACTCGAGAAAACTTGCTGCACTTTGGTATGGGCTGCTCGCCGGCTAAGGCAGTATATGTTGATTCATACCACTTTGCTGATCTCTAAGATGGATCCGATCAAGTATATCTTTGAGAAGCCTGCTTTATCTGGAAGAATAGCTAGATGGCAAATGATCCTCACAGAGTATGATATACAGTACACGACCCAAAAAGCTATAAAGGGGAGTGTACTAGCCGATCATCTGGCCCGTCAAGCTATCGAAGATTACCAATCCATGAGGTTCGACTTCCCCAACGAGGATATCATGACATTGGACAACATTGAAGAGAACAGACCGTATGACGGACCTGAACAAGGATCCCGATGGACCATGTACTTTGATGGTGCCTCCAACGTACTTGGAATAGGTATTGGTGTTGTACTTATCTCTCCAGAAGGTTGCCATACACCTTTCACAGCCAGACTCTGCTTCAGCTGCACCAACAACATGGCCGAGTATGAAGCTTGTATCTTTGGTCTCAAGGCTGCAATTGACTTGGGAATCAAATCTTTGGTTGTATTTGGGGACTCTGCTTTGGTTATCAGTCAAATCAAAGGAGAGTGGGATACTAAACATCCAAACCTCATCCCTTATAAAGAACATGTCCTAACATTGTTACCACATTTCAAGCAGATCACCTTCGAGCACTTCCCGCGAGAAGAGAATCAGCGAGTGGATGCTCTAGCTACAATGGCATCCATGTTTAAACTTAACTGGGATAATGAGGCTCCCTAAATCACCACTGAACGGATGGACGAACCTACACATTGTCACGAGATTAATACCGAAGATGTAGTGGGCCGACCATGGTTTCATGACGTCAAAAGGTATCTCGAAGCACAAGAATACCCTGAAGGAGCTTCCGTCAATGACAAAAAGTTCTTAAGGAGATTATTAGCTAAGTTCTTCTTGAGCAATGGTATCATATACAAGCGCAATCATGATTGCATTCTGCTCCGTTGTGTGGACAAGATTGAAGCTGAACAGATCATGGCTGAACTACATAATGGTACCTTTGGCACTCACTCAAGCGGACATACGATGGCTAAGAAGATTCTAAGGACAGGCTACTACTGGTCTACCATGGAAGCTGACTGCCATCAGTATTCCAGAACTTGTCACAAATGTCAGATTTATGCGGACAAGGTACATATACCTCTAGTTCCTCTCAACGTCTTAACTGCTCCTTGGCCATTCGCTATGTGGGGAATCGACATGATTAGAGAGATCAAGCCTACAGCATCCAATGGACACCGTTTCATTTTGGTGGCCATTGATTATTTTACAAAATGGGTCAAAGCAGCTTCATTCGCATCTGTCACAAAGAATGTTGTTGCCCGCTTCATCAAGTAGAATCTCATTTGCCGGTACGGTATCCCCGAAAGGATCATCACTGATAATGGTACAAACTTGAACAACACTATGATCGCCGCCTTGTGCAAACAGTTCAAGATTCAACATCACAATTCATCTCCCTATCAGCCAAAGATGAACGGTGTTGTCGAAGCCGTGAACAAGAATATCAAGAAGATCATACAAAAGATGACAGTCACCTACAAAGACTGGCATGAGATGTTACCGTTTGCTCTCCACGGGTACCGTACCATGACTCGCACTTCAACTGGGGCAAAACCCTTTTCCTTGGTATATGGCATGGAAGCTGTTTTACCTGTCGAGGTTCAGATTCCCTCCTTGAGAATCATGAAGGATGCTGGTTTGAGTGAAGACGATTGGATCCAAACCGACTTGATCAGTTAAACTTAATTGATGAGAAAAGACTTACTGCTATTTTCCACAGTCAGACGTATCAAAAATGGATGATCAAAGCTTTCACCAAGAAATTCAGGCGCCAAGTGTATCAAGTTGGAGATCTTGTAATCAAGCGCATCATCTTGCCGCAAAGTGATCCCAGGGGCAAATGGACTCCTACCTACGAAGGACCATTTATGATCAAGAACATCTTTTCTGGTGGGGCAATGATTTTAACCACCATGGACGATGATGATCTGCCGCACCCTGCGAACGCAGACATAGTCAAAAGATACTACGCATAAGAGACCCGCTAGTTTGATACACCTAGGCAAAACAAGGGCATCCCGGTGAATCGAAAACCCGAAAGCGCAGTTCAGGCAAAAATTAGGGATAAAACAAAAAATTTGTACACCCGGCAAGTTGAAAATCTGAAAGGGCGACTTGGGCAAAAAAGGGTTTCCCGGTGGACTGAAAACCCGAAAGGGCGGTCCAGGCAAAAGTTAGGGAATTAAAGCGTATGACTATGTCTCGTCGAATCACTTTAAGGACAATCTCTTCACAAACAAACTCTGAGGCTTCTGATCAACCCAATCATCTTCGGACGAAGCAACAAATGGACAAGATATTCGGAATTACGAAGGCTATAGCAGAATGGGAACCCCATGGAATTTTTTACACTTAGCCATCTTTCTTTGTATAAATTTTTCTCATTTTTTACGACACCATCCTCTTACTAGGATGTTTGTCTCCTTTGTACAAAACACTTATTCAAAGTAAATACAAAGATATCTCTTTCAAAATACAGAAAACTATTTGCCTTTTTCTTTACACTTGTGTTTTATTTGCAAAAACGTCTAAAGATTCATTAATGAACATATGCATTTGAACATAATTACCGTTTACAAATAAACAGGATGAGAAAGAGTAATTACTGACAGGTAGAAAGATTAGGAAAACGTCTTTAGGCTATTCCATGAGCAATCTCTATAATACGTCATTAAGATCCCCCAGTAGAGCCAAAACTTTGGACTACAGATCCCCAGCGGAGATGAGACTGCCAACTACCAATCCCCAGCGGAGCTGAAATTTTCAACCCACGGCGGAAGTTACCCAGTTTCTACAGGTTTCCCCAGCAAATTGTCTTGAAGCCTGAAAACCAACCAAGTTAACAGCTAACTTATATTTCTCCCTAACCTAAGGTAAATCCCCAGTAAAGTGGCATGCAACCCAAACTCCTGAACTCCCCAGCGGATTTAAGCTTCCCCCACAGAGCTTTCTTTGCAGGATAAACTTTTTCCATAGAGTTTTATTGCTTCTCGACAGAACGAAGACTCCCGTCAATAATCCCCAGTAGAAGTCTTTAAAATTCTTTGGATTACCCAAGAAGATTCCTCAAGAAGTATATGGAATTATTCTCACAGCAGGAATCCTCAGCAGTCGAGGGTTTATTTCTCCCGGCGGCAGTCAAGGATTTACTCTCCTCGGCGATACAACAAACCAGCTTACATGCGCATACATTACATCATAAGCATGGATAAAACACATTTATTGCATCATACATTTCATGCAACATAACTTCGTGTTTCAGCTAACATTCTACCCTTTTCAGGATAAGATTAACAGCTATCTGTAACAAAATATCCACAGATCACTGATACAGTCCAGATACGCTCCAGCCACGGAAGCCATTCTGCCACTCATTCAAATCTCAACTTCAGATACAGTACAGATACACTCCAGACACGGAAGTCATTCTGGTACTTAATCAAATCCCAAGTTCCGATACAGTCCAGATACGCTCCAGACACGGAAGCCATTATGTCACTCATTCAGACTTCAACAATCAGATACAGATTAGATACGCTCCAGATACGGAATCCATTCTATTTCTCATTCAGATTCAGCTATCACTGATACAGTCCAGATACGCTCCAGCCACGGAAACCATTCTGTCACTCATTCAAATCTCAACTTAAGATACAGTACATATACACTCTAGACACGGAAGTCATTCTGATACTTAATCAAATCCTAAGTTCTGATACAGTCCAGATACGCTCCAGACACGGAAGCCATTCTGTCACTCATTCAGACTTCAATAATCAGATACAAATTAGATACACTCCAGATACGGAAGTCATTCTATTTCTCATTCATATTCAGCTATCAATTTCAAGTCCAGATACACTCCAGACACGGAAGTCATTTTGTCACTTATTCAGATCCCAGTTACAGTTCAGATATACTCCATACACGGAAGTCATTCTGCCACTCATACAGATCTCAATTTCGGATACAGTCCAGATACGCTCCATACACGGTTGCCATTCTGTCACTTATTCTGACTTTTCTCCCAGCTCAGATACACTCCAAGACATGGAAGTCATTATGTTGCCTGTTCAAAATACAGTCCAGATACACTCCAAGACATGGAAGTCATTATGTTGCCTGTTCAAAATACAGTCCAGATACACTCCAAGACATGAAAGTCATTTTGTTGCCTGTTCAAAATACAGTCCAGATACACTCCAGACACGGAAGTCATTCTATCGCTTATCTAGATTCCAAGTACAGATACAGTTCAGATACGTTTCAAATACGAACACCATTCTGATGCTTATTCTGTCGATTTATAACCAAACATTCTTGGATGGCATCTTTAAGCCCATCTCCAACAAGATTTTGTCACCTCTCCAAATGGCATCTTTAAGCCCATTCCCTCAATTTTACTTTTGTCGAGTGCAAATTTATGGGCACTCTAGTGTCCAATCATCTTCTACCTTCGAGTCACGAACGACAAAACTCGCCGATCTAACTCTTCAGGTTCAAGAAGATTGAACAGGGGCAGCTGTTGTACCCCAAAATTTTCCCTCCCATTTTTTCACAGAAATCACAACCCTAGGGTTTCTCAAATATTCAAGATTGGCTCAGGAATGGATCAGACAGATTTTCTCCTTTGGCAGTAAATCAGGAATTAGGGTTTTTCTTGCATTTCTCAAAAGAATTGAATTCTCAGAAATTCAATTAACTGTCACGTGTTTTCATGCTTTTTCAAGTTTACTGAAAGATTAATGTTTGTTCTCAAGGTATGTTTATTTGGGACAATAATTGGGATCTGAGACTGTCATTTGGGAACATTCATGTTTTGTTTGATCTAGGTTAGCCAGATAATGTGCTTCTGTTAAGACATTTGCTTGTTAATGGAATAAGACGTTTGCTGGTTCGTGGAATGAACATTTGTTTATGGAATACACAGTGCATATTTATTTGGAATGCAGTGGCGAGATTACATGATTACTTGGAATTTAAGTTATCTTGGTTGGAATTATTGGAATACAGTTTCAATTATCTTAATCAGGAATCTTAAAGAATTAATGAAGATGCGAAGAGAAAATTGCAAGTTATTGACAGTAGAAGATTTTAATGGATATCAGAATACCTCATAAGACTTTCTTTCATTTATTTCAAAAATTGTTACATTACAATTTATTATTTAATTGCTTTAAGTTTTACAACTTATTGTATTTGAAAAAATAAATTAGTACAATTATTTGAGTATTCCTATCTAAATTACAAAGGAAAAAATTTAAGCCTAAGAGTGACTAAGCTTCCATTGCTTCCATGCATGCCAAAGAATCTTCTGCTTCCTCTGCTTTGCCACCATCCAGTTTGCGCTCACATGAAAAAAATAAAAGACAGAAAATTGATCAGTACGGTTAATTGGATATGGTTAAGAATTTTCAAAAGAAAAATGTGTTCATCATTAAAGTTTGCAATTTCGAATCAGAGGGCTATTTTTAATCACGTTTTTATTTTTCTATTTTTTGCAAATCACAAGAAGATTGCTCTTCTTGGTTCACAAAAATAAAAATAAAAATGTGCAAGCAATTTATCCAAATATAAGCAAAATTGCCCAAACAAGGGAAAATATACAAGCAGCATGGCCAAGCAGGCAGCAGGCGCGCAAGATGTAAATGGCAAGCAGCATATCAGCGTACCAAAGACAAGCAAGCAGCAGGCAAGCAAAGCTGCCCAGCCAAATAAAAAGATACAGCAGCATGGCCAAACAGGCGTGCAAATTGCCCAAACAAGCCAAGATATACAGCAGCACATCAGATGCAAACAAAATACAAAGAACATAGGCAGTAGCAGACAAAGCATAAGCAGACAAAAGGGCATCAGCAAGAAGAAAATATAAAACCAAGTCAACAAGCAAGAGGCTTGTTCTTAAGCCTTTTTCATCATTTTCCAAGTTAAAATTGCAAACTTTTCAGAAAATATTTGGGCTTAGAGTCATTAAGAGAGGAAGAGGAAAGAAGTCACCTAGGGGATGCTGCCTGCTGTCACAATTGCACCAAAAATGCTAGCAAACAAAATGCAAGGAAAAGAGCCTAAGAAGAAAATCCTAAAGTATTCAAAATTTGGTGGTTTCCCACCATTTTGAATAAGCTGCAAGGCTGTAAAGAAAGAAGCCAATATAACAGTAGAAAGGGTCATTTAGACAGGAGAACAGAAAAATTATCAAACAAAACTGTCATCTTCCCTCAAACACACAAAAACCTGTAAAACCATAACCAACATCAAAAACAGTTCAAAACCATTGCTAACTGCTACCAACTTTCAAACAACAACATTCCTCAAACTGTCAAACAAAAACAGTCCAACATCCTCATCAACCAGCAGAATCACAAAACTGTTATAAGTTTTCAAACATACAAAAAAACAAAAACTGCCATCTTCCTCAACCTACCAAAAACTCAGTTCAAAACATCCAAAACTGTAACAACAAGCCATCAAACTCCCAAACCAAAACCAGTTCATAACCAAAACTGTCAAAAACCATTTTTAACAAAAATGTCCAACCATCACCAACCATAAATAAAAATCATCTTCAATACCAAACTGTAACCATCAAGTCTAGTAACCAAAAATCCAAAACACACAAAACCTGCGACTGTAACAACAACATTCCTCAAACAAACTGTAAACCAGAAAATCAACCAAAACATTTAAACTGTAACCAAAAACAAACAAAAAACAGTCCAACATCCAGCCATCCCAAAACATAGCAATATCCAGCAAACTTACAAGGAAACAATCACATAAACGAGCATCATCATCATCAAACAGCATCATTCAAAACACAAAATAATAAAATCTCAGAAGCAATCAACAGCATCATTCAAACTTACAAGAAAACAAATTCTCAGAAGCAAACATCATCGTGGTTCAAAGCAAAGAGGGAAGGTTACCTAGCACATCCGCCATCATTTCATCCCTCACTCCTCCGGCCACCAGGGAGCTTTATCTTCCATCTCACCTTTCCTCTTCTTTTCACAAAGAAAATTCCACAGGTATGACTACTCCATCTCCCTCATAACAATTCCTGCGTCTCAAGCATATCACAATAGGTTAATAAAAAAGAAACATGAACAAAGCATGCGAAATCTATGAACTGTTAAGCCAAACTTGCAAACCATACGTTTTTAAAGAAAAAATCGCTGATCATTGTGAGGAGGTGAGAGAAAGAAAGCTTCGACAACTAGAGAGTAGAGAGAAGATCAGATCAGTGTGTGTCAAACCCTTAAGACATAGATTCCACTTAAGAACCTAGGTCTTCCAAAAAAAAGCATTTCCTTCATGAATCAGTAACGATTAGGGACTCAGAGCGAGAAAGATGAATGAATTGGAGAGGAGTGAGAGAGACGAACAGAGCGGCGCCGCTGTGAGAGCAAGAGAGAACAAACCCTAATTTTTGTTGTTTACCCTAATCAAAAAGCCATAAACTGAATTAAGGAGCTTTGGGCCATTTCCTTTACCAAGCATTAAGCCCACACACGTTCACTAATAATCCACCCCCCATTATGGCTTTGCTTGTTTTTATTTGTTTCAGCATTAACACATAATACCTTTGGGCCTAACATCTTTCAATCCCAAGCCCGTTCTCACTTGTTTTGGTTTCAACTTAATTTGATTTGTTTTATCTCTTTGTGTTAATAATACATTAAAACTTCATTATTATAAAAATTTTAATTTGATTTTCTTAATTAGTTTATTTATCACTTTCTTTTGTTTATTATTAATTTTCTTACACTTAATAAAAACATCAAAACATTAGCTTTAACTTAATTTATTTTATTTCTTTAAGGTTAGGTTACGTAATTAATAAAAATACATAAAAGAATAATAATCATAGTAAATTTTTAATCTTTTTAGAATAAGGTTTTTTATTTATCTCTTTTCAAATAAATACATACATTTCATACTTTATTGATTTTATTTCCGTAAATTGTCTTAGCTTTACATTGAATCGCATAACAATTCGATTTGGTTGTAATATTTGGACATTGCTATCCTTATGTGACTCATCCCCATTTGTAATAATTGTACCCCCATTCCTGGATACTTTTGTAATAGCTTAGACTTTTAATTCCCGCAATTTATTGCTTTCTATATACTTTGTAGTAATTAGGCATGTATGGCAAGATTCAAAAATCAATCCCTAGATGACCTAATCCAAGAATAAATAATTTGAAATCAACACACTTCTCACACGTGCACCTCTAGGGTAAACTTTCTTGTTGCCTCGGAAATACAACATGTCCCTCGATCATGAGACACTCTAGCAAATGACCCTTCGACAAACAAAAATCGTAGTCCCTCGATGACCCTCGATGTTGCCTTCGATAAAACGATCTCGTCCCTTACAAAATTGCTAGAGCGTCTCACAAGTTGCCTTCAATGATTGTAAAATTGACCCGCGCCTGTCCCTTTACATCCAATGATGGGGCTTCTTACCAAATTAATGGTAAGATAGCACCATTAAAAGGAAGAAAAAAGAACAATTTAAGACCTTTCGAGTAGATAGATTCTCTCTTAGTTACTCGCTTACTCACGACAAAAACTTTCACACCTACACTTCCATTTCAAAACATTTTCAAAAGATGAAATGTTTCGTATACGTTCTTATAGAGACGAGAACCATTACGAAACCTCTTTTCAAAACATTTTTCAAAACACGATTCACAAACACATCTTTGAATCATTTTTCGAAACAAAACTTTGTATACGTTCTTATAGAGACGAGAACCATTACAAAGAAACTTTCCAAAATACTTTCAAAAAACCACACCACAAACACACAATCAAACAAAAGCAAGTGATCTAAAACGAGTAACTAAGAGCCCATGGAAAACCATGGATGAAAAGGGTGCTAACACCTCCCCTTTTCATAATCTACCCCTCGAACCCGAGAAAATTCTCGAAAGGTCTTTCCTGTGCTTTTTTACCTTTCCTTTTGGATAAAAGAAAAGTCGGTGGCGACTCTTGCTAACCGCACAAGTGCGAACGAAACGCAAAACCTCTAGTCAGTTCTCCCACTGTATCACACATGGCATGGTGTCTAGCTGATCTGGGGCAGTCAAGTCAAGATTTAAGGAATCTCTCAAAAGTGCCTGATAGCCAGGGGCAGATCTCCATCTGAATCACTTGGGGAATTAAACATGCATTCCAGCAAAGGGTCACAAATGATCAAGCAAGCATTTTTATGGCAGTGTTACATCACTTACTACTATGGACAATGACAATTCTCTACACCCTGTGAATGCCGACATAGTCGGAAAATACTACGCATGAAAAAAGACCCACTAGGTTGACTGACCTAGGAAAAAACAAGGGAATCCTTGCGAACCAAAAGGGTTCGGGAAAAAATTAGGGATATACATAGAAAAATTTGTACACCCGATAAGTCAAAAACCTGAAAAGGCGGCTTGGGCAAAAAAGGGTATTCTGGTGGACTAAAAACCTAAAAGGGCGGTTTAGGAAAAAGTTAGGGATTAAAGCATACGACTATGTCTCGTCATCTCATCATTTGTCTATCAGTAGAAGACTGACCACCCTGATCAACATCTACTCGAGACTCCAAGAGCTAGGATAACATTCATACCGTCTGCAAATCCCCGTCGATACTTTCTCCAGCAGGCACAGAGGCAGGGGAATCCTACTATAAAGTCACGTCATATCCTTAGCATACAACCTAATGATGTCAGGTGTTATTATATCCCCGATGGAACAAGACTCTCCAATTACTGCCTCGGCATCTTAAAGAACTCCCTAACCTGGGTCACAAGCTTTTCCAGATTCCCCAGCAGGATTTCAGAAAAATCCCCAAGCTGACGATGGAGTTTCCCTTCCTCAACAGAGTCAATTTCTCTAACAACGGAAATCTATCTCCCAACATTTTAACTTTAACAAAAATTTGAAGACTTATACTCTTCATCCCCAGCAACAATCAGGGATTTATTTTCCCTAGTTCAACAACACTGCAGTAGAACAACTGACACGTTCATACATTGCATTCATACACCATTTTACAAGCGTCATAGCATATACAGCACGAATGCATATATCACAATCTCATTTATTTTGAGAGCATCATTTTCACTTCATGCATCATGATATTGCATACAGCTAATTCTTTACCTTTTCAGGAAAGATCGACAGATGAACATCATCAACAATTTTCAAAAGCTCCGGATTAATACCTGAAATAAGATGGGACAACTATCTTTGGACGACCGATTGTAGATTAATACCTGAAACCAGACAGGAAAACTATCTACATGAGCAGATTGAAGATTAATACCCGAAACCAGATGGGAAAACTATCTTCCTTTCTCTAAGGTCAAAGATTAATACCTGAAACCAGACAGGACAACTATCTCAACGACCAACAAAAGCAAGTTCCAGATTAATACCTGAAACAAGATAGGACAACTATCTGTGGACAACTGATTGTAGATTAATACCTGAAACCAAACAGGAAAACTATCTACATAAGCAGATTAAAGATTAATACCTGAAACCAGACGGGAAAACTATCTTCCTTTCTCGAAGGTCAAAGATTAATACCTGAAACCAGACAGGACAACTATCTCAACGACCAACAAAAGCAAGTTCCAAATTAATACCTGAAACAAGATATGACAACTATCTGTGGACGACTGATTGTAGATTAATACCTGAAACCAGACAGGAAAAATATCTACATGAGCAGATTAAAGATTAATATCTGAAACCAGACGGGAAAACTATCTTCCTTTCTTTAAGGTCAGAGATTAATACCTAAAACCAGATAGGACAACTATCTCAAACGACGACAAAAACAAGTTCCATATTAATACCTGAAACAAGACAGGACAACTATTTGTGGACGACTGGTTGTAGATTAATACCTGGAACCAGACAAGAAAATTATCTACATGAGCAGATTGAAGATTAATACCCGAAACAAGACGGGAAAACTATCTACCTTTCTCAGGTAAGAGATTAATACCGGAAAACAGACATGACAACTATCTCAACGACCGACAAAAACAAGTTCCAGATTAATACCTGAAACAAGACAGGATAACTATCCGTGGATGGCTGATTGTAGATTAATAACTGGAACCATACAGGACAACTATCTACATGAGCAGATTAAAGATTAACTCCTGAAACAGGACGGGGAAACTATCTTCCTTTCTCTAAGGTAAGAGATTAATACCTAAAACCACACGGGACAACTATCTCAACGACCGACAAAAGAAAGTTCCAAATTAATACCTGAAACAAGACAGAACAACTATCTGTGGACGACTGATTGTAGATTAATACTTAGAACCAGACAAGAAAACTATCTACATGAGCAGATTAAATATTAACTCCCAAAACAGGATAGGGAAACTCTCTTCCTTTCTCTAAGGTCAGAGATTAATACCTGAAACCAGACAGGATAACTATCTCAACGACCAACAAAAACATGTTCCAGATTAATACCTGAAACAAGATATGACAACTATATGTGGACGACCGATTGTAGATTAATACCTGAAACCAGACAGGAAAACTATCTATATGAGCAGATTGAAGATTAACTCCCGAAACAGGACGGGGAAACTATATTCCTTTCTCTAAGGTCAGAGATTAATACCTGAGACCAGATAGGAAAACTATCTCAACGACCAACAAAAACAAGTTCCAGATTAATACCTGAAACAACACAGGACAACTATTTGTGGACGATCGATTATAGATTAATACCTGAAACCAGACAGGAAAACTATCTACATGATTATATTGAAGATTAACTCCCGAAACAAAATGGGGAAACTATCTTCCATTCTCTTAGGTCAAAGATTAATTCCTGAAACTAGACAGGGCAACTATCTCAACGACCAACAAAAGCAAGTTCCAGATTAACACCTGAAACAAGACAGGACAACTATCTATGAACAACTGATTGTAGATCAATTCCCGAGACAAGATGGGGTGGCTATCTACACGACCAGATGAAACAATCTTACACGGATTCCTTCTCGATTTCCAAATGCAGCTTTACACGAGCTCATCTTGAAGCAATCTTACACAAATTCCTTCTCAATTTCCAGATGCAGTCTAACACGGACTCATCCGGAAGCGGCCCTACACAGGCTTCTTCTCATATATCTCCAGATGCAGTCTAACATAGACTTATCCTGAAACAACCCTACACAGGTTCCTTCTAATACATTTCCAGACAGCGGTTAATTTCATTCTCCCCAGCAAGTTACTGTGAAGCCTGGATTTCAACCAAAAAACAACAAACTTTCATCTCTCCAGTCTAAAGATAACTCCTCAGTAGAGCCATGGACAACTAAAGCTCCTAGACTCTATTCCCAACAGAGTTTTCCTCAAGTAGGAGAACAACAAAAATTAAATTTTCCCAATGGAGTCCTCCTTAGACAACAGGAACAGGAATCCCCATAAAGAGACATCTTATGAAGTCAACATCTACTTTGGATGGCATCTTTAAGCCCATCTTTGACAACTCTCAGTCATCTTCTCCAAATGGCATCCTTAAGCCTATTCCCTACACAATCAACCATCACATCATGCGAGTGCAAATTTTTGGGCACTCTAGTTCAATCATCTTCCACCTTCAGATCACGAAAGGCAAACAAGCCAATCTAAATCTTCAGGTTTAAGAAGATTGAACACGAGCAGCTGTTGTACCCCAAAATTTGTCCTCCTTTTTCGGAAGACATCTTCTCACAAGGATTTTCAAAAGGGAAAGTTTGCATAAGTACAATTGGATTTTTGACTCTCAAGCATCAAATCAAAGAAGAGCAAGTTTGCTTTGATTCATAAGCTTTGATTAGGTATTTGGCCCCCTTCAATCATGCTTTGATTCATAAGCTTTGATTGGGTATTTGGCCCCCTTCGATCATGCTTTGGTTCATAAGCTTCGATTGGGTATTTGGTCCCCTTCGAACATGCTTTGATTCATAAGTTTCGATTGGGTATTTAGCCCCCTTCGATCATGATTTGATGCATAAGCTTCGATTGGGAATTTGGTCCCATTCGATCAAGCTTTGGTCTACCAGCTCAGATTGAGCATTGATCCCTCTTCGATCATGCTTTGATTCATAAGCTTCGATTGGATATTTGGTCCCCTTTGATCAAGCTTTGGTCCACCAACTTCGATTGAGCATTGGGTCCCCTTCGAGCAAGCTTTGGTCCACAAGCTTCATTTGGGCATAAGGCCCCTTCAATTTTCCTTCGATCCACTAGGCAAAGGCCCCTTCAACTTGCCTTCGATCCATAAGGAAAAAGGCCCCTTCAACTTGCCTTCGATCCACAAGGAAAAGGCCCCTTCAACTTGCCTTCGATTCACAGAGAAATGGCCTCTCTTATACTAAGCATCCACAAGGCATTGGCTTCCTTTGTGCTAGCTTCGACTAGGCAAATGGCTCCCTTTGAAATGGTTTGCTTCGATTCACAAGCAGTAGCCTCCTGCGGGTTTATTTTGATTCACAAAGCAGTGGCCTCCTACATGCAAGCTTCGATTAGGCATTGGCTTTTTATGTGTCTGCTTTGATCCACAAGACAAGTGTCTCCTCCGTGCTTGCTTTCGAAGCACAAGGCAAAGGCTTCATCTTCATGCTTGCCTTTAATTTACAATACAATAACTCCTTTCATGTGTGCTTCGACTCACAAAATAGTGGCTTTCCTCATGCTAGCTTTGACTCCACCTCTAAACCCTTCAACATACAGTTTTCTACACTTTGACACATTGTATGGTCCATTCGAAGAAACATTCCAAAGGTCCATTCGAAGAAACATACAAGTGGTGCCTTCGAAGGACATATATTTGGTCCATTCGAAGGATACACAAATGGTTCCTTGGAAGGACATACAATTGGTGCATTCGAAAGACACACAATTATTAGAAACAAGTTTGTTTTGCCTTTTGATGAGTCTGGTTCAAGATGCTTGCTGGCCAAAGTCCTACATGCTGCCAAGCCCAAACCTCCTGTATAATTACATTCATGATAAAAGAAGCTTTGACTGGCCAGAATGAAGTTTTCGATTAGGCTAGTTGGGTATTTTCAAAGCCAATCGAAGAATAAGGAAAATAAGGGGTTAATCAAAGAAGCCACAATAATGAAGCCCAGAGCCATCGAAAGGAGAAATTCAGGTTCAATCGAAGAACAATGCATGGAGGCATTCGAAGAAGTCAGGGAGTGAAACATGTCCATGTTCATCCCAAAACCCAAAAGGGTAGGAATTCATCAAAGATGGCAATCCTTTAATTTGTCTGATTTTTCCTTCAAAGCCTGGTTAATGGCTGTCCCTTTCCATTTCCATTCGCCTCTACACCCCTATAAATACAGGCCTAAGAACACACTGCCAAAAAACGAAAAAAAGAGACAAGAAAAACATTGCCACATAATCATTCTTACAGTCTGCATCACACAGAATACCAATCGAAGTTGCAGACACATTGCCAAACGAAAGCATTTTTACCACACACGCATGTTGCCCCACAAGAGCTCAACAAAACTTCTAAAGTTCCAACAAGGCTGTCAGAATCGAAGCAACCTCTATAGGCCTCCTCAATCCAAAATAAGCACCCCACTGGTAACAAACCTTCGATCCCAAATTCATTTCATATGTAATTTGATTTTGATTATATATTCATATTGCATAACGTTTATGATGGTTAGTATGTTACATGTAAAGTCTAAAGTAACAGGATACCTTTACTAAGGTATATGAAATGGATTCCTTCGAATCTTAAATCCAGCTCAGATGGTAAAGAAGGATGTGTGCAATCAAAAGGGCTTGGGTTCGATACCCAGGCCTTGCAATTTTATTTTTCTAACATTTTATGCAGATTCAATGCTTCCTGGCTATGCACGCTCACCATACACCATGAAGTCCAGGCCTTCAGATGCACATCTGATCCAGATCCAACACCCTAAGCACACAGCCTCACCATGGAATCTCTTGGGGATCTCCCCATTGAATCCAAGGGCAGATCTGGGCTTCTCTCACTTGGGCCCAACGAATTTCACTTCATACCCCCTCTATTTCTTTTGCTATTATGCCCATTTGTATTTTTGTTTTATCTTTACTATTTACTTCTTTTAATTTTGTTTTAATTTGTTTAATCAGTAAAAACAAATAAAATCATAAAAAAAACATTAGGTTAGTATTTTTTGTTAATTAAACTAATTATGTAAATTAACTAATATTTATTTAAACCATTTTCTTAATTTTAAAATTAATAGAATTAGGATTTATTTGAATTCAATTTTCTTCATGAAACAAAACAAAATAACAAAAAGATTTCATTTTTAGGATTTAGAAGTCCTTTCAATTCATGCGCGTTTATTATTTTAGCATTTGTTATTCGTATCATTATTGTATCTTACTATGGGTTGTAATAGTTAAAATTAGGACATTATTTTCTGCTTTTTATTTCTCCTCCAAGTTTTAGAACATGTAATAATTCCCCTCCTCGAAGCCATGTAATAGCGTAGCTTTAATTTCCGCACTTTAAATTCCTGTACAGATATTAACTGTTAGATGTATGTTAATAGGATTGCATGATAAGACTAATAATCAAACGCTAGCAAACCTAAACATCAAGATAAATAACTGAACATAACACACTCTCACATGCGCACCTCAAGGGTACCTCCACTTTGGTTGCCTTCGAAAAAATAGTCACCACTCTCGAAACGTGAGAGATGTTAGTGGCTACCCTCCCGTTTAAAAAGATCATAAGTCCCTCGATGACCCTCTCGATGTTACCTCGGTAAAAATGATCTTAAAACCCTAGGGTAGTTACTAAGATTTCTTGTCAAGTTGCCTTTGTGACTATAAAATGTCCCTTCGAATGTCCCTCATACATCTAAACGACTAAGGCTACCTACTCACTAATAGTAGGATAGCACTGTCTAAAGGAAAGGAGAAAAAGAACGAACCTTTCGAGTAAAGTAGATAGTTCCTAGATGCTTTCTCAAAAAACAAACTTTTTACACTTACACAAAATAATTTTCAAAAAACTTTTCAAAAAAGCTTTATCAACACTCCTGAGGACTGATACAAGAGTTATCATAAAGCAAATCACTGCACTAAGGCATTTCAAAATACTTTTTCAAAAACACAAGATATTTCAAAAAATGAGCTAAGTATCTAAGAGCCCGTAGAAAAATACGGATGGAAAGGGTGCTAACACATTCCCTTTCCATAATCTACCCCCTTACTCAGAAATAATCTCGAAAGGTCTTTTTCTGTTCTTTTCACCCTTTCTTTTGTTGGATAAAAGAAAAGTCGGTGGCGACTCTTGCTTACCGCAACATTTGTGAATACAAACGAAAAACCATTTTTTGGACTGTTTGTAGCATTTTTACAACATATTTTAGGGTTGTTTTGCTGCATTTTGAACAACAAAATACCATAAAAATTGGACTTTTATTGTATTGCAACAGGGCTGGAAAATATGAGCAGCAACATGATATTGGGCTGAAATTTTAGGACATTAGAAATAATAGTTTGTACAAACTTGTAATTCCTTGTAACTTTGTAATGATAAATCCAAATAAAATTGTAACATGAATGGAAATTTGTCTTCAATATAGTTCTCTAAATTCATTTGTAAACACTTTGAATCTTTATTCATCTTGATGAAATTCAAAAATCTTCCACTTGGATTTGGAAAAGAATAGTTGATATTTGAATGAATTCTTGAATGATGAATAAATAATAATGCAAGCCTTGCATTTTGTAATAGAGATCCAAATAAATTTCATGAATTGATCTAGTAATAAAATTGTAACCATCATGTATTTATTCTTGTGATGAATGATTATTTGAATCAAGTTTCTTTTTCAAACACCTTCTTGAATAAATGCCTCATATGAATTCAAATGGCCATAGTGTGAATCCATCAAAATAATCACACAAAAATAATCTTGAATAAATATTAATGCGATGAACGATTATTCTTGAATGAGCCCTTTTTGACAACTTCTATTTAATTAACACTCAAATTCACATTATGAAAATTCCAAGTATTCCGAATAAATTCTTTGAAAGCGATCTTGAATTTAATCATCCCACTCTAACGAAATTCACCCCGCGTCATGTAAGTATAAGAAATCGAACCATGCTTAAAAGCTTCGAATGATCACTAGAAGAGGAGTTTGAGGCGAAATATTATCGCGTTGAGAAATTGGCACAATGAACTGGACTGAGAGATCCAGAAACTCTTAAATCATTGCAGATGTCCCATAAAGGCTTTTATGGCTTTCTGAACACAATTGTCTTCAACTCTTTAAAGAAAATCTGCAAATGACTTTTAGTCGAAGCGTTTGGAATTGACTTACATAACTTGATCTTTTCTTGTATTTCAAGGCAAAGTGAAACACACATGAACCAATGATCATGGAAACCTGACTGTTCTTTTTGAATTTTTGGAGAAGCTTGAGGCCACTTGTTGAAACAAAGTGTGGAAATAAACACATGATTCTCTTGATGTATCAGTCTTCGAGAATCAACGATCAACTGTACTTCTGTCTTGAGAGACTCAAAACCCTAATTGAGGCGCGGCGCCTGATGCTCTTAATTCGGACCTGTTTCTGCACATGAAATAAAAGAAACAAAAAACATACACTTTGTACTTGATTAGAAGTTAGTCATACATAAGATAAAATGTTCACAACACTCGATAAGCTTTGCACATGCAATGCTCGAAGGTGAAGCGTTCGAAATCGACCATATTTTGTGATCTTGATGTATATAACGAAAAATGCAAATGAAGATGGGATCTTAGGGTATGGCAATGTGTTAACAATAATGCTTCCAAGTTTTTGATATTGGTGTTCCAATGCTTGTTTTGATTACTTTTCTTCACATTTTAATCTTGTTTTAATTTGTGATGCGAATACTTTCTTCCGATTATACCTCCTTGTTATTACTAACACGTTTGTTGACTTCTGCAAGACATTTCAAGAGAGATTTAAATATCTTAATTAATATTTTGATTATTCGATTGAAAATCATTTTATTCCATTTCTTTGTGGATTCGAGTTTGCTTCCGACGCGTTTGATTTTGATTCTCATTATATGAGATATATACTTTGCTTGTGTTTTTGTCTGGATGTGTATTTTTTGTACATGTGTATTGTTTGTTATGCGGATGCCTCCGATGCGCATTTCACATGTGATTTATTTTCACATTATCGATATTTTGGCATCTATTCTGAGCACCCGATCTCTGATTTATTTTGTTTGTTGATGCTAGCTTGCACGAAGTTTTCTGGGTTTCCCTACTTTGCTTTCTTGCTATGAACTCTTGTTTGTTTGGTATTATTCTGTTTCTGGTTTAATTTCCGCATTGTCTTTTCCTTCCCTTTCCATGTGAAGTAGGAATAGAGATGCATGACTGATAGTCCCTACTTTAGCTGGACAAACCTGTTTAAATTCCTCAAAGGAGGCGATGTTTGCTTTGCAAAGTCCTCAAAATGAGGCAATGTTTGTGTTTGCTTATGTGCAAAAGACCTCGACGAAGGAAAATCCTACTCCCCTCCCATTTACCTTTCACTTTGTGCTTTCTATTGAGTCAATAAGTGAAATAGAGGACCCGCAATCGGCCCCCACACTTTCTAGTCCTTGTCATTCTTAGCTCTCGTTATACGTTTATGACTCAAATCGTGCCTATTCTTGTCTATTGAGTCAAATAAAGTGGAAAAAGGATTCAGAACCAACCCCCATGCTTTGTCATTAATTTCAATGATGTTAGCTTGCGTTTCTTTAAACATTGATGCTCCAAGTTACTCGATATCGGTGCTCGAACAAATCAAGTGGTAAGAGTTTCTTACTCTTACTTTGACATCTATTAGACTCTTTGTTTATTATTAGCTCGCACCCGATTTAGATTTTAGTTTTGGTTCGACTTTGCTTGATTGTGCTTGTTTCCTTAGGATTGCTTGTTTCGTTTTCAATTCAAGTTGGTCATTAGGTTGTAACCTATATATGCTAAATTAGGTAGAGATTTCTCTTTGTTATCCAGACTTTAGGGTCATCCTTGTATGATAACATTAGAGATAGAGATAGATAGTTTCCCTTAGACGTTTTTCATTCCCTTTTGCATGATTAAAACTAAAACTTTTTTCCTTGGAAAATTCCAAAACACTTAACAAATAAAGATGTGAATCGTATGCAGTTGAGTCTTGTGGGGTAGAGAGAATCGGTTTATACTGAATCTTGCTCTATTTTCACTTCTGAACTTTATTACGGTTCAAATCAAAAATTCTTTCGCGATAAAAATTACAAACTAATACAAACCTTTTTTGTCTTCAGACTTTTTTCTTTAAAACCTTTTCAATAAGGATGTGTTGTTTAAAATTCGAACAACTTAGAAATGCTAAGTATGCAAGGGGCCGAGCATGAGTCTCATTACGAGCTGCAACACCAGGCACGAATTACAATCCTAGCCGTAAGGATGCGAATGCGGCATTATCCATAAAAAACACACAACAAACAGAAACTTTTGAGCCGAACTACGATGCTCTGATTCCTTAAAAGGGATACGTAGGCATTTGGTCGTGGGGCTCAGGCGAGCGAAACTTTGTAAATATTATTTCTTTTCCCCGTGTTTTCTTTTGCATGCATTCCCTCTTTGCATTTTGTCCTTAACTCATAAGCTTTAGATTAGTATACACCCATTTGATTAGAACAACAAGAGTGGATCCCGTGGAGTACCACGGATGTGAGAGGTGCTAATACCTTCCTCTTGCATAATCGACTCCCTTACCCGTATCTCTCGGTTGCAAGACCTTGATTTCACCCTTCTCAGATTTAGTCAATGTTTACGTTTCCCTTCTGGTGTGATAAAAAATATTCGAGATTTTCTCTTGATGATTTTTTCGCCGGTTGTTTCACGCTTCATGAGCAGTAAGTCCATCAGATGCTTCGAGAGTGGAAAAGACGCATGATTATCAGAATTTAAAGGGCCGGAGGAATGAGGTTTCGTTCAAGTCAGATCCAATAAATTTAATTATTTTTCATTTTTTTTTTCATTTTATGTGTTTGTGGAAAAGTTTTAGTGAATTTGATTATTGTTATTTTTATTGCAGAAAAACATACATTTTAGTATAAATATGTCCATGGTTGAAGACATTGTTAGCATGGTAATTATTCATAACTCATCTATCATGAAAATAATATACTTTTTTTTTATTGCTGTGGCTTTTTCAGTGTTGAACTGTAAAAGTTGTGTAACTATAAAAGTGATTTAGGGTTAAGTTTTTTAATGTTTAATGTTCGGATCTCATCTATAATGTTTTTATATTTAATAATGTTTGGTTCAATCTTGCAGCTTGAAAAATGACTGAAGTTTTTAAGTTTTTAGAGATTACATAGACTTGAAAAAAGAACTCTTTTGTCTGTATACGGTTACAAGTCAAAGCTTATCTGTTGTAATTTAAAAGTAAGTTGAAAATTTGAGATCTACATTTATGTTATATAACTCTTATTATTGTCAATACACTTTATTTCAATATGAGTTCACTGTCGGTGATAACGACTCCGGCGATGGTGTGTATTCAGGTTCCACTATGCTAGGATTCATTATTGTTAGGCAGTTGTATTTGTAACTGGATACCGAGGTTGGTCATATGTTGAAAGTCCCAGTTTATTGATGGTCGCTTCCTTTATCATATACTCAACTATTAGCTCGTCGTAAGGCATTGAAATTATTTTTGTGCAGATTTTAACTAATAGTTTCAGCTCCACGAGTATCTGTGCTAGAAGTTTTGGCAATATTTATAGGGGAAGCTTGGAGATGACACAATGGTGGCGGTGAAAAGACTGAAAGATGTAAATGGTAGTGCTAGTAAATTAATTTTCCAAACATAAATTGAAATGATCAATATTTTACTATCTCAAATTTACTAAAAGTTTGGAGCAGTTGACTTTTCCTTTGTAAAACTGTTTCTTATACTGTTCTGGTATGATTAATGTCCAAACTTAGAATTTTTTGTATGATTGTTCTTTCTTGTAAATGCTTGATTTTATGTCTTTTTTTTATTCATTTTGTTCATAACAGATTTGTTGTTGTGTCCTTTGATTTTTGTAGTGTTCTGCCGAAATAAGTGGCGGAGGAAGGATGGTTACACGATGGAGGAATTTGTTAGATGATGGTAAGTGTTTGAAGTGATTTTCGACAGTGGTAAGTGTATGATTCTAACAGTTTTATTCGTAGAATCTCTCTGTTTGTCACTCTACAAAGGACTCTCAGTGATGTTTAGCTTTAAATTTAAAATATGATTTTGATCACATATTCCTAAAGAATATCAATGATGTTTAGTTTTTGTTGGAAATCCACTAAATATCTATGATGAATTTCTACCAATCTTGATGAATAAGATTGATATCACCACACAATGACAATGAATTATGAGGGGGAAAAAAGAAAGAAGACAATTATTTTCTGCAAAGTTTCTCTCTGGCCACAAACTGTGGAAAACTTTATTAATCACTTACAACTACAATTTATGTGATTACAATGAATTGACTTAATTACAAAATTAGGGGTTACTCCCTCTATTTATATATTTAGGTTAGTTTGCTCCCTAAGTCAAAGCCCAAAACTATAAAAGCCCAAAATACCTATTTTGGTACTAAATCAAATCTATCTATTTTAGATCTAAATCAAATTTATCTAAATCAAAAACCAATTAAATCTGTGTGTAGCTTGCTTCGATCCACAAGCTCTTTGACTAGGTAACCTCTCTTCGACACACACACTATTTCGACACAATCGAATTACAATTTAACACTCCACCTAATTCATTGTGTCTGTGATACGGTGGGAGAACTGACTTGATTGTTTTGCGTTTGATCGCAAATGTTGCGGTTAGCAAGAGTCGCCACCGACTTTTCTTTTATCCAAAAGGAAATGTGAAAAGCACAGGAAAGACCTTTGAGATGTTTTCTTGAGTTCGTGGGGTAGATTATGAAAAGGGAAGGTATTAACACCCTTTTCATCCACGGTTTTCCATGGGCTCTTAGTTACTTGCTACATCACTTGCTTTTGTTTGAAAATGTGTTTTGTGTGGTTTTTGAAAGTATTTTTGAAAAGAGGTCATTGTTTAGGCAAACTTTGTAATGATTATCATTCGTAAGAATGTATACAAAGGTGTTGATCTTTTAAAAATATTTTCAAATTTGAAAGGTGTTTTGAAAGTGTAGGTGTTTGTTTTGAAAATAGTAAGGATGTTTTGGTTTTTAAATTGAGCAAGTAGCTAGGAACATTCTACCTACTCAAAAGTCTTTCATGTTTATTTCCTCTTTCCTTTGACATTGTTATCTTACCATTGATTTGGTAAGTAACTCTATCTTTGGATGTAAAAGGGGCAGACGTGGGTCATCGTATAACCATGATTAGCAATGTTGCAAGATATCTTAGCATTTTTATTTAGAGACTAAAATCATTTTGAAAGGCGACATAGATAGCGTCATCGAGGGACTATGATCTTGTATTTTGCTTGTTTTTGCTAAGATACCTCACATGCATAATATGGCCATTTTTGTAAGGAAACAAAGTGGATTTATCCTAGGGGTGTTTGTGTGCAAGTGTATTGATTTACATGCTTGATTTGTCTTTGATTAGGGTTTGCTATTTGTTGGTTTTAATCTTTTCATACAAAACCCTAATTACTAGCATTTGTATATAAAGCGATAAATTACGGAAATTAAAATTACTACGCTATTACATCATTTAGGGGAGGGGGTATACAAATTACAAATGGGGAATATTGCAAGAAATTAAATCTACATAATTATTACAACCATATTGAATTTGAATAAATGTACAAAATGGACAAATAAAATACAATAATGTAAATGTAAAAAAGAATATGGTTTTTGTTTGGTTTTTATAAAAAAAAGGGTTTTTGACCTAATTAATAAAATAATTAACTAAAAATAAGAAAATTAAGATAAAGTTAGTAAACTAAATTAATTTAAAGAAAACAAGTTTTTTTTAGGGTTTTTGTGAATTTAATTAAATTAGTAAATAAAAATAATTAAATAAAAATCCTAAATCCTAAATCCTAAATTGATTTTAATTTACAAGAAAAATAAATAAAATAAAATTATCTAAGTATTAAAAAAATTAATTAAAGAAAATGTTTTTGTTCTTTTATTCTTGCAAAGAAAAATAAACTAAATAAATATAAATGATAAAATATAAATATTTTTTGGATTTTTATTAAGTAATAAAAATGATAATATTAATAATAATACTAATAATAATAAGAATAATAAAAGATGAAAATAAAAAGAAAATAAGAATAAGAATAAAATATAAAGAAAGTCAGGGGAGGTTAAAAAATAGTCAGGAGTGTGCAAGTGTAGCAAAAATCCTAAGCCCAATGGAGGAAGGCCCAAGCGCTTGTTTCAGCAAAAAAAAAAAGAAGAAAAATGTGAAAAAAAGTGAAAAAGGTCACGCTGGGGCTTTAACCCAGGACCTAAGGGTGACAGGCGCGCACTTTAACCACTGGGGTGGTGATACATCCATTAACTTATGACAAACCATAAATATATATATTATAAGATGAGTCATGAATACACTTCATCTTCAACCTCCAGTCAGACCACCTGCATCTTGTTCATTTCTCATCCATTTGCAAAAATGTAATCATCAAACTTGTTCCAAATTTCACAACGATTCCAGAAATATAAATTATTAAGACTATAAATCAAAGATGAGCATGAATTTTGAATGGTACCAACTTCTGACCTAACTTTTCCAGGATGTTCATATTCAAAATTCTAACTATTCAAACAATAATAATGAAATCTAAGGACATGGTTAGCTTCAGGACAATGATATCTACATTTCTTATTCACAAATAAACCATTAATGATGCTTGTATAAAGAGTTCAAAAGTCAGAAAACTCACCTTGCAAGAGGGTATCGTGTTTTTGAGTTTGAGCAACTTTTAATGAGTTCCAATGATTGGATTGGCTTCCTCAAGTTCCCAGGAAGCTAATGTGATGCTTAGCTTGAGCTGAAAGTGCCTGAGGAGTTCTGGAGAAGTCAAGGTGCAAGGTGCTATTTTTGAAAATGGTGGATGATGATGGAGGTGTTACAGTTGTGTTGCAGGTGTTGGAATTGTTTGTGTATGTTATTTAGAAGCTTTTGAAAGTAAAAGGCCAAGAAACGCACGAGCAAATTTGAAGATTGGATTCAAAACTCAGAAATGGCAAGTTTTGAGGTGTTTTTGGTGATTCTGTGTTTTAGAGAGTTTCAGGGTTTTAGCATGCGTCTGTTTTCTTGCAAATGACTTGTGTATCTATAAGAAAAAGGTTGGAGAGATTTTGCAGAAAGGATTTATGAGTTCTAGAGTTATGGCTAGGTTTCTTGATTTTGAAGAAAAGTGAAAGTATGGTTCCAAGATGAAGTACAAGCATGGGCTGAGTGATTGTAAGGCTTTAGAAAAACTTCTCTTGAGTTATAGGACGTGTATGATCAGAAGAAAACAATTGCGAGGCTCAAGAACAAGTTTTGGGCATAAACTACTTTTTCAAAATGACATTGTGCACTTTCTTCCTAAAATGGATATAAAGAATGACATTGCATTGAATGCTTGAGTTGGAGCCTCTAACAGCTGTGCAAGCATTTAATTATGGAGTGCCTAACAAGTTTGAGGCCTGTAAAGTAGAGATTATGCAACATAGGTTTGAGATTTGAATCTTTGCTCATCACAAAATGACCTATAATTTTAGTTTGAAACTCTAACTTCCTCTCTTCGATTCTCCTTGCTCAAGAATGATCTCAAGGAGTTCTTAGACATTTTAGAAAGCTTGTAATGTGCTCTACAACCCCTCTTTGAATCAATTTTGAAAATTCCCCTTGGAACTATATGAAAAAATGCCATGAAGTTAGGTCAAAATCCTGCCTAAACTAGGGCAAAATTTTCACTAAGTGTTTAAATTCAAGACCATGACTTTATGAATTAATAACTTTAAATCCAAGCACTTCTAGGAGAAGTTGTGTAAATAAATGTTGTAGATCTTATGGAATCTACAACTTTCATGTTGAAAGTTTCTTTTGAATCATCTTGCATCATGGTGAAAAATTAGCTCAAACTTGTGAAAAAACATGAAGTTTTCAACACTTAGAAAATTTTCTAAGTTTGAAAACTTTGACTTTTCAAAATGAAATATTGACTTTTTGATTTATTGATGAACAATTTTCATATTTTAACATGTTTTGATGAATTGTGATCTTGGACACTTGATTTTGACCAAAAAGTCAAAGTTTGACTTTTCAGTGTACAATTGACTTTTGATCAGTTGACTGAAAATTAACTATCAATCGAATTGATCTTGAGAAATATTTTGAGTCATGCCATTAGGTCAAAATGATGAAATTGAACTCTTGAGATCATGCCTCAAACCAACTAACCATTTGCTAGGTCAAAAATCAGAAATTGCCCTTTCTCAATCAAAACCCTAATTTTGACCATTTTCCCCTTTTGATGATTTGATAAAATTTCTTGAGGAATTATGGTCCAAACTTGATCAAATGATACATATTAGTTTATAATATTGATATGGGTAAAAAATTATGAAGTTTGACTGTAAATTGGCCAGAGTTGACTTTTTCTTCAATACAGTTGATTTTTAGGTCAACTATTCAATTGACTGAGCAAAAATGTGATTCAAGGCTTGAAAATTGATATGAGTAATCTTGGGGGTCCATAATGATCCATTAAAGTCATATGAGGCATTGAAAGTTCAATTATCCTTGTGCAATCTCAAACCCTAATTTCAATCATCAATGCTTAAGGAGGTGTCCTGAGTTGATCAACCCTAGTGCAGTCTTGAACCAAGAGAGATCTTTATGAGAAAATATTTGATAAGTAAGAGGGAAAATTTTGGGGAACAACAGCTGCCCCTGTTCAATCTTCTAAAACCTGAAGAGTTAGATTGGTGGATTTGCCATTCGTGACTTGAAGGTGGAAGATGATTGGACACTAGAGTGCCCAAAAATTTGCACTCGAGGATGTGATGGTTGATGGTGTGGGGAATGGGCTTAAAGATGCCATTTGGAGAGGTGATGGAAAGTTATTTGAGATGGGCTTACAGATGCCATCAAAATATTGTTGTCACGAATGGAAGAAGTGTCGGGATAAATCTCTGGTTGATTTATACTAAAATAGTGGATGTGTTGGGTTGAGTACCAGAATAATATCCATAAATGAATTGTATTTGACTCATATCTGAAAGCTGAAACTGAATGAGTATCAGAATGGCGTCCGTATCTGGAGCGTATCTGAACTGTATCTGAAAGCTGAAACTGAATGAGTATCAGAATGGCATCCGTATCTAGAGCGTATCTGAACTATATCTGAAAGCTGAAACTGAATGAGTATCAGAATGGCATCCGTATCTGGAGCGTATCAGACCTGTATCTAAAAGCTGAAACTGAATGAGTATCAGAATGACATATGTATCTGGAGCGTATCTGAACTGTATCTGAAAGCTGAATCTGAATGAGTATCAGAATGGCATCTGTATCTGGAGCATATCTGAACTGTATCTGAAAGCTGAATCTGAATGAGTATCAGAATGGCATCCATGTTTGGCGCGTATCTGAATTGTATCTGAAAGCTGAATCTGAATGAGTATAAGAATGGCGTCCGTGTCTGGAGCGTATCTGAACTATATCTGAAAGCTGAAACTGAATGAGAAGAAGCCCGTGCAGGATTGCTTCATCTGGTCGTCTAGATGATTGTTCTGGCTTGTTTCAGGTATCAATCTCTGGCCTTTTGCAAATTGTTGATAATAGCCATCTGCTGACTGATCTTTCCTGAAGAGATGAAAGATTAGTTGTATGCAATGTCATGATGTATGAAATGCATTGTACAATGATGTTCTAACAAATGAATGAAATTATGCTGTATGTATTTGTGTCATAGATGTTTATGACGTATGGATGCGATGTATGGGTATGTAAGCTATGTTATTGTAATACTGTTGGATTAGGGAAAATAAATCCTTGACTACTGTTGGGGACGTGGAGTGTAAGTCTTCATGTTTTGAAGTGTTGATGAGTTGATGAGCTTCTATTTGTTAGAGAAATAAACTCTATTGTAAGGGAAACGCTGTGTATCGCGTGTGAAATCCTGTTGGGAAATCCTTAGAAATTGGGTGACTTTTACTGGGGAGTGATAATTGGAAGCTTTGTTCCGCCAGGGATGTGAGATAGCTTGATATCATTAAGCTGCATACTGTGGGAGATTTTATGGAATAGTCTAAAGATATTATCCTATTTCTTAAAGCCATTAGTGATTGTCTTTCTATTTTCTTGTTCCCTTTTTCTTTCATTTGTAAACAGTAGTTATGTTCAAATGCATATGTTAAAAAATAAATCATTGGACGTTTTTGTAAACAAAACACAGAAATAAAGAAAAAACAGATAGCTTTGCACTTTCAAAGGGATATCTTTGTATTAACTTGAATAAGTATTTTTTGTACAATGAGACGAACGTTCTAGTAAGAGAATATTGTCGTAAAAAATGAAAAATTGATACAGAGAAAAGATAGATATGTGCAATAATCCCATGGGGTTCTCGTTCTGCTATAGCCTTCGTGTCTCTGAGCGTCTTGTCCACTTGCTGCCTTGTCCGAAGTTGATTGGATTGATTAGACCCGTTGAGTTTGTCAGTCGAAGCCAAAGGTTGTCTGTAAGGTGATCCAATGGGACATAGTCATACACTTTAATTCCCTAACTTATGCCTGGACCTCCCTTTCTGGTTTTCAGTCCACCAGGATACCCTTTTTTGCCCAAGTCGCCCTTTTGGGTTTTCAACTTATCGGGTGTACTGGTTTTTTTTGTTTTATCCCTAATTTTTACCCAAACCTTTTTGGTTCACCGGGATGCCCTTGTTTTGCCTAGGTGTGTCAACCTAGCGGGTCTCATATGCGTAGTATCTTTTGACTATGTTCGCGTTCACAGGGTGCGACAGGTCGTCGCCATCGATAGTGGTTAAGATCATTGCTCCACCAGAGAATATGCTTTTGATCACAAATGGTCCTTCATATGTAGGAGTCCATTTGCCCCTGGGATCACCCTGTGGCAGTATGATACGCTTGATTACCAGATCCCTGACTTGATACACCTGGCGTCTGATTTTTTTGTTGAAAGCCCTGATCATTTGTCTTTGATACATTTGACCATGACAGACAGCGATAAGCCTTTTCTCATCAATCTAGTTCAGTTGATCAAGTCGGGTTTGGATCCAATCATCTTCATTCAACCCTGCATCCTTCATGATTCTCAGAGAAGGAATCTGGACCTCAATAGGCAAGATAGCTTCCATACTGTATACCAGAGAGTAAGGTGTTGCCCCGGTTGATGTGCGCGTCATGGTATGGTAACCGTGGAGAGAGAATGGTAGCATCTCATGCCAGTCCTTGTAGGTTACTTCCATTTTTTTATGATCTTTTTGATGTTCTTATTTGCGGCTTCGACAGTGCCATTCATCCTTGGCCAGTAAGGGGAAGAATTATGGTGCTGGATCTTGAATTGCATGCACACTATGATGATCATAGTATTGTTGAGATTCGTACCATTGTCTATGATGATCCTCTCTGGGATACCGTACTGACAGATGAGATTCTGTTTGATGAACCGGGCGACAACATTCTTGGTAACGGAAGTGAAAGAAGCTGCCTCAACCCACTTCGTGAAATAGTCAATGGCCACCAAGATGAAACGGTGCCTATTAGAAGATGTTGGTTTGACTTTTCCAATCATATCGATTCCCCACATCACGAATGGCCAGGAGAAGTCAGGACATTTAGAGGAACGGGAGGCACATGCACTTTGTCAGCGTAGATCTGACACTTGTGGCAAGTTCGTGAATGCTGATAGCAATCTGCCTCCATGGTAGACTAGTAATAACATTCCCGTAGGATCTTTTTTGCCATCGTATGCCCACTGGAATGGGTGCCAAAAGTGCCTTCATGTAGATCAGCCATGATCTTTTCTGCCTCAACCTTGTCTACGTAACGAAGCAAAACAGAGTCGTGGTTGCATTTGTAGAGAATGTCATTACTGATGAAGAACTTAGCAGAGAATCTCCTTAAGAACTTCTTATCATTGATTGAAGCTCCTTCCGGATACTCTTGAGCCTCGAGATACCTCTTAACTTCATGGAACCAAGGATGGTCCACTACTTCTTCAGTATCGATCTCGTGACAATAAGCTTGTTTCTCCATCCGTTCAATGGTGATCTGGGGAGCCTCGTTACCTCACTTGAGTTTAAACATGGATGACATTGTGGCTAGCGCATCCGCTAGTTGATTTTCTTCTCGCAGGAAATGCTCGAAGGTAATCTTCTCAAAATGTGGGATTAATGTCAACACATGTTCTTTGTAGGGGATAAGGTTAGGGTGCTTCATGTCCCATTCTCCTTTGATATGGCTGAGACTAAGGTTGAATCTCCGAATACATTTAAGGACTTGATCCCCAAATCTATGGCAGCTTTGAGACCAAAAATGCACGCTTCGTATTCTGCCATGTTATTTGTACAGTTAAAGCAGAGTCTTGCAGTAAAGGGAGTGTGACATCCTTCGGGGGATGTGAGTACAACACCTATGCCATTTCTGAGTGCGTTGGACGCCCCATCAAAAACTAGGGTCCATCGGGATCCTTGTTCAGGTCTGTCATATGGTCTGAGTTCTTCATAGTTGTTTACCATCATGGTGTCTTCATCTGGGAATTCGAACTTCATAGACTGGTAGTCATCCACAGCTTGATGAGCCAGGTAATCGGCTAGCACACTTCCCTTTATTGCTTTTTGGGTAGTGTACTAAATGTCATATTCCGTCAGGATCATCTGCCATCTCGCCATTCTCCCATAGAGGGCAGGCTTCTCGAATATGTATTTTATTGGATCCATCTTGGATATCAATAAGGTAGTATGGGTCAGCATATATTGTCTTAGCCAACGAGCAGCCCATGCCAGAGCGCAGCAATTTTTCTCGAGCAGTGAATATCTTATTTCACAGTCGGTAAACTTTTTGCTCAGGTAGTAAATATCATGCTCTTTTCGGCCAGACCCGTCATGCTTCCCCAACACACACCCCATTGAATTTTCCAAAATAGTTAGATACATGATCAAGGGTCTTCCGTCGACTGGTGGCATTAAAACAAGAGGCTCTTGTAGGTACTCTTTGATCTTGTTGAAGGCAGTTTGGCATTCATCATTCCATTTGACTACTTGATCTTTCTTCAATAATTTGAAAATTGGTTCACAAGTAGCTATTAAGTGAGAAATGAATCAGGAAATGTAGTTTAGCAATGCATATATCTCTCATTTTTAACCCTAAGATGGTGTTCTTGTACTTTTAGAGAGCTTAGGATGTCCTATAAACAACCCTTTTAGTTTCATCTCAATTGGATCTTCCATGTTTATGTAAGGAGCTTTGACCCAAAAGGTGTTTTTGTTGACTTTTTGAAAGGACCTATAATATATGAAATTGTATATTTTGATTGAGGCATTTCTTGACCTTGAGGGCTGAATAGGAGTTGTATGGAATTGGATTCTCTTCAAAAGGAGCGTTGGTTGGAAAATTTCTAACAAAGTATGAGAAAGTTATGCTAGGTCAAAGTCTGGTTGACTTTTCCTATAGAAACTCTAATTTGCCATTTTTGACTTTTGATGAGTTGGGAGCATTTCTTGAGGAATCATGATCAACCCTTGATAAAATGATGAATATTACTTAAAAATGTTGATGTTGACCAAAAAATCTTGAAGTTTGACTGTATTTGGGTCACAGTTGACTTTTGACCTAGTACAGTTGATTTCCAAGCATTTGAGCAGTTGACTGAGCAAACTTGTTGTTCAAGGCATGAAATTTGGCATGGATAATTTTGAGGACATATTAGGACAATGGAGAACCTTTGGGGCCCTTGGGACTCAACCATATTGATGAGAAGTGCAACCCTAGTTTGAGATTCATTGCCTCAGGAGAAGAGTTTGTCTGGTCAATTCTTGGTCATCCTTAAGCAATTGAGGACCTCTAAAGGCATATCTTGAGTGAAAATGGGAGGGTAAATTTTGGGGTACAACATGGTTGCCTCTTTCATTTAACCTGGAGAATAGGGTAGAAGCCAGAAGCTCCGTTTCCTATTTCATGTTTCCTGTTTCTTTCGTTTGAGATGTTAAATAGAAACATGGCCTAAGGCCATGCTAGCACTGCCTTAGGGCCAGGTTAATTCTTAAAATATTTGTAAGAAACCAAAAGCAAAACCAGAAGGAAAGGCAATAGAACAAAACTATAAGGGTGTAAACGAAAATATAAAAAAAAAACAATATGTACATGCTTGAAACAAAAAGGAGTTGTATTTACATGTGCTGGAGATGAAAGATTTAAGCTTAAGGATGACTTACCTTGCTTTGAGGTTGGGATGTATGTTGGGCCTTTAGGTGGTTTCCTGGAGTGTCCCTGGATTTGAAAGGAAGGGTCCAGAGGCAGCGTTTCTACTGTTTGGTTCGAAGGAGGAAAACAAATGGAATATCTTTTCTACTGGATTCGAAAGGGAATAAAATGTGAGGATGCCTCAGATTCGAAGGGGACAAATGTTTGGGATTATGGGTTTGTCTTTTCACAAATGTTTAAGTGTTTGAGAGCTTTGTAAGTTTGATGATTTTTGAAGATTCTTTCCACACCACCAAATATGGACCTCTTTCTTTGTTCATGGTTCCTCTATTTATAGAGGAAATGCTTGGGAGATGTTGAAGTAGTCAACTTTGCAAAAAAATAATAAAATATCAAAATGAAAAAGTACAAGTGGGGGCCTAATGTCAGTTGGGTACAAAAGATTTGACTTATGCCTTTTGGCGTTTGTTGTACCCCAAAATTTTCCCTCTCATTTATCAAGATTTCCCCTCACAAGACTCTTTGAACTCTAGACAGGATTAGGGTTTTGGCTCTGCTCAGGACATCTCCTTGCACTGATGACCTAAATTAGGGTTTGAGTTTGCACAAGGATTTTTTGGACTTTCAATGCTCAAAGTGACTTTCATACATCATCTTGGATCCCTAAGATTGTCTCTACCAAGTTTCAAGCCTTGAATCAAATTTTTGCCCAGTCAATCGGACAGTTGACCTAAAAATCAACTGTATTGGAGAAAAAGTCAACTATGGCTAATTTACAGTCAAACCTCATAAATTTTGATCCACATCAACATTCTATACTCCTATGAACCATTTGATCAAGTTTGGACCACAACTCCTCAAGAAATTTGATCAGATCATCAAAAGGGCAAAATGGTCATTTTTAGGGTTTTGACTGCAAAAGGGCAATTTCTGATTTTTCACCTAGCCAATGGCAAATTGGGTTCAAGCATGGACTCAAGGACTCAATGGCATCATCTTTACCTATTCAAAAGGTTCAAAGAATCCCAAATGCATTGGATTGACAGATGAATTTTTTCAGTCAACTGATTAAAATTTGATTGTACACTGAAAAGTCAAACTTTGACTCTTTGGTCAAAATCAAGTGCCAAGGGTAATTTTTCATCAAGATGTATCAAAACATGAAACTTTTTCATCAATAAACCCAATTTTGCAAATTAGGGTTTAAGTTTGAAAATTTTCATAACTTAGAATTTTTCTAAGTTATGAAATTTTCTTAATTTTTCCCAACTTTGCGCAACATTTTCACCATGAAGCAATTGGATTCAAACAAATATTACAACATGAAAGTTGTATTCCTCCACAAATTCTACAACTTTCATTCACAAAGTTTTCTCAAAAGAAGCTTGGATCTCAAGTTATGATTTTTGGAACAAAGGATTTTGACCCATCTTCATGACCATTTTTCACATAGTTCCACTTGTAATCTCAAATTGCATTTCAAATATGGATTGTAGATCATGTTTCAAGCTTTCCAAAATATCCAATAACTATCCAAACTCATTTTTGGTTAGGGAGAATCGAAGGCTTGAAGTTGGCAAAAACTCATTTTTCATCCATGGCATGTTCATATTGGTACAAGTTGCAAACTCTAATCAGCTTGCTTTGTACTTGATTACAGGTATCAAAACCCTTCCATACTAAATAATTAAATGCAAATCCATTGGTTTAAGACTTTGTTTTGGTCATTAGAAGATTATACAATAGATTAATCCAAAAATGGTAAAAGGTACATTACCATTTTTATCAAAATCTTGCTTTATGTCAAATGGCATCCTTGAGCATTGAACCATATCTTGTACTGCACACAATATCCACCAACTTGAGGGTCCAAGAGCATAGAGTGCAAGAGGATAGATAGCCTGTACAGGCCTGTCTTGCATCACTTGTCCATTTTTGCTTCATATACAAAAAACTTGTAAAACACAACACAACTAGAACATCAGAGAGAACTAACTCTTGCAAGCTTTGGAGACAATTTTTACACATTGTATTGAACCTAAAACACGAGCCTTTGAGTCCTGAAACCTCCCATAGCACAAAATCACCTTCCATTGGCAAAACAGGGCAGCTTCTGCATCTTGAGTTCTATCTCACAAGTTGCTCGTGCGTTTTGCCTCAAACTTGTTCAAACACCTTCCATACAACCTATCCAAACTATCCCAACCCTTAAATAATGACTGTAACTCCATTTGCAAGGTTTGCCATTTCTGTTTTCAGCTTGTGCAGGTTGAGTTCTACAAGCTTCTTCAAGCATATTTAAGGCAAGCTATGTGTTGAGGAAGGTCAGGAGAAGTTCAAGCAAGCTCCCAAACACCTCAGGCCTCATTGAAAAGCTCTACATTGTCAGACACGATCTCAACTGAAACAGGTTTTTATCAACTTCTTATCTCTCTATTTAGGAATCATTAGGCTTAGGTTTGTGAATAAAAAATGTAGTATTCATAGCCATGAAGCTGTACATATGCTCAGTTTCCATTTAAATTAAGTATGTTAAGAGAATTTGATCCATGAACTTCCTGAAAAAATTAGGTTAGCATTTAGGGCCAGAGAAATTCTCTCTGGTCTTTGAGAGTTAGAATGAGTTCTTTACATGGTTGGATTCATCTTGAAAAATGCAACAACTTTGATGTTATGTGTTTTTGCATTAGAGCACGTATGTAGGATATGGCATTTGGTACAGGGTGCGCGCGTTTTTGAACCAAGGTTGAAGATGAAGTCTGGATTTGGGTTGGGCTTTGACTTTTTGTTTTTGACAATCCCCTTTTACTGATTGCACCCCCCTGGCCCATTTCTTCATATTTTTGTATTTTTCCATTTTATTTTCATTTCTGATTTTATTTTATTATTTTTTAACATAAAAAATACCAAAAATATTTTTTACAAATTTTCACATTTATTTTTATATTTTTATTTTATTTTTCTAACATGATAAATTATTAATTAATAAATACTTATTATTTTCTTTAATTAAAACAAATAAACATTTTAGAAATATTGTATATTTTTTATTTATTTATACATATAAAAATAACATTTTTCTAAATATATTTCATTTTTGTATATACATTATTTTATTCTATTGTACATATAAATAGTATATTTAATATATTTACATTCTTAAAAGAAAATTAGGGTTTTATCCTTAATAAAAAAACATATAATCTTTTATTTCTTGTTTATATATACACTAAATATTTTTTACATACATAAAAAAATAAACATAAATATTTTTGCATATTCATAATATTTTGCATATTTATTTAGTTTGTTTATTTAAATATTGTTCATTTATTATTTATACCATTTATTCAATTTGGATGTAATAGTAAAATTAGTATTTTAATTTCTTGCCAAATAATCCCCATTCAAAAATTGTATCCCCATCCCCATAATCATGTTGTAATAGTGGGAAATTTACTTTTACGCATTTATGCTTTCAATTATGCCATGATTAGAGATTATGGTTTGTATGCAAAAAAAGTCCAAAATCAAACAAATAGTTTGACTAATACAAAGACAAAAAGCATGTAAAATGACAACCCAATGCACACTTGCACCCCTAGGATTTCATCCACTTGTTGCCTTTAAAATTGGCCATGTTATGCATGTTGAGTATCTTGGCAAAACAAAAATAAAACAAAAGATCATAGTCCCTCGATGACGCTATCTTAGTGTTTACAGTGATTTCTGGTAAACAACCGCTAGTCCTCCAAACTATCGAATAATCTTTCTGACTGTTATTCAATCTCTCTGGTAACTCGCAGGATCGACTAGATTGATCCTAGGACGTGTTGGTCATTAGGGTGACTCTCATGATAGAACTGGTATTCATGGTTGGTATTTAGAATGTTGTGTAGGTGTTTAACTTATTTCGATTTCTCTATTAAAGATCTAAAGGTGTGATCAAGTAAATGTGCGCGAAACCAAATTGCATGAATAAAGGTCAATTGTAAAGACATGTAAAAAACTGCATAAAAGACAAGTAAATGACTTCGAAGCATAAAAACAGTTAATGTAAAAGATTCTCTGGAATGTAAAAGATTCGAAATATGAAGAAAGCCTTTAAATGCAAGAAAACTGTAAAATGACTTTAAGTAAAAAAGGTGTTCGAATGATAAAAACTTGAAGATAAAGGCATGAAATGTATAACAGTTTCTGAAATGTAAAGTATTTGAAATGTAAAGAAAGTATTTAAATGTAAGGCATCAGTAAAGAGACTTTGAATGAAAACATTTTAAATGCAAAAGCTTGTAAATGGTATTGACATGAAGATAAAGGAAAGTACTGGAAATGATAAAGAGTTTTCATTGAATCATAAATGTTTGGTGTTATCATACGTACATTGCTCGTGCATTCGTTTCCCTAGCCATGTGGTATTTTGAATGTTTACTGAGTTTTTTGTACAATAGATATGACACACGAAATTCTAATACTAAGACTTCTATTTATACTACTTCGACCATAACGGTCTTGCTATAAGATTCTGCCACGTTCAGAACATGCAGAGCAATGCCTCTCTCTTGCTTCCACGCGTCTTCGAATGCTCCAGCGCATATATTTCAAATTTCGAACATCTCGCTTGCATTTGAATTTCAAATGTTCTGGCACTTCTTTGCTTCGAACGCATTTCTTAGAAACAGCCTTGTTATCATTTCGAGACCTCTTTGAATATATTCTTATAACTGTCACTCGAAACCCTGAACTTTGATATGCCCATTCGAAGCACTGCTTCTATCATTTCGAAACATGACATTCCGCTTCATTTCAATCGAAACGTCCAATTCGCTTTGCTTCTAATAATATCATCAAAATCTTTAGCCAACAAAATGCCCCTTTAAAATACGTATTTCGATTCCTTTGAGAAATACTTATTTTAAACATATACACAAGATTTTGATGCGACCTTCGAATCATCGTAACATTTATTGCACATGACTCCAGTCACGTCAATCACAACGCTTTTCAGATTCCTTAACCGCCTTGAACCATTTCACAGCATGGTGCAGTTACAAACTAATGATTATCTTTAATCATGCATATTACCAATGTTAACTTTACGCCACCTCTTCATCAAACCAACCCACGATTACCACGTATCACAACCTTACTCAGTGGATGCTTAAACTTCCACATTATAAAAACCCATCAACTTAGTCTTTTCTTTTCTTCCCACATTCTGAATCTTTTCTTCCTCTTTTCTCACCGAAACCCTAAACTTCCAACATTCTTCCAACAATGTCTTCTTCAACTTCATCTCAACTAAAAAAGGTTTCCAAAAAGAAAGGAAAGACCACAGGAACCACAATGGAAAGCAAGGTTGGCACCTACCAAGGTCAATCTGTTCTTGTTCCCCAGACGATCTCAAAAGAGAAAGAAATGCTTTATACATCCCAGGTACTAATTCCTACTAACGCTGCTGGCAAGAGGTTAGCTTTAATGGGCCCTCTTACAGTTTTTGAAATTTTAAAAGACACCAGAAATTTTTTTCCCAGTTTGTTACAATTTCAAACCTCTGTTCAATAAAATGGATAGCCCCAAGACTATAGAGTCTTCTGATTCAAACACCGTAGAAAATCCAATCGTTCCCCCTAAGGACCCTTTCGTGCTAGATTACGTAAAGAGTAACTTCAAACCGTTTCGATCTTGCCCCACCTCCGAACAGCCTATCACAACTGGTTTAATAAGGTAGAAGCTAAGAAATCCCAGCAATGGGAAGAATTGGTATCTACAACTTGATTAAACTGTCAAAACCAGGTTTTACTTATAGCCACCCATTGTTATTCGCGTCCCTATATTTCTGGGACAGCAGTTACAATACTTTCCATCTCCCTGGTGGGATGATTACACCCACCTTTTTTGACATAGCAGCCATAACTGGATTATCACCAATAGGAGAAACCTATATTCCTGATAACGAAGAGCATTCGAGTATCATTGATTTCGAAGTCAAGCTAGCAAGCTTTTCAAAGTTTATCAGCCACTATCACACTGAAGGTGACAGTGTGTCGGATGTAGAACACATTGCTTTCCTTACTTTATGGTTGTCCAGGTATGTCTTTTGCAGCAGACCCTACAGGTAGCCAGTAGGTTTATTCCTCTAGCTAGAGATTTGCATGAGAATCGGAGGGTGTGCTTAAGCGAACTGTTATTAGTTGATCTTTATGAAAGTCTAAGGTCAGCTGTTTCGAGTCTAAAATCTCACACCTCCAAGAATATCCTGCTAGCTGGCCCTTTCTGGTTGCTTCAGTTATGGCTAAATGCCATGTTCGAACCTTCACTATCAACTGCCAACACTATTGCTGAACAAGACCCTGAAATAGAGGATAGAATTATCGAAGGCACTAGGCTGCGAAGACTAACCCCAAACGATGATAAGGATGATTTCAAAGTTCTCTTCTCAAAATATATCATGATTTTCTCCAAGAGGCATAAGTTCGAAGAGACCATGGCGCCTTTTGCTTCAAGGGCTCATGGACCTTCATGGTTCACCATGGCTCTCTCAGAAGCTGTCAAAAGCAAAGAAATTCAAGATGTATGGAGAGCCTTTTTGCTACCCAGACTAATCTCTTCAAGAATTACTCCTGCTAAGAATCAAATTTTCCTTTTCGCTTATCAACCTAACTTCGTTTCAAGACAGTTTGGCTTGTGTCAACTAATTCCTGAACCCCTATTCCAAACGGAAAATGCCATCACTTCTAGGCGAACCTTCAAGGCACGAGAAGCCAAACTACAGCAGGAACAATACCAAGGCTTCGCCCATTTTGAACTGATAACTTTCGAACCTACACACCTTACAGCAAAGGGGTTTCTGGAATGGTGGACAAAGTTCTATCAGACTTATATGTTCGATACTCTTACTATTCAGCAGAAACTAACTGATGCATTCGATGTGCATGTAACATCCAGGAAAGGTATGTTCACTCATGCCAAAGAGATTAAAGCTTTTCAAAATTATTTCGAAACTACTTATGATCCCACACACTTGGAATCCACGGTGCATCAAGCGGCTGAGACCTTGAAGGAAAAATAAAGAAAAAGTTTCTAAGTTAAAACTTCCTTCAGGGTTGTCACCTGAGGATAGGTATAGGTTTGCATTCGAAATGCATCCACCTAAATTTCCTAGATTACCTACCTCAGAACTGGCTCTGGCTTGGTTTCCTCCATACCCTTGGTGGTTCACTTGCAAAGAAATGTTCAAATATCTTCAAAAGAAACCAAAGCCATCTGAGACTGTGACATGGGCTCGACACTGGCTCCACAATTTCCCAGGACATCTTCACTATGACCTTTCTGCCATGTCGATTAAATCTGATCAAGGCACAGGTGCGAATGCTTGGGAAAATCCCAAACGTTTCTCATTTTCTACATCTTTAACTTTTGCCTTAATTGTTTCGATTTTCAGCCATCAGGATAAAGACTGCTGCTTCAAAGTCAAAAGAAGGGAGCGCCTCTCAAGCCTCTGTTGAAACCATTGACAAGGTGACTCTATTCGAACCAACAACAATTGCTGCAACAACAACAACACCAGTAATAGCCAGTGCTCCAACTCCACAGGTAATCACTTAGCCTTGATGTTTCGAATTCACTAATGTTTCATGATTTGCATCTAACTTATTGTTTAAATCTTTTCAGACCAACAAACTCCCGCCTACCACTCCAAAGAAGCGAAAAACAAACACTACTGGGGAAGACCCCAAGGCTGGAGGAAATTTACCAGCTGCTTCGAAGAAGAAGCAGAAGAAAGATATTTCAAAAAGTGTTGTACGAACTAGTGTCTCTAGACTCGATTCCAGGGATGATGCTCCCTCACCTAAATCCAAAATTCCATCTTCGACCTCCAACGTAATGTTGGAACGCATAGCTAGCAACCTCTCTTCTGAGAGTCCACAGGTAAATTGAACTTTAAATCTTTGACAAAATAATTTCTCATTGCCTTGGTGCATGCTTTTAATATTCTTTTTCTTCTTGCAGGATATTTTAAATCCAGCTTTCACCACTTCGACTTCACCATCAAAAGTTGCTGCTCCGATCAACTCTTCTCCTCAAGGAGATTCCAACAACCTTGTACAGAACAAAGGTTCCTCCAATATGGCGGTTCTGGCTGGGGCTTCTGAGCAGCAAGATGATCAGAGTACTTCTCCTCCTCTCAAAGAAACAAATGAAGCAACGCTTCGTGAATCTGCAGAGGCTTTACAAAGAACTTCTCTCCAAAAGTCCCCTCTTGAAACCCTTCAAGAGGATCCAAAGGACGCTCAAGCTGAAGGAGAGAAAGCTGATTCTGGTCAAAGAAACGAAGAATCTGCAGAAGAAGGGTCTGAGGAGGAAGATGCCAACGATGGTTCGACTGCTGGGACAGAGTCCAATGCAAATAGCAGCAAGAACGAAGATATCGAAGTGGTGGAATTGGATGACGATGAAGAAGATAATAAGCACGAAACGAATGAAGGGGATGGTGACACAACCAATAAACCCATGGAAGTCGAAATAGACATGACTCCCCTGCGTGTGGAACTCCCTCAACCGTCTTTGTCCCGAATGACTGAAGAGGAGCTTGCACTCCTGAGACGAAATGACCCTATTGGGTACATGAAGGCGAAGCTGGCTCAAAGGGATATTCCACCTGCTAGGGCTGGCACAAGTTCGACTAGCCATCCACTGCCCACAGATGAAATAATTGTACTTCTTAATAGGATCAGGAAAACAATTCTAGATGTGGATTTATTCGAAGTGCTCAAACAGGATAGCACTGCTTGCTACACTATGAAGGAGTTGCTTAAAAAAGTCAACCTTGCTACCTGCTCCTTGCCAGTTAGTACTATCTTGTTCGATCTTCAATCTTTGCTGGACAACGTGACTGGGTACCTTCTCCAAGATGAATTTGCTGCCAGAAAGGTTCAAGAAAAACGCACTGCAATGGATGCTGCTTATGAGCATGCTTCGAAACTCTCTCAAGAAGTTGAGGATCAAGCCATGCATCTAAAGCAAGCAAAAACTGATTATGAGGCTCGAGCTGAGTCCATCCTTCTCTGGGAAAGGCAAATTCAGGAACTTCAACAGAAGGTTAAAGAGGCTAGAGAACAACAATTAGCCTACGAAACCAATACTGCTGGCAACCAATTCGAAGAGCTCCTCAACAAGGGGCTTGCAGAAATGGAAACTGCAGAACAACTCAAGGGAGAAGTGGCCACTTTAGAGGGAGCGAGACGTTTTGCTCAACAGAGGCTTGAGTCTTTTCGAAGTACCTTCAACAGATTGAAGAATAATTCCTATTTCTAAATCTTAGTGTTCATTTGATTCAAATTTGGGTTTTTTTTATATGTAATATTTAAACAACGCCATTTTGGCATCCCATATTGCCATTTTGGCATTTTTATGATATTTTGATTACGTTGTTACTATTCGAATCTCCTGCAGGCGTGGCTTATATTTCTTTAAATACTTCCCATTAACCTTTAGGATACGTTTATCATCCATCAGCTCTTCGATTTCATATGCATTGTTTGAGAATACCTTTATTATTCGAAAAGGCCCTTCCCAATGAGGTGACCATTTACCTAATGTTTTATTTTTCTTGTCCATGGGTAATATGACTTTCCAGACTAAGTCATTAATAGTGAATGCTTTCCTTTTCACCCTTTTGTTATATGTCCTGGCCACTCTTTCTTTTTGTCTCATCAAGATTTCCAATGCATGTAATCTAACTTCGTCCAATTCCACTAACTCATTCATCATCATCTCCCAATATAATGCAGCTCGAATTTCGTTTTGTCTTTGAATTCGAACTGATTGTAGATGAATTTCTACTGGCAGAACTACATCATGACCAAATGTGAGTTGGAAAGGCGTGGTGTTAGTAGCTTCTTTAGGAGATGTTCTACAGGCCCATAGTATTTGGTCCAAAGTTTTGTGCCAGTTCATTGGTTTTTTACCAATATGTTTCTTGATTAACCCTATTATCACTTTATTAGCTGCTACGACTTGACCATTTGCTTGAGCATAATATGGCGTTGATGTTAGTAATCTAAACCCCATTTCTTGGGCAAATTCTTGCATTTTTCTACCAGTAAACACAGAGCCTTGGTCTGTGGTTATGCTCTCTGGAAATCCAAACCTATAGATAATGTGTTTCTGTATAAATTCAATAATAGCCTCTTGATCAGCAACTATTAATGGTACTGCTTCGATCCACTTGGTAAAATAATCTATTCCTACCAAGATATATTTTTGTCCTTTAGACGAAGCAGGATTTATTTCTCCTATTAAATCCAATTCCCATCCTCTAAATGGCCATGGTTTAATGATTGAATGTAACTCACTTGCAGGGGCATGTTGAATCCCTGCATGTTTCTGACATTCCTCACATCCTTTAGAAAAGTCTATACAATCTTTGAGCATGCTGGGCCAATACATGCCATATCGAAATAACAGCCATTTCATTTTATGACCTGCTTGATGTGCCCCACATGCCCCATTGTGGACTTCTGACAATGCTAAGTATGCCTCACTTTCTCCTAGGCACTTCAATAATACGCCCTCTTGGGTCTTTTTGAACAATTCGTTCCCCATGAGGACATATGATAATGCTCTGTATTTTGTCTTCCTATCAAAATTCAGAGTTGGGTTTGTTAAATAACTCACCAGTGGACTTCGCCAATCTGCATCTGATAAAGTGTTTATGGCTAATATTTCGAATCCCTGTTTCTCAGTATAACCCAATTTCATACTCTCTAGATCTGATGGTGTGAATCTAGTAGCCATAATTCTACCCCTTAATTCAACTAAATCCTCAAAGTTCTTGGCAGAAACCTTATAACCTGAAGCCAACTGTGCTAAGTCATTCGCTTCTTGGTTTTCTATTCTTGGTATATGTTGAATATCCATATATTCAAACTTCCTAAGTAGCCTGTTAACTATGACGAAGTATATCATCAGGTTTTCCTTTATGCATTTATACTCCTTTGTTATTTGCTTGACCACCAATTCTGAGTCTCCTTTAATTTCGACTCTAGTTGCCCCCAATTCCAACAAAGCTTCAAGTCCAACAATGAGCGCTTCATACTCAGCTTCGTTGTTCGAGCAACGAGGACCATCTAACTTATACTTGAATTTTGTTGGAATTCCTTCAGGAGAAATTAGAAGGACTCCAACACCACTTCCATTTCTGTGGGTCGAACCATCAAAGTATAATTTCCATGGTTGCATTTCGATGTAACTCATGACAGTCTGCTCAACTAATGAATGGTCCACAATGAAATCAGAAATCACTTGCCCTTTCATAGCTTTTAAAGGCATGAAAGTCAAAGAATATTCTGTTAAGGCTAAAGCCCATTTACCAACTCCGCTATGCATTATTGGTTTTGAAAGCATGTGTTTAATGACATCGAAATGAGATGAAACATAAACATCAACAGGCTTTATATAATACTTGAGTTTCATACAAGAGAAATACAAACAGAGACATAGCTTTTCTAAATTACTATATCTGGTCTCTGCATCATTCAATACTCTACTTAAATAGTATATGGCTCTTTCGATACCATTGTTATCTTCTTGTGCTAACATACTACCTATACTAACTTCAGAGGCAGATATGTACAATCTCATGGGCTTTCCCCATGAAGGTGGAGACAAGATGGGAGGCTGAGAGAGGTATCTTTTTATCTTGTCAAATGCCTCCTGATGGGTTTAGTTCCATTTGAAGGCTTGGCCTTGCTTTAGACGAAGCAACGGAGAGAAAGCTTGGGTTCTTCCACTCAGATTCGAAATGAACCTTCTGAGAAAGTTAATCTTCCCTAGCAAAGATTGCAGCTCCCTTTTTGACGTAGGTGCTTTCGTCTCCATTATGGCTTTGGTTTTGTTTTGGTTGATCTCAATCCCTTTCTTGTGAACCACAAAACCAAGGAAATCTCCAGCCTGCACAAAAAATGCACATTTAAGGGGATTCATCTTTAAGCCATGTTTTCTCATTCGTTCGAATGATTGGCTCAAATGATGCAAATGTGTTTCTGCAGAGATAGATTTGATGACTATATCATCAATATACACCTGCATAAAGGTTTCAATGAAATCATGGAAAATCGAATTCATTGCCCTTTGATAAGTTGCCCCAACGTTTTTTAAACCAAAAGGCATCACCACCCATTCGTAAGTACCTAAGGCTCCTGGGCAACGAAATGTTGTCTTGGCAACATCTTCTTCAGCAATAAAAATCTGATTATACCCAGAGTATCCCATCTAACATACTCAAGTATTCGAACCCTGCAGCAGAGTCTACTAGCATTTCTGCCACAGGCATGGAGTACTCATCCTTAGGGGTTGCAGTGTTTAAATCTCTAAAGTCTATGCAGATTCTCAAAGAACCATTTTTCTTAATAACAGGTACTATATTTGCTAACCATTCGACGTACCTTGTGGTTCTGATGAATCTGCAACGCAACAACCTTTCGATCTCAGCCTTAATCTTCGTGAGAACCGCTGGTGCGAATCTTCTTGGAGTTTGCTTGATGGGCTTCTTGCCATCTTTGATTGGAAGTCTGTGTTCGACTAACTCCCTCTTTAAACCAGGCATTTCGTTATAATCCCATGCGAAGCAATCTTTGTTTTTCCTGAGGACGTCGATCACTTCCTGCTTGAGGCCTGGGCTAAGTTTTGCACTTATGTAGGTTATTCTTTTCGTGTTTTCATCCCCTAAGTTCACTTCTTCGAGTGGATCCTGTGCCAACATTTTGGCACCTGAGTCTATGGGGTCCCTTTCGAAGCCTAAGGGTTCTTTATCATAGATGGCGTCCAGCCTTTGATCTATCTCAATTTCTTTAAAGGGTGAGCCTTTCGAGCCATCCCCACTTATTTCGTTCATCTTCACAGCCAGTTTATTCATTTCAGCCTCTAAGGCCGCCTTTGATTCATTCTCAGCCATATAGGCCGAAATCCTTTCGAAAAAGGAGGACTCAGTCATGAGTAAGGTTGTCGAAGTCCCAGCCTGCTGGCCGTCTTTGTATAGTATTTTCGACTCCTTCGTCATCACTGATTATTCTTCTATCCCAGTATAGGCCATCATGGCGAAGGGTCATATAGTAGTGGGCGTTTCTGGTTTCGTTGATTTCATCATTTGGGACACAAGGAGCAATCTTTGCTAGATGTTTGTCATAATTCCTTTTGTCAACTAAATTGATTGTTGACATGAAGTAACTCTGGTCTGCTTCAATGTTTTCCACGATCCCATCTTCTCTCCATAGAACTAATCGCTGGTGCATTGACGAAGGAACTGCCCCTACGCCATGGATCCATTCCCTTCCCAGCAACAAGTTGTAGTTGGCCTTGGCTTCGATCACCATGAACATGGTGGGCCTACAGCTTGAGCCTATTGTCAAGTCCAATTGAACCACCCCCAGTGTTTTGCCCACTTTCCCTTCATAATTGGATAGAACCATATTGTGGGGCTTGATGTCTCCTTCGCGTATTTCTAACCTTTTCAGCATGAAGTGGAGTATCAAATTGACTGCAGCACCCCCATCCACTAGAACCTTGTTCACGCCATGGGCACCAATTTTTTCCTGAATAAATAGTGGCTTAAGATGGTTCTTCATAGCTGGTTCTGGGCGTTCGAAGAACGCATTCTGCTCCTCTACAGCCCCATTGTCCATCACATAGTAGCACACAGGCCTATGCTTCATCAGGTCTATGGTATCTTCTTCCTCATATTCATCAATTTCAGTTTCCTGTCCAAATTCACAGGGAAGCACAGATACCACGTTGCAATTGAGGTTGAACGAAGACTCCCCCTCTGATTCGAAGTTATCCGTTATCATATCTTCGTCTTCTTCTGGGCCTGGAGTGTATTCCTTTGGTTCATCTAGTTGTACTTCAGAGAAAAGCCTCCTATTAACTGGGAGTTTGTCTTCAGTTTGATTACAGTGATTTTTTGGTGTGGGTTTGTTGGTGCTAGATTCACCTTGGTTCTTTGTTGAAGTTGCCCCTTTATTTGCCACAGCTTCTCTCTCAGCTTTTCGAATTCTCTGTTGCCTTCGCCACTGGGATCTCGACATGGGGTTCTTTCCTTTGTAGTTCTCTAATCTTACCTCTTCCCTCTTTGCTATGTTGAATTGCCTTCTGTATGTCATAGCGTGGTGTGCGTTTCGTTCGGTGTTTCTCCATTTATCTTTGCCTTTGTCATTCCTGACTTGCAGCCATCTGTCTGTTGGCACTTCAGCAGGGAGTTTGAACGTCACTCTTCGAGCACCCTTGGGATGAGGACTATCAGGCCTTCGTTGTTTGTATTTGCTATCGAAACGTGGGCCCATCTGAACAGTTTCTTGATGGTTCCAGCAAGGGGCGAAGGGGACTGTTTCGAAGGCTCTGGCCATGCTTTGATCATACACAGCAGAACACCTTGGGCATATCAAACACTTGGTTGCCCCTTTGTAGCAGCGAAACACAAATTCCAGCAAACTTTCTCCAGCCTTAGGATAACACCTGAATAGCTGGTTATCCTGGCGCCAGTTGTTGCCAGTTCGCGCCCTCTGTACCCTTTCGAAGTTCGCAGCAATTCTCTGATTGCAGAGGATGCTGCACCTAGGGCATAGTATCATCCCTGTATCTCCTTTGTGGCACATCATGAGGTAATCCTTGAGACTAGCATCTCCAGCATGATTATCCTCCATTTTATACTTCTCTTTTTCTAAGTATCTTTCTACCTCCTCCATCTCAGAGCGAGGTCTCTCCATATCCACCATGTTTACCTCAACATCCTCCCCCTTAGCTTCGTCATCTCCCCATCTTGTGGGTTTTATATCTTCAATGTGGACCTTTGAACTCTCTGGGGCAGAATATTTGACCAAATAGTCAAATTTTCCACTGGGTTCCCCTAAAGTGTCCCATATTTCTTTCTGAGGGGAGGTTGGCTTCGTGATTTGGACTTTCTCCAATTCCAGCCTCAGGCCTTCAGTGACCTGTGTCAATTCTTGGTTTTGGTTTTCCTGGCCTTCAGTAGCCTGGATTTCTTTTGCAACAGCTAGAGGTGCTGCTTCAATCGAAGTCTATGGTTGCTTGTGGATGTCTTCAGTGACCTCCTTATTGACTTCGACTATCACCCAGCTTTCGTTTTCAGTACCTTTCTCTCCTATTGGGGCATCACTTTGGCCAGCTTCCACCATGTTAATCTCTCCAATGCATGCAGGCTCAGAGTAATTGGTGTCTGCAACGTCCAAAGGATCTTCGTCCACTTTCATTTTTGCTTTATCAGCAAACTTCAGTCTTCCATCTTTAATTGCATTCTGAATTAGGTCCCTGAAAAGAAAACACTGTGAGGTTTTGTGGCCTAGGAAACTATGATATTTGCAAAATCCTCTTTTCTTTCTTTGATCTAAAGGAGGTATTTTGACATTTGATGGCACAATGAGCTGGCCATCTTTGACAAGTAAATCAAAAATCTCGTCACATTTAGTGACATCGAAGGTATAAACCTTCTTTGGGAATTTGTCACTTTTCTCATTTTCAACAATTTCTTTCCCTTTTGTGGGAACTAATAATTTGCAGGAGTAAGGTGGTGCCTGTTTTAATTCAGCGAGGTCGATTTCGACCTCTTCGAATTCAAATTCAGGATAATCTTCTGCTTCCTCAGTTCCAACATAGGAGATCCTTTCCTTCTTGTTATTTTTAAAGACTCTGGTCTTTTCGGCCTTTAGCCTTTTGACCTATCGAACCCTATCGGCTAATTGAGCCATATCCCTCAAATATTGAGTGTCTAGTTTCTTTCGAATAGAGTAATCCAAGCCACCAGCGGCCATTTCGACTAACTCATGTTCAGGCACTACTGTGTAACATCTGGATATCAAAAGCCTGAATCTATTCAGATAATCATCTATGGGTTCAGTGAACTTTCTCTTGACACTGGCTAATTCCTTTAAACTTATTTTTGACTGTCCCATGTAAAACTGTTCATGGAATAATCTCTCCAAAAGAGCCCAAGTATCAATGGACCCAGGAGGAAAAGTGGTGAACCATGTGAAGGCGTTTTTAGTCAGGGAACTTGGGAAATATTTGATCCTGAGGTCTTCACTATTGGTTATATCTCCCGCTTCGGTTAGATATCTGGCAATATGTTCGACTGTTGACTCATTGGTATCCCCAGCAAACTTTGTAAACTTAGGGACTTTGTATCCCCTTGGTAAGTCAGTGTGCATTATGTAATCTAGTATAGGGGAAGCATAATTTGGCCTTCTAATTCCTGTGTTGAGGCCATTCTGGGCCATGATTCTTTCTATCATGGTGGTTAAATTATTTTCTGCCAAGATGTTATCGTTTCGAACTCTCTGAACGACTGCATCAGCATCTTGGTTTCGACCCACCATGACAACCCCTCTAGGTTGTTCTTCTCGAAACTCTGGGACTTCCAGCCTTTCGATCCTTGCCCCTGGTTCCATAATTTCCCTTTGTGGGCCTTGGATCATTGGGGCTTCTAACCTTTGTGCCCTTGCCCCCATATTAACTTCCTCTCTGGCTGGTCTATAGGTTGGTTCGTTAGCAACTTGTTCTATAATAGGTACGTTCGCTCGAACCCCCACCTGATTCTGCCTACGCCTCTCTGGGGGAGCAAAGAAATCTTCTATTCGACTCATGTTATCTGCGTTTTCTCTGTTTGTCACAGTCACATTTTGTACTATTGGTGCGAATATTTCCTGCATAGTTTGTGCTAATACCCCTATCATATTATGGTTACTGTCATCCATCAATTTCCTAAAAGCCAACTGGTTTTCTGTGGTTAAAATAGGCATTGCGCTATAACCCACTGACCCTTGGTTATTTGTCATGAACTGATTTTCCCCAGACCCAGACCCTAATTGTGGTGATGAATTCGATGTGGATTTGTGTAAGCCTGCCATAAAAGATGTTGGCATTCCATAAGAGGAGTTTCTGGTTCTATTACCATCGAAACCGGGTGGTCTAGTTAGTGGGGTGGCGAAATGGGTTTGTGTCCCTGATGGTGGGACGAATCCCCCAGGATAACCAATGGTTCCAGTATTTCTTAGGATCGAACTATTAGTTGATATGCCACTTACTCCATTAGTGGCTATATTATTGGTAGAGGATGCAACAGACTGTGCATTCGAAGGGATCACATTAGATGTTCCCATCGAAGCAGACATATTAGTGCCTGTTGTATGTGGGGCATTTTGTTCCCCTTGTTGATTGTCAGAATTAGACATCTTGTTCAAACGTTTTCTTCTGGATAAGGGTTGGTTGCTATTGGTTATTCTACCACTTCTTAGGTTCATAAAACAACAAACTTAACACTCAGAGTATTCTTACAATGGTTACGTCTCAACAATCTTTATTTCTGTTCTAAATTCCGTAATGGCCAACGATTCATCCCACCGGGTGTGCCAATTTGTTTACAGTGATTTCTGGTAAACAACCGCTAGTCCTCCAAACTATCGAATAATCTTTCTGACTGTTATTCAATCTCTCTGGTAACTCGCAGGATCGACTAGATTGATCCTAGGACGTGTTGGTCATTAGGGTGACTCTCATGATAGAACTGGTATTCATGGTTGGTATTTAGAATGTTATGTAGGTGTTTAACTTATTTCGATTTCTCTATTAAAGATCTAAAGGTGTGATCAAGTAAATGTGCGCGAAACCAAATTGCATGAATAAAGGTCAATTGTAAAGACATGTAAAAAACTGCATAAAAGACAAGTAAATGACTTCGAAGTATAAAAACAGTTAATGTAAAAGATTCTCTGGAATGTAAAAGATTCGAAATATGAAGAAAGCCTTTAAATGCAAGAAAACTGTAAAATGACTTTAAGTAAAAAAGGTGTTCGAATGATAAAAACTTGAAGATAAAGGCATGAAATGTATAACAGTTTCTGAAATGTAAAGTATTTGAAATGTAAAGAAAGTATTTAAATGTAAGGCATCAGTAAAGAGACTTTGAATGAAAACATTTTAAATGCAAAAGCTTGTAAATGGTATTGACATGAAGATAAAGGAAAGTACTGGAAATGATAAAGAGTTTTCATTGAATCATAAACGTTTGGTGTTATCATACGTACATTGCTCGTGCATTCGTTTCCCTAGCCATGTGGTATTTTGAATGTTTACTGAGTTTTTTGTACAATAGATATGACACACGAAATCCTAATACTAAGACTTCTATTTATACTACTTCGACCATAACGGTCTTGCTATAAGATTCTGCCACGTTCAGAACATGCAGAGCAATGCCTCTCTCTTGCTTCCACGCGTCTTCGAATGCTCCAGCGCATATATTTCAAATTTCGAACATCCCGCTTGCATTTGAATTTCAAATGTTCTGGCACTTCTTTGCTTCGAACGCATTTCTTAGACACAACCTTGTTATCATTTTGATACCTCTTTGAATATATTCTCATAACTGTCACTCGAAACCCCGAACTTTGATATGCCCATTCGAAGCACTGCTTCTATCATTTCGAAACATGACATTCCGCTTCATTTCAATCGAAACGTCCAATTCGCTTTGCTTCTAATAATATCATCAAAGTCTTCAGCCAACACTTGGTTGCCTATACAAAATGATCTAGTCCCTCAAAAAATTGCTAAAGATACTTAGCACAATTGCTATCATGGTCAATACGATGACCCGCGCCTGTCCCGTTTAACATCCTAATACAAGGTTGTTTACCAAATGCAATGGTAAAACAACACTGTCAAAAGGGTTAAAAATGTGTAGGAAAGATCTTTGAGTAAAGTAGGGTAGACAACTCTTAGTTACTTGATCAAAACTTGCAAAACATCCTTGCTATTTTCAAACACACCTCACAACACAATTTCAAAACATTTCCCAAAACAAACTTTCAAACATTGAAATATCTTTTCAAAAGACAATACACCTTTGTATATATTCAAACAAGAATCATTACAAAGGTTGCCACAACGATGGCCTCTTTTCAAAACATTTTTCAAAACCACACACAAAGCACCATTTTAAACAATTGGAAAAGCAAAGCAAGTAATCTAAACAAGTAACTAAGAGCCTATGGATAACCATGGATGAAAAGGGTGCTTGCACCTTCCCTTTTCATAATCTACTCCCCGAACCCAAGAAAACATCTCAAATGTCTTTCCTGTGCTTTTTGACCTTTCCTTTGGATAAAATAAAAATTCGGTGGCGACTCTTGCTAAACCGAAACATTTGCGAACACAAACGCAAAACCTCAAGTCAGTTCTCCCACCGTATCACCAGAACTGGCGACTCTGCTGGGGAATAATCTAAAAGTGGGGTTACCTTAGGGTTTAGATCACCTTTACATGCTTACCTTGTTTGCTTTGATTGCTTTACATTTGGTTCTATTGTTTGGGTTTGAAATCCTCTACCCGAATTTGGGAAACATTCATAGGTAAATAGCAATACATTGTGGAAACTGTGCGGGGTATACCGACATGGTTGAAGCAATAGCTATATTAGTGCGACATATTTTTCGGTACCGGTAGCCTTTGAGTCAATCAAAGAGCATACGGGGCCGCTGAGTGATGTCATGAAGCACTAATGGACTTTTAGAACCTTTACTTGACCATCTTGGCCTTATTAGGGGTAGTGAGATGACCGGCTTTGGTGCAGGACGAAGTTGGTAGATACTCGATACTACACTCATTGAGGGTTATTTTCTTGGAATATTTCGGTCTCCAGTTAAGTGGCTAAACTGAAACAATGAACACAGAAAATAATCCAGTGATATTGAGCTCCTTAGAACCCGGTTACTATTTATAGGACAGGTTGAGCAAACTAACTTCAAGAGGGTACTTACCTATGAAACCCCATGCAAGCCTGAAACTAAGATCTTGTGTGATTTGTTTGTACATATACTTGTGCATACATCATGAACATCATAAAGCATCATATGCATCCACTAACCATTTCAAGGGTTTGGATCTTCATCTTTGTTCTTGTTTTGTAGGTAATGGAATCACTCCGCAGAAAAACAATTCAAGTCAACCTTGTGAGGATCCCTCCTCAACTCAAGGAGCTTGCTTCCAAGATCCCAGAGAATTCTCCCTTCAGTGAAAGACATGGTAGACTTCTCAACTTGGTCAACTCCAACATTGAAGAAGACACGGTGAAAGTTCTCTTCCAGTTCTTTGACCCTCTACACCATTGCTTTACATTTCCTTATTACTAACTAGTGCCTACTTTGGAGGAATTTTCTCAACTCTTAAGGATTCCTATTCTTCATCAACTACCCTACAACGGTACAGAAAGAGAACCAAAGCCTGAAGATGTTGCTCAAGCCTTACACTTGCAACCATCTTATATCAAAGGTCATTGGGAAACCAGAAGTGGTATCAAGGGTTTCTTGGCAAAGTTTCTGTTTGAGAAGGCACAAGACTGCTGGAATTCTCTAGATCTGCAAGCTTTTGAGGAGATTGTAGCACTTCTCATCTATGGGTTGGTCTTGTTCCCAAACCCTGATCAGCTTATAGATGTGAATGATGTCAAGATTTTCATATCTCGGAATCCTGTGCCTACATTGCTTGGGGACATCTTACACTCATTTTACACACGAACAATGAGGAAAAGAGGTGTTCTCATGTGTTGTACTCCTCTTATAGCAATGTGGTTTATTTCTCATCTTCCCCAGTCGGTCTTGAAGAATGAACAAGGCTTGAGGTGGTCACAATGCTTGATGATTCTTACACATTCTGATGTTCATTGTTGTTCTCGATCTAGAGAAAATGTCATCATTGTTGATCGTTGTGGGGAATTCCCTAATGTCCCACTACTTGGCATTAGGGGAGGCATTACCTACAACCCTTGTTTAGCTCTGAGACAATTTGGGTATGCCCGAAGGGATGGCCCTCATGACATGCTGATTCCAGACGTGGTTTTTGACTTCGACAACGACGCTCAAGGACTTCGACAAAAGTTTATCCGAGCTTGGAGGATGCCCAACAAAGTCGATAGTAAGACACTGGGACACAAGAATTCCATCCCCCTTGAGCCTTATCTCAAGTGGGTACGAACCCGCACCCAGAGTCTTATGATGCCTTACCCCTACATTTTTCCTATGTTCAAAGAGCCTGTTATGGAAGGAGAGGTTCCATACACCCTCCTACATCCTGACATGCCAACATCATTGGAAGAATTGCAAAGGAGTTGGATACAGCTCAAGGAAGAACGAAATACTTTTGAAGCCAGCTTCTACGCCAGTGAGAAGAAGGTTTTGGATCTTACTCGTCAACTCCATGAAGAGCAGACTCTCAACACTTACATCGCACCAAAGAGGATGCACAACGTCTTTTTACATTAAGAATTTTGTAATATTTTGCCCATGGGGCATTTATGTAATATTTTATTACCTTCTGAATCAAAGGGCGCTCTTTCAAGGGAAGCAAGAACTTAGTTAAATCTTGTATGAAGATACCTCTTGGCTCAAACGAAGCTTGTATGAAGCAAAGTCTGCAAGAGGCCCTTGGTGCATGTGGATTCGAAGGATGCATAGAGATGGTTACTTTGTCCCGTCGAAACTTGTCTAAACGAAGCAAGCATGCAGGCAGCAAACTTGTCCAATCGAATCAGGCTTGCAGACAACTATTTTGTCCAAATCGAAGCAGGCAGCATATGCCCAATCAAAGTAAACTTGTTTCTTTAATTTTGTATAAAAAACAATTTTATCTATTTTCTCCCTTTTCGACAGTTTCCTTTTAATCTTGGTACTGGAAAATCCCAATGTACTTGTGCAAGCTTGAACCTTGAGAATCCTTGTGAGAAAGGCCTTAAAAAATGAGAGGGAAAATTTTGGGGTACAACAATATGACTCCAAGAATAACCTTTGACCTGCTTCTTTCATCCTTGTTGAAGCTATTCTTGTGCTTCTTCACTGTTGCAACTGCTTTTAAATACAGAGTCGCCACCCTTAATTTTTATCCTAAAGGAAGGGAGTATAAAGGAATAACCCTAAAAAATTTCAGAGATTCTAGGTTTGACTCGGTTCTAGACGAGGGGAAGGTGTTAGGCACGCCTTATCTACCTTGTTCGCAAGGATACTAAGTTTAGAAGCACTTTTTAAGAAAATAGGGTTTTAAATATTTTTTAGGGGGAAATGGTTTATTTTTTGATTAGAGATGGAAAGGGTTTGAATTTTAGACAGGGGACTCGCCATGATTTTGATCGTATGCCTACGTATCCTTTTAGGAGGAACTAGAGTCCCGTTTGGTAGTTCGTGGTGTTTGTGTTTTTTATGGATTACGCGGGTATTTTAATTTTCCCCGCGCATAGTTCGAATGTGTGGATAGCGGAGATCTTGAACTAAGCGCAAAGTTAATTAAAAACTCTTTGTATTCCTTTTTGAAAATTAATTGTTTGACTTAATTTATTATAAAAATAGTTTGACGCTTATTTGCGTATTTAAGACGTATATAGCTGAAGAGTCTGACACAACCCTCTTATCACGTGGCCAGATATTGGCCACGTGTCGCTTACGGATATTGTAATTTAATGAAAACGCGGGTTCTAACATTATGATATAAAACATTAAACTAAATTATGTAGCGAAAGTTATTTTTAAGCGTGAGGTTTTAATATGAATAAACAATATATTTACTAAGTCTAAAATAATTAATTATAATAATAAATAAATAATATATATGTAATTATAATTATTAAAGTAATAAAATGTGAATAAATAAATACAGAAATATAATTAAAATAAATAAATATATAAATAAATTTATAAAGAAAATATAAAAAAAAAAAACAAAATTAGTGAGGGGGTGAAATTTACGTTATAGCAGCAAAATTAGGAGGTGCTGTTAGAAAGGGCCGGAATTCAGATTTTGAATTCAGACCCAAAATGGCCAGGGGGTGCATAGTTTTCAACGTGTTAGCAATTAAAACAAATAAAGGGGGGGTGCTTGGACATGGGCCAGACCCAGGTGATTAAGAGTCTGCTTGGATAATACATGGTAGCGTGCAAGGTATTATCATGGACACGCACGCCTATAAGCGTTGGATGGCGATCAAGTGATTGACACTGAGGTGTATGGTAACAATCGTGAGGCGATGCGCACGTGATCTTTATACTAATAAAAACATTTTAATCCACAAAATTTTTCATTCTCCTATTTTTTTTCTCTCTCTTTCTTCATCCTCGTTCTCTCTTTCCCTCAACCGAACCCTAACTCCCTTTCAACCATTCTCCGCAGTGCAAAACCTCACTCCTCTCCTCCCAAATCAAATTAAAAATCTGACTCCAAAACACCTAAACTAACAATCCTGAACCTCCAAATCCTGCAGCAATATATGAGAGCCAACAATCGGGATATGAGTTAAGTTCATTATACCTTTATCACCGTGAGATATCTGTTATGGTGCTTCGATTCCTCGTTCTCTTTACTAATCATATTCGTCTTCCTCCGTGTCACAGGTGCGGTGCGATGGAGAGGATAACGAAGATCGTTGCAGCGGTGAGATAGCGGCGAGGCTGAAGCGGATTTGGAAAACACTTTCGTTCTCCCCCCCCTCCCATTTTTCTCTATTTCTCTCCCCCTACTTATAGAAATTAGGAATTAGAAAATTAGGAAATTAGGTCTTTTATGTTTTAGGAAAGGATTTGAATATTTTAATTTCGGGTTAATTAGGTTCTACGATTTTGGACACTGTATTGATTCATATTAAATAAATTCCAGATTTGTTGATATAATGTTTTCTGCAATTTAAGTCTGTCGTTTGAATGCTAAAGAACAAGTTCTATCTCTCCACGCGCGCGTACAATCTCAACATTAGCTGTTTTAGGGGAATTTGGTCATATATTTTTTTTGGATATGTATTGTGTTTGAGTTTTGCTGGGCCGTGCCTTTAACTTGGGCCTCTAATAATATAATAATACAATAATAATGTTTATAAATAAAATAATTTTTCAAAACAAACACAAAAATTAAAATGGGCCATCTTTACCTATTGGGCCCTTATTCCTAATCAAACAATCTGTCTAAGGCAACGCAACCCCATTTGAATCAAGAAAAATAGAAAATAATTTCTAAATAAGTTTTTAATATAACGATTTAATTAATGTGATTCTTAATAATTATTTAAATAAAATAATAGTAATGATAATAATAATAATAATGTTATGATAAAACACTTTTCAAAATGAATCTAAAACTGAAACGGACCAACTATTTCTGCCATTGTACCTTGAACAAAGAAATGAAATGTTTCACACCTCTTTGGCTAGATAATGCACCTGCCTTTTAACTCAAAATAGAATCTATAATAATAATAATAATAATAATAATAATAATAATAATAATAATAATAATAATAATAATAATAATAATAATAATAATAATAATAATAATAATAATAATAATAATAATAATAATAATAATAATAATAATAATAATAATAATAATAATAATAATAATAATAATAATAATAATAATAATAATAATAATAATAATAATAATAAATAAACTTAATGGCCCATCAGATACTGATGATCCATATTTGGATTGATACACTCTTTTCTGATTTTAAACACCCTTATATATATATATATATATATATATATATATATATATATATATATATATATATATATATATATATATATATATATATATATATATATATATATATATATATATATATATATATATATATATATATATATATATATATATATATATATATATATAAACTATAAAAAGCAATTTTATTGAATAGAATCTTAAATATAATTAAGGGTAGGGCAAATTTGGGGTATGACATTCGCCTGCACACATTCCTCACATACCTCGTTTGAAATGTCGATTTCTGGCAAACCTGAAACTATATTTCTTCTCTTCAAATCTCTGATTTCTCTGAAGTTGAGATGGCCTAGTCGATAATTCCATATCCATTCATCTCTGCTAGCTGCAGTCGAAAGGCACTTGTGCTACATAAAATTTAGTTCGATCTTGAAGGTTCTATTTTGAGACATATGAGCCTTTAAGATTAATCTTCCATTTGTGTCGACGACTCTCATCATCTTATTCGATCGACACTTTATAATTCTTTTCGACCAACTGCCCTATACTGAGAAAATTTCTCTTCATGCATGGTATGTACAACACATTGGAAATTACTGACCTCTTGCCATCTTTCATCATAGTCATAACATCACCAATATCTTCAGCTGCTAGGGTATTGTTATTTGCGAATTTTACCATATTTTTCATTGAGGGCTTTATGTTGACAAACCATTGGTCCTTGAATCTATCTTCATCTCTTGTTGTGACCATCAGCATCATCTCTTCTTCTTCTTCATGTTTTGCAAACTTTGCATCACTTTCTTGATTCTTTCGCTTTTCTGGACAATCACTCGAATAGTGACCATACTTCTGACAATTGTAACATTGAATGTGACTCTTGTCAGGTTTTAGACCACCACCTCTTCCTCTATTTGCAACACCACCTCTTTGGTTGCCTTTGGTCTTCTCTAATTTGACATGTTTTCTTTGTTCTAGTTTCTTCTACCAGTCGATTTATTGTAGCCGCCTCTACCTCTATCAAACCACTTTCCTTTGTCTTTGGTTTCTTTTGTTGAATGTGCCTGCAAAGCCATATCACTCTTCGACTTGCCTGCAGCTGTTTCAGTCATTCTTTGTTCATGAGATTCAAGCGTCTCTTGAAGCTCTTCCTTTGTCAATTTCGACAAGTCTTTCCCCTCTTCTATAGCCACTACCACGTGGTCGAACTTAGGAGCCAAAGATCTCAAGATCTTCGAAACAACAACTCTTGTTGTTAATGTTTCTCCACATACCTTAATTTGATTCACTAGTTTTATAATCCTAGTGAAGAAATCAGATATGCTCTCACTATCTTCCATTTGAAGCAATTCATACGTTCTCTTGTGAGTTTGTAACCTCACTTCTTTCACCTTTTCTGCACCACCAAAAGACTTCTCAAGAACCTCCCAAGCTTCTTTTGCAGATTCTGAATCACTCACTTTTTCAAAATTTTCTAGACTCAGACGTTGGTGAATTATAAAGAGTGCTTTATAACTCAGCTTCTCAGATTCTGTGTGTTTCTTCTTTTCTTCTTCTGAAGTGTTTTCTCTAAGCGCTTCCAATCCATCCTTTACAAGATCCCAAAGACCTTGACACCTGAATAAAACTTTCATCTGTTTGCACCAATTCTCATAGTTATCTACTTTCAGAATTGATAGAGTTGCTGGATAATTTGCATTCCCATAACTCGCCATCGTGAATTCTTCTTCTTCGTCAACCATTCTTGATTGATACTTCCCTTGAATCGATTAACCGAGCTCTTAATACCAGATGATGGAAATCCACCAAATATCTATGATGAATTTCTATCAATCTTGATGAACAAGATTGATATCACCACACAATAACAATGAATTATGAGAAAAGAAAAGAAATAAGACAATTATTTTCTGCAGAGTTTCTCTCTGCCCACAAACTGTGAAAAACTTTATTAATCACTTGCAACTGCAACTGTGATTACAATGAATTGACTTAATTATAAAATTAGGGGTTACTCCCTCTATTTATAGATTTAGGTTAGCTTGTTTGTTAAGCCATAGCCCAAAACTATAAAAGTCCAAAATACCTATTTTGATATTAAATCAAATTTATCTATCTAAATTTAAAACCAATCAAATTTGTGTGTAGCTTCCTTCGATCTACAAACTTTTCGACACAGACAGTTTCGACATAATAGAATTATAATTTAACAGTTTTTAATGCATGATATAATTTTGATCAAATTTTCATAAAGATACTTATACATGATTTATTGTTCCTTGTGTGGGGTATTGTTATAGCAACTAATTTTAGCAAGTATCAATTTCCCAAGTTTCGACAGATTGAAGCTGGTTGTGGAACTATTGTGTTCAAAGATTTCCTTTGTTCCTTTCTTTTTACTCTGTACAGGTGAATGGTCTCTAACAAAACTCTTGTAAAAATAATGCTATCTTTTAAAAACTCAATGTCGATGCCAATTGAGCTAACAGTGATCAAAGTATTTTTTGATATGAAATTTAAATTTCCAGCTTCAATATTCTGAACAAAGAGAAAGTGAATTCTTATTTTGTTATTAAGCTTTTGAGTTTAAGCACAATGAAGAGACGTTGGTTAGGCAAAAATTGTTTTGGTGTGTGTGCATGCACAAAATAAATTAAACTGTACAAAATAATTGAGTTGAACACATAGTATAACCCAGAGAAATCATGTAAGTACCATATATGTTTGTTTTCTTTATAGATTAAGCAATTGATATTTAGCAATTACAATGTAACTAAACATGAAATATATGTATGTATATTGTTCTTCATTCTCCTTAATCAACTTGTCTTAGCATGGCAAATATTTTGTTCCACGACATGCTTTAGAATTCTCAACTAATTTCTAACAGAGAAATCAATTGCATCAACCCTTGATGATAAATCTGATTCAGTTAGAGACCAATAAAGGATGTTTGAGTCAGTGGATATACAAGTTCTCGGCTTAAGGAAGGATTGCAATATAAAGGGTTAGTGATGAAAACATCACCAAAACCAGCCAAATATAAAATTTAAATTGGTAAAAAGACATAAAAATCAGAAGTAAGATTAATTTCTATATAAACACAATCCATCACATTACCTGAAATTCACTTCAAGTTCAAAATCTAGTGGATTGGGAATTGTGCTGCCACTGGAGGCATAAAGAATCCATGCTGCAACTGTAAGTAAAAATACTGCATAAGTTTACGAATCATTCATCGATAAACACTTCCACCTTAAAAACATGTTTAAAAGGTTAACTTATATTCGTTGAGAATCAAGTGTAAAGAAGAAGTCCCACAGTAATTAAAAAATAGAAGACTGAACACTCTATAAATGAGAGAATCCACACATTTATCACCTTAAAGTTTTAGGTGGATATGTGGTGTATTTCTTACGAATCCTAACTACCAAATTACATACATTGGTTACTTGAAGGAATAACTTGTTCCATGTTTCGATTTCATCGAGACTATAAAGCTTTCTAATTCCTCCATAGAATCCACCTCCACCTGCTCGATCACCTTGTTCACCATTCTTTCTTGATAACTTTATTCGTCTCATATTCGATCGCTCAGGATATTGCTTGAACTCCACGATCAACGTATCTATCATAAAATACACAAAATAGACTGATTATTTAAATGTATATGTTCGCGCACTTTAATAAAATAATTAGAAAAAAATTCTCACCACTGCAATGGCACTGGCAATAATTCTCATTCTCGTTACATGATTCTAAGTGGCTAATAACTGCGTACCACCAATCTGCTATATACATTTCACAGTTATTATAAATGTGGTTTTATATCTATCTCGTAGAAACAGAATTGAATTAGAAGCAGATATGTTATATACCATAAGGACTTTGAGTACTTGCTCTCCACTGGATCTCAATGTGATTCCCTGGTTTCAACTTGTCTAAACAATCAGAGACATGAGCAACATATGGATGAGAATCAACTGGTGGAACTCTCACCATATCCCACTCCATATTGTTTCCAAATAATCGCCAACCTCCATATTGATACCTAAACACAAATTATTTATGCAAAAGTAAACACGATTAAGATTAGAAAACAACATCTTGTTTATCATTTCTGACAAGTTGGTCTAAGGTTTTGTAATACTTATATACATATTTCATCGATCAAAACATAATTAAAAAGTTAAATACCTTTTTTTCCTTTATCTTTGACTTTGGGTCTAATTTAGTTTCTTAACTTTTAAACACTATTTTAGTCTTTCAATTATATAAAATATTTCACGTTAATCTTTTCCGTTAACTTAGTTAGTCAAGGTGAATAAGATAGTCTACGTGGCATTGACGTGCAAGTCAAGTGTATGTCACATAATAAACAAACTTTATTGAAAAAGTGGTGTTGTTTTTCAATTTGGGTCCATGTTTATTGAAAAAGTGGTGTTGTTCTTCAATCTAAGTTCATGTTGACGAGGAACTAGGTTTGAGGATGGAGTTGAATTGGGAAGAAGATAGATGTTGGATTTGTTGAACTTGGTCTGAATTTCCGTCCAGGAGAAAGAAACATGTATTAGAGTCCGAATCAAAAGCATCATCTTCACAGTTCCAAAAATTCTTCTTCAATCATGTCCATAGAAGAATAATTCGAAGAAATCCAAATTCCAGAGCAAAAGCTTCTATCAAACGGATTTTGATTTCTCACGCTAGTATCACCGTCAATCACATCATGTACACTCCTTATAAACGTGAAGCACTCAATCAAACCACACAAACCCTACTTGGAATCACTTTTACTTCAATTAATTCGACGCACCCATCATCAGAGGCTTACCACTCCAAACCACATCGCACTTTAACGACGTCGTCAAAGCCTTCAACTACGAGAAGGCCCAATTAGGCACCACGAACGAATATCCACCAGATCAGAAAAAATCTTTTCATCTTGATATGACTTAGGTTCCTCAAAGATGGTGTATCTAAGGTAATTAATGTCGGTGATGTTTTGCTTGCAAACCAACATGGAAATGCAACTGTTACTTAGAGGTGTCAAACATGCTCTAGATGTCTTCTTTAATTTGATCTTTGTGCATATGCTTGATGATTGTGGTTATGACAATTACTTTGGTTCTGGAAAATGAAAACTCAACAAAGATAACTTGGTTGTGGCTAGAGGGGAGAAGCTTTATAAACGGTATTAGACAAAGCTTTGATTGCTAGGGATAGTATGAATGTTATCGACATGCAAACATTTTTGTGGCACTAAAAACTTGGTCATATTAGTGAAAAGGGGTTGAATGTTTTAGTCAAAAAGGATGTTCTTTCAAGATTAAAGAATGCATATTTGGAGAAGTGTTCTCATTGCTTAGTTGGTAAACAGACTAGAGTGTCTTTCAAGAGACATCTTCCCTCAAGGAAGTCAAAGTTGCTTCAATTGGTACATTATGATGTTTGTGGTCCATTACAAGTAAAAAAATTTAGTGTTTCACTTTATTTTGTTACCTTTATTGATGATTGTTCCGGGAAACTATGGGTTTATGCCTTGAAGACAAAATACCAAGTGTTGGAGAAGTTCAAAGAATTTCATGCTTTGGTAGAGAGGAAAATAGACGAGAAGTTGAAATGTGTTCGTTCTGATAATGGTGGTGAGTATTATAGACTATTTGATACCTATTGCAAGCAGCATGGTATTGCACAAGAAAAGAATCCTCCTAAAATTCTCAATTGAATGGTTTAGAAGAGAGGATGGGTCGAACACTAATTGAGAGAGTAAGGTGTATTCTCTATGAAGCTAAGTTGCCAAATCATTATTGGGGTAAGGAAATTTACACCGTGGTGCATGTTCTTAATCTCACTTCTACTATTTCTTTGAACTGTGAAATTCTAGACAAAGTTTGGTTTGGAAATAATGTAAAGTATGATCATTTGATAGTCTTCGGCTGTAAGGATTTTGTACATATTACAAATGATGAAAGATTCAAATTGGATGAAAAGTTAAAATAATATATCTTCATCGACTATGGAGAAGATGAGTTTGGTTATAGGTTGTATGATCCTATAGGGAAGAGCTTATTAGAGTCTGATATGTGGTGTTCATGGAAGATCAAACTATTGAAGATAATGATAAGGTGGAGAAGACTACACTGAAGAAAGATACCAGTTTGTCTAATATTGATACAGTCTGGTTACATGTTCATAATTTGGATACTATTAGGGATGGTGATCAAAATAATTTTCCAAATGATCATGTTGATGATCAACAACTTGAAGATGAGTTGAATATTCCAACTAAAGATGATCAAGGAGAGAATGATATGTCACATGATGAGAATATTATTGAAGCTCTAGAATCATTGCAAGTTCAACTTAGAAGGTCTAATAGATATAGACAACCTTCTACAAGGTATAATTCAGATGAGTATGTGACCTTGACTGGTGAGGGCGAACCTGAGTGTTTTCAAGAGGCCATGTAATGTGAAGATAATAAAAAGTGGTTGGATGCAATGCATGATGAGATGAAATCATAGCATGATAATCACATTTATGATTTAGTAAAGTTTCCTAAAGGCAAAGGGGATTTGGAAAATAGGTGGATTTATAGATTTAAATAATAGAGCAACTATAAGTCTCCAACGTATAAAGTCAGATTAGTGGTGAAAGTTTATGTCAAATAAAGGGTGTTAATTTTAATAATATTTTCTCCCTTGTTGTAAAATTGTCATCAATCAGAACCGTGTTGATATTTCCTACTACTCTTTATTTAGAGTTTGAGCAAACGAATGTGAAAATCGATTTCCTTCATGGTGATTCAGTGGAAGAGGTCTACGTGAAACAGCCTGATGGTTTTCAAGTTAAAAGCAAAGAAGATCATGTGTGTAGATTAAGAAAGAGTTTATATGGGTTGAAGCAAGCTTCAAGAAAATGGTACGAGAAGTTTGAGTCTGTTATTTGTGACCAAAGATATCAGAAGACTACTTGAGATCATTGATTCTTTGTTAGAACATTTAATAATAATGACTTCATTATCATGTTGTTATATATCGATGATATGATCATTATAGGGAAAATATTTTTAACATTGGCACATTAAAGAAGCAGTTGGACGAGTCATTTGCCATGGAAGATATGAGAGCATCTAAACTGATTCTTGGCATTAGAATTATGCGTGACAAAAAAGAGAAAAAAATTTGGATGTCACAAGAATATTATATCGAAATAGTGTTAGAAAGATTCCAAATGAAAAGTTCTAAGGCGATAAGCACTCCTCTTGCAACGTATTTCAAGTTGAGTTCTAATCAAAGTCCTTCAAGTAAAAAATGAAAAGTTTGATATGAAATGTGTTCCTTATGCGTTTGTTGTGGGTAGTTTGATATATATAATGGTATATACAAGACCAGATATAGCACATGATGTTGGTACAGTCAATAAATATTTTTCAAATCCAGGTAGAGAGTATTGAAATGCTGTAAAAATGACTTTAAGGTATCTTCACGGTACTACTTCTGCAAGACTTTGCTTTGAAGGATATAAGCATACTCTAGTGGAATACTTTAACTCTGATATGGCTGGAGACATTGATTCTAGAAAGTCCACTTATGGATATATGATTAAATTTATATGGGAAGCTCTAGCTTGGAATTCCATATTGCAAAGTGTGTAGCATTATATATTTATAGTCAAAGTGTTATTTATGTTGATAAGAATCTAAATTTTCATAATAGGTCCAAACATATTGATGTGAGATATCATTGGATACATAACGTTTTGGATGCTAAGTTGTTGGAGTTAGCTAAAGTTTATACATATGATATTGATTCTGATATGATGACTAAAGCATTACTAAGAGGGAAATTTGAAGCTTGTTGTGATATCGCTGGATTGGCGATTTCCTCCACATAGTTGTGAGGGGGAGATTTGTTAGGTTTGAGCCCCCTTTCTAAGTAGAGAAAGATCTAAATATGATTAACAAATTTGTCTCACTTATTTAAGTGGAGAGGGTCAATTTAGGATTGTGACAGATAGATAGAAAAGAAGACTTCAAAAGAGAGACAAGATGAGAGACTCTATTCCTGTTATTTTGTAACTAGTCTCACTAAATCGGTGATTCCAGACCCATTAACCGTCGGATTTAGCTCAAATTTGGAGAGCAAATTCGAAACATCTGTAGCTAACTTTTGACCTTATCAGATATTTAAAGCGAGGTATGAGCTAAGAGATATCAGCTTCCTAGTAAAGCTGTGAATTTAGGTTATTTTTTAATTTATTTTTATTCTTATTTGTAAGCTAGTTTATTTTGTGATTCGCATTTGTTAGCAATAGTTTGTGAATCACTTGAAAACTCTCGTGTACCCTTCTTTGTTTATTGTAGAGCTATTTCTTTGGTCTGGATGACACGTGATTTTTACTCTCATATTGAGAGGTTTTTCACGTTAAGATATTGGTGTTCTTTTGTGCATTTATTTGTTTGATTTGTTGTCATATATTTGTTGATGATCCTAATAGGTTCTTACAAGTTTGAGAAATTTTTTATCTATTGCGTATTGATTTGTTCTTGTGTGTTTATTTCCCATCAATGTGTTGTTATTTATTTATTTATTTTGATACTTTATTTTTCTTGTACTTGAGTCTATTTCGTTATATTTTTCTTGTAATTGATTTTTTTTTAACGACTTGAACTTAAGACATGTAAAAGTTTTATTATGCGTTATTAAAAAAATATCTTTTGTCAATCACTTTAGTAATAACTAACATTTTTATAAATTATATATTAAATCAATATATATATATATATATATATATATATATATATATATATATATATATATATATATATATATATATATATATATATATATATATATATATATATAATTGGTAGGCCGACCCGACAACTCCTTAATAAATATGATGAACTTAACTTTTAAACTCGAATGCTTAAATTATTTCGTCTCGCTCTGTTTCTAGATAAATTTAAATGTGACGGTCTAACCGGGATAGTCCGTCTACGTTACCATCCTTATGTGTAATCAATGCAATAAATATAAAATAGGAGAATAAATAAACTTTTGAAATACCTAGCTTGAAAGGTATTTGATTCAGAGTCATATCTAACCAAGGCATTGTGAACCACTAATCCCTGCAAACAAATTCAATCTATAAAAATTGAAAATTAAGTTTACATTCAACTATATATTGAGTCTTTAATTACCTTGTAGACCTGAGCAGGAAACCAAAACCTACCACGTTCTAAAGAGAAATATAAAGACATCATGAAGTGGTTTGACCATTGATTATTCATTAGTAATGAAGAATCTTGTAAGTATGAACAAAGGTAGAGATTAGGCCAAACACCAACAAAGGAACCAAATGATCCATTGTGATTATTGGTTCTATGATTCCCTTCCTTTGCTATTGTAACATGCAAATGCCACTCTTTATAAACAGCCTCACCAATGACTCTACCCCATTTGTTTTTCAAGTGCTTTTCCCATAAATCATCACTTTGACATTTGTCCCTTAAGAATATACACACCTCTAACATTCTACATAGGTCTTTTGGTGAAAGTTGGTTGATGATTAAATCTAAGGTCATTTCAGGCAAATCCAAGAGGGAAGACATGTTCTTTGATGAGCTAGCTAGTAGGTTGATTAGTTCCTTACTCTCTAATTATTCTATGTAGAGTATTCATCATCATAAGAGCTACTAATAAAAAAGGAAACAAAGAGTAAATATCAATGTTCGATGATCACTATTTCTACCTTGTTTTTCTCACCTACTTTGCCGGCCATTCCTTGGATGAGATTCGTTGCTATAAAAAATTCTTGTAGTTATGCATTCAAGCTTTAGTATCCTCTACATTAAAATCAAACAATTTTGATTTAAAATTTAGATAAACTAAATATTAAATTTATTATTTTTAAACGATAGAATCAAAATCAAACAATTAATATCATCATAATTAGTCATCTTGCTCCTGCTTTCCAATTCTCTCAATCTCCTATGAAAACTCATTAGCACTTCAAAGGTTATCCAAGAATGTTGTCTTTGATAAGAAGTATGCAATAGGAAAAGGAATACCAAATATTAATGACAATCAGTAGTTGTCATGCTCTTTGCTTTGTTTTTTACTTTAAGCATGTTTACTTTTTCACAAGAGATTTATTGTTCATTGTAATTTTCTTCAATTTAAAGAACTAATCTTTGTAATTGCGTGTAAAAAAAAACATTTTTTTAATAAAAGACGGAATTAATCAAGACCTCGTCTAAGCTCGAATATAAATTTTGTCAAATAATTTAACATAATTCCAACTCTATACACGAGGACATGCTTGGATGGAAACTCCAAAAATAAAAAATGAAGATAAGTGTGGAGCATATAGATTGATGGGAGTACAGAAGTGCCCTTCATCCCATTCAGATTTGGATATTACTTTATTCATCTTAAGGGATGAGGGAGAACAAATTGAGTATCTAAATTCACTCTTTTATATTTTAGAGATATATCTCCGGATGCACATAAAATACACACAACGCTTCACAAATGAACCATTCATCACAGATTTATCAAAATATGTATCGGAGATGCATCTCAGTAAATTTTTAGAGGTGATTACATAGATGCATCTTTAGAATAACTCCTTAAAGCATTTGAAAGGTTTTGTATAGGCAACAAGTGTCATTAATTGATATTTTTTATCCAATAATGATTATATTAATGATGATTATCCAATAATGATTATACTAAAGATATATTAACATCATGCTAAGTATACTGATATAATTCAAAGATGTCTGATATAAATTCAAACAACAAAACAAATCCAAATGTTACCACGATACATAACCCAAATGTTACCACTATATAAGTGCTACCAAAATATAAATAAAAATAAACTACTTGGTAGTTGTAACCCCTTTTTTTCTCCTGTCTCCATCGGTAGCCCTAAGACATTTTCTGACTCGATTAAGATGGTATGTAAGGCGATCATATATTGATTTCCTTCTGTAGCGTCTCCTCTCTCAATGGCATCTCTTGTAACTTGCACAATATATTGACGACCAGTAGCAAGTTCAATGTGTGGTCATCTCTAACTCATTCGTCTTCCAATATCTCATTATGAGCAGGTCTAAGTCATCAACATCTAGTGTCATGTAAGAATGTGACATTCGACAAAATCATTGGGTGTATCCTAGTTCATGAGACCATTTTCCCCCGAAGGCACATTGCATACCACATTTGATATCAGATGACTATAGAAATCATCAAGTATGGCATCAAGATCTCTGTAGAGGATTGTCGGAGGAGCGGACGTAGAGGGGTGTCTTGGAATCATATGTTGATACTCGAACTGGCGGATAACCCACTCAGGCAGAAGTAGATACATCAGGCGCGACCCTTAAGCCAACTGTCTAGAGTAAAAGGCTATCTCGTCCAAGGGACACGTCTGACGATGGTCATCGACAGGAAGAAGGATATTCCATCTGCTACAATGCGATCAATAAACACCATGTACGACTCTATCGCATGATTCCCTATGTACGAGACCAAAGCGCAAACACGAGGTCAATCCTCATTGTACTCCATATCAAGTTGCCACCAGGATATGCGAGGAAAGTGGGAGATGATCTACGTCTAAAAATAATTCAGATAAAATATTAGTAACAAGTGTAACACAAGCGTTGTGAAAATATTAATAATAATAATACAGGTTGCAAATAAATTGTAGTAAACTGTGTGCATCTTCTAGTCATTTGTTTTGTCTTGCAGGCAATGTCCTAAACATCAACAAATTTGTATATGTGTATAAACAAATTACTTATTTTGAATGTAACTATAAACTAATGCATTTTAAATAATCTATTTACTTAATACATGCATCACAACTCAAAAATAGAAAGAAAAATATAAACTCGCCGAATGAGAGATTTCTTGTGCGAAAGCTTGAATTGAGGGAATAGAATCTACTAGAATTGATTACAATGCAGTTAAAGTAGTGTTGGAGTTTGAAAAATTGCTTTGTTGATTTTTTCTCACTAACTCTGAAGTTGAAGGATTTGTGAAAGTGTAGAAATAGAGGAAGGAAGGATGAAAGTTTTGGCGCGAGTTATAACAATTAAAGTTCATTCGAAGATGCATATCTGCATACCTCATTGAGCGCAAATACACAAATTTTTAAATAAAAAATTATTATAGAAATGCATTTTCGAAAATATTTTTGAACAATATGAAATAACTCATCCAGCATTCGAAATATATAATTTAATCTCAAATTCAAAAACTTTTATAAGTTTTCACCATTGTGAACTAGTACCCTTAAATATTGAAAAAGTAATACCCTCTAAATTTTCATCCCATTCAAATTTTAGAGATCCAAATTAGAAGTGAAAACCGAACAACATTATGCCCAAAACATATTTCATTTCATGGCTTCACTTAGCATTTGTTTCTTTATGCGTTTGATCTCACATTAGTGCTCGTTTTTATTGAGACTACTATGGTTAAGCTTCTTATTTTCATATAAATTTATTTTTCATTTCACTTTGAAATATTTAAAATTGATTTTTTTTTCCAGTTTTTATCCCTGATATCAATTCAAACATCAAATAATTTCAACATTCTTCTGATCATAATTGCAGAAGATCGAACAATATTTCTTTCTACAAAATTGATTTTAAATATGGAAATTTAATTTTAACACATTTAGTTGTCTTAAGTAAAATTAATTATATTTTGTAGAATTAATTTAAAATTAAAATTTATAATTTTTAAATCTAACCGTACTTTTATGCTGAAATTTATCATTCATATTACTTTTTCAAAAATTTATTCAAATATATATTACTTTATCTTCAATTTATATTTAATTAAAAAATCAATCTTACATAATTAATTAACTCAAAATCAATAAGTTTTACCGCAAATAATCATTTAATTATTTTAAAATCATTAATAATTTTTATAATTAAATCAAAATTTTATAATTTTATAAGGGTGGCAAAAATATACACATGCAAATTAAGTTGTTGGAGTTGGACACTTCTTTAGGCCGAACACAATATTCGGATTTGGTGTAAAGAAGTTGGGATTACACTAGATAAGATAATTCACGGGAGAGGATCTCTTTCCATTTTTAATTACTTTTTCTCTCTTCTAATCATATAAAAAACTGACAATGTTCCTACAGAAAAATAAACTCCTGCAGTAGCAATTATTAATCAGTCTAATGGTAATTATCATTAAATTTAATAAGAAAATCAGAAACTAATTGAAACTTCTTGATGACAGAACTAATCTCCAAATCAGATTATATCGGTTATATAGGTCAAAGAAGAAAAAAAAAACTCCCACATTTTTTTAATAAAATATAAAACAAAAAAAAACATTGTATCTTAACCATATTTAAATTCGGTTGGTATTATGGTGGTGATAAGCCAAAGAAAGAAAAAAAATAGACTCCCGTATTTTTTTAATAAAATATAAAACAAAAAAAAACTTCGTATCTAAACCGTATTAATTTCGGTTGGTATTAGACATGATATTTCTCTAAGTACAAAATAGAATAAAATCAATTAAACTATAAAAGGCTACACAATTTATATACATCATTTGACAATTAAAGGGGATATAATAAGAACACAAAAAAAAAACTATGCAAATTTCCATTGAAGACCGACAAATTCAAATCCACTCTTTGCAATACTCACTCTGCTAATCAATCAAGATGGTTCATGCATTGAACTCGACACTCCTATGTTATGATGTTTAGCACCAAAAAAGGGAGCAGGACATACAATATAGTTATTTACTTGTCATTTTCATTGCTGATTTCTGGTTAAGCTTTTCATTTGTATAGTATGTGATATCAGGCTACTCTCTCTGACCTGCCAATGATTAAGAATTTATCAATAAGTTCAGAGTTATTATACCTGCCACAACTTCTACAACAAAAGCATCAAATAAAGTTCATCATAAGTGCTTTTAAGCTTAAACACTTATTTCCGGATTACAAAACTTACCTGAATAGTTCTAATTGTTGATAAAAGATCTTGGCACTCTTCAAGCAAACAACGCTCCTTCGCACTTAAGTTGTCAAGTTCAACTACCAGTGACTTTACATTTACAACCTATAAATGGCAAATGCTTTCAGGTATTTTTCAATGCCAAATTGCTAAAGTCCAAAATATATGTAAATTCATAAAATGTAAATTCATAAAATGTAAATATGTAAATTCTCAATCATAACAAAAGAAGATCACAAAGGAAATAAAGTAAACTAGATGAACCAACTCAGAAAATTAAATGGACAAATGTACCAAGTCGAAATATTCCGGCAATGGGAAAAAATCATTCAGATAGCAAGAACTGATTCTACGGAATCAAAAAATCTTTATATACTTAAATGCTTTGTTAGGTAAAGAAAAAAACAGGGTTTAACATTGTTTTTTCATTACTTCAAATTCTTGGAGGGAGGTACAAATATAAAGAATATAACAATGTAAGGACATGTAATATATACATTTTAACACCCATTATGAATCACATCTCATGACAATTAAATTTAACTCAATAAAATAGTAGTAGATAGAATACTTAGGAATTTACTTAAAACAAGGAATGATATTCTAAAGCAAAGCAACATTGATTCTTTTAGTGACTTGGATAACTTTCCGTCTCACTAAGAAGATGTGTTGTAAAAATGGCACTCCGCCTCACATCAAATAATGTTAATTCGTAGATTGGAATGTGGTAATCAAACGACTAAAAGGAAGGCTATATTGTAGACAATTCTAAATATTAAAAGGATACTAAAAGACAGAAGCAAATAAAATAAAATAGATCTATATAGGGTGCATTGAGTTATGTACAGCTAGTAAATTATAAGTAAAATCAGCTAAGTTTGAAATCCGAAACTACTGCTATTACAGTATAATAATAGTATATGAAAATAGGAATAGGAAATATAGCTTCTGATGATTATAAAAGCAGAGTTTGATAATATGTTAAGTAGATTTTATAGAGATGATATTATTGTTACAGGAGGAAAGATGCAGTTCTTACTTAGTATGTTTGAATCGGAAACTGGTTAGTTTTATTGACTGTGACAACATCATCCAATCGTTCGTAACATAAAGTCTTAAAATGTTCTGTGATGCTGGGCCACATTTTTAAGTCTCAGTACAGGAGAGAATAGAAGTTGAAGCGGTTCAGATGTGAAGTTTTAAGAAGCTTGATTGTACTAAAACGAAACAAACTCTATAATGACATTCCACTTTTGTGCTTATGAACCTCTTAAAACTTCTTAAACTTTTGTGCTTTTCATTTTCGGGTTGCATTGATTCTCGTGCCTATATATGAACCTCTTAAAATTGTTGTGCTTTTATTTTCGGGTTGCTTGGTAAGAGACACAAATATATGCCTAGAATAACTTCAGTTGATTTTCTACCACAATCATAGAATTTACCATCACTTTAAAAAAAATATAATTGAGATCCAACATTCATTAAGACATCATGGAAAAAGGATTATATAACTTTGGTAACAGTGGGCATATATAAGAGACACAAATATACATAGAATAACTTCAGTTGATTTTTCTACCACAATCATATAATCTAGCCAGAGAATCATAATATACCACAATCATAGAATATACCAATCAGTTTGTCACAAATATAATTGAGATACAACATTCATTAAGACGGCATATAAAAGGATTACATACCTTTGGTAACAGGAGGCGTATGGAGGATGCCATGGCCTGCATCACATCCATTGCTGAACAGATGGCGTCCTTCAAATTTAGTAAATCTATCTGTAGCAAAATACAAAGGTTTCATATTAATCCAGATATGATAATAGGTAATAGCAATTGAATTACTTTGTAAGTGAGTAACTATAATATAATAATTAGAGAAATAACAGAAAACGATAATACCTTGGCCCCACCAAAAACAGGAAGGCGTAAGGTGCTGGCCTTTAGCGCTTCAGTTGCTCCGGAGAGAGAACCAGAGTACACCGGATCCAGTTTAGCCCAGTCTTCCAAATAGATCATCTGAGTACAATAGTTTCTATTAAGAACTTATGAAAGCTAAACATGAAGCCAATGTAACCATATCCACCTTATCTACAACTGGAAGTAAATATGTCTCGAGCATATGATGAAAAGAGAAAAGTATAGATAATGAATACATTTTGGCAAAACTTCAATTTGCCAAAAATATTCCTATTAACCTCTAGCAGAGAACAACACCGCACAGATGAGCTTTAGTTAATGTGCTCAGACATGATAAAAAATGGACAAGTAATAAAACTATCTACATGAAGCCAAGTGCCATGGAATGATTGTCATTCTATAACGGAGGAACTCACACAAATATTTAAATAATGGAGAAACAATTAAAAATTCATATCAGTGCTAACATACAACAGTAAATTCAGCACATGTAGCTAAGGATCATACTTGCTCCTTGAAGATGGATATTAGCTTGAAATGTAGCTTCAACAGCTGTAACTCTACTCTTTTGGCTATAACAGATTCACGAAGGCTTGATGTAGCTTCCCAAGCACCATAGAGGCTTTTCTGATACAAGAAAGATTATTTAGGTAAAAATATATATTTTAAAAAAAATAAAAAACCAAACAACCAAAATGTAAGACTAAACATATATTAGTAAGTTGTATAGAACTTATAAGATCCTATATATGAATTGATCTAAACTAGAATCATAACAAAATACATTCACTATCTTTCTTTTATAATCCCAATCAACATGAGATCCAATACAGCCAAAAAATGTATTATGTCATCAATATCAACTATAACAATGTAACTACGACTGCAAAGTCAGCTTCAATTTAAACTAAAACCTTGAATATAATCTAAAAGAGTAATGCACGTGCAAGTAGAATATTAGAAGCATAACTACCGTTTAAATTCATCAACTAGCAAATACAAACATAGAACTGGCCTCTGCTAAAATGGAACTAAAATCAACACAAAACCTATTAACTATCTTTCCATTAACATCCATACAATCAACATGAGTTTCAACACAATTTCAAAGAGTAGTTCGCAAGTAATCACAACTTGAAAGAGTAATGCACATACAAGTAAAGTATCAGTATCATAACTAGCGTTTAAATTTAAAACAATTAGCAGAAAAAAACATAGAATAAGGCTCTCCTAAAATGGAACTAACATCAACAGAAAATCCATTAACTATCTTTCCATTTACATTCATAAAATCAACACGACGAGACTCTACAATTTCAAAGAGTAATTCACAAGCAATCACGACATTAATAGTAACATTTCGATCCAAACTTAAATTTGGAATTTGGAAAAAGAAAAGATACCTCAGAATTCAATGTTTGTACAGAGAGGGAAGCATCTGCCCTAGCATTCACAAACCGCCATTGCATGAGCCTGTTATGCATGAGTCTCAATGAATGTGCATCAGCTACCCTGTTCTCCCCCGTCTTCCCCCTCGGAACATCAACAGCAAAACTCAAAACAGAAGGCTCATTAACAAACCTACTAGTCAGACTACTAGCGATTCCATTTCTTCCTCGAGAAGGACTCACGCCACGGGAAGGAGACCATGGTGATGGTGAGGCTAGCGTACTCGGAGAAGCAGGACGAATAGCAGAACGAATAGGAGAACCTTGTAACCGGCTATTCACAATTCCTCGTGGAGACGATGCAGGACTAGCCAACAGTGATTTCTTCGGCACCAAAAGCTTAGGAGGATCCATAGCTCTATTTCCAATTCCACCATTCCTTGGAGCCGGAAGATCTGTTTGGCGCCGTAACGGATTATTAGCCTCCTGCAAGAACCTCGCCGGCACAACACGAGAACCTCCGTGCATTTGTTTTCCTCCATTATCCCGTGCTCCTGAGGAACTACTAGATGTTACGCTTTCGTTATCAGAAGGTACAAGTTCTTCTGGTTCAATTTCAAGTTCAGATCCGCCATTTTTGTTGCTTTCCAATCTCAACGTAGCCTCCTGAGACACTCGAGGATCCAACAACGAATCACGCAATGACCTAACCACGTTGTTTCCAGGTCTATTCGAATTCCTCAAGAAAATACCACAATCCAAGCTTCTGTTCATGAAATTCGCTTGTTGCTGTTGTGATTTCCCCGGCCACCGGTGCTGATCCAATGATCTCGAAACCGAATTCTCCATCTGCTCGGAATTTCCGTTAACTCTTCCTCTCGTAGCTGTCGGTGTATTCGCCGTAACTTTCCTCCTCTCCGGCGTACTTTTCCTCACACTCTGACTCGCCGGCGGCGGTTTCGCTTTACTGACCTGAAACGAAAACGACTCTCCCTGGAACGAAACAGACAAACTCCTAGTCGAAGTAAGCAGCATTCTCTGAGCAACCGGAGTCTCACCGCTAGGTCGAGGAGTTCCAAGCCTTCTCCTTTCCGTCGACTGAGACCGCTGCATCACCGCCGGCGTCAGTTTCTGTCTCATCAAATTCGAATTCACCGCTCTAGTCACCAACGGCGAGTTACTTCTTTTAGGAGGCGACGAAAAAGACGACGAAGAAGAAGAAGACGAAGACATATAACGAGAAGTAACTTCTCGTACTTTCGGCCTTCTCGGCGGAGCGATTGCATTGTCCGATTCAGAAGGTAACAACGGTGGCCTCTTCGGCGTTGGTGCTCTCTTCGTAACTTTCGTTGTGGATATCGCAGTCACCATTTCTCTCTCAAAATTTCAATTCCAATGCGAAATGTACGAATAAAACGAAACTCATCGTTCCAAATCAGAACCCTAAAAATCAAACCATTACCGCGAAGCATTAAGAATCATAATGTAGCAGAGAAAAAATCGCGAGCGTGATTGAAAAAATGGGAGCGAAAATTTGACCGTTACGTTTCGCCGTTGCTAAAACTGTGCGTGATGAGTGTAACTGTCATATATGACGAGAGAGTCACACGCGGCGTGATTGTAAATTTGGATTTGGAAAAATTAACACCGAAAATAAGAAGGTGGAAGCTGAGCCACCAGAAAGAGTGAAGCGAAAACTGTGACACACGTACGCGCGTAGTTAGAGAGAATAAATGCACTCGCCGTGACTGAAGTTTGTTGAAGAAGGGTATTTTTGTCAATTAGGATAAGTTTGCGTCATTTTGTTGTGGATTCGTGGGGCTTGACGCTTGAGCCTTTGTTGACACGCTATTTTATTTATTTATTTAATTATTTGTATTTTTGACTAATATTTTTTTATTTTATGAAATAAATAAAAATACCATGTAGTAAACGATGAAAACGACGTAAAAGAGTATAAATAACAAACCTTGAAGTTGGAAGTGGATATTTGCTTTTTGCCTGAGGGAATGAATCTTCAGAGAGACGTTACGCAAACGACACTGCTTCGTTTTTGCTATGTGTACAAATTTTTTTTCTTGATACATAAATGATAAATCAACTTACAAATTTAAAATAAACTTCGTTTTTTACTCGATAATAATGTAGCATCTAACTCCAAAAAAAAAAAAACGTAGCATCTAGTATTATTTTATAATTATTATAATTGATTGAGGTTTAGAGCTTGGATGATTTTGAGGTTGCTTTGAAACTTGTTGAGTTTTAACCTTATGCATTTTCAGTTGTGGTGTATTATCTTTTTTTATAATTTTATTGATATTTATATGAATTTAATTGAAGTATATTGATCGTACCATCAATAAATTATAACTGTTAAAATTTTATAAATATTTAACTTTTTTTAATTATATATAAAACATTATTTGTAAAGGATTATGATGTAATTAATCTATATTTATATTTCTCATGTTCCAAGAATTGCTAATAATGAATTTTTTTTAATGATGATGAAAATGAAATTAGAAGCTTTTTTTATAAGTCAGATTTTGTTAGGAGCTAAATTAAGTTAGGAAACAAGATGATGATGGTTGTTGAATCATGTTTGGATTATTTTGTAATGGAAATGCATTCATTAAGTTCTAAAGTGCATGTAAAATTTTCTATCCTTCCTATTTGTCCATCTTTGTAATTGCTCTTTGGGTGTGATCAAAGATATTCCAGCATGATGTTTGTTAGGACGAACAGATTAAGTTAGACCACTTCAGCTCATGGTATCTGAAACACGAGAATCATAAATGTAGGACATGCAGGATCATTGATGTTAATTATGTGTCTTGCTCGCTTCAATGACGGAGTTGAAACTATTAGTTATGTCTAATTCAATAGTTTGGTCAAGGTGGCATCGTTTCATAAAAGTCCTTTATATCCATTACTATAGATGAAAACAACATTATATTAAAGCCTTGCACTAAGGGAGATAAAGATAGTCTGATAATGCCTGGGAGTAGTGAACGAACTTTTTATGTTATTTTCAACACGGAAGTGGATATCCCATTTCATGTGTTTGAGTTGGAGGTCTTGCACACCGTTAATGTCTCCCTTTCCCAAGTACATATGAATAGTTGGGCTTTCATTAGGGGGCTTGAGATTAAGTGTAAGGGTTTTGGGATCACGTCTACGATAAGCTTTTTCTTCTATGGTACCAGGGGCATTGACAAGTGCAGTTGGGTTTCCATAAACGCCCTTGCAAATAGGTGCATGTTCCCCGTACTTGTTAAACTACAAGAATTAGAAGGATAAGTTTGTATAAGTACGGAGTAATGAGGAGTGCTCGAAGGTTATTTTAAAGAGATCAAAGAGTACCGATTTACATTGGACAACTAATCATGTGTCGATAAACGACTTTAATATGATAAGTTTATAGAGACGAAGAAATATGTTGTTGATTTCTTAGGATAGTTCATGCTTTGTGGTACACACTTTTGTGGTGGTAAAGATGTTGAGTAGGATGTTGTTACATGAAGTTTGACATTAAGAACTCAGTCTTTTGTTCATAAGCAACAAACTTATTTTCTATATTTATGGAATTGTAGTCAAACTCAATTCCTTTCATATCTCTAGTAATATGTGGTATCATAACTAGAATTTAGCATGTGAACCGACTTAGTTATACCTTTAATCTTGTAGTTCAGGTATGTGACTTCTTCCTTAAGATTATGATTGCTCTGATAAGATTTTCCATGTCTTGAAGCAAAACATTTATATTTTCCTTTTGTTTCTCACCAGATGTGCATTCCTTTTCCCGCTTGAGATACAGTAGTCTATATGCTTCAACGACATCTTTATCTTTGAGATCTTCGTCATTGAATTCACCATCATCCTGAATATTTAACTTGACTCTCACACATGTTATTGATAACTCATATTTTGTGAGTTATTATAAACTCTAACACTTAAATTTATCTTTTAACTTTAGTTATTTACTAGTCCAATTAATGCATGTTTGTTGTTTTTGAGTAGATTATAAAGAGCATAATATGTGCTCTCTTTTGTGTATTTTTATGTGTTTGTTGCTTGTGTATAGATGACTTCTGATGAGTTCTAGTATCAGAGTATTGGAACAACACTTTAGCCTCAACTTTGAGAAGAGAGTTAGACTAAACAGGGGATGCAACAGAAGTTACAAAGAATAAACATTCACAATTTAAGGGCTTACGTGACACCAATCAATAAGATGGAATGTATTTGAATCAAATGGCAAAGAGATAAGATCAAGGCGTTAGAGGATAAAATATACACAACAATCCACCCACTATAACACCCAGCTTGTCTCCCTACTGTAAAGGACAACTGCAATACGTTGTTGTCTGCATACCTGCGTCACTAGCCTGCCACAAGAAACTTTGGCTCCCACATGTTGATTGTACCTGACTCTACAATGGTCTGAAAAATAAGAATTTGAGGGAAACATATTGATTCTTTTGGACCAAAAATCACGAATATCCAAAAACCCATGATCTAGGACACCACAAAAACCTTAGATAAAAATGACTATAAAAGGACCTATCGGAGAAAATGCAAAGGAGGTTCAGAAGCTCAGAGAGAAACACTTAGTGAAATTTAGTGAATAGAGAGAGTTAAACAAAGTGAAGAGTTTCTTATTCTCATAATCTCAAGTGTATGCTACCAGTATCTGGCGTGATAGATTTCATCTCTTGTTGATTGAAGATTGCAAGAAGGTGAAGAAGTTACTCTTAGATTTTCATTTCTTTTCCATTATGTGTTTAAGAATGTTTAGCTTAGGATCCAGTATTGATGTATGTAATAATCTCATAATGAGCTAAACTCCTTTATGTTGATCAATGTGAAGTTAATATGAAATAGTTGTTTGTGTTAAATGATGTGGTGTTAGGGCTTTACTTTACATGCATTATATTCTCATAAATTTTCTTTTTTGAATGATTAACTTAGGAAAAGATACAAGATTTTTATTGAAAGATATTCAATAACAAGTGGATTTTCATGATAAAAGTGATTTAAAATAGTATGATATAAATATTCACTAGATTAGCTACTTTAGATATAAAGAGCTATAATCATAGAGGACATTCAGAATAAAATCAAACATGCTTTAAAGTTACAAGTGAGGCTTGTAGGTGTTTAGTTATTGGCATGTATTTTTGGTAAAACCAGGTGTGTGAATGTCATGACTGATGTCATAACATTCTGGTTTATTAGGTACAGGTTTATTAGGTACCTTTGCAGAAAAATAATGGCATACAGGTGTTACTGTGTATGAGTGTGTATCTGAGCATTTTGCAAAAGATCACATTTATTGCCAAAATCAGTAAACAGGAATTCTGATGTCATAACAAATGTTAAGACATCCTGTACTGATCTAACAGTAGTGCAGTTTGGTTAATTCTGAGTTTTTTCAGGAAGTTGGCTCATTCCTTCCAGAACAGAATCTCCCGTTGTCTTTGGGTTAACCTAGCTCAACCCTAAACTGGTTGATAAAGTCTTGTGACCAAGTCTTATAGTTAAACCTAATTAACCCTAGCTTTTTGTGGAAACCCTAACTGAAGAAACAGCTGCTATATATTCAACAGGACTGCTGTTTGGAAAATAACTCTTTTGGACTAAAGATCAATCAGAAACTGTATAGTTTTAACTAATGTAATTCAAGCAATTATCATTGTGATAAGTGACTTGGAATAGGTTTTGTTTGTAAGGGTTTTTGTACCACTCAAAGCTTTGAAGCAAGAGTGTTTTGTGTCTCTTGACTAAAGCTTTGAAGCAAAGTCAAGTTAGGTTTATGTATCACTCAAAGCTGTGAAGCAAGAGTGTTTGTGTTACTTGATTAAAAAGCTGTGAAGCATAATCAAGTGTATGTTTTGAAGAGTGTCTTCATTAATTCATTAGTCAATTGTTTTAAGTATCACTGCTGTGATTGAGGGGGAGTGAGTAGGAACTCAGGTTTAAGTAGAACTTAGATTGAAGTTGCATTGGGTAGGTCTTAAGTGAAGGAGATAAACTGGTTGGTTTATTCCTGAATTAATATCTCTTATAGTGGATTTCCTCCCTGGCTTGGTAGCCCCCAGAGTAGGTGTTGTTTCACACTGAACTGGGTAAACAATTGTCTGTGTTCTTTACTATTTTTGTATTTACTGTCTTATAGAAAGTCAGATACGGTGTCATAACATTGACTGTGACATTGAGTATCTGCAGCCAGAATTTCAAGGCTTATATATTTGTCTCCTGCTTTACTATATATGTTCGTGATGTTGTAGAGATACGCCACTGTGATCGGTGGATCTGGAACTGACTGTTTAACGCTGGTTCGCGAAATGTCGCAGAAGCAAGAGTCGCCACCGTCTTTTATTTTCTCCAAATGGAAAGGACAAAAGCACAGAAAAATTCCTTATAGAGATTGCTCTCGGTTCGGGAGGTAGATTATAGAAAGGGAAGGTGTTAGCACCCTTTCTATCCATGGTTATCCATGGGCTCTTAGATACTTGCTCACTTGTGTTTTCAAAAATGGTTTGTTTGCTTTTCAACTGTGGGTTTTAAAAAAGTTTCTTTGAAAATTCCAGTTCGACTCTTGTATCGGTCCTCAAGAGTGTTTGAAAAATTGCTTTCGAAAGCTTTTTGAAAAGGTGTCGGTGTGAAAAGTATTTTTGATTGGTTTTGAAATTAGAGCAAGTATCTAGAGTCGTCTACCTACCCTAAGGAATTCGTCTGTGTAAATGTCCTTTAAAGTAGTGTCATCCCACCATTGAGAGGTAGGTAGCACCACCATTGGAGGTGTTCGGGTCAATTCGAGGGTTCGGGACATGGTGATCACCCGAGCAATGGGAAGATACCTTAGAAGCTACCCTCATGCCAGGTTCCCGGATCATGAGGACTTACTAAGACATCCTCTACTCGACGATCACCTTTCGAGGGCAAGGCAACAGTGAGGCGTACCCTAGGGGTGGTGTGTGATTTGTGTGTCGTTTTTAGATATTTATCTTGTTCATGTCGGGTGATCTACGCTTTTGTTTTTATTGTAACATTCATTCTTGCATGCAATTTATTAGCAGTTAAAAAGTTGCGAGAAATATAAAGTTCCTAAACTATTACAAAGGCGCGGGTCCACATCGCCAAGTTTAATCCAGGACCCGATTTGAATAAAGAAATAAAAATGCGAGAAATATAAATGTTTAATTTACACGGCTTTGGGAGAATTACATAAAAATTATAAGAAAGGAAATAAATGCGCGAATTGAATTAAAATTGAAAGCGAGGGTGTTGGACCCTTTTTAATGAAATTAAAATATTATTAACAAATTAATTAAAATAAAATAAAAAGAAATTATTTTTTTGAGGTTTTTTGTATTTATGGTTTTTTTATGAGAATTAAATGGAATTAAAAAGTTAATTAACCCTAATTCTAGTTATTTTTAATTTATTAAGAAAAGCATTAAAATTTAACCTAAAATTAAACCTAATTAATTAATGGCAAGTTTTATTTACAAAATAATATTTAATAATTAATTATGGTGAGAGAAAAAAAGAAAAAAAAAAGAATGAAAAAATACTTAAAACCCTAATTCTACTCTTTTTTTATTTTATTAAGAAAAATATTTGAATTAAACCTAAATTTAAAAAAGCTAAATTAATTAGTGAGACTTATAAAAATATATTTTTATTTTTGTCTTTTCTGATTTTTATTATTATTTTTTTATGTTAAGAAAATATTGATTTGAAAAATTAAATAGAAATTAAACAAAACAAATAAAAAAAAGGAAAAGGAATAGAAGAGAGCAAACCAAGGGGGGTGTTGTCCCCAAACTGGAGGTCATATTGTGGCAATTAGGCCCAGTGATTTAAGGCCCTTTCTGACTTTTCATGGGAGCATGCGTACGCGTTGACTGCAGCGTTCCATAGGCCTCAGATCCTGGCCATTGGATGGAGGTTGTGGGACAAGTGGCGTGCCTGGATTGGGAGCGTATGGTGGACGCTTGGATTGAAGCTGCACATAAGCATGATCAGAAAAATAATATGGAATAAGAAAGGGGGACATGGGGTTCGAACCCAGGTCCCAGAGGTTACCAATACACATGCCTGCCACTTGAACCACCTGAACACTTTGTTTATTATATGACTAATAAATAATATCAATCAAAACAAGAGTTAATGATATTTTTCCGCGCGAAATTCAAACGCTCCATTCACCTGCCTACACATCATCATCTTCCCCAATTATTTGCTGCGCCTGAAATAAAAAACAAATTGAATAGCGGGGGCTTTAAACCCCCACTAAATACTGTATACAAAAATAGCGATTAGCACCCTGCTAATCATAAATTAATCGCGAGGTATGGAAACGATTCTCATGAAGCTTCTGAGTCCAACAGTCCTGGTCTTAGGGTCTAATTTTTCTGGACGAGGAAACCCCCAATTTTTCAGTTTCGTAACCCTAGTAAGCTTCCATGGTGAATTCTCCTATAGTGCACGAAAACTCAATTGATGTATATGGTTAGCTTTAGAATGATCCAATTAGCATAAATCAACATCAAAAACATATGAAAAATGCATAGAATTCATGATACGATTATGAATATTTTCGTGAAAAGTATGACTTTGATATACCAATTCCTTGAGTATGGGACAATGTTCTTGATTGGAATAGTCTCCTCGTGGCCTTGGCAAGCTAGTGGAATGGTTATATGGCCTTGAAACGCCTTGGAATGGTGTTTTCAGTTTTGAATTTCTCACAAAAAAAGTGCAACTTTGTTCTTGAGAGAAGGCGCAGCATTCAGGTCCTTTGTGCATTAGGTTTGCATTGGTATATGTAAGGAATGAATTAGGGTTGAGTTTTCAATCCAAAGATCTTTGCAATGATGGAATCAATATTTGATTTTTATGCATATATTTTTCAATCTTTTTCATGCATATTTGATACCAATTATGTCCAATCTTCATTGATTCTTTCCCTATCTGATTTGTACGAAATCTTGGAGATATTTCATGCATAAAAAGATTTAAAAAGTTTGCTTTGGTATTTTTTTCATATTTATTTTATTAAATGAATTAATATCAATTTAAAAATTCAAATAAATAAATAAAAATGATGAATAACTTCCCTTTGGGCCAAATGGTCGTGCACATGCTTTGGATGATGAATCTTGGAAGAAAATGTGGCCCATTAGCAATTTTAAGACATTTGAAGCAAAGTTGACTTTTAAAAATATCCAAAAATTTCCCAACTTCCACAAGGCATATCTTTCTCAATTTTTAAACTTTTCTCATGTTCTTGGACATTTTGGAAAGGTCTTGAAGTCCTTTAACCAATGTCTTTGGTCCCATGTCATTTGGATTTACCAATCTCAAGTTATGGCCTTTGACTTAAAGTCCCTTTTTGTTGACTTTTGAAAATGACCTATAATGTTGAAATTGATAACTTTTTGTGAGAGCATTTATTGGACTTGAAGTGTGAAGAGGAGTTGTAGGAAATGTCTTTCTCTTCAAAATGAGCTTTGGATGGAATTTTTCTGATAATCCATGTGGAAGTTATGCCTTGGTCAAGTTACAGTTGACTTTTTCAACTGTCCAAATATGGAAACTTTTGCATCTTGAGACTTTTTGAGCCAAACTTTGAGAGTCATGATCAAGGATTGATCAAATGATGTTTGTGGCTTCAAAATGAGATGTTGACCAAAAATTTGAACTTTTGACTGTCAAATGACCATTTTGCCCCTGCAGTTGACTGTAGTGCAATTAGGGTTTTTGACTGTGCAATTTTGTGCTGTAAGTCTTGAAACTTGGTATGAGGATGCTTGACCATGTTTATAGGCATGTGTGACTTGTTTGGACCCTTGAAAACTTCATTTTCTTTGTCAGAACCAAAACCCTAATTTTTGACTGTTATGAGGCCCTTGAACTGTGCAACCCTTGGGGAGATTTTGAAGCTTTGACTTGGCAAATTTTGAAGAATATGGAAGGGAAAATTTTGGGGTACAACAGTTGCCCCTGTTCAATCTTCTTAAACCTGAGGATGCAGATTGGCTGACGTGCCTTTCGTAATCCGAAGGTAAAAGATGATTGAACACTAGAGTGCCTAGAAATTTGCGCTCACATAGTAGTGTGATGGTGGAATGGGCTTACAGATGCCATTTGGAGATTGATGGATAGGATGATGGGCTTATAGATGCCACTCTAAGAGATGATGGAAGGTAGATGGGCTTATAGATGCCATCTGGATATTGATCGCGTAAGAGATTCCTTAGCGAGAGCTTGCGTACCTGCAAAAGAAAAGGATTACCTGACCCGTCACAGGAGATGGTCTTTAAATTCTTTGTATAGATGTGTCATGTCTGGTTACAGGAGCTGGATCTGGAGCTTCAACCGGTGATGAATGAACCAGGGATGGTTACTACCTCAACAGGAACGGTGAGAGAACCTTGAACGATTACTACCTCAACAGGGACGCTGAGAGAATCTTGGGCGACTTCTACCTCAACAGTAACGCTGAGAGAATCTTGGGTGACTTCTACCTCAACAGTAACGCTGAGAGAATCTTGGGCGACTTCTACCTCAACAGTAACGCTGAGAGAACCTTGGGCGACTTCTACCTCAACAGTAACGCTGAGAGAATCTTGGGCGACTTCTACCTCAACAGTAATGCCGAGAGAATCTTGGATATCTTCTACTGAGTCTTTATCAGGAAAATCTGTTAGGGGTCGATTTAGCTGGACTAGAGAAGGCCTTGGACTGGATAAGAAACAGAAAAATCTTAGGGTCGATTTAACTGAACCGGTCTAGGTCTTGAAATGTCTTCAACTGGATAAGAAACAGGGAGATCTTAGGGTCGATCTGACTGAACCAGAGAAGGCCTTTGACTGGATAAGAAACAGGAAAATCTTAGGGTCGATTTAACTGAACCGGTCTAGGTCTTGAAATCTTCAACTGGATAAGAAACAGGGAGATCTTAGGGTCGATCTGACTGAACCAGAGAAGGCCTTTGACTGGATAAGAAACAGTAAAATCTTAGGGGCGATTTAACTGAACCGGTCTAGGTCTTGAAATCTTCAACTGGATAAGAAACAGGGAGATCTTAGGGTCGATCTGACTGAACCAGAGAAGGCCTTTGACTGGATAAGAAACAGTAAAATCTTAGGGGCGATTTAACTGAACCGGTCTAGGTCTTGAAATGTCTTCAACTGGATAAGAAACAGGGAGATCTTAGGGTCGATCTGACTGAACCAGAGAAGGCCTTTGACTGGATAAGAAACAGAAAAATCTTAGGGTCGATTTAACTGAACCGATCAAGGTCTTGAAATATAGCTGAGAACTTATCTGGATCTTTCCTGAAAGGTAAAGGTCAGTCCTATGCAATGCATGATATGAATCAAGCAACAATGTTCTCAACATAAATGAGATTTGTAAGATATGATGCGTATATGCATGCTATAATGTATGGAAGTGCGATGTTTATGAATGTATCTTTTCGTCCTAGGAAAATAAATCCTTGACGGGTGCCGGGAAGTCATTCATGGGCTGACGTTGAAGAATAGATCTTTGCCTCCACTGGGGATGATAGTTGCAAGAATACCGGTAGGAGAAGATGACTCTGTTGGGGAATAAACTTGGCGAATGGATTACCCTGCGGGGAGAAAAGTATTCTAACGATCTTGCGGGGAAGCAATACTCTGTGGGGAGAAAAGTATTCTAACGATCTTGCTGGGAAGCAATACTCTGTGGGGAGAAAAGTATTCTAACGATCTTGCTGGGAAGCAATACTCTGTGGGAAGAGAGGTACTTTGTTGAGATGTTGATGGTAACTTGCTGGGGATACCATTGTTGTGTTGGAAGTGTTAATAGACTTCGCTGGGGATAAGAAGACTTCGTCGAGGACGCTCTTTCCGTGGCTTTTGGCTGAGGATAACCCAGTTATATCCTGGTAAGGAAATAACTCTTTGAATAAAGCCGGGAGATGCGTTCGTGCTCTGCGAGGATAAGCTTCCAGAATCTACTTGGGATAAGCTTACTGCTGGGGAGATGGATTGAACTTTCCTGGGAGACTGGATTGGACTCTCCTGGGGAAGTTTTGCACTATACTGGGGAAGTGACTCCTTTGAATGTTTGATATACCGCTGGGGAACAATCTTTAAGTCAAGACTGCCGGGGATGCTTGTAAGAATGTCTGTATGATGTGTAGGGGAGTGTTGAGATCTGCCGGAGGATACCCAACTTCCTTAAGTTTGATAATAGCTTTGCTTGGGGAGAGTGCACTGACTTGTTGGCTTACTCTCTGGGGAATTGAGATATACCGGTCATGTTCTTCAGCTGAACCTACTTTTGTACCTTGGTGGACAGAGCAATTAGATCGCTTAGACAACTCATTATTGCCCCTGTTTCTGAGGTGGGAGAGGAAGACCTGTGAGGTGCTGATAGTTGTTGATGGACTAGCCTTCTTCTGGTTGGCAGGTGACGAGATGCCGGAACATAGTCGTACGCTTTGATCCCTAACTTTTGCTTGGACCGCCCCTTCGGGTTTTCAGTCCACCGGGATACCCATTTTTGCCCAAGCCGCCTTTTCAGGTTTTCGACTTGCCGGGTGTACAGATTTTCATTATTTTCATCCCTTATTTTTGCCCGAACCCTTTTGGTTCGCCGGGAAGCCCTTATTTTTGCCTAGGTATGTATCAACCTAGCGGGTCTTTGATTACGCGTAGTATCTTTCGACTATGTCCATGCCTTTAGAATGCAGGGAGGTGCCCCTGGCTGCTTGTGTTGCCATATTACCAGAAGATGTCTGATCGTGCAAGATTCATTGCTGGAATGCCCCAAGTGACTCAGGCGGAGGTTTGCCACAGGCTGTTTGGCCTTTTGAGAGATTCTCCGAATCTTGATTGGACTGCCCCAGATAACGGACCATGATCATGCCATGCCCCTTGATTGGAAATGCTTCTTGTTCATTAGGCATTCGTCGTGCGAATTTCTATGCTGTTCAAACAAACAGTCATATGCAAACAAAGTTACGTTAAAAATGCAAGGCTTATGTCTGTCTTGAAGATTTTGAAAATGTATTCTTTTTCATAAAACAAGTGAATGTTTGTAAAACGTAATGTCAAATCCGTATTTACCGTAGGCCTTAAGGAGTCAGGATACCTTTCCTAACAATATGCTTTCGAACTAACCCATGCTTCAGCTAGGACTTTTAAGGGTTATAACATGGCCTGGTTCATGGTTTAAGAAACAAAGGATAAAGGCTCAAATTTTATTTGTACCCACCCGCTCTTCGTGATGTTCTTCAAACCTAAGCTCAGTTGATCATACGTTAGACCTTGTTTGAGTCTTTGCTCTGATTTTCCAGTGATGATTCGGATATTGATGATTTACTCTGAATAGGCAGTCATTTTTTGTTTTTGTTGAGGGTTTGTATGACCTCTTTCTTTTTGATTTCGCTATCCCTATTTTTTGCCTGAACTGTTTCCTTTTGTGGAATTACAGTCAGCGGGATGCCCCAGTTTCGTAAGTCTTCTTCATAGGTATTTTGACCTATTGGGCTTCTTTCTTTTTTATTTTTTATTTTGAGAGATATAATGACTACCTATCCTTGTGATTGTTCAGAATCATCATTGTCTTTCTTTGTTTTGTAAGGACCTCTTTTGGTGCCATTCGTTATGTACTTGGATCAACTGAGAGAACTACCCTGCCCCAGGTTATGATAAAGGGTTTTAATTTTCGAAAAGAAAAACTCCTACTTCTTTGGCTCAGAGGGGTTGACGAGGGATTATCTTCCTTATAACTCCAGTGTTTAGGAATTGAAACAATGCCTGTACCTCATAAGCGGGGTCTGTTCAAAAGTATACTGTAGATTGCGGTATCGTTTTCGTCATCCTCCCTCAAGAGGCTTAGAATTATTGAGAGTTAATCATCAGAAAAAATATGAAAATAATTTGCATATAGTGAATACGAATATATTGCTTCAAAACAGACATATGCGATGCATTTAATGAATAACAACGTTTAATATGAATAAATGTTTGAACAAAAGAAAGTTACAACTTGAGAATCCTAATGAACAAAAGTCTCCTCCTCTTCAGGGCTTGTCACTTCACATGGTGAGCCCTGGAGGGATGGTAGAAAAATTCAGCCTGACCATCTTGTGTGAACTCCAGTGCCCCTTCATCAATCAGGTCCTTGATCTTGTTTTTCAGAGCCCAGCATTCATTTGTATCATGTCCTGGACTGGCAGAGTGGTAGGCATACCTTTTATTGGGATCATAGACAGGAGATGCTGTGTTGGGGTTCCGGGGATGAGCCCTTAATATGATCAGATTCAACCTCAACAGGCGTTGTAAAGCTTGAAACAGCGACATGTTGAGCTGGGTGAATTGCCTCCTGGGCTTGTCTGGCTGAAGCTGGTGAGGTTGATGCTGAATTTGTGACACTGGAGCCATTTGAGGAGCTCTCCCCTTACCTCCTTGTCTCAAAGATGGTTGGATGATGGTTGGCCCTTCAACCTTAGATGTTTGCCCCAGTCGGTTACCCCGAAGCAGTTGGTTGACGAGAACCCCGAGCTCATCTTGTCTTTGAGCTAAGTCTTGAATGATAGTCACCTGCCCCAGCATCTGGACTCTCATTGCATCCACTTCAACTTGCAGATGTTTCAACCGTTCGTCTTCAGCGCTGTTCCTGACCAAAGTCTCCATAAGAAGTGTCCTCAACTCCTCCTGCCCCTTGGATAAATTCAGGAGGATTTCCCCGAACCGAGTCTCTTGAGCAATGGCTATCTTGTTGGGAAGCCATTGCTGAAATAAACAGCGAGAAAGGTAAGTGACCTGCAACAAAGATACCTGTTATGTAATGATGTGTATGACATGCATGCAATGTTTTCAAGGACCTCACGGGGTAAACAAGAAAATTTGTTAGAATTTGGGTCCGGTAGCTTGATTGAAGGAACTGCATATTTGTTGAGAGTCCTTCTTCAAGGGTCAAAGGCTCACCATATCAAGTGGGTCATAGCCTCTGACAACCTTGGCTAGAGGAAAATAAATCCCCTTTGCCCCTTGCTGGATAATTGGTTCAGCATGACCTGCATCACAAGCCCTTGAGATCCTTGAAATGAGTTAGTCCTTATGCATGATGCATGCAATGGTATGATGTTATGCTATGCATGGAGTAATGTAGGTAAACCCTGTTATGAGTCCAGATTAAGGACTGTAAACAAAACCTGCAAGAAACTCAAGTGTCAGATAACAAGTATGCAAGTAGTTCAAGTATGAAGGCACACAAGTCACACAAAAGAGCCCTTAGATTTTAGGCCAGCATGAAGTTTAGGTACTACCCTCTTTCAGTTTCGTTGGTTAAGACCTGTCCTATCAAAAGTAATCGGGTTCTAGAGGATCCCAATATCACTGACTACCCTCAATCGGTCATAACTCCAACATCACAATCTTTTCTTGCGGCCAGAACCATCGCGAGAGTTTAGCCTCAATGGGTGTAGCATACTGCTACTGTTCTATTGGCCAAGTTGTGTCATTTAAGGTTCTAAGGTTGTTGGTGCTTAATGACTCATCAGAAGACCCATATTCTCCTCGTTGCAACACAAGGGATATCGGTACAGACCAAGGTGCCACACCAACGTAGCCACTGTTTCACCCGTGTCGGTCTACGCCGGACAGGTCCCTCACAGCTTATGCTACCTAAACAGGGTATCCCCAGATCCGGGTTAGGATCTATGTAACTCCCATGCAACCCACAAATTTAAAGCAGACAAGTCAATACAATTGAAAACACAGTTATGAACTAACCCTAAGGTACACCTCACTTTAAATTTAAGTCCCCAGCAGAGTCGCCAGTTCTGTGATCGGTGGATCTGGAACTGACTGTTTAACGCTGGTTCGCGAAATGTCGCGGAAGCAAGAGTCGCCACCGTCTTTTATTTTCTCCAAATGGAAAGGACAAAAGCACAGAAAAATTCCTTATAGAGATTGCTCTCGGTTCGGGAGGTAGATTATAGAAAGGGAAGGTGTTAGCACCCTTTCTATCCATGGTTATCCATGGGCTCTTAGATACTTGCTCACTTGTGTTTTCAAAAATGGTTTGTTTGCTTTTCAACTGTGGGTTTTAAAAAAGTTTCTTTGAAAATTCCAGTTCGACTCTTGTATCGGTCCTCAAGAGTGTTTGAAAAATTGCTTTCGAAAGCTTTTTGAAAAGGTGTCAGTGTGAAAAGTATTTTTGATTGGTTTTGAAATTAGAGCAAGTATCAAGAGTCGTCTACCTACCCTAAGGAATTCGTCTGTGTAAATGTCCTTTAAAGTAGTGCCATCCCACCATTGAGAGGTAGGTAGCACCACCATTGGAGGTGTTCGGGTCAATTCGAGGGTTCGGGACATGGTGATCACCAGAGCAATGGGAAGATACCTTAGAAGCTACCCTCATGCCAGGTTCCCGGATCATGAGGACTTACTAAGACATCCTCTACTCGACGATCACCTTTCGAGGGCAAGGCAACAGTGAGGCGTACCCTAGGGGTGGTGTGTGATTTGTGTGTCGTTTTCAGATATTTATCTTGTTCATGTCGGGTGATCTACGCTTTTGTTTTTATTGTAACATTCATTCTTGCATGCAATTTATTAGCAGTTAAAAAGTTGCGAGAAATATAAAGTTCCTAAACTATTACAAAGGCGCGGGTCCACATCGCCAAGTTTAATCCGGGACCCAATTTGAATAAAGAAATAAAAATGCGAGAAATATAAATGTTTAATTTACACGACTTTGGGAGAATTACATAAAAATTATAAGAAAGGAAATAAATGCGCGAATTGAATTAAAATTGAAAGCGAGGGCGTTGGACCCTTTTTAAGGAAATTAAAATATTATTAACAAATTAATTAAAATAAAATAAAAAGAAATTATTTTTTTGAGGTTTTTTGTATTTATGGTTTTTTTATGAGAATTAAATGGAATTAAAAAGTTAATTAACCCTAATTCTAGTTATTTTTAATTTATTAAGAAAAGCATTAAAATTTAACCTAAAATTAAACCTAATTAATTAATGGCAAGTTTTATTTACAAAATAATATTTAATAATTAATTATGGTGAGAGAAAAAAAGAAAAAAAAGAATGAAAAAATACTTAAAACCCTAATTCTACTCTTTTTTTATTTTATTAAGAAAAATATTTGAATTAAACCTAAATTTAAAAAAGCTAAATTAATTAGTGAGACTTATAAAAATATATTTTTATTTTTGTCTTTTCTGATTTTTATTATTATTTTTTTATGTTAAGAAAATATTGATTTGAAAAATTAAATAGAAATTAAACAAAACAAATAAAAAAAATGAAAAGGAATAGAAGAGAGCAAACCAAGGGGGGTGTTGTCCCCAAACTAGAGGTCATATTGTGGCAATTAGGCCCAGTGATTTAAGGCCCTTTCTGACTTTTCATCGGAGCATGCGTACGCGTTGACTGCAGCGTTCCATAGGCCTCAGATCCTGGCCATTGGATGGAGGTTGTGGGACAAGTGGCGTGCCTGGATTGGGAGCGTATGGTGGACGCTTGGATTGAAGCTGCACATAAGCATGATCAGAAAAATAATATGGAATAAGAAAGGGGGACCTAGGGTTCGAACCCAGGTCCCAGAGGTTACCAATACACATGCCTTCCACTTGAACCACCTGAACACTTTGTTTATTATATGACCAATAAATAATATCAATCAAAACAAGAGTTAATGATATTTTTCCGCGCGAAATTCAAACGCTCCATTCACCTGCCTACACATCATCATCTTCCCCAATTATTTGCTGCGCCTGAAATAAAAAACAAATTAAATAGCGGGGGTTTTAAACCCCCACTAAATACTGTATACAAAAATAGCGATTAGCACCCTGCTAATAATAAATTAATCGCGAGGTATGGAAACGATTCTCATGAAGCTTCTGAGTCCAACTGTCCTGGTCTTAGGGTCTAATTTTTCTAGACGAGGAAACCCCCAATTTTTCAGTTTCGTAACCCTAGTAAGCTTCCATGGTGAATTCTCCTATAGTGCACGAAAACTCAATTGATGTATATGGTTAGCTTTAGAATGATCCAATTAGCATAAATCAACATCAAAAACATATGAAAAATGCATAGAATTCATGATACGATTATGAATATTTTCGTGAAAAGTATGACTTTGATATACCAATTCCTTGAGTATGGGACAATGTTCTTGATTGGAATAGTCTCCTCGTGGCCTTGGCAAGCTAGTGGAATGGTTATATGGCCTTGAAACGCCTTGGAATGGTGTTTTTAGTTTTGAATTTCTCACAAAAAAAGTGCAACTTTGTTCTTGAGAGGAGGCGCAACATTCAGGTCCTTTGTGCATTAGGTTTGCATTGGTATATGTAAGGAATGAATTAGGGTTGAGTTTTCAATCCAAAGATCTTTGCAATGATGGAATCAATATTTGATTTTTATGCATATATTTTTCAATCTTTTTCATGCATATTTGATACCAATTATGTCCAATCTTCATTGACTCTTTCCCTATCTGATTTGTACGAAATCTTGGAGATATTTCATGCATAAAAAGATTTAAAAAGTTTGCTTTGGTATTTTTTTCATATTTATTTTATTAAATGAATTAATATCAATTTAAAAATTCAAATAAATAAATAAAAATGATGAATAACTTCCCTTTGGGCCAAATGGTCGTGCACATGCTTTGGATGATGAATCTTGGAAGAAAATGTGGCCCATTAGCAATTTTAAGACATTTGAAGCAAAGTTGACTTTTAAAAATATCCAAAAATTTCCCAACTTCCACAAGGCATATCTTGCTCAATTTTTAAACTTTTCTCATGTTCTTGGACATTTTGGAAAGGTCTTGAAGTCCTCTAACCAATGTCTTTGGTCCCATGTCATTTTGATTTACCAATCTCAAGTTATGGCCTTTGACTTAAAGTCCCTTTTTGTTGACTTTTGAAAATGACCTATAATGTTGAAATTGATAACTTTTTGTGAGAGCATTTATTGGACTTGAAGTGTGAAGAGGAGTTGTAGGAAATGTCTTTCTCTTCAAAATGAGCTTTGGATGGAATTTTTCTGATAATCCATGTGGAAGTTATGCCTTGGTCAAGTTACAGTTGACTTTTTCAACTGTCCAAATATGGAAACTTTTGCATCTTGAGACTTTTTGAGCCAAACTTTGAGAATCATGATCAAGGATTGATCAAATGATGTTTGTGGCTTCAAAATGATATGTTGACCAAAAATTTGAACTTTTGACTGTCAAATGACCATTTTGCCCCTGCAGTTGACTGTAGTGCAATTAGGGTTTTTAACTGTGCAATTTTGTGCTGTAAGTCTTGAAACTTGGTATGAGGATGCTTGACCATATTTATAGGCATGTGGGACTTGTTTGGACCCTTGAAAAATTCATTTTCTTTGTCAGAACCAAAACCCTAATTTTTGACTGTTAGGAGGCCCTTGAACTTTGCAACCCTTGGGGAGATTTTGAAGCTTTGACTTGGCAAATTTTGAAGAATATGGGAGGGCAAATTTTGGGGTACAACAGCCACAAGACCACTTTCTCACTTTTCTAGCATGATACGTCGCATTATGTACACACAATAGACAAGTCATATTTACGAATCATTGCCCAACATACTCTCTATTATTTTTTCACTTCACTCTTATTAAACTGGTTTTGCCACTATTTACTCCAAAATTGAACATGTGACAATCATCAATTATTATTATTTTTGCTCATGCTCATTTATAAAAGAAAATTTTACAAATTAATATAAGTTATTTTCCACTCTTTGTGGATTCGAAATCCATACTATTCTATCACTTGTTACTTTAAATTAACATGTATACTTACATGTGACACCACACATTTTCAAGCAACAACTATGAAGGCAACCACATTGTTTGCCTATTTCCTCTTTCACTCTCATATTTTGATTCTTCATCAGACAATGTTGCAGTGTATCCCTTTTTTTCCTAAATAAATTGTTACATTTCGCTTGAATGTGTCCAAATCCTTCGTATGCATGGCACTGGACTCATGTGCCTTTGTTTGGTTTCTCCCCTTATTTGCCTTTGCACTGGGAGCCAAAACCTCTAGAGTTGGGAGGTACATTGTCTTTGCCATTAGTTGAGATATTATTCCTTAATATTCTTTCAAGTCTTTTCATAACCTTACAAATGTTTTTTTCAAGTAAAGTAATAGAATCAAATATGTTATCATCATTACCTTCTTCTGTATGTTCCTCATTATTTTTAATGTCAGCTTTGAAGGCAACACCTTTGTTACTTTTCTCAGATTTGTCATTGATGGCCATCTCAAAGGTGAGTAATGAGCCTATGAGTTCACCCACTTTGATAGAGACAATGTCGTTAGCTTCTTCAATTGTTGTAACTTTAATGTCAAACTTCTTTGAAGAGATCTCATAATTTTTTTGGTCAACTTCTCTTCATAAATTTTTTTACCAAGGGAAAATGAATAGTTGGCTATGTCACAGAGACAAACATTTAAATCAATAAATGTTTCATCTTCTTTCATCCTAATGTTTTCAAATTTTGTAGTGAGGATTTTAAGACTTGACATGCATACTTATGAAGTACATGCATGAGTAGTCTTGAGAGTCTATCATGCTTCTTTAACATTTGAACACGTATTGATAAGTCTAAAGATGTTTTGTAAATTTTGCTGAAAATTGCATTGAGAGCACAAATTTTTCCATGAGCTTCTTCATCTTTCTCTTTAGACTAGTATTCTTCTGGCTTTAGGGATTGTGTTACATCTCGTGTAGTAACCATTGGGGGGTGTCTATCCTTTGATAATTTCTTTCTGATCTTACAGGTTGATCAGAACCTGGAAGTGGGCCAAGATGATGATGTATGCTTGGTTGGAAATAAGAGGAGGGAAGGGGTATACCTGCAAGGCACTCCGACGATCTAGTGAGAAAGAGTGCAAAGAGATACAAGTAAGAGATTAGGATTTTTAGAATGGATATTGGATATCTGGCCCTCATAAGTGTGGGGTTTATATAATTCCCCCGATGCGTAGCCATTGGTTCCTATTTTTGGGCCTAGATACTAGGTTCCTTAAAAATAGGTAACTTCCAAAACTTGGTCAAAACGGGAAGTCATTGCCCGTAACTAGCCGTTGCTCCGAGCAAGGGTTGGATGACGAGCAAACGCATTGTGACCACCTTCCTAGTTGTCTACTCGACAAGTAGTAAGCAGACCTAGAATTTGACGTTGATACGAGCAGGCGCATGGTCAGGGCATTGTTATCCTCAATATTCTCATGGTATGGTCGACCAAGTGTGCTCGACCAAGTGTGCTCGACCAGGAATTAGAGTTAGTGGGCCAAAGTTGTTTGGGTCATGCTGAGGTAGAAGCAAATTGGGAGAATTCTAGTCATTGGGCCAGTCCAGAACAAGAGCCTCCCAAGCCGTTGCTTTTATATAGAGGAGCGATGACTTGAGACATGTCTACAAAGGGGGACGTTTCACGGATGACTTTGTGCGAGGAGTTCGAGCGATGCTTGGCGTGCCCGTCTCGCGGGAAGAAGAACAGATGAGTGGATCTTGAAGGGTTAGTGTGTTGCGCTTGCATTGAGCCACATATGTCATAAAGGCGCAATGATGGCAAGTCTATGGTCTATAGTTAATGATGATAACCCTAGGTTTCCCTAGGCGTATGCTTACTCACGTGTAGGTAGAACTGCCTATAAATAGGATAGAGTGAGCCTCATTTTTACTTTTTCCCATCTCTTTCCTGCTCGCTCCTTTCGGTCTTGTGAGGCGCCATCATACACTGTCGTGATTTCTGTTCGTCTCGCCGTCAGTCCTCCTCGACCACGTAAGTTTCTTTGGTTTTTCCCAATTTATGTGATTTTCATCCCTGGTTTAGGTTAGGTTATATGATTTTGTCCTTAGAAATGCATGTGGTTAGGATTAGAATAGCTTTGTGAAGAAATTTATGGAGGTTTGTTGGCGTTTGACGGTGGTTGTGCCATCTGAGGATGCTGGCTTCGTCGTGCACCTGTTCAGAGATGTCTGGACTTAGGGCTGGTGATGGTGATTTGTGATGAATTTTTCGGCGAAGTTGGGGCCATTTCTGGGTTTTTGTTGCAATCTTCATATGCTTCTGATGAGTTCATGCGTGTGGTGTTAAACCCAGTGGTCAGGGAGATCATTCTTCGTGCGTGTTAGGGTTTAGCCTGACGGACAAGCTCCTAATTCGTTAGAGGGAATCACCTTTGTGCTCGAATTTTTGCTGTTTTTGAGTGAGGGATCTGGTCAGGGACAAGGTCCTCATTCCTTTATGTGCTATTTCACTTGATTAGTGGTGGAAGGGTGGATTTTATTTGACTTTGAATTCACTTTGTCATCTTCTTTTTCAGGTATGATGGACAGTAGTAACAATGACGAACTCATGAGTGACCACATCGATTGCGTACCAAGTTCGTCTGAGCATATTTCAACCGAGGGGAGCACCTAGGGGGCGTGTAATATTGAGTCGGGCATACCAGAGCAGGGTGCAAATGTGCAGGGCACACATGCGGCTTCCGAGGATCTCTTGGCCTGGGTCGCACCGGGTCTTCTAGGGATTTCCTCTCACTTTGTTGAGCACCCGGGTGAAGTCTTCACGTCGGTGGCTCTGGGGATGGAATCGGAGGATGTTGAGGAAGAATGTGCGATTATGTTCCCAGGAAGAATCATCGCATATTCTCGAAGTTTGATTCAAACTACCTTCCTATGTATGAGATTCTCTTCTGAGAGTTAGGTCTCCGGCTTCCTTTCACTGATCTCCATGTGGCCGTTTTTCAGCATCTTCGTGTTTGTCCCTCCTAGCTTCATCCCAACTCGATTGCCTTTCTGCAGGCTTTCGAGATAGTGTGTGATTATTTGAAGATATGGGACACCGTTCCTTTGTTCTTCTATTGCTTCCATCTCCAACGGGGCACGAATGGTACCGAGTTCGGATGGGTCTCCTTGAAGCAGGCGAACGGAAGTTGTTCAAGGCCTATCTTAAATATGTCTGACATTTCAAGGACAAATATATGTTAATCGAGCCAGTGTTAGAGAGGGTGTTGTTAAATGTTTTAAGGAGCATCCCACTGGTCGACGATGTCAGAGGTATCGTGTTGAACGGGGAAGGGGACCCAATGATGAAGCTAGTGCCAGAGTTTAGTTTTCATTGGTCGAGGGAACATTTTGCTCACGAGACCGAACATTATATCTGGAAGAAGGGTCAGTTGAATCCTGAGGACCAGGCTAGCCATGATCGCTTGCTGGCCTTTGTTATGGGGATACCCCTAGTCTAGTGTGCGGGAAAAAGGGGAAAACCTATTGTGGATGAGGACGGGAAGCATGTGTTTGAACAAGGACTCATAAATGTTAAGGAGCTCCTCGAATGCGATCACTCTAAAGAGTATTTAGGTAGTCGTTTTGTTTCCCATTTCGGTTGGGTTTGCATGCACGTTTCTTTATCCCCATTTGTTGACTTTGACTTGTTATTTTGCAGGAAAAGTGAATGCTTCCCAGAAGTGTATGGTCAAATCGGCTGCCATTAAGGTGGATAAGGGATAGAAGCCTGTTAAAGGCTCTCAAGGAAATGCGGGGATGGCTCCCCAGACTGGTTCGGGGATGTCGTCGACAGGCCAGGCTATCGGGCATCCTTCTCCTCAACAGGTGTCCTCAAGGTTCAAGAGACCACGTATCGAGGGTGTTGTCGACCTGACAAGGGAATAGGAAAAGGGAAAGTTTGAACTCCTCTCATGCTTTCATGACAAGGCCTTCTCCGAGGGCTCCTCTCTGCAGGATTGCCAAGCTGAATCATTGGTGCTCGAAGAGATGGATCATCCGAGCAAGCGGACGATGCTGGCCCGAGATGTTAGTACTCTTATGAGGATCCTGGGGATGGAAGTTGTGTATTCTGAGGAGGTTTCTTCCCATGAGGCTAAGTTGAAGAAGTCCCATGCTAAGGTAGTTGTTCTCGAGGAGAATCTCAACAAGGCCAAATCTTCTAATAAAGTGTTTTCGGAGAGCCTAACTAGGTTGACCGAGGAGCATAAGACTCTTATGTTGGAAAAAAAGACCCTTAAGGACACGGTCGTAGCCATGAGGGCAGAGATGACTCCTGTCGAGGATGAACTAGATGAGGCCAAGGGTCTGAAGACCTGAGCAAAGTTGGTTGCTCGCCTCCAACTGGCTGTGGATGATGGTTTGGCTAATTCTGAGGGGAGCTTTATTAATTATGTGGCGCAAATCAGTGGTGAATCCTGGTGTGGAGCTGAACACAGTCGGGACGGGGTTCCTCTACCATGTGGTAGATGGGGAAATTATTGTCCCAGACTCCCTAAAGTTTTGAGAGGATGGATTATTCGATGAACCCATCCAAGAGGATCGTGCTCACGATGAGGGATCTCATCCGGATGTTTGATCAACTTTTTGTTTCTCTCTTTTGTTTTAGCTTGCGTACTGCTTTATTGTAATTTTTCCAGGGGCTCCGCCCATTTCTATGTAATTTTCAAACAATCGTGGTCCTTGTGGCCATTTTTCCGTATTTTGGATGGGGACTACGTGCTCCCTTTATGTAATGTTTTTACAATTGCGGCCTTCGTGGTCGCCTTTTAATTTTTTGATCATGGCGGTCGTTTTTATCTTAATCTGCATCATTTAAGTGTTTTTAACTTTGTTCATGCGTGATTTATTGATCATTGTGGAATGCTTGTGTATATGTATGCTCGTTGGCTCGAGACACTTATTTTGATCAAGAGTTTGGGGTTTGCTTGTTAGTGTTTGAGGATCGCCAGTGTGGGGAGACTAATCGAGCAGCCAGGGCTATTTCTGGGCATGGGCCGGAACTCAGGTCCTGTTTGGAACCTGAGCTCGGCATCATGAACTTCCCATCGTGAGCTGGGAATTCTACCATCATAGTACGAAAACAATGGAGTTTGTTTGAGTTTTCCATGTCGGGCTAAGATCTTCTCGTCAAAAGAGTGGATACTTGCCTCTTTGTTTAATTCGGAGTGTGATGCATGTACTTGAGCATGCATGCATGGTCGAGACTGTCATGTTCGTCGTTTTGATAGAGCATACTGATTGTTTTTAGCACCTTAACTGTAATACTGCTTCAGTTTTTCGACATTCCAAGCTCGAGCAAGTAGTTCCCCGTGTAAATTTTTTAAGTAGTAGGCCCCGGTCCCCGTTTTTGCATGGACGCAGTAGGGGCCTTCCCAGTTTGCGGCGAGCTCGCCCTCGCGAGACTCCTTGTGATTTCTTTATAGGACTAGGCTACCGACTTTGAATTCATGTCGTGTGACTTTGGCGTCACATCGTATGTCAATTCTGTTTGAGAGAGGCTTCTCGTAAGGCCGCCCCAGTTCGGACTTCCTCGACGAGGTCGAATTCTTCTCTTAAGGCTTCTTCGTTCATTTTTTTGTCCAGATGAGCTTCAGTTCGTCTCGATGGCTCTCTGATCTTGACGGGGATGGTGGCCTCGATTCCATATGCTAGTCGAAAAGGAGTCTCCCCGGTTGATGAGTGAGATGTTGTTCGGTAGGCACAAAGCATGTTGTGAAACTCCTCGACCCACCTCTTTTTGGTTTCGTCGAGCCTTCGCTTGAGTCCTCAGAGGATCACACTGTTTGCAGCTTAAACTTATCCGTTCATTTGTGGGTGTTTGACGAAAGTGAAGTGTTGGATGGTGCCCAACTTAGTGATGAATTCTTGAAAATTCCTGTATGTGAATTGTGTCACGTTGTCGGTGACAATTGTTTGGGGTATGCCGAATTGGGCAATGATGTTTCTCTTATAAAAGCAGAGGACATTTTGCACTGTGATTCTGGCTAGTGCCTCTGACTTTATCCATTTTGTGAAATAATCTACGGCTACTTACATGTATTTATTTTGGTTTGATCCCATAACAAATATCCCGAGAAGATCCAAGACCTACCACGCGAAGGTCCAGGGAGAAAAGAGATACTTGAGCTCACTTGGGGTGCTAAGTACAGGTCCCTGTGGTGCTGGAATTTGTCATATTTCTTCACGTGTTCTTTGGTGTCGTGTTGCATCATGGGCCAATAATATTCTGCTCATAACGCTTTCCTACCGAGGGATCTTCCGCCCATATGTTGGGCGTTGATTCCTTCATGGATATCGTGCAGGATATGGGCGACCTTGTTCTCTTCGACGCATTTGAGGAGGGTTATAAAGAACCCTCTTCTATAGATTTTTCCTTCGATTAGGATGTAGGAGCAGGCTCTTTATTTGACCATGCTGGCTTCCTTCTGGTCAGATGGTAGCTCCCCTTTTACGAGGTAGTTGTATACCAGTGTCATATAACAGCTACTGTCACTGATGGCATACACTTCTAGGGTCGATGAGGGTTTTTTAATGCCCGGTCGAGGTAGTATTTCCTGCATTATAGATTTTTTCCCTCCTTTCTATTTTGTGTTGGCCAATTTTGACAGGATATCTGCTCGAGAATTGTGTTCGCGGGGAACATGCGGCACGTCCACAAAGTTAAATTTCTTCATTCTTTCTTGGACGAGTCCACTATTCTGAGAGTTGGTCGTTTTTTACTTGGTATTCCCCTCGTACCTAGGAGGCGATAAACTGGGAGTCCATAAAGATCTTTACTTCCTCGACGCCCAAGTCCTCGGCCAGGAGGAGCCCAGCAAGAAGAGCCTCGTATTATGATTGGTTGTTCGAGGTTGGGAAGAATAACACGAGGGGGTCTTAGATTAGTATTCCTTCCTTGTTTTCCAGTATGATACCTGCTCCGCTTCCCGTCAAGATGGAAGCTTCATCCACGAAGATGGTCCACTTTTATGCCTCACTAGTGGGGGTCGGGAGGTCATTTCTGCTATGAAGTCGACCAACACTTGTGCTTTAACGGCTTTCCTGCTCTCGTACCTGATGTCAAACTCGAGAGTTCTAACGACAACTTGAGCAATCCACTGGCCATATCGGGCCGACCAAGCAGTTGTTTTACTGGCTGGTCCATGCAGATTCCAATGGTTTATGCCAAGAAATAGTATCTTAGTCTCCTCGCCGTGTTGATGAGCGTAAAGGTTACTTTCTCTATTTGCTGGTATCTTACTTCGGGACCTTGCAGGGCTTTGCTCATAAAGTAGATAGGCTTCTGCCCCTCAGGGGTCTCCCGAATAAGAGCAGTGTTGACTGCCTCGAAAGCTACATCCAGATAGAGGTAGAGAGTCTCTTCCTTATCTAGTCTCGACAGGGCCGATGGTTAAGAGAATTCCCATTTGAGATGGAGGATGGTGTTCCCGCACTCTCCGGTCCATTCAAACGCGGCTTCTTTGCGGAGAAGTTTGAAAAAGGGGAGCGCGTGTTGGGCAGACTTTTCCACGAAATAGGACAATGATGTGAGCATTTCGTTTAAAGTTTGTATTGAGTTTTTCGAGCTCGGGGTTGGAAGTTCAGAAAAATCTTGACATTTGTCGGGTTTGGCTTTGATTCCTTGTTCTGTTAAGTAGAAGCCAAAGAACTTGCCTACTCGCATGCCGTAGGTACATTTTTTTTGCGTTGAATCACATTCTGCATTTCCTGGCTTGGTCAAATACCTTCTTGGGGTGGAACGCATGGTCGGATTCCTCTTGAGATTTCACAATCTTGTCGCCTATGTAGACGTCGAGCATGTCTCTGATCTCTCCTTGAAATACCTTGTCCATCATGCACTGATAGATGGCGCCCGCGTTCTTCAGGACGAAGGGCATTACATTGTAGTAATAGTTGCCCAATTTGGTCTTGAAGGCCGTGTATTTTTTGTCTGTATTTTCCATGGGGATCTGGTTGTATCCCAAATATGCATCCATGAAGGACAATAGTTTGAAACCAGCAGAACTGTCAACCAATTTATCTATATCGGGGAGGAATAAGTGTCTTTAGGGAAAGTTCTATTAAGATTGGTATAGTCGATGCACACACGCCATTTTCCATTACTCTTTTTTGAAAGAACTACATTAGAGAGCCAAGTTGTGTACTGGGTTTCGGAAATAAAATTTGCTTCTAGGAGGTCTTTGACAGCATGCTTGACAGCCTCGGTTTTCTTTAGGGATTACCCGCACCTACACTGAGCAACTGCCTTAATGGTAGGATCTATCTTTAGATGATGGAAAGCTATCTCCGGATCTAGGCCGGGAATATCTGTTATGCTCCAGGAAAACAAGTCTACATTCTTCTTCAAGCACACCTTCAGTTGTCTCTTTGCTAAGTCGGGGAGGTCAGCGCTGATCTTGACTCCTTTGGAGGGGTCGCCTCCTAGGGGAAAATTTTCAAATTCCTCGTCTGGAATTGGTCGCATAGGATATGTATGTTCGCCGATGCTCGTTGATGAGCTTTCTGCATCGAGCATGGGTTATTTCCCCTTCTTCTTATACTCTCCGAGGTCCTCCATTGTAAAGCGGCTGTCTAGGTCGATCGTGTCAACATGGGACAGTGACTTTGGCTCTTCAGAACTGTCGGGGGGAGTGAGTCTGCTATATGTACTAGTTTGAGTGCTAATGGAGCTTAGGCCTTTAGTAGCTGCCTCAAAACATCTCCTAAAGGCCTGAATATCCCTGTGCAGGGTAGCGACGAGGTCGTCGACTGTGTAGTACTTCATTTTGAGGTGCACCATGGAGGGTACTGCTATTAGTTCGGTCAAGGTGGTCCTCTCAAAGATGCATTGATATAATGACGGGTAGTTTACTTTGAGGAACTGGGTTTTGATGGACCTGGCCGTCTCTCCTGCCCCAAAAGTAACGATCAGTTCGACATATCCCCAAGGTTTGGTGATTGAATCATTGAATCCATAGAGACCAGAGCCCATGTACGGGGGTCAGGTGCGCCTCATTTAGCTGCAAAGTGGTGAACAACTGAGAATACATTATATCGACCGATCTTCCTTGATCGACAGGGATGCTCCTGACATTGAAGTTTTCCATGCAAGCTCGTACGAGCAACAAAATGCTGGAATTGGGGGATCCTCTGGGAAACTCTTCTCCATAGAATACGAGGGGGTGAGAGCCTCCTCTGAACTTGTCGAGGGTGGCACTCATGTCATAATTAGCCTCCATTAACTACTCAAATCTTCTCTTCACTGAGCCTGCGATGCATTTGTTAAACCCATCGCCTGAAATGACCATCACTGCTGGGAATGACTCCCAATGACTATGCAATGAGAAGTACATGGGGACTTCCTCCATGTTAGGAAAATAAAAATCTTCAGGCCTCGTGATTATCATAGAAATAGGCATGAGAACTTTGTCTGAGAGGCCCTTGTTTCTTCGACCTGTTTGGATTTGATAGCATCTTCTTGAGGAGATTCCTTCTTTCTGTATTGTTTGAGATACCTGTCCCAGATGAGGATCTCAATGGAATCCTTAAGGTGGATGCAGTATTCCTTTATACGCTCGTGACTTTTATGAAACTGACAGTACATGCTTTTGTCCGTCCTTGGCTTGGACGATGTTTGTCGGGGGAAGTGAATCCTAACTTGCTTAAATTTTGCGTTCACGTAGTTAGTCAGAATCTTCTCGCACGAGACATTGAGAGAAATAGTCATGGAAGCGACCAAGTGGCCCCTTGTAGTCTCGAGAATCCTGAGACTTGTCCTCCATTTTCTTTTCTCCTCCCTGTTAGGATGTCCAGGGTTCTTCATTCATTGAAACTTTTGCATTCTCACGGTGTCATGAGTCTCTTACATTGTTGGCGGCCTCTTTCTCCTCGTATTGGATGTACGCCTGTGCTTTGAGCAGAAGGGAGTCCAGCGCTGTAGGAGTTTCTATGCAATTTATCTTGGAGAAGTCACCATGAGGATGAAGGCCTTGCTCGAGGATATATTTTTTCATTCCATCCGCTGTGGAGACTTGGACGGTATCCTGGTTGAACCTTTCAATGTATGCTTGGATGGACTTGTCCTTCCCCTGGATGATGGCCTCGAGCACAACTTCTAACCTAGGATATCAACGAGATGTAGTGAAATGTCTTAAGAATTATCTCCCTAATCCCTTCCAAGAGGTAATGGATTCATCAAGCAGGCTTTTATACCAGGCCATGGCTCCTTTCCTGAGTGTCATTGGGAAGAGTTGACATTTGATTGCTCCTCGACAACCTCTATAGTCCAGCAGCGCGTCGATGTTTTCGATGTGCACGTCTGGGTCTATCATGCCATTGTACGTCCCCAAGTGTGGGGGTTTCTCAAGACCGATAGGAAGTAGGGTCTCCATGATCTCTCTAGATATTGGATCGTAGGGCTCGTCATCATTGCTATGATCAGGAGATGCTGGTGGGGAGTAGTTTCTCTTTTCTCATCGGGGGCTTCCGTCTCGTCGGAGAGAAGTGATCCTTGGATGTTGTCTTGGCATGGGTGATGGATAACGGTCACGATCAAGCCTCTAGTCGTTCTTTCTTTTCTTAGAGATCAGGGAGCATCGATCTCTCTAGGGAGGTGTACGACCTTATTTCTTGAGAAAAGACAACTCTTGCTTCTCTCGAACAGGAAGATAGTCGCGCCTCGGTGGAGATGGACTGCAGGAGTTATAACGCTGGTGTCTCTGAGGAGGAGACTTTGATTGCTTCTTCTCCCAGGCCCCAATCCTCTTACTCTGCTGCAGGATTATGGTGTTGGTTTGATTGAGGGCAGCAAGTAGTGCTGCCATGGCTGGGTCAACATTTTGGTGGAATAGGAACTGGCTAGAGGATTTATGGCAGTTCCTCATTAGGGTTCTTGGACCACTAATCATCCAAGAAATGAAGGTTATTACATTCAACATTGACCAAATTTGGGGACGTTGTTCGACCATCTCTGACGTCGAGGATATATTCTAGATGAGGATGCTCTTGGCCCCACTTGTCTTGTGGACGAGAGAGAGTATTGTCTTTTCATAAAGGTGGTGGTCATCATGGCCGACCATGATAAAAGTAGTGAAAGTATCTTTAGTCTTTTATTTTGAGGAAAAGGAAGACAAGGAAGATAGTTTCCCATATACGACGCCACTGATCTTACCAGTTGATCAAAACTTGGAAGTGGGCTGAGACAATGATGTCTTCTTGGATGGAAAAAAGAATAAAGGAGGGGGTGTACCTGCAAGGCACTCCGACAATCTAGTGAGAAAGAGTGAAAAGAGATACAAGTAAGAGATTATGGATTTTAGAATTAATATTGGATACTTGGCCCTCACAAGTGTGAGGGTTTATATAATGTCCTCGGCGCGTAGTCATTGGTTCCTATTTTTGGGCCTAGATACTAGGTTCCTTAAAAATAGGTAACTTCCAAGACTTGGTAAAAATGTGAAGTCATGCCCCTAACTAGCCGTTGCTCCGAGCAAGGGTGAGATGACGGGCAGACGCGTTGTGAGCGCCTTCCTGGTTGTCTACTCGATAAGTAGCAAGCATACCTAGAATTGGATGTTGATGAAGGCGGGCACATGGTCAAGGCATTATTATCCTCAATATTCTCATGGTGTGGTCGACCAAGTGTGCTCGACTAGGGATCAGAGTTAGTGGGCCAAAGCTGTTTGGGCCATGCTGAGGTAGAAGCGGATTAGGCCAATTCTAGTCATTGGGCCAGTCCAGAACACTTCCCATGTTTTTCTATTCATTCACTTGAGGAAATCAACCATGTGGACTTTCCAATAATCATAGTTATTACCATCTATAATAGGTGGTTGATTTACAAATCCTCTTTATTTAGCATTGTCCATTTTGAACACAATGTATCGATCCCTGGAGCTCACCCAACCATAATAATGTGTCTGCTCTGATGCCAATTGAAATTATGTTCTTTAAATTCTAAGATGTCAGACACAATGTTGTAACATTGTGTATGATAATATTAATATTTAATTATTAATATAATAACAACAAGTAAAATTACATAGGGAGTTGTTAACACAATTAGGTGCAAAATCACCTACATCTGAATTGCGTTAACGCAAGAAAGAGAATTCACTCTTAATAGTCAAAAGTACATATTGGTCTAATTATAACCCTCATAATTCAATGCCTCTTTTCCTAGTACTACCCGTGAATTCCTATTTAGAAGCCCCTATGAATATGATACCCTTCTCACTTTCTTTCAAACATTCTCCTAAGTGTTTGAAAAATTACAATAGCTTATGGATGATGGAAAAAATTACAACTCAAAAACACTTTATTCCTTAACATAGGAATATGACTTACGAATAGAGTATAAAAACACAACACAACACAAAACAAAACAAAATACTCAAACAATGAAACACGCCTTACTTTGATTCTCAAGATCATAGTTTTCACAATGGATAAATCCTTCTTAAATAGCAACAAGGTCAACCTTCAAGTCTCGTTAAGGTATGTATCTTTAAGTGTGTTTGAATCAATTCGACATACGCAAGAAATAATTCTTCATTAAATTGATTTGAAATAATTGATTTGATACATCTTCATCATATCAGTTTTATTCCTAAAAGCGCATAAAATATTTAAACAAGATTAGACAAATATATAAACTAATCTCTAATCAGGCGCGACATTCACTCTTGTAGACTAGCTTCTAGGTGAGACAAAATGTCAACTCCGTTGAAAATAGCGTTAAGTGCACAAGAGTTACCATGAGCTTTTTCATCTCTCTTTAGACCAGTCGTCTTTTGCAGTAACCATTGAGGGTGTTCACCCTTTAATAACCGCTTTCCATGTTTTATTATTCATTCACTTGAGAAATGAAACCATGCAGGCTTTCCAATAATCATAGTTACTACCATCTATAATAGGTGGCTAATTTACAGATCCTCCTTCTTTAGCATAGTCCATTTTAAACATAATGTATAGATCCTTTGGAGCTCACTCAACCAGAATAGTGTGTATGCTCTGATGCCAATTAAAACCGTGTTATTTAAATTCCAAGATGTCAGACACAATGTTGTAATAATGTGTGTGATATTAATATTAAATTAGTAATATAATAACAAAAAGTAAAATGACACAAGAAATTGTTAACCCAGTTCGGTGCAAAATCACATACTTTTGGAGGGCATTAACCCAAGAAAGAAAATTCACTCTTAATAATCAAAAGTAAAAATTGGTCTTACTTGAACCCTCTTAGTTCAATGCCTCTTTTCCTAGTACTACTCGTGAATTACTATTTAGGAGCCCCCTTGAATATGAGACTCATCTCACTTTCTCTCAAGTACTCTCCCAATTGTTTGGACACTTACAATAACTTATGAATGATGGGACAAATTACAACTCAAAATACTTTGTTCCTTAACATAAGAATATGACTTACGGATATAGTATAACAATACAAAAAAACAAAAGAATCAAACAACTAAGCACATCTTGCTTTGATTCTCAAGATGTGAGTCTTCATAATGAAGAATTCCTCCTTAAATATCAACAAGGTCCAACTTAAAAACCCATTAGAGTTTATATCTTTAAGTGCGGCTGAATCAATCCCACGTACGTATGAAATAATTCTTCATTAAGTTTATTTGCAATAATTGATTTGATACATCTTCTTCATATCAAAT